>JADLZL010007357.1:0-600000 GCA_015844335.1 Chrysopogon serrulatus
ATTGACGACCTTGTTCAGATTGGCTTCCGCAGTCCCACCTGACAGTGTCGCTCGAACGGCCTTCTCTTTCCACTCCGTGGCACGCCGGTGCATCTCCCTCCCTTGTCCCCGGCCATGATCTCCTTTATCATCTCCGCCAGCTCTTCGCGCCTCACCTGGCCACCGATCTCCATGCCGACGCCCCACTCTGTACGCTTGTACCGGCAGTTGGTCTGCTGCTGCTCCGCGAAGAAGGGCCAGCTGAGCATCGGCACCCCCGCGGAGATGCTCTCTATAGTGGAGTTCCAGCCGGAGTGCGTGAGGAACAGCCCCACCGCCTCATGCGCCAGCACGGCCTCCTGCGGGCACCACGTCGTTAGCATGGCCCGGCCCTCCACGGCGGCCAAGAACTCCGGCGGCAGCACGGCGGTGTCGCCCTTGACAAGGTCCGGCCGGATGTTCCACATGAAGGCGTAGCCGCTGCCAGCGAGCCCCCACGCGAACTCCAGCAGCTGCTCGTTGGACATCACGGTGATGCTCCCGTAGTTGACGTACACGACGGAGCCCGGCGCATGCTGGCCGTCGAGCCACTCGAGGAGGCCGCCCTGCTCCTTCCAGAGGTTGGAGCCGAGGCCGTCGAGCTCGCTGCCCTCCGCGACGCCGCGGCGCGCGTGGAGGACGAGCGGGCCGACGGTGTACAGCGGCGGGAGCGTCGCGCGCATGGCGTCGAGCGTGCCCCCTCGAGGTCGTCGAAGGTGTTGATCATGACGGCGTCCGGGAGCGCCAGCCGCTCGGCCTCGTGGATGAAGAAGTTGAGCATGATGTCGCCGCGGTCCGTGGTGCGGATGAAGCTGGGGAAGTCGCGCAGGCGCATCCCCTCGCAGAGGCCGCGCGCGCCCCGGACCACGGTGTCGAGGTACGCGTCGTCGGCGAGCTGCGCGTCGTCCTTGAAAGGGACGAGCCCCACTCGACGAGGTGGCGGTAGTGCCGGTACGCCGCGAGGCCGCACGCGCCGGTGGTCCAGAGCGCGGCGCACGGCACGCCCAGCTCCTTCGCCGCGTCGTACGCGAACGACATGACGCCGTCCGCGACGAGGCAGGTGACGGGTGGCACGCGGTCGTCGTCGTCGTTGAGCTTCCTGAGGGGGGGAGAGGAGGTGCGGGAGGCAGGTGGTCATGGTGGAGTAGCAGAGCGCGGGCACGTCCTGCGTGGCGTTGGCGTCGGACGGCGGGAGCCCGTCGGGGATGGCGGCGTAGCGGAACCGCGGGATGCCGTCCAGCGCTCGGGCCCGCGCGAGCTGAGGAGGCGGCGGTGGTTGAACTCGGTGTTCACCATGGTGACGTGGAAGCCCCGGGCGTGGAGCAGCTTCGCGAGCTGCAGCATCGGCGTCACGTGGCCCTGCGCCGGGTATGGCACGCACACTACGTGCGGCGGCATCTCAAGTCCTCAGGCCCCGTCGAACCCATGGCCGTACGTACGTCGACTGATCAGGCGAAAATCTAAGTAGCTATGGTTGGGTTTCTTCTGACTTCTGAGGCCTCTTTATATACTCCAGCCGTGTAGCAACCATCCAAAATTCCAACAGCAGTTCGTTGTGGCCAACGTACAACAAATAGATCTCGCGCTCAGTCAGCATCATTATATATCGATGATTCATTGGCCAACAATGAGCCCTGCCGCGCCGCGTCAACTGGGGAACGGACAAAAAGTTGTTGCACGGTATCTGCTCCGGCCTGCGGGCATCGTGGTGTTCAAAGGACCGCGCGCGGATGCGTCTGGACGGCAATCGACGTAACCCACACCCGACATCGAAACGGACATCAGCTATGATGAATTTGCTTCTTTTGGCACTAACATGAAGCTCACGAACTAGTAGTATACTTCCTCCGTTTTTTTATCAGGGGTCACATTTGGTTCTGATACACACAGACCAAGGTGGAGATTCTCCGAGTTTGGGCCCGGTCACTTCCTATTTTCTCTGCTTCGTCCGATTTGCTGCTTCGTACCCAACCCAACGCTCTATCTCCGATTTGCATGCTAGTCAGGTCACGCAGAATATTCCCAGCCCTGCCGCCCGGAACTTGCATGACTTTTTCAAAAACCTAATACGACACCTAATAAAAAACGGAGAGAGAGTATTATTGTGATAAATAAAAGGTTGTGATGTGACCCAATTCGGAGGCTTAAGGGTGTACTAGTAAATAGGATCGGAAGGCAGAGACTGACAAAGATTGGACTTGTGCCTTCTATCATCTGGAGCAAACAAATGATGGTAAAAATGCCTTGCATGCTACCGTTGGGAATAAATCCTCGTCCACCTTCCATTGCGACCACGGACACATTTTAAAAGAAGAGTAAAGGTGTTGTTTGGTTTAATGTGTCGGCAACGCGAACGGTAACACATAATCAAGTCCCGCACCAATCGTTGCAGTATCTATTCTATACTATAAAAGAGCGAAGGAATTGAAAATAGACTTTCACTCTGATCTCTCCTACCCACCTTAATTCTTGTCCATTAGATCTATATTAAGATCGGATCTAACGCGTCTAAAACACCCATCATGATCTGACAGGTGGGCTAGGTCTGTAAACTTGTAAACGTTTATGCGTGTTTCTCTCACAAGACCGTGTCACCCTCCTATTTTTTTTTTTTTTTTTGCACGGGAGGTCTTTCTAATTCTACCCGCTCGCCTGTATTGGCTGGCCTATGTTAATCAAGTTCTTTCCTTCGTATCCTTTCCAGCGCCGCCGATCGTCCTCCCATCTCCTCTCCCACCACACCCCTTCCCCTGCTGCAAGGATCTGATGAGGGCAATGAAGACGCCCCCGGCGGCCAGCGATCTCATGGCGGTGGCGGAGGCCAAGACAGCAGCGCAGCAGCAGGCCAACCCTAAGCAGCGCAGCAGCAGGCCAACCCTAACTCAAGCTATTCGGCTATTTGCATCCCGCCACGCCTTCCTCGCACTATACTGCGGCCTCGATCTCCTCAAGAAGTTCAAGGTAGGGATATATATGATGGTCGATGCTCTCTCTTTATCTCGATCGTGACACCTGACAACTGATCAAGCTGACGTCCTCCAGTTCGACCTTTTTCACGCGCATCATCAACCATCGCCATCGCTACTCTGATGTCCAATCCGGCTTGATTAATACGTACTACTGTGTATGCCATCGCATGCAGGCGCAACAAGTGGAGCTGTGGTGGTTGCAAGTCGCCGGGCGATTAGCGCACGTACACAAGCCAGCCAGTGCCATGCATGATGGACAGGAAGCCAGAGTACGTACTTTGTAGCTACTGCTTTGTTTCTTTATATATATTTGATATATTTTACTCTATCCAATTCCACCTCATGCAAGTTTGATTCTTTTTATTTATAATATCAAATATCAATTCAAACCGATGCCATCCTAAGCTTTCCGTATTTACTTTGTCTAAATTCTTTAGTTAGTATGAACCACAATATGGATTTTGCTCCTTTTGGTCATGGTCCCGACCCTGTAGTAGTCAGTAATAAAAAGGGAAACTACTAAAAGCATTAACATAATGTGATCTATATTAAATCTGATAATGGTACACAAATTTACAAAACCCTCTATAATGCCAGTCTCAATTCATTGCATCACATCACTCATCAATCCTCTTAGGAAAGCCAAACATTGAATCATATATATAAACTAGATCAGGCGCAGGAGAGGGGGGAGGAAAACGTTTTTTTTTATTTAGCATGTGTAGAGGAGGGTAAAAAACACGGAAATGAAGAGTAACAGGGTAACGGGTGGCACATGATTGGACAGGAACCATATGTGGGAACGGGCTAACTGTTCAAACGGGTGTGCTGTGGATAGCGGGTTTACTGTTCCTTAACGGATTGGCACTGTTCATGAGGCACTGCTCTTAACGGGTGGCACTTTTCATAGGGACTATTACTGTTTATGAAACAGTACCAGCGACGTGACCTCCTGAGCGATTGAAACAATGTGTCGGCTTGTAAGGTAATAATATAGGTACATCTTTATGTTTCTAAGGTTAGATTTCACATTATTGATTTTTTCACGGTGTACTCCCCAGGTCCATTTTATCTCATGCACAAAGTTTTGGAGAATTACACAGCCTTTTAGATTATACTTTGAACATGAATTTGCTTTATATTATATTATCTATGCTTATAAAATTTATAATCATTGGATAGCATACTTTCTTACAAATCTAATCATATAAATAATAGTCAAATATTATTAGCCTAATTGTTGATCAAAGTTTTTAAAGTTTGAATTTTGATATGCGTGTGCGCTAGATAAAATAGACCGGAGGGAGTAGCTTCTCTCTCTAAAATATCCTTATCACACGTAGGTCATAGCAGTATGTTTCTGAAGTACTTCGTAGTGTTTATTTTTCCTACCATGTAACAATATCATTTACATTGGACAGGGCCATATGACATGGGAAAAGGCTGAAGAGCTGAAATGAAGCATATATTGTTATATAGCTTTTGGTTAAATGGCAGAATTGCAAATATTTAAGGTATGAAACTTGCATATTTTTTTGTTGTTATATAAAGCTTTGAATTATTGCATTCTTGTTTTGAATGAATTTGTATAACTTTATATTTTAGAAATTAATTATCTTTTTACATTATTCAAAAAACTAGCTAAGCGTTGCGGGTACTATGTATATAGGTTCGGCCTATTAAATGGAAAACCATGAAAAAAAAATTATGACATGTAGGGTAACACATAGCTTACTAAAATTTAAATAAAATATTAAAAATGAGTTGATGTTGTCATAGATTTGTGACAATATAGTGGTCGGTTAGCATATATGATGATTCATAGTTAGTCATAATATAGAAATATATCCTTTATTTTATGATGATTTCTACTTTCTCTTAACAATGGCCAAAAGAATTTTGGTCATGAGGTTATATTAACACCAAAAAACATAGTAAAATAGACACCGACTTAATAACAAATTAATTTAGACATCCTCATGAGAAAATCGTTGAACTCTAATTATTTAAAGGTCATATCTTTTCTTATAGTGATAGGATTTGTATAAAAAGTGCATAACAAACTTGCTGGTGCCCTGAGGTAAAAGGCACTTGCATTTTGGATCTTTTTGTCGGGCAAAAGTTTGAAGAAGCATAAAACTTTAGTGAATGTTGTGGAAGATGAGAATTGGGATTCTTTGTTAAGTGGATTTTAGACTTCATGCTTCCAACTTTTTGTGTCGATGTGTCTCATCCATATATCCCAAATGTTTCATAATCATCATGCTTTAAAAGTTTTGGTAGGAAGCTCAGACCGTTTCCTTATCTCAGTTATTCTCATTTTTAAAGAGCCCAAATGATTGCAGGCTAATATAACTTGAAAGGGTGAGAAAATAAAAGTTTAACATTTTATATGAGAAAAGCTTGCGAATGTATGTTAACATTACTTGAAAGATTTTGATATATTTAAAATTATTTAGGTTTAACATTTTAATCTAATACAATTACAAGATACATTTTTTTCAAAAACTGCGGGCAACAAACCTTTAAATTATTGTTCGACATTGTCCTTTAAAACCTTTATTTCATATTATGTACCACATAATAATTAAATAGTTTCAAAACAGGTGAAACCCCGATGACACCACGATCCTCCGGATCCATCAAATGAGCAAAGAACTTATACTTCACAACCATTTATACAAAACATCATTAGCGAAAAAGATTTATAAAAGAAGATTACAACACTTGAAGAGTTTGATTAAACAAAACTTAACATTTTCTCATAGAAAAGAACTTTGTAGACGGAAGATATTCTTTGTAAATGGTATGACCAAAATGAAAAGTGTAATAGTTGTGAACTCAACACTTCCCTTCTCCTATTACAAAGAAAGGGGAAACTTTTTTTTAGACACGTAAGCGTGTCAAGAACAAGGACATTTCTACTAGTATATACAAGGGATACAAACTTTTGTTTGGTTGGCGGTGTAACACACGTGACAAGCGGATGGGGTGAGATGGCGGTCTTTGATTTGATTTTTTTTTTTCTCGCGACTCACCACGAGCAGTTAACGCTTGGAGGGGAATGGGAACCCGGTCTCTAGTGCTTAAAAATGACGCCAAACATTCACCTTCCACATTCGTCATGCACATACATGCAATTGTCTAGCCTAGTAAAGAAATTAAGGGTTCAACAAAGAACTTGAGGGTAGATGCAACCAGGCGACTGTCAATCTTTTGAAAAACTTTTAGCTTGCCGGCATTGCACTACCGTCCAAGTGCTGAAGCATGATATGGTTGACATAAAATATAACACTGAATGTCCCTAAACATACTATGATAGAAACACAAATTTTGGAACATCTTATATGGATATAATGTTAATAAACAAAAATAAATCATAGAACATCACATCTATAGGACATGATGCGAGAATATCATATTTATTGCATGGAATAAATAAAAAGTAAACCATAAAAATTAAGAGTAATTAGAGTCAAAGAAAAAATAAGAAGTGAAAAATTTGAATAAAAATAATAAGATCCACATAAAAACATAAATGAAAAGAGGTAGAAGGAAAGAAAGCAAAAAAACAAAGAACAAAAAAGAAATAAGTATAGTAAAAAAGAAATATAAAGAATCAAAACTATAAAAAAATAAAAATGAGAAACAAATAGAAGTTAGAAAAAATAAAAAAAGACAGAAAGAAAGAAAGAAAGAAAAATTCAGAGAAAGAATACGAAAATGATTGAAAAAAAAGGGACATTAGCATCCGGCCCAATAAAACAGTTGTTTACCCATACGGCCCAACAAAACGCCACAGCTCAGCGCAGTTGCTCTGTTCCGAGCAGCCGTGCCGATAGGAGGGGTCTGTTTGTTCAAGGCCCAACTGCCACGGTTTCAAAAAAAAAAAAAAAAAAAAAAAGACCCGACTGCCACGCAACTTAACAGTTCCGTACTAGGGGGTGAACCAAACACAAACTACAGTTCCGTCTTACCTGAGCAAGGCGCTTCCAGAGACCGTAGTGCATCACACGCAGACACCGTGTGCAGGTAACGCAGGCACCCAGAGGGTCCCCAAGACTTGCAAACGCTGCTCGTGACTCCCAGTCCTGACGGTCGTCATCCCCACGATCCCATGCGGCCATGCCCCGGAGGGACACGAGTGCATGTACATGACGCAAACGCAAGGCAGGGCGCCTCCTGTGCTCGATGGGCCGATGGCTGGGCAGTCCCTCTGCTCTGCCTCGATCTCCTCTCGCCCGGCGGCCCGCCAATAATTCTCGAGGTCGAGGCGGCGTCATGCGTCAACCTGACAATGATTTGGGTTAAACCCGTTTTTTTGGTTTGGTTTTTTCTTTTTGAAAACTACAGTTGTTTTGGTTTGGGGTGAAAAATTTAAGAAGAAATTTGTTGAAATTTGGTTTGGTTTGGGCCCTGTTAAAATGGGATGATTTGGTTTGACTGTCAATAATAGAGTTAATTATGAGTTTTTATTCTATCTATTTATTTTTTGTTTTTACTTATGACTAAATATAAACAATAGCATGAGGTGCCAGTGAATTGGTGGGTTAGAAATATATTTTGATGGATTGAACATACAAGTGGTTTGGTTTGGTGTAGATGATTGAAGTCACGGTTTAGTTTGGTTTGAATTTAACTTTCAAATATACACCTTTGAATTTGTGCGGATTTGATTTGGATCTTGACCCACTGTCAGCTTTAGTCATGCGCATGTGGCGTGTTTCCCGGCTACCGCAAGCAGAATAAAGAGATGGAAACAGCCGTGGACGTCGTCCCCCCCCACCACCCCCACCACCCCTGCCGCTGCCGGCCGTCGTCGTCGCAACGACAAAGCAAGCAGTCGCTTCCCCGTTCCAGCTGTGCACGTACTACACCTGCAGCCACAGCCACAGCGGCCGCGCCGCCCGAGTGGAACCGCGACTAGTAGAAACACACACGGACACGGGCTGTCCTGCCGTGTCCTCTCACTCATCAGCTAGCCACAAGCACTAGATGGCACTTCCGCGCAAACCGCTCCTGCTCCATACTACGGCTAGCTAGATCCTGTGTACGCACGCACGCAACTGCTCCTAACTACCAGCCCTACCTAACTGTCTCCACGCAAGGTACAGGTACTATACTCCACGAAAGTAGCAGCAGCTGCTGCTGCTGCGACGGCGGTCATCAAGGCGGTAGCGCCTACGTATTTATGGGGTGAGTCGGTGTGTCCATGCACGGATGATGCCGGTAATGACCGTAAAAGGTTGCTCCGGTTGTTGTATTTTGTCGTAGGGTAGGGGCAGGGAGAGGGAGTGTTGGTGTATGCCTGCTGCACCGGCACCTGGTAATGGTGTGAAATCCGATCCGAACCCACCCCCAACCATTTGTGATAAGCTCATACTTAAAAACCCATCCAGCCCACCCACACGATTATTCCAACCACATGAATCCGGTCCACTGTAACCCAAACCAATCCAGAACCCAATGTGTGCGAGCTGAGCTTGCTGCCTAAGCCTGCAGCTAGCTGGAAGGCGTATGCCGTATGGTAATCATGGCCGGGATGCTCCCTGGCGTGGGGTGAGTGCGACCGCAGCGCGTGGGTCTGGCAGTATTCATGCGGCGCCGTGTGTAGGTGCGGCGCGGCGGCCGTCCGCCTGTACGCCGGCGGGCTTGGGCGTGGGCCGCATGACCGTGACCGTGGCTCGTCGTCGGGATGTGGATGTTTGCTTGTGATTGCTGCAGGGATGGAGCAGCGGCGATGCTGATCCTGCGCCCACTGGCGGCGCGGCGCCGCGGTGCCGTCGGGACGATGGTCTTCACACCGAACCAGCCCACTATACTGATACCCCAAACCGCACCAGCTCAATACAATCTTTGGCCCATTTGCCTCCAAACCATATAGGCCCAAACAAGAAACCAAACCACAAAATCCGGTTTTAGACCAAACCATTCCCAGGTTGAACTGCATGTGCGCATGCAAGCGCGGCCACTTCTGGTCATGTGTGGGATGGGAGTTGGTGGTGTGTTGCTGGTGCCTGGTGGTGAACTGTTTGTTGGTCATGTGGGAGTGGGAGAGCACCGCCCCGACCGGCGCCCCGAGCCGGCGAGCAGGTGAGCCAAGAAGGCAGCCGGTGCGCGGCAATGCCCTGCAGGTCCTTGTGGATTCCAAACCTGACCACCCGGCCAGGCATCGCATCGATGGGATGCGTTGCGCCTTGACCTTGACCTGCCGGTGCCGGTGGCGATCGACGATCTGCCGGGATCCTGTTTTTCTCGCGCATTTGCACCTCGTCTCAGCAAGCATGTACAGATGTACTGGTACTCACACGACGGAACTAGTAGTAATCTAGTAGCCCTCCGGGCGGTGGAAAAGGTCCCGGGAACCCAGTTCCACGCCGAGATCCCAAACGTGGCCACTTGTAGAATTATAATGGAGGAACACCGAGCAGGGTCGCATAACGCCAAAACTGAGAGAAGATTTTGTCCAAGCCAGAGAGACCACGCGTGGCTTTTGTCTGCTACAGTTGGTAACAGAATTTCACGGCTGACAAGTGACAACCGACGACGCCGACCCGCCGTCCATTATACACGCACGCCGATGGGCTAGCCAATTAGCCGCCGCGGAATTATACGCCGGAATTCCTGCTCGCCCGGCCGGTCCGGTCCGGCTCCGGCGGCACGTATATGCATGGGCATGGGCGGCCTGAATGAAGCTTCGAAAAGTCCACCTCGACCGCATCATTGCCAACTCATCGACGTTCCCGGCCCTCTCTTTCCGTGCCCACACAACGGAACAACAGTGGGACCCCCACATCCTCCCTTCTTGTGATCGGCTCTACTCCTACTCTCTACGGAGTATAGAGTACGGACAAACCCAATGGGCAATGGCTCTCTAGTGAATACTGTAAGTAAATAGTAATCTCTATTCTCCATAGGAGCTAGGAGCCTAGGACCACAGAGAAGGATGATCTCGCCCGCCCGCACCAAAATCAACGAACGGCAGATGATCCATGAGCTCTACTACTCCTCCTTTGCTAGCCTGGCCGGCCACTTGCATCGTAACGGTTTGTAGCTTAGCTGCAGATGGTCAGTTAGCAATTGGCATTTGTTTTTGCACGGGCACGGGCACGGGCACCGATTGGGCCCTGGAAAAGTGTGCTTCAGAAACCGCTTTAGGGCTGGACACGACTGACTGCTTGTGGGCTTTCAACGTGCACGTGGTCTTCTCTTCTCTAGACACCAGAGTTTCCTTGTTCCATTGGGACCAGAATCAAAACGATTGATCAGCTGTGACTTCTACTCCTCCATCTCATAAAAAAACGCAATCTTTGACATTTAATCATCGGATTTGACCATTCGTCTTATTTAAATTTTTTATATAAATATTATATATCTTATTATGACTTATTTTATTATTAGAGATATTTTTATAATTATTCATTTATTTTATAATATACATAAGTTTTTTAAATAAGACAGATGATCAAAACTTGATGACCGAAAGTCAAAGATTGCGCTTTTTTATGAGACGGAGGGAGTACAGATCTAACAGTATATCATATACATGCGGTGTAGGTCTAAGTGCCTTCTGCCGTCAGAATTCTTCAGAAATGCGAACTGCGAGGCAATTAAACTGGGAGCAAAATGGGATCCTATATTATTGTTGACCTTGATCATTGGCTCATTGCATAATGCTGGAATGGCTCATCCTAAAAGCCCTTTATTTGATCAGAAATTTACGATGTCTGAAGCAATTTAAACCGAGACACAGCACACCACTGAAACCGCCAATACATACAACACCTGAGTACGTTAAAGGACTCTTGAACCATCTAATTTTGTGTTACTATATTTGGTTCAATTGGATGTAGCTATGTTATAGCCTTATAGGAATCGAGATTTCGGTAGAAAAATCTATTTCCCAATAGGGTCTTTAATTAAATCTCCAAATGTTGCCATTCTTTATTCTTGATTTCTCGCTAACCAAAAAGACGGAGAGTAGTGGGATTGGCTCTCTAGAGTGTGCTCGAGATATAGAAAAATTATTGGGAAAGTAGAAAGATATATACAACTACTTTTATTCAAATGAGAATTTAGACAGTAAGTATAATAAAGACTCTTACGATGCTTTAAGTGGTACTCCTACTATGATTTTTTAACATCAGGACTAGTAGTGGGACTTTCAAAATTAATTTTCCTCCACATGATTATTCCTTATTTAATTTATCTGTAACTAACCTGCTTGGCTGCATACAATCTCCTTAATTATCTGCATGCTACAATTATCAAAACGTAACTGCAGGCGATTAATCAAGTGTCATGTTCTTTTTTATAGAACTACCTCTAATAAACACGATCACTGTGGTCATTTCACTTCACATTACTTTGTCTGACAAATTTTAGAGTGACAAGTTTTTCTGGACGAACGGATAAGACTTGTAAGTATTTTTTTTTAGTTAGACACAACTACTACTCCTTCCCACAAAAAGTCTCACTTATCAAACTTGAATAAATTTGACTATGTTTATAGAAAAAACTAGTTACCTCTAAGTAAGTTTTTATGATAATATATTCAGTGATTTTTCTAATGATACTAATTATGTACCATAAATATTAATGTTTACTTATATATATTTGTCCAAAGTTAGAAATGTTTGACATATTGGGAAACGAGAATGACACTTCTTATGAGATGGAGGGAGTATGTACTAATATAAAACTAAAGATAAGTATCTAACTTATGAATTTTATTAGATACTCAAAACTAAAAAATGTAAGTATAGTTCATGCTTAATGTGTTTACAAATTAACACTAAATAAGATATTTGTAATAAAAAAAAATTTTAGGTCTATTCTATAGAATGCCCAAAACAAAAAAACACAAATGCTTCTGTCCACCACCTTAAAGCGTAAATACTGGCATAAACAAGAGGCACAAAATATTTAAGTGCTGAGGCCCTCCAAGGCACTCGGGTGAGATCTGCCGATCCAAAAAAACTGAAAAGAAAAAAATTGTCCTGTCCAATAATCACGGGGTACTTTTAGTATTTAAGTATTCAATTCGAAGCAAGGAAATGAACAACCTACTGAACTGTTGACTGAAATGGAAAAGCACACTGCACGCGGTTTCGAGAGCGCGAGCCATAACACGGCGCAGCACAAAGACATGAATCAGTCGAGCAGAGCATCCTCACTGGCCAGCCGGCGCCCGTGGCGGCCCCGCGCCTCGCCTGGACTCAACTGAGAAGTGAGCGAGCGGCTCGCCTGGCAGGCACGCGGGATGGCCAATAATAATTGTGCCCGGCGCCCACAAAACACACAAGACACAAGCTCCCTGTCCCAGCCCAATCAATGATGCGCCTGCACAGCAAATCTCACTCGCCCCCTCTCCCACACTCTGATTCAGGGCAGTCAGTCCTACACAAAACAAGCATTGCACTGGGAATGGAAATCAAGCAATCATCGTAATCATACACGACCAAATATACATGCTATTTATAATGTGTGTATGTATATTTTCATGAAAAATTTCTTCACCGTCATCAGAAGAAGACCACCACTTATTTGCTGTGACTGAACAACACGCATGGATGGATGGATATCCTCATGACTGACATGAGGAGGAGGAGTTGTTGTGAACTGACGGACTGCTTTGACTCACTGAACACACTCACCGCACCGCGCCGGGGTCGGTCGGTCTCTGTTCTTTTTGTAGATTTATAGTAGATATACAAATCGAAAGGAAATGGGAGAAAAGAAGAGGGAAAAAGAAAGAAATGGAAAGAATCCACAGAAGTAACAATGGCACTAATCATGGGAGCAGAGAAGATCCATGGACAAGGGAGGTACCGTCTGGTCTGATCGATCAACCGGCACGCACCGAGGAGGGAGGGAGGGCTTCAGAAGAGCTCCCAGTCGAACCGCGGGATCGGGGATTGGGAGGCGCCGCCGGCCGGCGAGGTGGTGGTCGCGGCCGCCATGGTGGTGGTCACGGCGGCCGAGGACGTGGACGGCACCGACGACAGCAGGTCGAACGACTCCCAGCTCTGCGTGGGCGGCGCCGCGGCGCCGGCCGCCTGGTGGGAGGGCTGCTGGAAGTTCCGCCGCTGCGACACGGGCGGCGGGCGCGGCGGGAGGTGCGGCGCGCGGGCCTTGGCGTGGCCGTTGTTCATGGTGCCGTTGCCGTTGGCCTTGGGCGCCGCCGCCGCCGCGTTCTTCGCGCGGATGGCGTCCAGCGTCTCCACGTACTTCTGCACCCGCTTCTCCTGCACAATCGTAGGTCGGGCGGCGATTGAGCTCTCGGCGCGCGCGAATTCGTCCAAGAAGCGACAAGAAATTTAGTCTAAGCACCACGCACTGACCTGCATTCGCCGCTGCACCTTGATGTCGCCCTCGGCGGCGATGGAGTCCAGCTTGACCAGCTCGTTCATGAGCGCCTCGGTGAGGGTGACCACGTCGGCGTCCACCACCTTGCCGCCCTTGCTGACGATGGTCTCCAGCGCCGACACCTGCACCGAATTGAGTAGCACGTTGAACAGCCGCCAGACTCAACAACACCCGATAGAGGTCACCGTTAGCTAGCAGAAGAACCAGTAGATAGTAGGTTGGTCGGTGGATCCCTCCCTACCTTGGTGGCGAGCTTGTCGACGTCGAGGCTGATGCGTGAGATGGACTTGGCGGCTCGCTCCGCCTTGTCGGTGCGGCGCTGCTCGAGGAGGCGCTTGGCCTGCGCGGCGGGGTCCTCGAGCAGCACCATCTTGGAGCGGTCCTTGACGCCGGCCATGTCCAGGAACGCCTTGGAGTCCCGCTCCTTGTCCTTGTACACGAGCTTCTGGTCCTCGGGGTGCAGCCCCGTCCGCGCCGACAGCAACTTCTTGAGCTCACCTGCAGGCGCCAGGAGAGGAGAGCATCGCCATCCCGGACGATCAGAAGCAGCTCGTAGCTACAGTAGCTAGCTAGGATCGCCAGCAAGGTCCGCGGTGCCGCATTCTACTGGTGGTAGGCAGGAGCATTACCGAAGGAGGCCTGCGAGTTGATGTAGATCTCGTGGTAGACGCCGTTGAACTTGACCTTGACGCGGATGGTGGGGACGGGCGCCCCGGCGGGGGCGTCCGCGTCGGGGCTCCGCTTCTGCACCAGCATCCCGCCGGGCCGCACCTCCCACTCGTCCTCTTTCACCGCCGCCGCGGCCGCCGCCGCCGGAGCCGGAGGTGGAGGAGGAGGGGAGCTCTCCCTCATGGCGTCGGCGAATGTACCTTTGGGCCTGGCGCGCATCATCCTCTTCTCATGGTACGTGCACGCCCCCCGCGCGCGCGAAGCGAGAGAGAGAGAGACAGAGGGAATCAAATCAACCGCTCTCCTCTTGCACTCGCGCCAGCAACAGGAACCAAGAACGGGCAAGCAGAGTCAGCTCTGCTCTGCTCGGCTGTCTCTGCGTGCGGTGCGGGGCGCACGCGGACGGGACGGACGGCTCTGGGCGCTGGCGCGAGCAGGGGCGGATTCGGCGGCGCCGGATCTGGGGACGACGGGGGCGCACGGTTCGCAGCTGCAGCTGGCGCAGGTGCCTCCTCTCGGCTCGGGTCCTCGGGTCTCGGCCTCAATTGGGGAAATCAGGAGCAGGGCCGGGGCGGCAGGCTTGCGGCAGAGAGGTAGGTGGGGGGTTAGGAGCTGAGCCAGCCAGCCGAGGTGGGGGTGCGGGGAGAAGAGAGAGACGGGCAGACAGAGAGGGAGGCGACGAAAAAGGAGGGGAGGGACGGGAAAACAACAGCGCGTACAACTCAGGGACAGACAGGGCAGCGGAATATTTATACCGATAAAAAAACGCGGCATGCGAGCGCGGGTGAGTGGCGACGCCACGCGATCACGGCACAGGAAGCCAGGCATGGCATGCCGCCGCCGAGCCGGCCTCAGGCCGGAGCAAAAAGGGATTTTCGTTTTCTTGCCCAGCTCCGGTCTGGTTGGTTCGTTTCTTGACGTGCGGTTTTGACCGTGGCAGGAGCAGCCAGGAGGAAGTGAAAGAAAGCGGGTGGTGGCTTGGTGGGGGTGGGTACTGCTGCTCGTGCTGGGTTGGCAGGCGGCTTGCTTGGGAGGACGGCCACGGCCTTGCCGGTGCCGGTGCCGGCGGGCGGGCGGGCGGGGGCCTTAGCCGCCAAGCAACCGTTGGCGCGGGCGGCAAACCGAACCTGTCTGCCACATAGCGGCGAGCCGTTGGGCAAATGGGGGCATCGACCGCCTCGCTTTCTTCCGTGCCCAACCCAGTGCTGTGGCGGTGCTTTCACTCGGCAGGCAAAAAGGCACGCCGCTGCAACAAAGGCGCAACACAAAGCCTATAGCTGTTGTGATGGTGGTGGTACTGGTGCCTTCACCTCCAAGCGTCCATTGTGCCGGGCTGGGATCGGATCCGATCGGTGGGAGCGATAATTGGAAGCGATCCACAGCAAGTCAGCGAACTCAGCAGCAGGCAGGCAGGCAGGCATCATGCATGTCAGTCACCACGAATCACCGGGAGAATTTCGTACGTGACAGCCACCAAAAAGATGCTCCAGTAGTACCTGTACGTAAGAATTTTCGTTGTTGTCGTATCGTATGATGGATGGATGGAAAAGCGGCAGTTCCGCTGTACTGTGAGTGGCCCCATTCTGTATATCTCGGTGATAAACAAATTATTAAACGAGGCTGCCTGGCTGGTGGGTAGGAGTAGCTAGCTATAGCTAGCTACTCCTAGCTGCATGATGGCTGACGATGATGAGTATTCGGGCGACGGCCGTATATGGCAACAGGCCTGGTTCCCAAATCTGTCGAAGCGGCGCGTGGCGACTGGCGCGAGCGTGCATTCCAGTTGCTCTTCCTCGTCTTGCCGCTTCCGGCTTCCGGTAAATAAAAGCTCTTTATTTGCTGCTTGTGGTAGCGCCTAGGCAAAGCGTCGTGAGGGCGTCAAACAGCAAAGAACACGTCGATTATTTCACGGGTACAGTTGGGCCATGTTTCTCAACTCCGCGTAAAAGGTGATCAAGAAGGATATGTGTGTGTACCTACAAACTTTTGTCACCGGTGAAGGGTGAGATGAGAATATATGAAAAAGACCCCCAAAAGGAGTCGGGCCCACGCCACTTGGGCCAACCCCGCCCCGCCAAAACAAAGCAAGCCGAACGGAACGGAACGGGGGGATACCTATATTTGTATTTGTATTGTAGTGCGCGGGCCCAGGCCAGCTCCAGGCCCCACCTGTCACAGGCCAACAACATCACGCACTCCGCCACAACCGACCGAGCCCACGGCCCACCCATCGGTGGCACGGCACGACACGAGGAGGAGCCGCACCGACAGCGGGGCCACGCGGCGGGCACGCGAACTCGCCACGTCGGCTCCTCGTGGGGCCGCCCCGCCCCGCCTCCAGCGACGTGATCGGAAAGCGACCGTATAACCTACGGGCGGCCGGGGCCCCGGCACCGGTGACAGGCCCTGACCCGGCACCCACCCACCACCAGCGTCCGAATGCCACCGACGCCTACGACGAAGCGCGCGACGCGAGACGAAAATTCCTTGTCTGACCATGGTGGCACCTGCAAACGGTAACTTAGGCCTTAGTTTAGTTCCATGAAAGTTTTTTGAGAGAGAGTGGAAGACTTTGTTTTTTATTTGATAAATATTGTCCAATCGCAAAAAGATTCGCCTCGTGATTTACAACAAAACTATGTAATTAGTTATTTTTTAATTTATATTTAATACTCTTTACATGCGGTAAATTATTTGTGAGAGGAGAGAGAGATTGTAAAAGTCCAGAAGACTTCGTTTGTTTGTGGTAAATATTGTCCAATGCCCAACTAGGCTCAAAAGATTGCCTCGTGATTTACAACAAAACTGTGTAGTTAGTTATTTTTTATTTATATTTAATGCTCTTTACATGCGGGTATAAATTGATGTGATGGAGAAAGAGTGTAAAAACTTGCAATTTCAATTGAAAGTTGCATGGAACTAAACAAGGCCTTACAGTAGCACTTCTGCCCGCAAAGTTGTGTGGCCAGTAAAAGAAGTGGGGGTATGTTTTTGTGCAGCACCTGCGCACGTGCGATTTGGGCATTTGGCCCTGAATTGTTAAGTGTTAACTGCTGCTGCGGCATGGCAGCTGCGAGGAGTGTCGGCTGGGGCTGGGTCGTTTGCCATGTTGACTCGCCTCATCATGACAGGCAGCCGCGCGCGTCCGGCTCCGGCCAATGCGGCAGCCTACTGCCACTATACTCGGCGCCCAGGTCTGCTGCTTGCAAGTTGCTGATGCTAGATGCTTCGGATACTTGGTGTAGCAACCACCACTAACCAGCTTCGGATACCCTCCCTCCTTGACAGAGAATGAAGAGAGAACTAATCCTCGGCCGGCCACTTCCCTTTCCGAGATCGACGGTGATGGCATCGCATTTCGCATGGCAGCAAGTTGACAGACAGACGGCATGGGCTATTTACTTACTGACCTGCCCGGCGTTGAAGGTTGCAGTTGCAGCAGCAGAACACACACATGGCGCTACTCGGCGTCCGTCCATGGCGCGACCTCCCGGCCCCATTCGGCATCGTCCGTCCGCCGACCGCGCGCACCACTGCAGGCGCCGGAGCATAGCCTCGTGTCGTATCTCGTGGCCGCATCGATCGTGGTACTGCTCTCCAATCTCCATCACACACATCCCAGTCGCCATGTCACTCGCGCCCGGCCGGTTCTGTCCGATCATCTCTCATGCACTGATGCACGTCTGTGTGCAGACAAAAACCAATCTGCATCAGTCAGCAGCTAGTAGCGATTTGTACGCACTACGCTAGCGTACGTACAGCTGACTTATCTCTTCTTCTTCTTCAGCTGCGGATCAATATATACCGTCCCTACTCCTATCTCGTAGTCGTACGCCCGTATGGACGTATGCCCTATGCCTCTCCTTTCTTTCTTTCTTCTTTTTTTTTTCCCCAAGCTGCGCACGAACAGTTCCAGTGATGAATCTCGTCAGGACGCGCGGGGGCTAAAACTGAGTACGGAGTAGTGTCAAAAGGAAAGCAAGCCAGCAGCAGCCACACGTACGAATGCCATTCATCAATCATCGCGGTTCCATTATTAGTTTCAGTACTCGCTGGATCTGGATGTGCATCTGCATGCTGCAGTCGCGGCGCACATAAATTGGGCGCAACCCGAGCTGTTTTCTGATCTAACAAACAGCTACTGTGGTACCGTCACTTAAATTAACAGTCGTCATGGCATATATAGATAAGCCGTTGATCCGTTCGTGCGCACTCTTCTTCACGTGTACTGTACAAGGGGGAAGAAGCGAGATGCTTAACCAGCAACTGAAAGTACGAATGCCATTCGTCTTGTTTTCTTGATTACTCTGGTTCAGTACAGTCGCTAGTCACATAGATTAAATAGCTGCAACTCTCGGTTTTCTCTAACCTAACAACTGTTGCTTGGTATGACAGTCTTAGCCGTTGCGGTTGCGCGTACTCTTCAGTGTTCACGCCCAAGAATAAAAAATTGGATGTGATCCACGTGAGAAAATTTCACTTCCTCTTGTTTTTCTTACAGATCATGGATGTCAATGCTCCTCTGCACTTTTACTGTGTCAGCTACTACCAACTTGTCCGATCGAGATCTACAAACTCACGATCCACATTTCAGTGATCCAGCTTCTGCTCGCTGACCAATACAGTACATACTCAGGAGTCAGGATCGAAACGATGGGCTTGTTCGGCTGGCTGGAGATAACAGTAGTCCGAGAGCCAGCTCCAGCCAGCTACAGTATCCGTGAAAGTTTCTGCCCCACGAACCACAAAGTCCACAAAGTCCGATCAAAGTTCGGCTGCCTGCAGACGACAGTTTCCGTGAGTGAGAAATCTGCCAGCTCCAGCCGCAGCAACACCTTCTCCAGCCAGCGGAACAGGCCCGATGCCTGCAGACGAAGTTTCAGAAGTACAAGAACTGGCCATGAAGCAAGAATATCTCGTAGGCTTTTTTTTTTTCTAGGAGCAATCATAATGCTGAGCCTCTTTAGTCTTTGCCCAACAATAATACGTTTTCTCTCTTCTTTTTCCCTGCCATAATGTGGTGCCGGCCGGCCTTTGCTTTTGATTTTGGGATACATGCATGCCACCTATCATCGCCCCATAATGTATTTCGCAAGCCGCACCTTTGAGAGCGAGCGTGGAGGACCGATCGGTGATCGATCGAGATGTGCGCATCTAGTATGTGCCAAAACATCATCAGATTCTTTCTGAAGCTTCGCCTCAGAGAAAGCGTCCCCATCTGAAGAAGTGAAGATTAATATATGATTCCGGGGCATCTAATCAGTGTCTCGTCCTTCTTAAATATCTCATTTTTAACGGCCCTCATGCTGCGCTGGGATCTGTCTGGGAATGGGATGGTGGTAGAGTAAGTATTGTAGCCGATTCACATGGGTGAGGGAGAACAACTAGAATCTGAATTGCGCTGTTATGTTGCGTTTGCTGTTAAAACCTACCAAGTCATTTGCAGCAGTACGCTTGTACTGGCCATTGTTCACGTGGGTAGTAACATGCTTTCCACTGTTTCATGGAGACCAACCATTCAATCCTACAAACACAACTTCTTGAACTTTTCCTCTGTGAAATATAAAATGAAATTAAAAAAATGCAGCATCTTGCACTGTCGGTTGCGTATGATAGCTTAAAAACTGACAACACTTCTGTTCCGTTTCCCCGTGTCCACTCTCTGAATTCAACATGTTCATAAAAAAGTAGCTCTCTTCAACATGTGTACTAATTAATAAAGAATTACGGATTTGGTTTATTTAGTGATCTGAGAGCTTAATTTAATAAAAAAGGGAAATTTGTCGGTCAGTTCTTCGCAACACATATACTAGGCAATAAAGGAGTTTAACTAAAGCCGCTTCCTTGGCCACTTTATCAAGCTGTATCATCCAAGAAAGCGAGCAAATAGTATTGTACCTTCACATTTAAAGGATAAAAAGCGGCGACAAGAAATAAAAAAAAGGAGTAGCCCCCATTCTTGCAAGTCCCAACTAACTGTGAAACCAAGAGCACATGAAAAAGATGCATGATGAATGTACTCTGCTCTGCTTTCACCACCACCACAGCTAACCTCTGCCGTATCCCTGTCGCTATTCATTTGTTGGTAAGCAAAACACATCCATGAAAGACTGTTAAGCAGGGCCAACGCGATACAGATCATAGCTGTCGACGTTGAGTTAGCAAATCAAGCCAGATCCCATCGCCATTACCATTGATTTGGACATACATATCGTTGATCAGTGTGTGAGTGTCACACACAGCTCATTCACTCGTTTCCCATTATTTCCCACTACTAGGCAAGGCCCAGCAGGCATCGGCAGAACCTGATAAGATCTTCAGTTCGGTATCGAGGTCTCGTCGGAGGAACAATCTTTCCCGTAGCTCTCATGCCTGATGTACACCTTGCACCAATGCATGGTCTGCACGGAATGGAGAAAAAAGGTGAAGCAAAGCAGTGTGTGTAAGTGTGTTGCAAGCAATGCTTCTGGAGTTCTGGTGGTAGGTGGCCATGAGAACATCATCCAGCAAGCAGGGGTCCAACTCCAAAACATCATTTTCTGTCCAGGAAGTATGAAGCCTGCAACACTTTGGATGAGCACACACACTGATGGGTGAATAGTCCCTTTCCTTTTCCCTGTGGAAACCGCCCCGGTTTCAACGTGTGAACTTGTGGGATCCATCTCTTCGAAATACCATTGGCCCCTCTCTCTCTCAAAAAGAAGAAAGAAAAAAAAAAGATCTGCTTGGAACATGAGTTTAGTGCCGAGCCTTTGCTTGCCGTCGACAATTGTATTACTTGTAGCCTACGGGTTTCAGATCGTAGAAGAAACCATATAAGACATCTTAACAGCAAGCTCTGTGCCGTACCAAAGGTACTAGTAATTCAGTTGGACCTGGAGTGCACAGTTTGCTCACATCCACCCACCAATGCAAATCTGCAATGTGCTCCTGTAATACAGTTGGATCAGGACGGTGTCTGAAAGGGACACATAATAAAATCAAGCGAACTGCATCGATCAAGCGTCAAACTATGACCTGTTCAAGGGCATGGCTGGCAAGAAGCAGCATGGGTGGAGGAGGAGAACAAGGAACAAGAAAACAACCAGGCAGGTCATCTCTCAAGATAGAGCCGGTGGCGTTGTATCTGGAGAGGAGAGCAACGGCGTAGCTTCTGCAGGGAGCCAGGGCGTTCGCCCGTCGCATCTCGTTTTGATGAGCAGTTACCGTCGCCGATCGTCATCGTCTTCGCCGGACGGAAGCTAACAAAAGGCCTGGACTCTCATAAGCCTGTGGAAAGCAACGGCCTGCACTGCACGGATCTCTCTACTACGTGGAATTGACGGCAACACAAGCAAGATACCAGGAAGAATATCGTTGCCGAAAAAGATACAAGCGGACAGCGACTCATCAGTGATTGCAGTAGGCTTCAGAGTGTTTTTTCTTTTTTTGAGAAACAGTATAGTAGACTTAAAAGAGTGTTTTTTTTTTTTTTTGAAACTAACTAAAAGAGTGTTTGATAGGCAGACTACAAACTGGGCCCGAAATTCAGATCCCATCTGGGCTGGCTGATCATCCTTGGGCCCTAGGGGCAGTTATTTGGCACGACCTAATAACCGGGCTGAGCCCAAAGCACGCTCATACACGAAGCGGCCCGAACCTGATATGTCCGTTCCGTAACGTAACCCTGCGCGCATACGACGCTCGAAGCGAAGCCTCGCCGCCGCCGCCGCCGCAGCAGCAGCAGCCATGAGGGGCGACAACCGCCGCCGCACGGGGGCCTTCAGCTCGTCCTCCATCGCCTCGACGTCTAGCAAGCGCAACCTTGAAGAGGAATCCGCCAGCGCCTCCGACGAATCGGGCGACGACGAGGTGAGCTGGGGCTCGACTCTTCTCTTCTTCCGATCCCCTCGCACGAATCACGGAGCGCTTACCAGAGTTCGCTGGCGCCCCAGGAGGTCCCCTCGTCGTCGGCGTCGGAGTCGGAGTCGGAGTCGGAGAGCGACGGCGAGGATGCGGAGCGGGAGCGGGAGTTGGAGCGCGCGCTCGCGGACGTGCCCTTCGGAGAGCTGCAACGCGCGAGGGCCGACGGGTCGCTGGCGAGGGCCACCTCTGCGGCCAAAGCAGCCGCGGAGAAGAAGGCTCGCAGGGCTAGCAAGAAGAGGTTCGGCGAGGCCCAGCTGCTATTGCCTTTTTATGGGTTCTGCTGTTCCCGGTGGCTGTTGTTCCTGATGGATTCGGTTGTCTTTTCGACAGGCCAATGGAGATAAGCACGAAAGTGCGACCACCGAAATTGAGGGAGGTGATACAGGTTCCTAAGAAGGTTAGTTGTGCCTCTCGATTTAGTTCAATTTGTCATGTTGAAACTGTATTTTTATTTGATTTGGCTCTGTGTACATATTTTTCAAATAAAATTTAAACTATTGGTAGTGCATATATCATGTATATCCTGCTAATATAAGGTGTTTTGGCAACTTGTTTAATCCCAGCCACCCTTCAAACCTATGCAAGGATAACAATGTTTTCAGTTACCTATCTGGTTGGGCATGCTTTGCTGCTGCAGCTTAAATGTTTCTGAATGTTGTTACATGTAAAATTCCATTTCTTCATCCTATTTATTCACTAATTTCATTTAGTCGTCTAGGCTTGAGAAATGCAATCATGCTGTTTTAAGAATGCATCTTATGTTCAATTTATTATATCAAAGATATCTGCTCTAATTGATATTCATTAACTCCAAATATTTAGGTGTTTTATCTTCACCTCATTTTGTTTCATGCAAATGCTTAATTATCACTCTGTCTTGTATTGTGCACTGTCTTCTGAATCTATATCATTCTGAGATTGCTCTTTCCCATAGGCTGGAAGGGATCCGAGATTTGAGCCTGTATATGGATCTGTTGACAAAGAAGGGTAAGAGTGGATGGATGCATATGTAATTGTTCTTTGGTGTGCGCACACATTTGAAGCATTTTTTATTTGTTAATTTCTGATTTGATATTATATCTTGATATTACCATTAGAGGTTCTCAAGCGTGTTTTCAGTCAAATGCTCTAAGCACCTATTTATCTGCTTCCTAGTGGAAGGGGTGAATTCAGATCCCTAACTATTTCACCCAGTTGATCTTTCCATTCATTTTCCTTCCGAAAGCATGACTCAAGTGTTATTTGTTTTTTCATTCTGGTATTGGCTGTAAGCTTGGTGAATTCTTGACACCTATTGGTTTGGTTGGTATGCAGGTTCAGGAAAAGATACAATTTCTTATTTGATGAAGATTTCCCTGCTGAAAAGAAGTGTGTTCAGTATTCATGTTCAAATGCATCGATTAGAAGATGTTTCTGTTCGACGAAAATAATTCCATATGCATTTTCTTGTATATGCAGAGACTTCAAAAAAATGATTAAGAAATCTAAGGACCCAAATGCCATTGGAGAAATGAAGAGTCGTGTCACATGGATTGTATGTATACTTCTTAACATGTTGGCTATTACCATGAAAAGTATCTTTTTATAAAAGGTTATATATTTATTTATGCTTATTTGTGATAACCCGTGAGTTAATACTGAGTTACCGACCATTTACTGATAGCAAGTTTGGTTAACCTTTTGTCCACTGGATTTCTAATATTTGATTGAAGTATGTTCACTTCAACAGTTCAATCCCAGTAGTCAAAGGCAATTTTTGGCCATGCTGCATCACTAGAAAGAGTATCCATCATCGCTGAAACTATTGACTAAATATAATTATTTTTTGTTGCATCGCAAACTAGACAAGAGTTATGCGAATTTTGGTCTAAATGGAGTGAGGATAAGATGATGTTAGCTGTTACACCTCGCCAGAAACAAGCTGCTACAATCCACAAATGGGTTGACATCTACAATTTGATTCTCGTGTTCTTATATGGAGTTGATAATGAGAGATTTTTTTTCTTAAAATTGTCACTGGTCTGCTTTTGGGAGCAATATGATTGAAGATTGATTGGTTTAGCTGATTCATGGAATGTAACTAACTACAGGATAAACAGTTGAAGTCTCATCCTCAAAAGAATGTTGAGTCAGAAATCTTGCGTGAGCATATCAGGAAAGAGAGGGAGGCAGCCAAGGCCGGAAAACGACCATACTATTTGAAGAAATGTGAGTTCCTCAATCCAGTGCCTCCTATTCCTCACTGTCTGTCTATATTTGAATCAAATGGTTACTGTCTGTTTCTCAACCTGATGGCCACTCCTTTTTTTTCTTAACCAGCTGAACTTCGCGAAAGGAAGCTTATGAACAAGTACAATGAGCTCAAGGTAAAGTTTACAAGGTTTACTGGGGGTTCTTTTTTATCACTGATATCTGTCTCAGTTCTTAAAATTTGTGTTCATTACTCACAGGAGGCAGGAAAGCTTGATGCTTTCATTGAAAGGCGGCGGAGGAAGAATGCTTCCAAAGATCATCGGTACATGCCATACCGACGGAATGGAGATGGTGCATAATAATATCTTGATTCTTGAGACGAAAGGATGATTTTATGGCCTTTTCATGGTGGCTGGACACTGGATAAAGTGTCTTCTGTTACTTTGTTGCCCTAGCCTTACATTCGTCAGCTATGTGCACAACATTGAGCTAGTAAAATTGTTTTTTTCTTTGCTTGATTTTTTTTTTTTGTTTTTTGTTTTTTTTTTGTTTTTTTGTTGTGCACAACACTATCGTTTCAGCCTCTTTCTACCTTCCTGCAAACTAACCGAAAACGTTAGTCCTTGGTCCTGAATTGAGCAGTGGCAGAGCCAGAGGCATGCTTGCATTTTGTGGCTTGCTCCACCTCTCATCCTCTGGTATCCTTTGGCAACAGCTCAAGCAAGAACAAGACATGGACCATGATCACTTAAGGGGGGCAACTGACCACTGAGCACGAAGCGACGCAAAGATGACCCTCGATTTAACATATATATGTAGTTCCTAATGAATGATACGAATATGAATGCTCTACTAATAAACATGATAAATCCTGCTAATGCCATCCATCCTCCTACCGCTCCCTCCTAGATATTTGACTATCTGCAGGCTATTGAATGCTTTCATATAGCTATGATCAAGTATAAATACGATTCCTGTATACCATTTTGTAGCTGGCTAATCACGTATAGACCAATATGTACCTCACGATAGCAAAAACAAAGCGATCATACTAGTTCGCCAATTGCCCACTGTACGATATTCCGAAACATGTACAGGTAGCATCCTGATGAGTGCATTGTGAACTAGCTTTAGTTTCAGAAAATAATCTGTAGCATCCTGATGAGTGCATTGTGGACTAACTTTAGTTGAAGAGGTAACTAGGTTACACCTTCATTATCTCACATATACATTGCCACGCTCATCATATTACCTTTGCTCTAATTTGTAACTATTTCTTTAATACCATAAGCTTATAAGAGTAAGATTCCTAGCATCACTAATTAAACGTGTCAATTCTCAACCTTGATAGCTTATATGCTCTAATGATAGCAGGGTCTCACTCTTTTTCCTTACAATTGAAGACATTTTGTATTGTCCATTCCCGAATTCAGAGTATGTAAGGTTAACCTAAAAAGATGTTGTATAATTCTACTAAAGAATCATATAATCTTTCTTCTATTTTCAACCATACATCTTCCTGAACTACATCCACCTAAAAAAAATTGTACAGTCTTAGATGGCAAGTTAAATTTCTTCCACAGTCCACAACTGCAGGTGCACTGTTCCTTGCATTTCATTTAGCTGCTTCTATTTTAGCTTTTGCCACCTCGATTTCATCCCCATATCCTAATTTAGGCATTATATAATTCGTTCTGTTTGATGAAGTTTCCATGGCCTAATTGCTCCTAACAGGGAACTGGTGATGATCGAATTGTTTCCAGATTTGGTGCTCCATGACAAAGAGGCAGAGTCGGTAAAAGGAGAAGGCCAATGATGCACAGGAAGGAACGCAGCTCACCTTCAGCGTTGATCCATCGAAGCTTGGTCAATTGCCATACCTATGGCAAAGAGTTGGATAAAAGGACTGGTCAATAGAGCCATACTGATTTATTGAGTCATGAGTGGTGATCTTAATCTCTAATTATTCTTATCTGATCTCATGCCAAAATTGAATTTGTGTCCAATCCATGCCAATATCTGAGGAGTATCCATTGTGAAGTTTCTCTGCAGCCTTTCTACCATATGTGCCCTTTTTTATTTCTTGAAGAACATATACTCAAAAATGGAGTTCAGAAAATATGATATGCATTGAAGTACAACCATACCTTATACGTCGATCCTATTGATTTTTCTTCATACAATTTTTAAGCTTTCTAATTATGTATCATTTTATATCTCTTTACCTCAATTGAAGTGCCTTCATGTTTTGGTATATAATTATGATTATAATTCCAAGACCGGCAAATGTTCAGTCATAAAAACTTGTATTTGTTGTCTGTAATAAAGTTTCATCAGTGTCAATCCCTCCCTCCCCCTCCACTCAAATAAAATAAAATGCGACAGCGTAGTGCTTCTTGCCAACTTGTTTCTCATTTTTAGCTGACAATAATAAGTAAGTTATGTTTCCAACTTCACGCTAACAAAAAAACAGGAATAACTAAGTTATGTTTCCAACTTCACACTTGCAAAAAACAGAGATAACTGTTAAAAATTTAATAGTCACAGTTAACAATAATATCTCTTTTATTTTACATCACTAAGCAGATATATTAGTAATGCTAATGGAGTATGGGTTCCTCGACATACTCACGCATCTTGGACAAAACCAACACAGGCAGTGGAGGCACGCGGCAATAGTGAGTGTGGTTTCTAGTGGTCATCGATTCCGGTTCGGAGCATTGAAATTTACCAAATGTCGGCTTGGATTTCACATGTTTCCACATGTCGTTCTTTACTGCGCCCTACTCCTACGTCTGGGCAGCCCGCAGGCCATAGGCCCACAACATATCCAGCTAGATTGGCCCACAACATATCCAGCTAGATTTTGGAGCCTTTTACCTGTGTGCCATCAAGAAAGTTGCACCAGACTTGTGTGCCACTCGAAAGTTTAACCGGACCTGTGTGCCATCGTTCATCTTCGTTTTTACCTCTACGCCATTCCGTCCGTTTTCATGCCTAACGGTGTCAACTAGGTGGGTGAAAGGACCAACTTACCCCCTAGTGGGGCCCATTCTCTTCTCTTTCTCCTCCTTCTCTCTCCTCTTTCTTCTCTCCATCTCAGGCAGAACACCGGCACGCGAGCCTCCTCCAAGTCTGCAGTTTGGTTAGCCATCCTCACACATACTGCACGCCGTCCGTCTATTGATTTCTCCTTATTTTTCGCCTAATTTCCTAGTGCTGCTGCAGCAGAAAAAAAAGCGTAGCAGGATCCCCTGTGTCCTGTTCCTGCTACTAAATTCGAGTCGAGGTGAAACCTCTTTCCCCGTTTTCTTCCTTTTTGATCGATCGGTCTGCTGCGCGCAGGTTCTGAAGGTATTTAACTTCAGAAGAAAGAACACAGGCTTCCTCCTTGATCTACCGTTCTGAGTTCATCTGTTTTTTTTGACGAATTCTGAGTTCATCTGTTAGATACTACTGTCAACAAATTCCAGCTGTTTGCTTAGTTGGTCACATCTAGTTATACACCATAAGTACTCCGGTGTTTAGATTAAATCCTTTGGTCCGAGTGTTCGATTCATATCTTGCTTGCTCTGGTGGGACAACCAACAACTCTGAAACCAAGCGGTTAAAAAATGGTTTTCTTCTTGTTGGATGCGGCCATGTTTACCTTTCTGCTTGCCGTCGCGGGCGTCCACCACCAGCGGCCGGCGGCCAGCGGCGACGGGCCACCACCGGCGACCGCCGGCGGACCACCGGCTGCCCCCACCTCCACCTCGCGGTCCGCCATGCCGCCCAGCGTCTCGCGGGTCCGCCCGCCCGCCTCGCTTTGCCGCCTCCCTTTCATGGGCGACCATCGGCGGTGGCGCCATGAGGAGAACGCCCGAGGCCGAGGCTGCCCGCGCGCCGCCCAATTTGTCGCCTCTACCGCGCACCATGGTTGTCGCCTCCTCTCCTTGTAGCCGATCCATAGGCTGCCGCGGTGCAGCTTCAGCCAGCGCGCCGCGCCCATGGCGTAATGGCGAGCTTCGCTTTCGCGTGCCCATGGCGAGCTCCCGCACGCCAGCGCATGGAGGCTGCGGTGGTGGGATGCCCCCTGCGCCCATGGGCGCCGCGGGGCGCTGCTTCGCTGCGCGTTTCCATGTCCGCCCGCGGGGCGGAGTTTCGCGGCGCGCCCATGGCGGCCACGGGCGAGTTTTGCGCGCGCGCTACCCATGGGGGTCGTGGGCGAGTTTGCCGCGCCCATGGCGAGCTCCAGCGCGCCGCGCATGGGGCCGCGGTGAGCTCGCCTCGCGCTTCCATGGCGGCCACGGCGCGCTTCGCGCCATGGCTGGGCAGCCGCAGTGAGTTTCAAGGCGCCCATGGACCCGGCGGCTGACGCTCGTGCGGGCGCGGCGGCGGCACCTGCGCGGCAGCGTGATGGACCCGATGAGCGCGGTCCCGGCGGTGCGGGCTATTGCGATGCGGCGTGCTCGCCATGCTCGACGCCATGCCACGCCGCGGCGGTCGGTGTTCAACGCCATGCTCGCCGGCTGCGTGCCGGTGTTTTGCCTGAGATGGAGAGAAGAAAGAGGAGAGAGAAGGAGGAGAATGGGCCCCACTAGGGGTAAGTTGGTCCTTTCACCCATCTGGTTGACACCGTTAGGCATGAAAATGGACGGAATGGCGTAGAGGTAAAAACGAAGATGAACGATGGCACACAGGTCCGGTTGAACTTTCGAGTGGCACACAGGTCTGGTGCAACTTTATTGATGGCATACAGGTAAAGGGCTCTAGATTTTGTCCCTGCGAGCGCGAGGCTAAGGCCAACCAATGGGCCAGATATCACCAGCCTTACACGGTCCAAAAAACAGCCTGGAAATTAGCAAAACACTAGACCGCCTCAACTCACCCTAGTCCCATCCAGATCCGTTGCCCGAAATTTTCACGCACGGGAACTGGCGAAAACATGGAGCGTGCATGCCCTCAGGACTCGGCGCCCACCGTTTTCAAACCCCAGCCTAAAAATTTCCCCTGTGTGGTGTATTTAAAGACCTCTGCCCCTGCACCAAACAGGGACGGGAGAAAATCTCTAAACGCAGCAAAAGCCCCTCAAGCCTCCGGCCTCCTTAACCTCACCGCGCACCACCCCGAGACCAAGTGACCGCTTTAGCCTAGGGTTTCCGGCGGCGATGGCAGGCAAGGGAGGGAAGGGTCTGCTGGCGGCCAAGACGGCGACTAAGAGCACCGGCAAGGACAAGGACAAGAAGTAGGCCCCCCCGTGTCTGCTCCTTCCGCGCCGGTCTCCAGGTTCCCTCTCGCTTCCTTTCTTCGTCTCTTGTCTTAACTCCATCGTTTTTCTGTCTTGCGCTATTTTAGGAAACTTTAGATCTGGAGCTTTTTCCTACGAATTTCGGTCCGATCTATACCCCTTCTATGGATTCGAACCGACACTTTGTGTTTTGCAGTTCCCGGTGGGTCGCATCCACCGCCAACTCAAGTCGGCGTGCCTCGCGACGGCCAGCGTCGGCGCCACCGCAGCGGTCTACTCGCCGCAATCCTCGAGTACCTCACCGCCGAGGTTCTAGAGCTGGCGGGCAATGCCCGCAAGGA
This sequence comes from Chrysopogon serrulatus, assembly GCA_015844335.1. Taxonomy (NCBI): domain Eukaryota; kingdom Viridiplantae; phylum Streptophyta; class Magnoliopsida; order Poales; family Poaceae; genus Chrysopogon; species Chrysopogon serrulatus. The sequence goes on from JADLZL010007357.1 coordinate 29,694, forward strand.
CTTCAAAGTTAAGCGCATCACCCCAGCGCCACTGCAGCTCGCCATCCGCGGGGATGAGGAGCTTGATACACTCATCAAGGGAACCATTGCTAGCGGCGTCATCCCCGCATCCACAAGTCGCTCATCAACAAAACCGCCAAGGAGTGAAGGAGGGCCCTCCCATGCCGTCTTTCGCGCTTCTTGCCGTCCGCCGCTTCTCCCGACTACCATCCAACTAGTTGTGGACTTGTGCTATGTTAATTTAAAGGGAAAATTGGCTATGTACCATCAAAAGAATGAGTGTACGTTGTGACGGTAATAGTAAACTCATCCCTGTTTATCCATTCTTTTAATTTAAGTTCTCTTCTCCGCTGGACATGTTCTTGCTCGGGTAAGGATTCATGTGGAATGCTCGAGAAAATTGCTATTCTATGACTCCAATAGTGTGGCTTCTTTATTCTATGACTCCTAACACCGACTTTGCTAAAATATGATTCCAATCGTTTATGCTTCGTAATACATATGATTTTGTTTCTTTAATCATTTTTAAGTCCTAAATACATGTATTTGTACCACCGATTCAGCAAAAAGACAGAAAAAGGAATTCATCCAATCCAACGCCCGCATTGAGTTACCACTTATTACGACAGTGAAGGGTCGAGATGGCGGACTAGAGGGGGGGGGGTGAATAGTCCTTTCTAAAAACTAATCGCAGCGGATGACCGAATTAAATGCGGAATTAAAACTATCGGTCTAATCAAGACTTCACCCCTCTATCTAAGTTCAAGCACCTTACAAAATAATCCTAGGTTGAACCACTAAGGTGCAAGGCTAGATAGTGCTCGCCTATCCAATACTAGGTTGCAAGGTCACACAGACCTAAGCAACTAGTACTCAATCAAATCGGGGGGCACCTACACATACTAGTGAGCAAAGAGCACAAAGTCTAAGCACACTAATAGTTCTCACTAGCACGGCTACACAAGCCTAACTCGTGAGCTCACTTGCTTAGCTACACAAACTAAGCAAGGTGACTAGCAAGGCTACACAAGCCAACTAGCCACGCAATCGCTACTTCTAAACTACACAAGCTAAGAAGGTAACTAGCAAGCTACACAAGCAAACTAGCTATACAAGAGCAACACTACTCACTAGCACAAGTAATGAATAAGTAAATACGAGCTAGTGAATAGAGACTTTGCAAACCGACGAGAAGAGTAGACAAGTTGACACGTTGATTTTTTATCGAGGTTCACTTGGTTGCCACCAAGCTAGTCCTCGTTGAGACAAGCTCCAAGGTTGTCGCCGGTCCTCTTGCTAGCGGTGACCCTCAAGTCACGCTCTCCCACCGGAGTGCTCACCACGAGCTCTAGCACTTGACCGCGTCGAACCACTTGTCGCTCTTCGTGTCTCCCTTTTACTAGAGTTGCTCTTCGCGATCTCCCGCGGGGTGAGCACAATCCCCCTCACAATGTCACCGCACGTGACTAGCAATCGGAGCACCACTCAATCTCCGAGCGTGCTACAACGATGCCCACAAGCCTCCAAGCCGTCTAGAAGGTGGCAACCTCCAAGAGTAATAAGCACCACCGGCTTGCAACTCTCTCACCTAGTGCCACACCTTGCAATCTCTCAATGCAACGCACTAGAATCACTAGCTCACTCTTGGATGTAATCACTATAAGCTCTAGTGAGTTAGAGGGCTCTCAAGCACCACCAAGCAAGGACACAAAGTCCCCAATGTGCTCAGCCACAAGCCAAAGCCGGCCAAGGCAACTACTTATACCCCCTGACCACCGAAATCACCCCGGGCACGCACACTTGATCGGACGCGTCCGGTCCCTCCTGGACCAGCGTCCGGTCGAGTGTTTCTCAGCGAGAAACACTCCAACGACTTCGCCTCCAATTCCGGCCTCCGACGCAATGGAAAATGAACACTTCACTTCCACAAAAGCGCCCGAATCCGCCTCGCAATGGCTTCGGCGGGAGGGAAGAGGATCCCAAACCCCTCTCTACCCGGCAAACACCATCCCCTTTGCAAATGTGCCAACACCACCAAGTGTACATTACCATGTGCAAGTGTGTTAGCATTTTCACAAACATTTTTCAAAGGGTTTTCACTCCTTCTCACATCGCCACTCGATCCTAGCAACACGATGCAAAGTTAGATCACTCAAGTGGCACTAGATGACCGATATGCAAACAAGTTTGCCCCTCTTGATAGTACGGCCATCTATCCTAAACCCGGTCATCAACTTCTCTACACACCTATGACCGGTGAAATGGAAACGCCCTAGGTTATACCTTTGCCTTGCGCTTTCCATTCCATCTCCTCCAATGTCGATGCAACACATGCACCAACATCCACATGAATGATATGATCCACTTCATATCATCACATGGCCTTTGGTCCATCGATCTTGACCTCACTTACTCTTCACCATCGCTTCGGTCCTTCGGGGCCAAGTCTTTGCTCAAGCCTCCCGACACTCGGTACCAACGGCTTCAAAGCCTCCAACTTGCCCTTCACCTTCGCGACCGGTCCATCAAGCCAAGTCTTGTCTTGATCTTCACCTCTAGCCACATGACTCTATGTCATGTATCATGCGTTAAGCTCCTTCATCATCACATGTGTGAGCCTTGCAACACATTACACCACCTCCATGGCATAGTTGCTCACACACATGCACCTGTGGACTAAATCTCTGCAAATCTCACATAAGCATAATTAGTCCACCTAGTTTGTCACTCAATTACCAAAACCAAACAAGGACCTTTCAGACGAGTGCTAGGGTTTGGGTGGGAGATCGACGATTCAACGTCGACAACACCCTGTCCGCCTGTCGGCGCTGTAGAGCATGGCGGGGCATGAAAGCACCCATCGCGACGTTTCTTCTGGAGGTTGTCCTCGCGTTCGATTGAAAGGAAGGATAGAGAGAGGGAATCCTAGGAGCAGGAGTCTCTGCTGAACAACATGCGAGTCGGCCGATGAACACGAGAATAGCAGCAGCAACAGCGCCGGCGACGCATTATCCTTGTTCACCGACGCTGGCTTTCTTAGCGTGCTCACCTTCTCTTGGATGGGCCCCTACTCAGCGTGGGCCACAGGAAGACCCTCGCCCGGGAGGATGTCTCGAGCCAACCTTAAGGTGCTCACCCGCGACGGCGGCAGGTCGAGCCGGAAGGCCATCACTGTGTTCAAGCTAACCAAGGCCCTGTTGCGCACGCTCTGCATGGTGGCACGTCGCGGTGACCGCGTTGTACACACTGGTCTACTGCGTCGCCGCCTACATCGGGCCATACCGCGTAGACTCCCTGCAGGTGCAGTGCCCTATACCTCAACGACGGCAAGCAGTGCACACAAGCAAGGGGCATCTTTTGTTGTTTCCTGTATGCATCTTCTTCACTTATGGTTATTATACGTGAGTTTGGTTCTTTTTTTAACCTACTTGAGTTTGGTTCTAATGTGGTTTCCATATTGGACACGACGTGTCCATGTTGGACACAGTTAACATGAGGGGGTGTATATATAGATGTAAGATCTTGAAAACGGACGGGTTATATAATAGGATGTCGAGATCGAACGGTAATTAGAGGAAGAGTAAGATCTCAAATAATAGAAGGCTCATGTAAAACGACATTTAGATCAGATGGTTATTGTTGAGGAAGAGCCCCAATAAAAATACTTGCTCTTTTATAGTGTGATATGATATGCTTTATACCGGTAGGTGTTGACTCTTTAGTCAATTTTCTTTGATCATTGGTTGTTTTAAGGCTATATATTTTGGAACTGCCTGGCAAAACTGGCAGGTTGTATGTTTTCTTTCCCTTGTCAATTACAGGTCAAATTGACTGGCACATCTAATATTCAAGTCACCAAGCTGGGTTTGCCTTCAAGGTTCAAAGGATCAAGACCTCTCGATTCTACACGGTTGTTGACACTCCTTAGCGTCAACTTTTACTAGCACTTTAAACCTGAAGGAGAACATGAAAACATACTAGTCTAGGGCTTTATCGACAAATTCCACGAGTTTTGCATATTCTATATTTTTCGGGGATTTTCGAGAAAAGGATAAAAAAGAAGGATTTCAATGCATAATTATCACGAAATTGATCCACGTCGGAGCAACATCGCTAGAGGACTCGGGGAAGGGTCTAGAAGACACACGAAGCAGCGGGGCCCTTGAGAGGAGATAAGGTGGGGCCGGCCGGCCCCACCGGGCCGCCCCGGCGCCCTAACTCCACCGATCACCGCCCGCCGGAGTCTTCCTCCCTCGGTTTGTGGAGTCCAATCGCAGCATCCCTACGTTGATTTGAGGTCGGTTTGATCCGACGGTGCACATGAGATGAAGACACGGATCGCCGGCGTGGCGGTTCCTTGCCCCCTACTCCACCTCGGCCTATATAATGACGCCCAAGGCTCCCCCCAAGAGGCATTATACACCCCAAGGCTTCATATTCTTCACTAGATTAGGGTTAGGGTCCCTCTAGTTGATCTAGTCTAGTTCATCTAGTTCTAGCTAGTTCATCTAGATGTAGCAATTAGGAGAGACTAGTTCTTCTAGATCTAGTCTTGTTTAGAGATTAGAGAGATTGAGTAGATGAGTAGAGATTGCGGAGGAGCTCCGGCATGTCGGCTAGCCGTGGCTGTATTCTTACGGATTGACTTCCTCGCCTGGGAGCTGCGTTACGAGGTACTTTTGTATTTACTATTACGATTCAAGTAAGCAGTCGTTTATATTCGTTCTTTAGTTCACATCTCATATTGAGGACTTTGATCTTGGTAATTGCTTGGTTGAAGTAGTATTTTCGTAGTGTAGGCGTGGTGCCTAGGCTAGGTTTACTTGTGGATGTCCCCGATTAGCCGGATAGTGGTAGCTCGCGTAGGTGACTTTATAGCTGCGTTGAATCCCTCGTAGTCCACTTCCGTTGATAGGATAGACAGGTGATAGGTGTCGGTAGGTAGATTACTCTGTTTCTTCTCCTATTCAGGTCACTTGCCCGATAAGACGATATTATACAAAGTTTACGGTAGTCGAACTAGAGTACATTAGCTATTTTCTTTTTCTTGATATGATCTATGCCTAATTGTAGGGTTAAGTCTATATACTTTGTCATCATCACAATTTGTTCCTGTGGATACGATATTTAAAACCTCCAGGGTAAAATGTGACACCGGTATGATATCATGTGCTGCTTGCGGATAATCCTACTTAAAACTTATTTAAATAGAGTGCAGTTAAAAATACCAACAAGCATTTTTTTGTAGATTCTTGCCGGGAACGGTTTTGCTGATTTTGACTTAGTCTAGCTTAATCTTGTATTATACTTTTATCTTTTCTTATTTTATCAGTCTCTTCAATTATTTTTGTGTTCATCCTTATGAATGTCTTTAATTTTATTTCTATCTATCTTTATGACATGTGCGAAGCTTTTGAGCCACCAAAATCTATGGAACCTATCATAACACCTGGCTATGAGCTACGCCCATGTCTAATTAATATGATTTGGGATATCTTATCACCCGAACTAGATATGGAAGTCTCGGTAGCTAAAACATAATCATTCTATTCTCAAGATTTAGCTATCAATCCTAAACCCTTAAAATTCCACTTTAATGATTTAGACTTCCGGTTAGCTAAGATGCTCATAAAACAATACACATTAGATCTTCTCAAAAGAGCATCTTAGGAAAAGTGTAGTCAACTTCCTTTTCCTTCTGAAAGACATTGGAAAGAATGCAAGGATGACATGTTGAATGATGTCATAGAAGGAGAGCTAACCCACTTAGGAATAAATTCTATCTTCTCCCCTTCTATGCTCACATTAAATGTCTTTGAACCCATCTCTAAACCCATCCTTGACTCCAATGAATCTTTTTTTATGCTCTTTCTACTAAACTTCATAATAATCCTAGAAATCTATCAAGACATCTCAAAAATAAGGGTCATGACGATTATAGGAATACCCAAGAAGAGCAACAATGGCAGGAATGCATAGAACATACTAGAAATACATATGCCATTGTGAAAGAATAGATGGAAGAAGATGAAGCTCTAGCATCTAAACTTGGTTTAAATTCAAGCGGTGAGCTTAAATTAATTTCTAGAACTACCCAAGTTTAGAGGAAACTTTAGGTGAGACCTACCTTGGAGACATCGATTCATGGGAAATCCTAGAAAATAAAACATCCAATCAATATCATAGGCATGAAATGATAGAGACAAACTTGTTGCCTATAGACATCCATGAATAGACACCCCTAGAGTTTAAAAAAAAAGAGATTACATCGATGAGCATGAGAATTATCTCGTCAACACCTTATTAAATCCATGCTCATATGAGAAATCTCCTGAATCTTTTGGTCTCTCTAATATTACCACACACGAGATCTTCAACCCCCTTAGTTTTTCCTGTTCATAAAATCATTAAGAGGGTGGTTGTAGATGCATATGTTCATAAATATTATAGATCTCGTTGTAATCTTGATATAGATACACAAAGGCTAATGTTCTAGAGGAACCCACCTCACCAACTTGAAGTACAATAATTAGAAGGTTTGTTAAGAACAACTTTGTGTCCCAAAATAACCACTCTTAAAAAAAAATAATTGAGCTTGCACCTTTTGTTATACCCTTGTGAATTGAGTAGAGTTATAATTATCAAAATATTCCTTTGGGTATTTTTGTCACTAACCATTTCAGGTTTGAAGTAAGAAAATAACTAATGGCGGCACAGGTATGTCAAAACAACCATTATGCAATTTTGAATTACATCCACTCAAGCTTACATTTACTTTGTAAAATTTCAGCTTAGGGGAATGGTCTTATTTAGAAAATTCTATATTGCTAATATTGGTTGTCTCTACCTTTATTCAATTTATTAATCATACTCTTTCATCTCTGTTTGAATAACATTCTATAAACTTTTATGTTACCTTTGCTTGCTATAGTATGTTTAAGGTTTGGAGAAATTTCATATACCTTTTGAGTTAGGCATGGTGCTTAGTTTAAACTGTTTTCTTGAGTCATAATTAGACAAGGTGTTTAGTTTGATTCTTGAACTAAGAGGTGTATTGATTTTACTTTCAAAGACTTTTTGAATTAAGCGTGGTGCTTAGGTTAGAATGCCTTCCTAAGTCAAATTAGGCGTGGTGTCTAGGTTGATTTTTGAACCGATAAGATCTTTGTAGTAGACATTGGATATTTTGAGATAAATTCGAATTAGAGATGCGACGAGTACATGCTTAACTTTAATAACTTTGTAAAAAGAAGACATAGCTCATTCATCATGAATGAAAGAACTATGAGCATTAATGATTCATTCACTTTATCTTCTACTACAAGTTACTTTGCCTTAAGTCATGTCTGTATAAAATATGATTTATGCTAAATAATATTAATATTATCTTTTCATTAAGCATAGACAAAAAAAAAATCTTGGACAAGCGACTGTGTTCAAAATACGTATATTCCTTCGGGTATGTACTTGTCCACTAATCTATTGCAGGCATAATAATAATTGGAGTAAAAAAAATCAAAAGATCAAAGAAGCAAAAGATGGCAAAAGAATAAATACGACAAATGAGTCAAGATGTCTATGAACAACTCAAGATGCAAGAGAAGAAAAGCACCACCAGTCAATTACTCTTCATCACTTAGTGCTATCACGCTCTAATAATAAAGGTAATATTTTTAAGGTAAGTGGTCCTTTGCTCTTCTCTTGATCTTGATGTTCACATAAATTAAAACACAAACATGTTAGAGTTATAATTTTAATTGATTAACCTAATTAACTCAACATGATCTGTCTTTTAATATTGTTCATAGCATTGTACTCTTAATCTCAGTCTTAACCAAATAAGTTAAAATATTATATTCAATCTTGGGAAGATGATAGTCATACTCATGTGAAAATTTATCCTTCCATTGGTTAAGCAACTTTATTCTTTTTTACGCCATGTGAACTTAAATGTAACATTAAATGCTTAATCTTTTGATCTTACCACTCATGGCATAAATAAATAATTCATGTAACCCTAACTTTATCTTGTTCAATGTGTCTAGGGATAGAGAAAAATAAATAAAGAAATAGATTTGGTTTTGTTGGTGTTTTTACCACCAGCGAGAACCCATGCACTTGATCTACGCCTTGGTTTTGCAAAGCAGGGACAACACATCGAGAAAAATTTATTAAATCTACAAGTGAGGGTTACGTGAACATGTACATTGAGCAAGATCTTTGCCAGCCATAATTAAAAGCTCTACTTCAACCTATTGGTCAAATCAAAGAACAAAAGTGACATCATCATCACTAAAGGTATGCAACATCATAACCTCCATCTCTCAAGATGGAGAGATACACAAGAGTGGAAGAATAAGTTACGTCGGTAAACTTAAGATTCCGTACCCTTGCCATAAGGTAATATGGTAGTTATCTAATTAATTAGTATTTCTATCTATATTAATAATTTTGCTTTAGTATATTCATCTTCATAAATATTAAAAAGAAAATAAAAATCTTTATTGCTTCATTTCTTTGCATCATAAAATATTGAAATCCCTACATGAATAAACTTATGGTAACCCTATAGGAATATTTTTTGTGGTGGTATAAATAATAATAATAATAATAATAATAGTAGTAGTAGGTAGCGGCAGCATCATCTATGTTTACTTTCTTGCATTATGAAAGAAAAACCTAAGCCCCATAAGAATAAATATTCTATGTGGAGGCATAAAAAAAAATAATAGAACTATATATCATGCACTCATATTTAATTTCTATATAATTAAAATAGAAAATTTTAAAAAAAGAGAATCTGCTAGAGCTTTGTCAATTCAAATCAACTCAAAGAATAATCAATTACTTATTGGGTGACCGCTAACCTATTATTAAATTCGAGCCTCGAGTTTTGGTTTTCTTGTTGGAGTATAATTATGCAGGAACTACATTATGACAAGGAGAGAGTCTATCAGTGGCATCTACTAGGGGCTGCTTTGGTTACCTCACTCAAGATCATTAACACCAAGAATTGCAAACATCTAGCTTGGGGAGGAGCATCCCCTAGTTATCGGTAACTATACATAGGCGATTATCGAGTCTATTTTTATAGTCATAAAATACCAAAAATATGTGAGCACATGAAGGTTTACAATAGTATCATAGAAAAATTTAAAAATGCCAAAACTATATGAGCACATGAAGGCTCACCCTTAATTAAGAAAAACACAAAAATATTCGGGCACATGAAGCCTCGATGCGATCAAAGGGACTAGCTTGGGGAGATGCACCCCCGTTATCATCGTGATTAAGGTATGTCTTTACTATTAATTTTATTTTAGTAAGCTATAGTGTGTGTTAGATTTAATAATTAAAGTATGTTTAAAGAACTCTCTCTCTCTAATCTTTTTAAAGTGGAAATGATGAATAGTTGCTCTACTGAAATTTCTTTTTAAGTGCCTAGTTTTTTAACCATGGATTTTCCTCGAGTTTAGATATGACTACTTTGATATAAGAATTTACTCTGAACCTGAAATTTGTGGAGGCACACGCTTGAGCTAAAGTCTAGGTAATTGATCGACAATGATACATGAAGGTCTAAGCTACTATTTATCTTATTCTTATCATTACTAAGTTCTGGAGATTTATTTTAAAAACCTAAAATCTTACATGATGAGCTCTTGTATGACAAAATCTAAATTCCTACCAAAGCCATATATGATACATTTAGAATTAGAAAAACCTTTGCACATTTATCTTTGCTTGCTTTACATTGAGTTTAGTCAACCTTTGGAATATACCTTATGAGAGTCTTGTCATGCTTTTAAAATCAAGATCACTTACGCACTCCACCCACATATGCATTACTCCTACTCTAGGAAGTAAGCGCAGTCATTTCCACTTTCATCTAGATCCACTTTAAAAATGTTTCTCTCCTACATTAGGAGTAAACACCTAAAAATAGACCCTATAGGACAACCCCCCGTTTAATTGCTCCAAGTTCTTATCATTATCTCTTCAATTATTTATATTCAAAGGATACATGTGGCTATGCAAAAGTATTGAAAAAAAAGAGAGAAGAGTGAAAAAAAAGAGAGAGTAAAAGATGGACAAGTGTCCCAGCATTAAAACAATGGGTACATAGATGCCCGCCTCCCAAATTAAAAAAAAAAGAAGAAGAAAGAAAAAAAAAAAAAGAGAGAATAAAGATAGCCCATGTTTTCCCTTGAAAAGAGTTCTAAGGAAGAAGATTATTTTTAAAGAGCAAAAGTAGAATTAGGATTAGCCACTAAATACCATATATGCACCTATCCACCATACACCACACACATGCACATCTTGATTTAATTGAATGCCTTGATTCTCTATGGATCCATTGTTTGACTTTACAATATATGAATTGCAAGTATGTTCATCCTTGTTATTGCCACTCCTATGAGCACCACTATAAAATACTTAGTTGTAGGAAAGGCATAACATCATTAATGCCTTAAGAGAGAACCATAAATACCACATACATTGAGAGACTTGAGGGTGTCATACAATTAAGCTCTGAGTTTTATTGCGAAAATTTACAAAACTCTAGAATATTGGTACTGTAAAGAATTTGAGACATAGTGCTTGACTTGATTGTTCTATCTTTCGATTGCTCAAGATTTATGCATAAGTTGTAAAAGCTCCATAGTTAAAGGTAAAATGGGTAAGTTTGAAAGTTAGAGTAGTTTTGTCTAAACCAAAGGAAAATTTATGTTTAAAAGTAAGTGAGCTTAAAAGAAATAAAAGTATTACAGCAATTCCTGATCCAAGTTTATTAAGAACTAGATTTAGATTGTTTGCCAAGGGACTGGCAAAAAGGTAAGCTTGGGGGTATTGTTGACACTCCCTTAGCGTCAACTTTTACTAGCACTTTAAACACGAAGGAGAACATGAAAACATACTAGTCTAGGGCTTTATCGACAAATTCCACGAGTTTTGCATATTCTATATTTTCGAGGGGGGATTTTTCGAGAAAAGGATAAAAGAAGGATTTCAATGCATAATTATCACGAAATTGATCCACGTCGAGCAACATCGCTAGAGGACTCGGGAAGGGTCTAGAAGACACACGGCAAGCGGGGCCCGCAGAGGAGATAAGGTGGGGGGCCGGCCCCACCCAGGGCCCCGGCGCCCCTAACTCCACCGATCACCGCCGCCTTCCGGAGTCTTCCTCCCCGGTTGCGTGGAGTCCAATCGCAGCATCCCTACGTTGATTTGAGGTCGGTTTGATCCGACGGTGCACATGAGATGAAGACACGGATCGCTGACGTGGCGGTTCCTTGCCCCCTACTCCACCTCGGCCTATATAATGACGCCCAAGGCTCCCCCAAGAGGCATTCTACACCCCAAGGCTTCATATTCTTCATTAGATTAGGGTTAGGGTCCCTCTAGTTGATCTAGTCTAGTTCATCTAGTTCTAGCTAGTTCATCTAGATGTAGCAATTAGGAGAGACTAGTTCTTCTAGATCTAGTCTTGTTTAGAGATTAGAGAGATTGAGTAGATGAGTAGAGATTGCGGAGGAGCTCAGGCATGTCGGCGCTTCTTCGTGGTTGGATTCTTACGGATTCGACTTCCTCGCCCGGAGCTGCGTTTCGAGGTACTTTTGTATTTACTATTCGATTCAAGTAAGCGATCGTTTATATTCGTTCTTTAGTTCACATCTCATATTGAGGACTTTGATCTTGGTAATTGCTTGGTTGAAGTAGTATTTCGTAGTGTAGGCGTGGTGCCTAGGCTAGGTTTACTTGTGGATGTCCCCCCGATTAGCCGGATAGTGGTAGCTCGGCGTAGGTGACTTTATAGCTGCGTTGAATCCTCCGTAGTCCACTTCCGTTGATAGGATAGACAGCCGATAGGTGTGCGGTAGGTAGATTACTCTGTTTCTTCTCCTATTCAGGTCACTTGCCCGATAAGACGATATTATACAAAGTTTGGGTAGTCGAACTAGAGTACATTAGCTATTTCCTTTTTTCTTGATATGATCTATGCCTAATTGTAGGGTTAAGTCTATATACTTTGTCATCATCACAAGCTGTTCCCCTCGTGGATACGATATTTAAAACCTCGGGTAAAATGTGACACTTTGGTATGATATGCGTAAGCGCGGATAATCCTACTTAAAACTTATTTAAATAGAGTGTGATTAAAAAAATACCAACAACGGTCTTTGAGGGCTTCCTAGTGTGTTACACAAGCAGTCACTTTTTGTTGCTGACATATTTTTAGTACGTCTGGTGAAACCACAATCGTTAACATGGATAACAATAATGTTTTGAACGTGACTCTGGATGAGCTCCCTAATAATCTAAAGGATTTGGTTACTACATGTCGGTGTTTCGTAAAAGCACCAACTAGTAAATTTATAGATACGCATTTATGCCCGGATGGTTCGCTAAGGGGACATAGGGAAGTATACTGGTTCGAGCGAGAGGCCCTACGTCTAGTTCGAATGGGTTGTGTTACTTAGCGGCAGTTCGTAGTAGGGGTTACAAACGGTTCGAGAGAGGGAGGGGCTCCCAAGTCTCTGTGTTTGAGCGTGGTGCCAATATCGTGGCGTGTGAGATGTAGGCGATGGATATGCGATGATCTTGAAGGGTGGTTCGCCCTCCCTTTTATAGATGAAGGGAGAGGATTGCCTTACATGCGCTCTGTAGAGGAGGAGTAGGCGTGCCGTGCAAAGGAAGAAAAAGAAGAAAGAAAAAATGGACGGCGGTGGAGTGGCTCATCTATCCTCCTGGGGTCGGGGCGTCCTTCTTCCCTGTGTTGCTTACGTCGCCGTGAGTTGTCCGCCGGTGTTGTCGCGTAGCCGGAGCGCCTGCCCATGCCCTCACAGTGGACGGAGAAGATGAGCAGTTGATTAGAACCTTTGTCGTATCGGGTTGGGCTTAATGGCATCGTACGGCACAGGCGTGGGTCGTGACAGATGGGTCGTCCGGACTGTCATGCCATTAGGGCGGTCAGATGGTGCGCCATGCCCTACGCTGGCCAACAGTGCAGTCAAACAACGTCCCATGCCCTGCTCTGGCTTATAGTGTGGTCAAACGATCCCCGTCCATGCCCTGCGTGGGGCACTGGCGGAGTGGACATTGGCTGTTCCGTCACGCAGGCATCTGGCTACAGCGCCGTCACCCGGGCTTGAGGCGCAAGCCTGGGTTGCTAGAACCGTGACACCTGGGTCGCGACTCAGGGCCCACCCGTTCGGCCGGGGGGTCGCGAGCCGCGCGGGGGGTCGTGGTTCGACCCCCTCCGGGGGGGCTGCGTGGCACGGTCCGTTCGTCAGGCCTCCCGCCTCGGCCTAGTTGGGCCTTTTTGTCGTGGAGCCGGGCGACGACTTGCGAGGTTCGACCTTTCGATGGGCCGAACTAGAGCGCTAATGACGACCTATTTTGGTTGTTCAGCTGGGGGCTTAACAAGCCGGTTGTTTGGCCCCCACAATTGCCCCTGAGTCCTTGCAGGCGTGGACCCACGCCTGCAGGGACTTGTAGTCAAAGGGTCGCTCCGATTCCTCGGGTGGGTGCGCGCGAGCGCACCCGCCGGGTGTAGCCCCCGAGTCTCTAGGGACGCGGGCCACGTCCGCAGAGACTGAAGCGTGCGTTTCAGGGTAGTGGTATTCGCGTGTCCGTCTTGGCTCGTCGTGGGACGGTTCGCTCGTCGTAATGATGGCGTTGCTAAACCACCGCGTGGTCGATGGGACGCGACAGTTAGTCGGGCTTTAGAGCCCGCGCTTGGACTTATCCGGGGGAGGTGTGAATGCGGCACTGTGGTTTCGAGCCCAGCGCTGGAGTTAGTACGGTAGGTGGCGGGCGGATGAGGAGTCGAATGGGAAAGCGGAAGGGTTTCGTCGAGGTTGCGTGCTCAGTCCTAAACTTTCCTACAAATAGGAAAAACGGCGGCTTATGCACCCCGCACATATTTTTCTGCCCCCTTGTCTGCCCCTGTCATCCTGGTTGTGCCACCGCCGTCGCGAGTCTAGATCTATAGCCATGGCCAACTGGTCTTCATCAGCGATTTCGTCAGCCGAGCTCGAGGGGCTCACCCAGCGCGGCCTTCTTCATGAGGATGACTGGGCTCGCCCCAGGGCCGAGGATGTCCCGGCTCCCGGAGCCGGGTTCGTGGTTTCGTTCCTGGCGTTCCACGAGCGGGGGGTCATGATTTCGGCTCACCCCTTCTTCACCACACTCTTGGAGTACTACCAGATCCCCTTGCACTGTCTGAATCCTAACGGGATTCAGCATATCGTGTCGTTCATCGCGTTGTGCGAGGGGTACCTAGGAATTGATCCCCACTTCGAGCTCTAGAGGTACTACTTTGCTGTTGACCTATTGAAACGGCGAGTGTCAGGCGGGTCGGAGACGTGGCAAATCGGGTGTGCCAGCATCTATCTTCGTGGGAAAAGGGCGAGAGACTACATCCCCATGAAGATGGTTTCCTCTAACAGTGGTGGGCACGTCAAGTGGTTTTACCTGTGGAAGTCTGACCCTCCTCTCCCGACGTTCACGGTGGAGTTGCCCACCACCCAACCGAAGCGGTAGGGTGAATGGGGCGTTCCGGCGGCGGAGAAGAAGAGGCTTCAGGACCATCTGGCCTCCATCGCTATCCTACGCGAGAGGGGCCTCAATGGTCCTAGGTTGATCGGAGGCTACCACAAGAGGAGGGTGGCACCCCTCATGAAGCGAATGCTCCACCTGTTCGAGGTGAATCCTGGCGCTTCAACTAAGGGGACCACATTGCTCGTGGACACGCCGTCCAACGCCGAAGTCGCTCGGTGAATTAACAAGGCGCTGGAGCCGGCGGTGGGTCCGGCGAACGATCGGGTCAGATGGACCTTCCCGGTGGTGGGGTGTCCTCCAATGAGGCCGGAGAGGGGGTTTGTGGAATTCGTAAGTCTTGCCTCTTCCCCTGTTCCTCTTCTGGTGTTCGTTCCGTGTTTCGGCGTGCTGACCTTGTCTCCTTTCCGGTAGCCCTCCTACATCGTGCTGAGGGGCCGTGGGGTGCCCCTGCCGAAGGATCACCCGTAGAGGGTGGCCAACTGGAAGGAGAATGAGCGCCAGCACAAGAGGAAAGCGGACGAGAAGGCGAAGAAGGATAAGCACCTGGCGCGGGAGGAGAAACGGGCCCGGGGCGTTGATACCGATACCACTGAGGAAGATGATGGCGACGATGACGAAGGTAGCCGTCGAGGCCTTGACTCTTCTTAGTCGTCGGCTTTCTCACTGTTTACTTTTCCTGTAGGCGATGGCTATGACGCCTTTTTCGGGGAGGAGTCGGCTCCTTCCTCAAGCGTGTCCGTCGTTGTCCTGGTTCGAGCCCTCGTTGTCGAGTAAAAGCTCTACTCCAGTCGGCCTTGGCCTTTTGCGTTGGATTGATGTATGATTGTGTGTTGTCTGTCGCTTGTTACAAAGAGGGTGCTCTGGCTCCTTTTTATGAGATAAAAGAGCCAGAGCTTTGGCTCTAATCCTAGTCGGACTAGTAAAGAGAGTTCTGTTCCTATTACAGGAGTTACTTTCTATCTATCTAACTAGGATAGGACGTCATCTACTCGGAATCGGTCCTCTTGCTTCTGTCTTGCGGCCCTGTCTGGCAAGAGTTATGCCGATAGGGGACTGTCTTGGTCCCGCATCGACAAGCCCCCGAGCATTTCAAAGTAGAACTCAGGAGTCGACTTGTTTTCTGAATGATGCTTTGAAGTGGTCTTCTGAAAGCCTTTCTTCTCTTTTTTATGTGCACCGTAGGTGCATTCATTGAGTGTAGCCACCGAGCCTCTCGCTATTTGTTTACAAATAGCTGGAGGTTCTTAAGGAAAGTAGAAAAAAGTTGAGGGTGTATACCTCTGTAGCCCCCGAGCCTTTGCCCGAGTTATTTTCATAAAAGAAGTCGGACGAAGGCTTTTTGATCTTTTGGGTCTTCCTTGATTGCCTTTTTCTGTTGTGCGCCGAAGGTGCATTCATTGAGTGTAGCCCCCGAGCCTCTTGCTATTTGGAACAAAAAGCTTGGAGGGTCTTTGTGCGCCGAATGGTGCACTCAATGAGTGTAGCCCCCGAGCCTCTTGCTATTTGGAACAAAAAGCTGGAGGGTCTTGGAGAGAAAGTAGATTGAAGCTGTAGCCCCCGAGCTTTTTCCGAGTTCTTTTTAGGGAAGAATCAGACAGAGGCTCGTGACTATCTTTTTTACTGATTTGTCCTTGATTAGCTTTTATGTCTGCTCTTTTATGGTTGGTCGTTATACCGGGCGCAGTAAAGGTTGTACGCTTTTACTGTGAGGGGATATTCTCAGGATATGCCTCTTTATTTGCGCTCTTTACTGTCTTCTTTAAGTCTTGTCAGTGTTTCTCTGTTTGGGTGAACCTGGTCCTTGTACACCGATCTTGTCCTATAAATAGGCACTATCCCTCGTTTGTTTCCAGTGCCTTGAAGTATTCTTCTTCCTGTTCTTGTGAAGATGATTATTTATGAGATGGATCAGCCCCCAGGCTTCTTTCTTTTTCTTCCAGTATGGTCTTTTTAGTGGGTAGAAAAATTCTTGAGATAGGGACTAGAGGCAGACTAGTCCCGGAGTAGCATTGTGGTTGGATGCTCGTTTTGGTAGGTAGAAGAAGTCTTGAGATGTCCCTTGTGCTGGGCCATTCTGCAGTCTCAGTTCTTCTTTTCCACTCTGCCAGATATATGCTCTGTGTGCGAGGGTCGCCGATCCGCACGGTCTTCTAGTTGTCCGGTGCGAATCGGTAGCCGCCCCACACAGAGCTGGAGCCCTCTTGTTCATATGGGGTCCGATTCGACTTGTGGCTAGAGACGCCTGATGTGATGCTTGATACGTTAGTACTACTTTTGGCGATCTTGGATGCACTGTGTTGGTGTATCTAGGTTGCTTTGGATCTGCTCGGCAACAGCTATCACATTGGTTGTCTGGGGGGTTCTGCGTAGTTGTTTTCTATGGCAGAATTCTACTGGGTTCCTTGTAGTTGTTGCTTTAGTTTTCTTTATGAATTTGATAGGTCTTGTAAGACTTGTATCCTTGTATCTTGTAAGTTCTTTTGAAGAAATATAAGTTTTTATCTGAATTTCGAGTTGTTTGAACTTAGGATGCTGGTTGTCTGCCTTCGTGCCGACTTATTTTGGTTGAAAAGCTGATTGTCTGCCTTCGTGCTGACTTGTTTTGTGATTCCAGCTTTGTGGCCTTCTGTCGTCTTTTCATTGTTAACGGAGTTGGATTTTATCGTTGGTGAGTAACGGGATTAGGACCGTTATCCCGTAGTTTGGGGGTTTACCGGGCCTTTCCTGTTATTGCGTCATGTATCCGTTGGCCTTTTTACCGTTGCTCTGTTAAATAGGCCTTAAATCGGGCCTTTCCTTTGCTTATAAATTGTCTTGTGGGGTGTCCGTTCTTCTCCTTCATCTTGCTTGCGCATTCTGAAACCCTAGCAAAAAAATCCCCAATCTATCTCCGCCTTGCTTGCTCCTGCTGCGCATCTTCCACTCGTTTGTTGCTGGTTTCTCGTTGTATGGGGAGCAAGAAGATTGCGACCAAGAAGCCGGCAGCTGACAAGCCTGTTCTTGAGGAGGAAGTTGACGAGCTGCTGAACCCTGAGTTTACTGCGATGAAGGTGACGGCGAAGTCCTTCCTTGCTTCGACTACTCAGGAGAGGCAACTTGCTGAGCTGGAGGAGTGGGGCATGATCCAGTCGAAGGATTTGGCTAGATGGTCCACGCCTGGTGAGCACCGTGTCCCTGTTCCTCGTCCTGGGGAGATTGTCCTTTTTGTTTCTTTTGTCCGCGCCGGACTTTGCCTCCCGGCGTGTTCTTTCCTTCATAAATTTCTACGTTATTTCTGTATGTTCCTTCATGATCTCACTCCGAATGGGATCCTTCATCTTTCTGTTTTCGTCCACTTTTGCGAGACTTTCCTTGGCATTCCTCCTTCTCTAAATTTATTCCAATTTCTTTTTCACCTTAAGCCGCAGCCCCGCTCGGATTCTCTCCACACCCTTGGTGGATGTGGGATTCAATTTCGGCAGGGGCGTAAGTCGAGCCACTTTTTTGAGTATGATCTTGTCGAGTCCGTGAAGGACTGGCGTTCTGAGTGGTTTTATGCCGGGAACCTTAGCGGAGATGACGCTGCCCCGGCTCTTGAAACCTACTCTGGGGTCCTGCCAATGCCTAATGATCGGTGGGAGAAGGAACAGCTTAGCGCTGCCGAGTTGTTGTTGCTTCAGCCGCTTTTCAATAGGATTAGTTTCCCTCAAGCAAAACAAATTTTGTCGGGCTTTGCGATAGTGGCTAGTTATCTTCGCCGCCGAGTGCAGCCTTTGAAGGCTCGGGAGCATCTTGGCTTCGAGTACTCTGGCGCCGAAGATCCATCTCGGATGGTGGCCACTACTGAGCTGTCTGATGATGAGGTGCTTCTGCGCCTTAAAAAGATTTTGAAGGTGCTTCTACTGCCTTTCTTCCTTTTAAGCTTCCGAGTACTTTTGAATCGTTTTGACTTGTTTTGGTATCTCTGTAGCCTTTCGGCAGGGGATTTGACGTTGACGAATCTCTCTTTGTCGATGGAGAGATTGCTCCTCTTCTGGCTCCTTCAACTGTAAGTCATCGTGTTATTGATGGCCGGGTTGTTTTGCTTGGGGTTTTTCGAAAAAACCCGTTCTCGGTATGGTCATTACCAGCCGGTGGCCCTCCCTCGAGCTACTCGCTCTGCTGGGAAGAGGTCTGCGGCTGGCGATTCTTCTTCTTCTACGCAGCAGAAGTGGGCGCGTACTTGTTCTTCTCCTTAGCCTTCAGGTAACATTCTGATAGGTGAGAAGTTGCTTTGTTTTGCCTTGTTTCTTTTATTTGGTATGTGGTCTTGATTCTTCTTTCTTGGTAGATGGTGATGCCGTCCTCTTGTATGAGGATGAGACTGAAGATGTTGATGATTCCCCCCTTCTTCATCGGTGAGTGTTACTTTTTTGACTTTTTATGATTCTGGCATAGATTTTTCTTCTGTTGCTTGATATTTGGTTCGGTTTTCTGTAGCCTCTGGGGAACTTTTACTTCTTCCCCGGACTTGGTGGCCTTGCCAGGTCCTACTCCTTCTTCTGCTGAGTTGTTGGCAGGCTTGAATGAGGTTATGCCGCCTCCACCTTCTCGGCCTCTTCTTGCTCTCCGTCGTGCTCCTCGGTACGGGTTTGTTTTTCTGAGTTCTTTTCTCCCTTTTGTGTCTTTTGTCTTAGTTTTTTGTCTTTGTAGGTCTTCTGCTGTGGCGCTTTCGACTTCGGCTTCTGACTCGGAGAAGACCGTGAGTGTGGATGTTGCGGGTCAGATGTCTTCTGTACCTGATCCTCATCCGGCCGTGGAGTTGGCTTTGGTGGTGGCCGCACCTTCTGCGGCTGCGACTTCTTCGTTGCCTGTTGCGAAAGTTGTGGTGGCCGCTGCTTCGGGGGAGAGCAATTGCCTATTGCTCAACCCCTGACTTCTTCTCGTGCTCGGGTTGGATGTTCTTCCCCTTTATCTCCTCCTCTTGCTCCCTGGGATATGATTCATGATATAAAGTTGGTGCAGGAATTGGAGGCGGAGTTTGATCTGAGTTCTCGCTTGCGAGGACTTGAGTCTGAATGGAATTCTGTTCAGGCTTCTGTTCACTCTTTTGCTCAGCGATTCCGGGTGAGTCTTCTTGTTTGTAATTTATCTGTTGTTTTGGACTTTTCTTTTTCTGACTTCCTTTTGTTGCAGGATTATGTTAGTGATTCTGACCTCTTCTTTGACTCTACTGAGTCGCAAAAGAAGGTGTTGGAAGAGCTGACTTCTTTGAAGTCTGAGCTTGATGCAAAGCGCCAGGGGCGCCAGTCATCTAAGACTGCTCTGCGGGCCCAGATTGCTGAAGTGGAGCGGCAGAAGTCGTCCGTCGTTGAATCTGAGAAGGATACTTCGAGGAAACTGAAGATTCTTGACAGAGACTTCCAAGGTACTTTTATGCCTCTTTCTATGCTTGTCTATTTGATATTAATTTTTTGCTGACTTCTTTTTGCTTGTTTTTGTAGCTTTGAAGAAGTACTCTGAAGAGACTGAAGCTCTGAAGCTTGAGGTGAAGACCTTCCGTAACGACTCGGAGAAGGTAAAGGAAGATGCTGAAGAAACCCTTGCCAGAGCTCAGTTGATTAGGCGAGGTGCTAATCGGGATCTTTTGCAGGCTAAGGCATCAGTGGAGGACTTGTCGGCTCATCTGAAGGCTTCAGAGGAGAAGTGGTCGGCTCTTTGGAGCTGTCGGAAGCTTGCCAACATGTTGAGAAAGCCCAAGATGCCGGGCCCGACTTGGGTTCATTTCTTCCTACCGACTAGCCGAGTTCTTGGCTTTGCGAAGGCGATTTGTCTTAATCGGCGTCCAAGGTGTCTTGGGGCGCATTCGGTTGATTGACCCGAATTTGCCTCTTGATAGGATCTTGGATGGCGCGGATACTCCTGAAGCTAAGCAGGTGTTGACGGTGGATAACATCAATTTTTATTAGAACTTTAGACATGAAAAGACACATGAATACACATTAGTCTAGGGTTTTAATCGACAATTTTCACGAGTTTTACATATTCTATATAAGAATGTAGAGAGGCTTTTCCGTAACCAAAGACTGCAATCGCCCCTAACTCGCCTTGTCGAAAGTTACATCTCGACGGACGACTAGGCACATCGTCCCATCAAGGCCCATAGTGGGGGAAGCTTCCACTAGCTCGATCAATCGATGAAGGAGAAGGTGGCTCGAGCTCCATCTCCGGGCTAGACAGGGGCAACCGTCACCGCAAGCTCTACCCTCCACGAGCCCGCCTTCACGCGGACGATGACGAATTCCCCCAACGAGTGGGCCGAACTGCTTGACACAACCGACTTCCCGCAATTCCCTCCTAGGTTCGGGAAGAGCTGTTTTTAACGCCAAGATTGACGAGGCAGAGCCCGCCGTCGAAACGGTTGAGGAAAGGCAGCAAAGGATCGCCGTAATGAAGACCGAGCTCGACGCCGTTTGGCCCAACCACAGTGTCCAGTATTTCTCCCTGCCGGGCGCGGAGCCGACGCTAGACGCACCGGGCCGATGCCGACGCCGAACAGACTCCACCGCCGCCCCAAGGGCCAACCGACAGAGAGGGAGGATGCAGCCCCGCGACTTGGCGCACGAGTTCGACTGGCCGGTGATCGATTAAGTCCACAAGACGCCTAGCGCCATTATCGCCTGCCGCAGCCCAGCCGACTTCGTGACATGAAGGCTACACTGTAAATCCGTGCCGCCTCGACCATCACAAGGCCGCGAAGCTCAAGTCAACTTCATGTGCGAGATGTCGGTCGGTCCATCCTGCAGCCGCCGCTCAAAGCACGCACCGCTGTCGCGGGACCGGGCGGAAGGCGGCGACGCCAACGACCGGGATCGGAAAAGTCAGCGTGAAGCTCAGCCCGCTCAACGTCGGGGAGCGGTAACCGCCGAAGAGATGGTGGCAACAGCAACCACCACGCTGCATTCCCGGGAGGTCAACCAACCCAACCTCCGCAACATCATCGACAACCGATATCGAGCTCGGCACCGGGCCCCAGGTCCCAAATGCTTCTCTGAGAGGCTACGCCAAGTAAGATTGGAGACTTGAAGCACTAAGACGGCAAAGCTGACCCGAACAGTGGATGGTCATCTATGAAACGACTGTCCGTGCAGCCGGGGGTGGCGAACATGTCATGGCAAACTACCTTCCGGTGGTTCTCGGGGAATCCGCAAACCGGGTGGTTGATGCGCCAAAGGGACGGTTCTATCCATAACTGGCCGCAGCTACGGGAGATATTCGTAGACAACTATAGGCCAACCTACGAGCAGCCCGGCACCAAGTATGAGCTTGCCCTAATCCAGGATTCTCCCCATGAGTCCTTACGGCATTATATCCGCCATTTCTCCGAAGTCTGGATCACCATCAAAGACCTCAGCGTCCCAGAGGCCATCGGGATCTTCATCGCCGGGGTCCGACAGCCGCGCAACGCCGACCTCCGCAAATAACTCATGCGCAAGCAGCCGGCAACGATGGAGGAAATGTTCAACATTGCCCAAGAATGGGCGCGCGTTGATGAAGCCCTCGTCCAATACCATGATGGCACCCACAACATATACAAGCGCATTCGACCTCGTGATGACGACGATAGAGATCCAGACTACGACCAATGGGGACCTCGCCCCGATAGTCGCAACTCCAGACAAGAAGACCGCGGCGGCAATCGCCGCGACGACCGAGGTAACGAATGCCGTGATAATCAGAATACCGATCGTCGCGACGACGACCGACCGTATAGGCGGCGGGACGACGGCAACGGGGATCACCGTAACCGCGGCAACCGCCCGCGCAACTTTGTCAACAACACCGACAAAGGCCAGAAGCGCGAGGTCGACGGCGACTACGATGAATACGACAAGATCCTCAATTGTGACTGGCCCCGTCATCCTAACAAAGGTCACACCTTTGGCGAATGTCACGGCTTCGCCAGCATCTTCGCCCGCAAAAGGCAGCGTACCAACAAGAAGGGCTATCCTAAGAAGCCCAGTACGCGCACCAAGTCCGATGATGACGAGGACGACGGCAAGAACCCACGTCACGCCTACAAGGACCCGGAGAAGCATGTGACCGCCATGATCTTCAGAGGCAAGGGCACCACGGAGAACGTGCGGGAGAAGAAACTCCTCAAGAGGTGCATTATCGCACTTTCGGAGGCCGATACGCTCGTCGGCGACGTTCGAGCTCCAGCCTGGTCGGAACAGCCCATATCCTTTAGTCGATCCGACATGTGGGCCAAACTACCTGACGCAGGTCGCTTTCCTCTGGTCCTCGACCTAGTAATCGGCAGCGTCCGCTTTGAGAAAGTGCTGATAAACGGCGGCAGCGCTCTGAATATCCTTTTCCACCATACTTTCGTAGAGCTTGGTCTATCAGAGGATCAGCTCGAGCCCTGCGATTCACCGTTCTGGGGCATCATGCCCGACAAGCCTTCTATGCCCCTCGGGCAGATCGCACTGCCCGTTCAGTTCGGCACACCGCAGCACTTCCGTGTCGACTACGTCAACTTCATCGTGGCCGATTTCAACGGCGTGTACCACGCAATACATGGCAGGCCTGCCCTCACCAAGTTCATGGTTGTACCGCACTATGGCTATCTTGTCCTCAAGTTGCCAACCGCGCAGGGTATCCTTTCCCTCCGCGGCAATGTCCTCATGGCTCATGCATGCGAGACAAGTGCGTTCGCCGCCGCCGAGGCCGAAGAAGTTAAAGCACGCATGGAGGAAGCTACTTTCCAACTCAGGACCTCTAAGCCCGTAGAGCTCGAGCCTCCAGTCAAGCAGCACCAGCGCCCTGAAGAGATTACCAAGGCAAACAAGAAGGTCAACCTAGTCCTCGGAGATCCCAGCAAGACGGCGATGATCGGGGGCAACCTTGACCCCAAATAGGAAGACGCGCTCGTCCGTTTCCTGCAGGAAAACATAAGCGTTTTTGCATGGAAACCTGCTGATATGCCCGGTGTCCCTAGGGAACGGATCGAGCACTTCCTTAATGTCTCCGAGACGGCTAAACCAGTCAAGCAGAAGCTACGACGATTCGCTCGGGACAGGAAGGAGGCAATTAGGGCAGAGATAACCCGGCTCTTAGATGCCGGCTTCATTAGAGAAGTGTACCATCTGGATTGGTTAGCAAATCCAGTCCTTGTACGTAAAAAGAATAATGAATGGAGGATGTGCGTTGATTACACCGATCTCAACAAACACTGCCGAAAAGACCCCTTTCTGCTCCCTCGCATCGATGAGGTGGTCGACTCCACCGTGGGTTGCCAATTGCTTTCTTTCTTAGATTGCTACTCGGGCTATCACCAGATCGCCCTCGCTTTAGATGATCAGGAAAAGACATCGTCCATAACTCCTTTCGGTGCTTCATTTACCACGACCATGTCATTCGGCTTAAAAAAATTTTGGTGCAACATACCGGCAAGACCGCACAATGGTGCCTCGAAGCAGAGATCCGTGACGGGTTGTGTGAAGCATACGTCGACGACGTAGTGGTGAAAACGAAAGAGGCCTCGACTCTGATCGATGACCTTGATAGGACCTTCAAAGCCCTAAATGTGTTTCAATGGAAGCTCAACCCGAACAAGTGCGTATTCGGTGTTCCCTCTGGCATACTTCTCAGTAGCGTGGTTAGCCAAGATGGCATACGTCCTAACCCTGAGAAAGTCAAAGTCGTGCTAGATATGAAGCCTCCTAAATGCGTTCACGATCAGAAGTCCCTCATGGGGTCTTCGTTCACGACCTGATCACGCCATCCATTCACGAGGGGAAGCCGGACAAAAGACAGCAGTCTCCCGATCTGTTACCTTCGCCGAATCCTGACGCATAGCCACCGCCTAATCCCGACACTTCCCATCTGGTGGCTCCGGTTAGCAAACGGATCGACCAGTCTTCAGGTCCAGACAACAGTCCGGAGCTCGACCACCAGCCTGGGCTCAACGGCGACACGATCGATCAGTCGGACGACCAACCTAAGGCCCTTCCATCAGATTGGATGTTGCCTTTCATCCGGTACGTCACCAACGAGGTAGTGCCAGACGATAAGAATGAAGCGGAGCGCCTCATCCGTCAAAGTTGCAACTACATCTTAGTTGACGGCCAGCTTATGCGCAAAAACGCCAAGGCTGAAATACTCTAGAAGTGCGTTACACCGGAGGACGGCATCGCTCTACTAGGCAAAATCCACTCTGGCACATGAACCATGCGGCATCGCGGACGCTGGTCGGTAAAGCTTTTCGATTTGGTTTTCTACCGGCCCCGGCCGTGGCCGATGCTGAACACTTAGTTCGACACTGCAAGAATTGTCAGTTTTCGCCAAGCAGATTCATGTCCCCGCACATGAACTTCAGACGATTCCAGTCTCTTGGCCCTTTTCATGCTGGGGACTCGACATGATCGGACCATTCAAAACAGCACCAGGTGGTTTTAAGTACGTCTATGTCCTCATAGACAAGTTCTTCAAATAGATCGAGTACAAACCCCTAGTCAAAGCAACTGCAAAGAAGGCTTCGGAGATGCTTAATGATGTCATTCACCGTTTTGGTATCCCCAACAGCATTATCACCGACCTCGGCAGTACGTTCACAGGAAGTCACTTCTGGGATTTCTGTGATGACATGTCCATACAAGTCAAGTACGTGTCTGTCGCTCACCCAAGGGTCAATGGACAGGTCGAACGCGCCAACGGCATGATCATCGATGCCCTGCACAAGCGTTTATTCCGCGAAGATGGTTTGTACCCAGGGCGATGGTTGAAAGAGCTACCAGCTGTGATCTAGGGTTTGCGTACCCAGCCTCGCAGCACGGGCGTCTCCCCGTACTTCATGATATTTGGCTCTGAAGCTGTACTCCCTGCCGAGGTCGCTCACCGGTCTTCCAGATTGAGTATTTCGGCGAAGACGCCTCGGATGAAGCACGGGAGCTCGATATCAACACCCTAGAAGAACGACGCCTTGACACGTGCGTTTAGAACGCTCGGTACTTCGCTAGCCTGCGTCGTTACTACAACCGCAACGTCAAAGATCGCTTTTCCGTTGTCGGCGACCTGGTGCTCCAGTGCAAACAGAAGACGGAAGGCCTTCACAAGCTGTCCTCTCACTCGGAGGGGCCATTCATGATAAAGGCAGTCACTAGGCCTACATCTTACAGGCTCGCACTTTAGATGGCATCGATGTACCCGACTCTCCGGCACATCGAGCGGCTTATAAGATTCTACCCTTGATAGGCGGCATAGAATAAGATATGTATCTTTTCTTTTCCTTTGTATTCAGTTGAAGTTAATAAAGTTCGGTTCATGATTCACCTCCTTTGTGCAAATGTTTTATCTGTAAAACATACTTTTCAATAAGCTGTATGCAGTCTAATGCTCGACGGGAACAATCGAGAAAAGGCACCGTCTCTAGTTCCTCCCGGTCATGTGTTACGGCTCCGGCCCCACGAGCCAGGGGGAGATACTAGCGATCGCTCTCTAACGGTACTAGTGTCCTAAAGCGTTAAAAGAACAATCTTTGTTCCACGAGAGGTCACCAAGTAACCTAACGAGCTGATTCGCTTCAAAGGATGCTACACGACTACACGCATATGAACCTCTTTAAAAACTAAATGAGTCTCATACTCGTTTACTGCTTCAACTTGACTTAAATTAATTGCTTGTTAACCCGCTGAAGTTTCATAATTTTAACCTGCGTTGTTTATGTCGTTTTTTGTAGTTCTTTGTGTTTACCCACCTCAAGCCTTGCAGTTAAGAGTTCCTAGCTCTAACTTAGTCGATGGTATCCCAAATATCATTATGCAAGTCAGCGAATATGGATAACTCTAAGTAAATAGCTAAACACTCGGTACAGGCTGAGCACAATAAACAAGTGTATATGTACATCAGGCAGTTTCTCACAAATTTACAAGGAGACGCTCAGCTATTCAAGAAGCCTGGCTTGATGATCCTTCATCGACCAGTTTGACGTTCTGCATTACACTAGATGCAGTGTCCCAGAAGCCAAGCTAAAGGTCATTCACCTCTTCTGGGCTGGTGTTGGCCGCTGCCCCTTCTTCAACCCTCTTGAGGTCGATTCGGGGGTAGTGCGACTTGGCCAGCGCCAAAACGAAGGACACCACAAACTGACCCGCTTCGTGCACAAAATCTTTGAACAAGGGCCAGGCCCTCTTGCAAAGATCCGTGACAGCTTCAGGGCTGTTACTGGGTCAGATATCTCCACGGCTTCTGGAGACAGCTCTTTCATCAGTGGCCTCAGTCCGGCCTCGACCTCTCGCCAGCGTTCCTTGAGTCTTGTGTTCTCCTCAGTCAACACCCCAAACTGCGCCATGTGTTTTCTTCGGAGCTCTATCCAAACAAATATTGATAGATCTTAAAGCAATTTCGTTACATAAGGAGAAGGAAGTGGTCGGTTACAGACCTGCCATCTCCAACTTCAGCTCTTCAATGCGCTGCTGGGCGCGTGATGACTCCTGCGCCTTCAGCTGATCGCCCTCCTCCAGTTCTGCATCACAATAACCAGATATATAGGTTTTCTATACAATAGCAGATATTCCAGAGGTGTGGACAGCACTTTTACCTTTCGCCTTCCCTTCAAGGATGCTAACCTTGTACTTCAGGGCGCTCTCACTATGCAGGCATTCATTTTCGGCCATAATAGGCTGGAACTGTTCTATCATGTCCGCCCGCTGCTGAGCAACATTTTGCAGGCCCTGAAGAGTATTATAACACATTAGTTCTAGCTAATGATCTAGTCACACGCCGAATGCTCATTTTGGGTATGTACCTGCACATGCTCCCGCAGTTGTTTGAAGGAAGTCTCAATGTTCTCTTGGATCCGGGCGTCGACCTTAGATTCAAATACCTGCCACTCTCCGTCTTCTACTTGACGAGCTATGAAGCTTACCTTTCCTGGAACCCGTTTTGGTTTCTCAGGATGCCCCATGATCTCTTCCAGTTCTTGAAGGGTCTTGAGTGGCAGGTGTGCACCGGTTTCGCCCGTGATTGAACCTTGGTCGACGGCGCCCCCCCTCCTCGGAACATGACCGACCACACCTCCCCCGAGCTCCCTCATTACCTTCACGATGGGGGGATGGTGGTGCCCTTGGTGGAGAAGGGTGGTCGGTCTCTTGAGTCACTTCGCTCTGGTTCTCTGGAACCTTAGCATGTTTCTCCGATTGCTGGGGACTCCCCCCTTCTTCCGTGCTGGCTTGTCTGCAAGACCGGCAGGTAATCATGATCAGCATGATATAATAAATGTATTAAGAACACAGGTGCCCATACCTGGTTGATTGCTTGACGAAGCACCTGAAGCGTCCAGCTCCTCCGCGACTGGATGAGCCTCTCTGACCACCAGCGCCATTTCCCCCCACCACCAGACTCTGAGCGTGGTGGTTGAGGATCGGGAGTGGGGACTTTCTGTTGCCCCATCGACGACTGCTCGGGCGCCGCCCTCTAAGTCGTCACCCGCATCTTGCCCGTCTCACGCCTATCTCTACCCGCTTCCCTCCATTATCATGTCTCCATGTCTCTAGCGCCACACGATAGCATCGACCGAGGCATGTAGTGGGACCCCCCCGGCGGTCAGCTGTAGCACCGACGCTCAATGCCACCCCTCCACTACAAAGCATAATAAGGTAGTTCCTGTAACAATATTATTGCTTGTGTTTTGTAAAATAGCTAGTGAATTTATATGTGCCGTTGCTCTAAAAAGACAATGTTAGCACTTGAAAGACACAAGGAATTGTACTAGTTCAAGCTGGAGCCCTATGCCCGTCTCAGAGGTGGCGTCGAGTTCATGTTCCTCAATTCAAGTGTTGTGAAGTGTTACAATAGAGTAAGGTAGGAGGTAGTAGAAGAACGAATGCTCGAATGAAATCTTGAGAGTTCGTCTGGTCTCGTTCCCTTGGAAGGGAAGTCTAACTACCCTTATATAGAGTTCAGGAGCAAGGTTGCATACAAAGAGATGGGTTCTTGTGACCTGAGTGGTCGTGAGCCTAGGGAGGAAGTAGCTAGTTGACTTGGCTAATAAGTCTCTTTGCCTAGTCTTAACGTCATTGTATGTCGAGGTATGGTCGTGATCATGGTCTTTCTCCCATGCTATGGTGTGCTGGCATAGTATCGGCCGTATTAATTGTTGGCATGATGATAGTTCACCAACTGTCCTATGCACCGTGCGGCTACTATGGCCTTCGTCATCATGTCCTGTCTTTTGGCGGTGTCGTGGCAATAGTGTGGGAGTTGGTAGCTGCCCATGGGTCGCGGACCACTTTCCTTGACCCTGATCTATGAGGTCGAGATCCTTCTCGTGCAGGATGGCTTTGAGAGTCATCGTTGGGGTCAAGTGACCCATGTCATAGCAGGTGGGGCTATACGTATTTACGTTCGTTAAGTACCAAATTTACCCTATCAACTAATAATTGAAAAGGGCATATTTGTGATCAAGATAAACTTAGGATTTACACTATAAATTCTATGAATTTTGGTGAATCTATATTTCTACAAGGACATATCAGAAAAGATGCAAAAGTGGACCTACATGACAGCATAAACCCATCTCAAATGATGATTTGGAGAGTGCCATTGCGAAAAGATCATCATGACAATCAAAACAAATATATCATTTGCGAGTTTTAGATAAAAAGATATCGCATCTGCAGTAGTCACCTGCAAAAGAAGGATCTAAAAGTCACTAGAAGGCAGCCCACCGAAGATCAGGCCAATTGGCCACTGAAGTGAGCCGACCGGTCCAACCCCTATCCCACTTGAAAGTCCCTAATTTGGTTTGTTAGTTGATGAAACCTATGGACCAACCCAATTGCTAAGTATATAACATTAGAGAAAGGAGAGGTCAAATCCAAGTGGTGGAGTGGAGATCAAGGTGATAAATGTAACCACATGTGATCAAGTGCTCCACGTCTCAAAGAAAAAAGAAGAGGGGAAGGAATAGAAAGCTAAAAGCAAAGATATAGTTAAGGCTTTTCATTTTGCTGGCCATAGGTGCGTAGAGAAGTTGATGGTTGGGGTTAGGATTGATAACCGTACTATTAAGATGGGTGATCTTGTGGTGAAAATGGTTGTCTAAGAACCGCTAGGTGATTTCTTACTTGCATATGCATTAGGACCTAGTGTGCTAACCAAATCCTTGTAAAATTTGTTTCAAAATGTAAGACACGTCCACAAGTGGAGAGACACTTTGATGTTGGCACATGAGAGCAAGGGTTTGAGGAGTTTGGGTCAAAATCCCTCATGCCAAGCTTGCGAGGTAGGATTCAACGATTTTTGGAAGAAAAGGAGTCACCAAGAGGTGACTGAACACGACCAGTCAAGTGATGGCGTCCTGTTGTTTTTATGGGTGACTGGACGCTTAGTGACCGGACCGTCCGGTGCTGTGTCCGGCCAGGTGCAGTGGCGCGACCGAGTGAAGGAGTGATCGGACACCGGATGCATCCGGTCAGGGTCGAGCGGACACGTCCAGTCGTGTTTTGCATGATTTGGACCTCTCTGAGTTACGACCAGACCCTCAGGGTCAAGCGTCTGGTCATCAGAGTGGATGCATCTGGTGAGCGATCTTTGCGCAAAGAGCATGAGGGCAATCTTTTGAGCGGGCGCGTCTGGTCCTTGGGGCAGGCACATCCAATCGTTACTAATCCCACATGGCAAGGTTTGTAGCCATTGCGATCGGTTGGCTGAGCTTGAACGAGGTGGACACATGTGTGGCTAAGAAGGACCAGACATGTGCGTGTTCGGTCAGGCGAGTTTAGTTCAGTTCGTGTTCAGAGCAGTTTTAAACAATGGCTAGGTGCTTTGGTGGGGCACCTATTTAATGTGTTTGGCCGATTTAGGGGAGTCTCCCTTATAACTTTGCATCCTTGGACATTTCTTAGAGCTGAGCAAACTTTCTCCCGCACTTCTCATGCGTTGTGCTTGATCTAGAGAGTGATTGGGAGAGCTTCTAGTGCATTTGTCAAGTAATTGATCACCTAGTGGCACTAAAAAGCGTTCTTGCTACGTGAAAAGCTTATTACTCTTGGTGATTGCCACCACCTAAACAGTTAGAGCAGCTGAGTCGGAGTTAAGCAAGATTGGAGGTTGTTCTTGACCACTCTGGAAGATTTGCGAGGGGTTCTTAACCTTGTCCCCGTGGGAGACCACAGAAGGTACTATAGTGGATTGCGCGTGACATGTGTAGCCTCTTCTTGTGGTGATTCTTGCGGCACCTAGTGGAGGCTTGGTGTGGTGCCAATTAGCCCCTGAATCCCAATAGAGTGTCTCATCATAATGAGGACGTAGCGTGTTGGCAAGCATGTGAACCTCGAGTTAAATGGATGTCATGGTGTTCATGTGAATGATCCATCGAGATCACTTTGTGTTTATTGATTGATTGGATCATCTTACAGTATTCTATTGAATTAACAAGCCGGTGATTGGCTACAATCCACAAGGCATGGTTTGCACACTCCAAACCGCTCTCCTTTATATAAGGATTGTGTGGGATCTAGTGTATTAGGTTGCTAGAACTATTAGGAGGGTTGCAACCCCTTTGTAGGCTTGCATAACATTTGCTCTGCCATTTAAATTACTAACCAGTGTGCTTAGTGCTTTGAAGAAAATTTTTATAGGTTATTCACCCCTCTAGCCATTAGGACATTTCACCACTTTAAGCCCAATGGGGCCCCGCTTCGGAGGTCGGTTTCCAACTGCCTTTAGGTTTGCATCTCCACCGTTGCTCAATGACACTTTGATCTGAGGGCTCTGGTTCATGTCCCCGACCTATAAAAGCAGCCTCAGACCCCCTCCCTAGGCATTCATCATATGCTGTAAAACCTTAATCGAGAGGTGTCGCTCGAATGGATCAACCTCTCAAGAGCCAATTAGCAAGAGAAGATTAGTCCTTTATAGGGTCTAGTCTTGTAGATAATAGTGAGATGGAGAGTGATGGAAGAGTTTGGAGGAGCTGCCAGCCCGTCGGTTCCCTCTTATCGGCTTGTACTTGGGTGGGATCAAGCTCTACTTGAGCTTGCTCCTAAGATGTCTCTAGTGATCAACTCCTGATTCAAGTAAATTTATTTCTATATTATTCATCTGGATCACGATTCCTTTGAGTGCTTTATCCGATCCTTGTCAGGACCATGTCCGGTCACTTCTATGACCTCCTCCCACTTTTCTCGCCACCCTTGCTTCCAAATTGCTAACCACTTCGAATCTAACTCTCAAGCATGAAGGTTAGCACTTCTCTAAGCTCTTGGCAAGGGTTAGATGTTAGCACACTAGGTTCTAATGCAAATATGAGTAAGAAACCGCCTAGTGGCATTTAGACAACCGGTTTGCGCAAGATCACCCCTCTTAATAATACGGTTATCAATCCTAAACCCGACCATCATCTTCTCTACTTACCTATGGTGGCGAAATAAAAACCCTAGCTTATACTTTTGCCTCTGCTTTCCATCTCCTCTCCTCATTTATTCTCCAAGGGTGGGCACTTGATCACTTGTGGCATCACCACCACTATCACCTTAATCCTCCACTCCACCACTTGGCTTGGAGCATCCCTTTCTTCAATGCTACCAGAGGCGGGCGGTGGAGCGACGAAGGTAGGAACAAGCGACTCTAGTCCGCTATAGTAGAAAGAAGAAAAAAATAGAAATGAATATGTATCTTTTTATAACAAGTGGTGACAACTTTGCTCTATTATGAATCTGGGTGGATCAGAAAGTGTTTTGTAGTAAAAGAACAAATCTGGAGCTACTTGAGTTCTCTCAAACAATAGTTTCATTATAAAAATCTAAGCGATTGACCATTCGAAGGACATGGATAAGAATAGATTCAACGCACTCTATAGAGGGTATACACTTATTCACATTAGTAACGAAACTCTCTTCAAATAGGTCTAATGGATAAGCTATATTCGGGTGGAGTGGGACGCATCTTGCTTTACTGCTGTAGAAAACGCCGCATCCTGGTGTAAAACAGTGAAAAATAGTGTCTATCCTTAGGATGGATGGAGATTTAAGGAAAGTTAGAATGAAACTTTGCTTGGGTTTGAGATCACAAGTTCAGGCTCAAGATCACAAGTTCAACAGACTGAACATCGTCTCTTCTCAATGTTCATTCACCTCATCATTACTCGATCATGTAACAATTGAAGAGCAGAACTCCTGATTCAAATAGTGAACAAACCCTTAAATCCGTGCTTGCATCTCAAATAGCAGATTCAGCTCTAAACAACATCCGTTTCAGACGCCTTTTGTCACACAATCTAAGGAAATCAGCCAAACCATAAAAAAAAGGATGTGGAATAAACACCTAAAATTTTTAAGGTTTTCCGGTACATGAAGCTTTTCCATGCTCAATCCCTCTGAAGTTTGAACTCCCTCCGTCTTAAATAAGTATCTGTCTTATTTCTACAGAAGTCAAATATTTTTCAATACTAGTTGAGTGCCCGTACGTTGCTACGGATAGACAAAAAATATAATGACAAATAGCCACACAAGTAGAATATATGTAAAATCTTATCCATTCATTAACAATTCAACATAAAGCTAAATATTAACCATAGAAGAAAAGAGACATGCTATAAATTCAACATAAATTCACACATAATTTAGTGCATAATGATGTTCGTCTATTCATTTATAGTTTGCTAGAAAATAAAATTATAACATTCAAAATCAACAAAAATATACTCTTTTGTCCCTTGGAACTTATTTCTTCAGCCACTTAGAGGCTAACAAGCTTGTAGAAACATTTCTCAATAAAAATTCTTCATTGTCACAATTTTTTTCTTATGAATTGGAAACATGGTTATGCCAATGAAATAATAAGTCAACTGAAATACAGTTGGATTGCTAAAAAAGTGGAGTTGGCACCCTATAAGTCAAGGTTCATTTTCATGTAGTTTGGTGTGAAAGTTCAACATTCTGCACCTGTATTACAGCCTTGTTGGGAGTGTTCTCTTTGTAGTCTGTCTGTAGTTATATTTAAATTATCTTGAGGCTCCCATACCTGCCCCTGTTACTTGTAGCCTACCAAAGGAAATGATCAAAGAGCATGATTTAGAAAATAGGGCACTAAAAATGAATCATTGATATCTACAGTTTGGTTCAAGATAACAGCTATGATTTTATAAAACTGCAACAGTAGCAAAAAATAAGCACTGTTCATATAAATAGCATTCCCAATTTATTAATTGTTTTTCTCTCTTCTGTCAAAATCAAACTACTTGTATTGCAGCACAAGGAACATATATAAAAGGAAGAAGCCTGACACAATGGCATAGGTAAGAGATTCAGAGGTAAGAAATTCAGATCTACCGTTTTTAGTAGATGCAGGTGCATTAGCCCAAGTGGCAGTGATCAAAGTCTAATAAAACTTTAGATCTTCGTCGAGGTGCATTAGCTCAAAAATCTCATAACTTCTGTTAATATAAATATATAAACTACTTTCATTGGAGCAAATTTTGAAAAGACTCAGAAATCTCAGTTCTTCGTATAGTCCTATCTACCTGCGAAGCAAAAACGTATTCATGTTTATATTTTTCTGGCCGGTTGCAACACTGTCCTGGTCAAGTCCTTTTTACTAATGTTGCCACGCTTCTCCCTTGCTGTGGCAGATGAAAATGAAAGCCAGGGCCTACGCTGTCACCGACACCCAAAGCTAACTCAACTGCTTGTTCGTCCAGGACCCTTTACAGCCATGTTAAAATTCAAGACCTGTAGATTTTCAGTTCTCTACAACTACAATTAAGGAATGGCCACAGTGAATTTCAAAAAAACCTTCAAATAAATTATTGAAGTCCCTTACATTATGCTTCTCCATGTGTTAATTGTCGAGTGATTGTAAAAGATACTAAATCAAGTACTATTAATTATTATTGCCTTGAGAATATAACAGAACAAGCACAATGATTGAAGTAATATATCTGAAGGCCAACGAAGCATTGATTAGCCTACAGTGCTTGAATAAACAAACGACCTGGGCACAGACTACTATCAGCTAAACATGCATGCAAAAGAGAAACAAAGAATGGAACTTGCAGAAGAAAAACGAATAAACAAGGGAAGATGGCTTGTAAAATTGATGCCCAGGTTGAGCTAAACACTCCCATCATTTACAGGGAATACAAGTATAATATCATCACTGCACTAATTTATGTTTAAAAATTTGGCTATGTTAGGTTGGTCCATATTTTCTAATCTTCTCTTTAATTTCAGACAAAATTGACATAGCCTGACAAGATGTTCTAATAGACAGGCACAATGGATGTCATTCATGGTAAGCAAACATGAACCAGTGGGCACTGGCAGAGCAAGACAAAACATCTACATACCTAGAAGAGTAACAAATCGAAGTGTGGCCAAATTAATTAGAGTCCTTCCATCAGTCTAAAACATGTAGAAGCAGCACAAATACTGAAAGTGAGCAGGAACAGTGGAATAAAAATGAAATATAGGATGCAGAGAAAAGAAAGGAAGCATCTCTAGCATTCATCGAGATAGAAGCTCAAACGGCTCTAGGAGGAGCAGGAGCACCAACGGACATTCAGATTATAAATATGGATACATATTTGTTGTCTCATGTTAACGGAAGCTCAAAAGCATTGCTCATGAATGTACTCCACTAATCAGGGTTGTGCATCCACAATTGGTATTTATCATAGTTACAACGCAAATCCTTCCCCCACGGGTAACACAAATCTGCATTGCAACAGAGACAAATTCACCTTGGTGGTACTGAAGATATTGCTGCTACTGAAGAGGAGCTCTTGGCCGTCTGGTGGCCTGGCCACGATGGTTCTTCAATGAGGACCTTTCCATTGTGCAAGTAGACTTGCACTGACAATCGAAAACTCACATTATATCAAGAGAAGTTACAGGGAACACATCCTGCACTTAATCATCAAATCAAATCAAGAAGGGGAAGGCGAAGGGGAAGAGGAGATGGTGCAAATGAGGAGCTGGGAAGGGTCTGGAGGAGGGCACCTGTGTTGGATTTGGGAGAAGCACACCCAGAAGCAACGGTGCGGCGGGCTGACAGCGGTGAGGGCGTCAACAGGCAAGTCACACTCCTTTGTTCGCGACGGGAGCTGACGATGAGTTTGGACCAGCAGGGAAGCGAGGCAAGGTGCATGCGGCGAGCTAGAACACGGTCGCAACGGGGAGGAGGCCGGGTGGCGAGGTCTGCACGTTGGGGTCTCCTGCTCCTGTTGCTGGCGCTGATGATGAAGGCGGCCTCGCCATTGGCGTCTAGTGACGCTGAAAAGAAGGTGAGCAGGAAAATGACGAGCGCGACGCAGATGAGGAGCGCAACGACGAGCGCGAGGATGACGAGATGGTCGCCGCAGGTCGACGACGGCAGAAACGCAGCCAACGAGACGACGAGCGCGATGTCCGGTCCCAGCACCAGCGCAACAACGGCGGAGAGGGATGGTCGCGGCAGGTCGACGACGGCGGAGATGCGACCAACGAGATGGCGAGCGCGACGCAGACGGCCGAGGGCAACGACGAGTGCGGCGTCCGGTCCCCAACACCAGCACGACGTCGGCGGAGTGGTGGCGCGCAAGAGAGATCGATCCGGGCAGGGCAAAACGGCGGGGGAGCACTGTCCCCAGTAGCAGCGCAGACTGCGGCGGAGCGGGGGCGGGGCAAAATGCGCGGTGGGAGCACCTCCGCGCAGTGGAGCACCGGAGCTGGGCGTTGCTCGCACGATTGCTGAACCAGGACTCCAGGAGTCGTGCGAGCTAGGGCCTGGGTACGGCGGTTGCACGAGAGAGCGCGAGATAGGGTGGGGGCGAGGTTCGCGTCGTGCGTGGGCGGCGGTTCCACGGACGCCTAACAGAGGGAGCGGGGTGGGGGATTACCACGGGGCGGGGAGGATTAGCGGGGAATTAGCGAGGGGCGGGGCGACTAGCGAGACTAAAACGATATCATTTGGATCTTTTTAGTTGTAGAGATAGAGATTGACCAAACATAAAATAAAACATTAATATTTATGCTCCATAATTAGTATTATTAAATAAATCATTAAATATCATTTCATAACAGACTTATTTAAAAATATAAATGTTACTAATATTTTCTACAAACCAGTCGAGCTTAAAGTTTGACCACCACATATGTCATAGTGACACTTATTTTGGTTATTTTGGAATAGAGGAAATAGAGACAGATTATTCCTTGCAAACAATGCCCAGGACTTGAGGGTTAAATCCCAATGCTGAAATGAGGTTAACTCTAACAATATGTTCCATGGTCCATCTTAATCAGGTTTGTGCCCGGAAAGCTTTAAAAAGTTGCATTAATCCATTTATGTATGCAAGCCTAAACTATGGCGTTGAGTACTCAATGAAAGAAAGATAAAACAAAAATGTTAACTCATTGTCAAACAGGAAACATCCAAACCAGATAGAGCCTCAGTCAGACCAATATTCATGAGAACAGAAGAGATTAAAAATTGGTTCTTTATATCCCAATAAGCAAAAAAGAAAAGAAAATGTCAAGCACTAGACATAATGCAAAAGTCCAGGTAAATGAGGTGATGGTTAATATGGCAATCAACAAATTTGAAAGTAACTATCTTTATCTCAAAATTTCACAAAAATTAGCTGGATCTACCATCAGGAGAAAGATCCATTACAATTTTGTAAATGGAAGGGTACATAGCGCTTTTGTAAAAAGGAAGGAAACATAGTTTACAAACATTTTATGGTACATAGATCCAGCCCTCGTCTTCATGCTCCTTTGCCCTCCTTGAACATTCAGCCCACCTTGCGCAGCCTTGCGAGAGCATCAATTAAGCTATGAGCTGAAAAGGTATTGATATATGTATCAGAAAATTCAAATGATAAATAAATTCAGACCAAGTCACTACAGACTGAGTAGTGCTAAATCAGCAAGGAAATTCTAATGAACTTGCTCAGGTTTTTCTGGTCCAGCATGAACAAAAAAAAGGACATAATAGCTTTCTGCTATGAAATATAATCAGAAACACATTGCATATCCAGACTATGAGACATGTGCTTTTTTCTTTTGAGGGGTGCAGGGGAGAGATGGTGTCAAGAATAACCATTAACATCAAATTATCCTGAGCAAACTCATACATATGATGGTTATTTCTTCTTTATTCATATATTATATGTTGGCTGGCTCCTGCATACTTGAAATAGGAACTCTTGGCCTAGACGATTTGGATGGTGACACCAAACCAGTGGCACATGTAATAATGCATCCACGTGCCGAGTGGGCGCAGTCAGTCTCCAACACCACTCACATCAGATCCAGTTGCCACTGAAACAGGCACCGCCAGTTATGGAGGCGGCACATGCCGTGGATGCTTGGCGAGCCGAACAGCAAGGAAGATGCACACGGAGGTGCGTTCAGCATGGGTCACACGGTGGAGATGCACTTGCGGCAGTTGTGGTGGCTGACATCATTCCTGCAAATGCCTGGCCTTGAAGACCCCCTGTCGCTTGGGAGTCTTCATTGAATCCTAGAGGTCCTAGGTATGGTACACTGCTAGTCTCCCACTCAAATGATGGTCCCATTGAAGGCTGGGCATGGTACCCTGCTAGTCTCCCACTTGTATCCTAGAGGTCCTAGGTTCGAACCAGCCTCTTAGAAAATTTTGCCAGGGAAAGGCTATCTAGAATTTCCCTTCCCCAGGTACCCACTTTGTGCAGGAGCTTTCAGAATTCGGTACTCCTTTTTTAAAAAAATCATCCACATACTGATTTGCGCAGGCTAGACATATACTTTGGTACACCATTGATTTTAAGAAAACTAATTGTGCCCTTTTAGTCCTACAAACATGACCTCAACCAAAACTACAAACTAGACATCTATTGGTTACCTGTCAGCTCTAGAACAAGCAAAGATAAGGCCCGAGCCTGCCAAACTTGGGTACCACATCTCCTCAAAGGCGAGCACCAAGGCTCAACATATAAAATTGTGCACCAAGCTGTAGCCTCACATGAGAAATGTGGTCCATATCATCCCCCATATTCAACATATATCAACATATAAAAGAAGCAAAGTATGGCCACATAATGGGAGATGAACAAATAAATAAAGCAATAACATGATCACTACGCTTAAACCAAGCGTGATGAGCTTGTTTGAGACCATATAATGCTCGATGACTGACACACATAACCTGGAGGAGTATCAACACGTGGAGGTGGGTGCATAAAAACTACATTCAAATCACCATGAAGAAATGCATTTTTAACATCCATCTGAGATATGGACCAAGTAGAAGCCACTGCAATTAAGGTATGGACAGTAGTCATATGAGCAAGGTAATTGGTGCAAATGGTATGAACAGTAGTCAACGAGCAAGGTAACTGATGCAAACGTCTCATCATAATCACGGCCCTGAGTCTGTTGAAAACCTACGGCAACTAGACGGCCATTCTATAGAACAATCTGACTTGGTCTTAATTTTGAATAGCCACTTAGATGTAATAGGCAATGCATGCAATGATGGAACAACATCCCAAGTGCCTGTACACAATATCCCAAGTGTGCAGCAAGTTCCCCAGACATACTAAGCTGCCATTCTGGAATGCTAGATACTAGAGGCTTTTTGACAAGTGGATGGCTCATCCACAACAGCATTAACACGTGGAAAACCATACTAGTCAGTGGGCCCAAGAAT
The DNA here is from genome assembly GCA_015844335.1 of Chrysopogon serrulatus. Lineage (NCBI taxonomy): Eukaryota > Viridiplantae > Streptophyta > Magnoliopsida > Poales > Poaceae > Chrysopogon > Chrysopogon serrulatus. The sequence goes on from JADLZL010007357.1 coordinate 68,895, forward strand.
CCCAATAGTGGCACAATCTCGTAGATTATATCTTTGACACAGGAATGCCAATATTAGGAGTATGAGGACTGGCTGAGGAAGCGGAAGTGGAAATTTGGGGACAACGAGTGTAGATATGGGAGATAGGCGGTCGTCATGAGGAGGCTGAAGAACTGTTGGTGAAGGATCGACATTGTTAGGCGGACCCTCAAAAATAGTGGGTGGGTTGGACGACAATACTGGCAGTAGTGGGTGGGTTGGAGGACACCAATGGTGTAGGAGTGGCATCATCACTGACTGAAATAGGAAGAAACATAAAGATGTGGGCTCTATAGAAGTATATGACGACCGAGTAGAAGGTTATAAAAGAAAGGGCGATCCTCTAACAATGTGACACAACGAGAAATACGAATGCGGCAGGAAGAAGGATCATAGCAATGATAACCCTTCACTATGTTCAGAAGAGCTTCCATTCACTATGTTGGTCTTTTCACAAGCCGCTAAAACACTGTGATGTACTGATGCAGAAGGTAACGTGGAATAAGACACGTCTCATCAGTAATCAAGACAAACAACACTTCAGCAATGGATGTAGTAGTAGGAGCGTTCAACAACTGCTTACGAATGGGCTCAAAATCAAACCTCAATCCAGGACAGAACTGATATATGAGGAATTTCTCAATGAACTTGTTCTTTTTAGCCCAACAGCCAGAAAACCTTTGCTCACACTTAAGAACCATGGAGAGAAAAGATCCCATCACATGATCAAAGGCAGTGTCATGAATTCAATGAACTAGTGTAAGCAGAAGAGCACCACTATACTGAACATATCAACCCTGCAAATAGTCCCACATCTGCTTAGCAAAACTCATGGTAAACAAGACTCATTATCAAAAGAGGCTTCATACTGGTAACGACGGCACTCATCACACGGCCATCATCATTAGCCCAAGCTGTCACTGCAGCAGCACCAGAACTATCCTTATCAATTTATCAGCTGGAAGAGTCTGTCAAGTGGGCTGCAAGACCATGGCCCTAGTTTTGACAGAAAATGCTCCCTCTCAATACTTGGACAGATCAAGTTTCATAGGGAAGACAATGAGATTGGGCTGTGACATGATTATCTGGAGAAGGCAACACTCAACAACATCAGACACCAGTAGCTGAGCAGAGCAGACCCGCATAAAACAGCATATAACAGAGCACCAAGCAATAGAACGCTACAGAACAGAGCACGGATAGAACAAACCACTGCAGCCCGCAGCAGCACAACAGAGCACACCACCGATGGGGAATCCGAAGGAAGGTGAACGGGCGGCTAGAGGCCGACTGGATGTTGGCACGCGCGATGATTCATGCAAACTGAGAAGTGGGTCGCGATGATTTGTGGGCAGAAGAGCCACTCACGGGTGCAGGAACTGGCCATGGGAAGCAGAGAACCATGACAACAGGTCGCATGGACGGACTGGTAAGTGCAGACGAACAGGGAAGCATGGCAACACGTCGACAATGGGTTGGACAAGGAGAAGGAGCATCAGAAAGGGGGGGCGACAACTGACGTCAGAATAAGCCGTGCGAAGGAGCGCAGACAATAGACAACGGGCGACCCGACCCGGGAGGCGATGACAGGCGGGCGACAACAGGCCACACCATGAGACAGCTGATGACGGGCCACATCGGAGACGGGCTGCACCGAAAAAAAAACCTGGATCGTGGGTAGACTAGATTAGATGAGTCTAACCCTAATCCTAATCCATGGCTTTGGTACCATGTTACTGACCTCAGAATTTCATAAGATCAGCCCTCTAGTAGTGATGACTATATAGAGAGAGCCATATGGGCCTTCATACACTTAAAAAGTTTTAGACACTTGCGGCCAGTGACCCTTGACCCTGACCCATGACCCAATCAACCCAAGTTTCTGGTGACTATGTATCTATTTTTTTTCTAATATGTTGTTGGATTCACATTAAGAAGCACATACTTTTGCATCTTTTCGTGAACTTCAATAAATGTAATGTACCCCCAGTTACAAATCATTTCTATATGATTATATCTGTAAGGTTCATCCTTATTTCTTTTGTTTCAATGCCAATTCTTAGAATTACAACTACATCTGCAACAATAAAGTAAAAAAAAACTTGGAATCAAAATAATTTAAATAAATTGGTAAGCTAAGGCAAGATACAAGTATTGTACAGTATATGCTAAGATTTCCTAGCAACCCCTAGACTTTAGATGTCACCAAAACACCAACAAGATTGTTGGAGTAAGTGTGTATTAGGCCCATGAGGCTAAGCCCATGAGGCCCATGTATGAGACTATATGGTCTAGGGCTATGCCTAATAATGAATTAATCAGAAATTCCAACATGGTATCAAGCTAGGGTTAGGGTTTCCTCTCTCCTCCCTCCCTCCTCTCCCCCCCTCCCCCCCGCCCGGGCGCCGCCGCCTTGCCGCCATGGCCGGCCGGCCGCCTCTCCTCCCCTCGGCCTACCCTACTACACCTGCTTCCCTCCCTCCCTTCTTCTTCTTCGTGGGCCTCGTGGCCGGGCGCCGCCGCGCCGCCCGGGCCGCCGCCGCGGCCGCCGCCCGCAGGCGCGGGTCTCGGCCGCGCGGCGGCCCCGCGGCGTTGCCCCGGCGGGCGGCCCAGCAGCGGGCGGCCACGCAGCGGGCGGCGCCCGACCCTGCTGCGGGCGCATACCAGGCCGCCGGCGCCGCAGCAGCTGCTGCCCTGGCCCCCGGCGTGCTGCAGCCCCTCCAGCCGCCTGCTGGCGGCCAGGCTGGCTACCAGGCCTATCAGGCGCAGATGCGCTTGGCAGCTGCTGCCCAGCACCCTGCGGGCCAGCCCTGTCCAGCAGCCGGGCCGGCACCTCCTTCCTCCACCTCCTCCGCCCGCGCTTAGCGACCCACCACGTCGACTCCAACCTCGTCGCCGCCATCGCTGCTGCCCGGATAAACGCCGACGGGGGGAGCACAGCGTGTAGCGCCCGCTGCACTCATGTGGGCGGGGGCGTGGCGGTAGCATCCCCCAGCTCGCCCGTATCGCCCGGCGGAGCAGCTCCTCGTCGGCGGCGTACCCTACAACGCCCGGTGCCGCTTCCTCCGGCTCGCCCGGGGGCCCAGCGCGTCCCATACCGCGGTCCTGGGCACGATCCGGCTGATCCGCTCGTGGCGCAGCTCCACTACCCGGTGGCGGGGTCAGGAACATTCGGAACCTCGTCCTGTCGCCCTCGAGTCGGGTCGCCCTCGCCCGCCTGGCCGGGCGGAACTGCTTCTCCCTCCGCCCGGCTACGCCCTCGGCGACCACGTCCTCCTCGACACCTCGGTTGCGGCCCCGAGAACCCGGCATGGCTCCGCCTTGACAGCATCGTCTGTCTGGATCGTCGGGACTATCTCCCTCGAGCTCCGCGACATCGTCCGCAGCGCCCCGACGCCCGCCGAGCAGGCGGCACTTTCGAGGCAGTTCTGGGCAATGCCGGCTTCGGGCACTCCGTCTCGATCACGAGCTTCCATAACCGTCGAGGGGTGACCTCTCGTCGGCCAAATCTTGCCGCCGGATGAAGAACATGGCGGACTCGCCCAGGGATCTTGGGCGGCCCGTGGAGGATCGGATCTTGGTCCTCAGCGTCCTCCGGGGGCTCGGCGGCCGGCCGGCCACCCTCGGCTCCGTCCTTACCCGGCGGCCGCCCCCCCACCTTCCTCGAGGTCGGGACGACCTTGCCTTGGAGGAGCTTCGCTCCGGGGTGGTCGCTGGGCCCGTCTCTGCCCGGGGTCCACGACACCCTCGTCTGCTTTCGCCCACCCGCCACCGCGCCCGTCTCCTCGGCCCGCCGTCGTCCCTTCGGGTCCTCCTCCTCCGGGCGGCGGGGGGGGCCGTGGGCGGTCGCCGTCGCGGTGGCCGCAGAGGGGGCGTGGGGGCGGTCGTGGGGCCACTCGGGCTCCACCGGCTCCCACTTGCCGCCACGAGGCGCCACGGCCATCCTTCCACAACCCATGGTCGGGCGCATCTCCATGTGGCCCCTTCCAGGCTCCCGATGGCGTGCCTCGCCCGGCCGGGCCGCCATGCTCGGCGGGTGCTCTCTCCCGGGGTTCCACCGCTCTCCGGCGCCTTGACCTGCCTGTGCTCGGTTGGAGCCAGCGGACTTGGCACACTCCTTCAAGACTATGGACGACACTCCCGGTCGGCCTCAGAGTGGGTCGCAGTTTCGAGGGGCTACCTACCACACCACCCCCCAACCCCCGGTATACTCGTCCATTCACCCTCCTTCTCACCCTTCGTCCATCATGGTCGCAAATGGTTCCTGTCTTCCTGTGTCTTACGTGGGTGCGCCCGGTACTCATAGTTCCTTTCGTCTTCCGATGTTCTTGTTGCACCTTCGATGGTTCACAACCTTCTTTCTATTCGTCGATTTATGGTGACAATTCTTGTTTACGTGGAGTTTGACTCTTACGGTCTTCTTGTGAAGGATTTGGCTTCCGGCGCCCTCTGGCTCCGATGTGATAGCACGGGGCCCCTTTACACTCTTCACTTCCGGCGTGCGCCTCGCCTTCGCCGCCATCTCGATTTGTCATTTGCTTTTCGCCCGCCACTACTTCTTCCACTACTTGGCACCGGCGCCTTGACCATCCTGGACGTGATGCCCTGATGCAGCTCAGTCGTAGTTCCGACATTCGATGTACTCGGGCTCACGATGAGCATTTGTGTCATGCGTGCCAACTGGGCCGTCATGTTCGTCTTCCTTTTCATAGTTCTTCTTCCCATGCGGCCCGCACTTTTGATCTTGTACATTGCGACCTATGGACATCTCCTGTCATCAGCATTTCTGGCTATAAGTACTATCTTGTGATTGTTGATGATTTCTCTCATTATTCGTGGACTTTTCCTTTACGTGCCAAGTCGGATACTTTTCCCGCGATTCTCCACTTTTTCGCTTGGGTGTCCACGCAGTTCGGCCTCACCATCAAGGCCGTCCGGTGCGACAATGGCCGTGAGTTCGATAACTCCCCCTCTCGTGCCTTCTTTCTCTCTCACGATTGTCCCATTGCGCATGTCTCGCCCATATACTTCCTCTCCGAGCGGCAAGGCCGGCGCATGATTCGCACCACCAATGACACCATGCGCACCCTTACGCTTCAGGGCGTCACTTCTGCTCGCACGGGGGGCCGAGAGCTTACATACCGCCACCTATCTCCTAAACCGTCTTCCTTCCGCCGCTTGCCCGGCACCCACACCACACCACGCTCTCGCCGGTACCCCTCACCGAGACGACCACCTTGAGTCTTCGGGTGTGCGTGTTACCTAACACCACGACCACCGCTCCGCACAAGCCGGCTCTCCGATCGACTCTCTGTGTCTTCCTCGGGTACTCCCCGGATCACAAAGGAATTACCGATGCTTTGACCTTACCTCTCGTCGGGTCCCTCATCTCTCGCCATGTGGTGTTTGATGAGACCGTCTTCCCCTCTACCACCACCACACCCACCTCCACTCCGGATTCGACCTCTCCTTGTTGTTTCCCACGACACGGTGGTCGAGCCACCTTCTTTGTTGTATCCTGCAGGTACCGCTACACCGTGCTCTTCGGCCGGGACCGTGCCCCGGCTCGGCTCTGCCGATGACCCCTCCCAGCCCCCTGCTCCATCGCCGGGCATCGAGGTTCACCTTCCGGGCCGGCCCCGTCACTTTTTGATGCGGGTCCCGGGCCGTCGACTCAAACCCCGCTGCGCTTCGCCCGGCCGGCGCTTCGTCTACCAGCGCCGTGCAAGGCAGCGCCGCCGCCCGTCTTCCGGGGCGGCCCGCCCTTGCGCGCCGCCCGGCCGGTGCTCGTCTACCAGCGTCGTGCAGACCGAGCCGCCGCCGTCGTCACCGGTGACCCCTTCTTCGCAGGGGTCCTCTACACCGCAGGCGGCCTCTTCCCCGCCGGCGACACCGACTCCGCCCGCCAAGGCTTATTTTACTGCCGTGTCGCGACACGGTGTACCACCCACCGCTTCTTCACCGACACCCGCGTCATGTTCACCATATGGTGACGCGACACGCGGCGGTACCACCGCCCGGGCTCTTGCGGCGATGCCCGGGGACTTCGCGATCTCTCTGTACCCTCTTCCGTCCGCGAGGCCTTGTCCAGGCCCTGGCGCCGCGCGATGGGCGATGGAAGAGGATGTAGCGGCACTCCTCGCAAACCCCGGGGCGTGGGATCTAGTGCCCGTCCGGCAGGTTTCAATGTCGTCACCGGCAAGTGGATACGGACACACAAGCGCGGGGCGATGGTACTCTTGAGAGGTACAAGGCTATTTTGGGTTCTGGGGGATTCACTCGGCGCCCTGGGGTCGACTATGATGAGACCTTGACCCCGTGGTCAAGCCGGCCACCGTCCCCGCGGTGCTCTCACCGGCTCTCACTCGCTCCCCGGCCCGTGCATCAATTGGGGCGTGAAGAATGCTTTTCCGCATGGTCTTCTCACCGAGACAGCTTTCTTCGCAATCGGCCGGCGGGGTTTGTTGATTCTTCTCGCCCGATATGGTCCGCCCGGCTCAACAAAGGTCTTTCTACGGCCTCAAGCAGGTGCCCCCGGCGTGGAACCACCCGGTTTCTTCGCTTTCCTATCGACATTGGGGTTCGTGGAGGCCAAGTCCGACACGTCCTTTGTTTATCTATCACCATGGAGCCGAGACCGCGCACTGCTGCTCTATGTTGATGATATTGCCCTCACGGCCTCCGGTGAGTCACTACTACGCCGCATCATCTCCTCACTTCAGCGGGGAGTTCGCCATGAAGGATGCGGGTGTGCTCCATCACTTCCCGGGGTCCTTTGTTGAGCCTCCCCTGCCGGGCTACTTCTTCACCGGCGGGTACACTCTTGATATCCTGGGAGCGAATCGGGATGATCGATCGCAAACCCTGCTCTCCACTCCGGTTGACACCTGTGGCAAAAGCTGTCCGAGACCGAGGGTACCCAAAGGATGTATCCCACCGCATATCGGAGTCTTGCCGAGCACTTCAAGGTACCTCACCTTCACCCTACGGACATCACCTATGCAGTTCAGCAGCTATGTCTCCATATGCATGATCCCCGGGAGCCCCACCTCCTTGCTCTCAAGCGTCTCCTTCGCTACCTCGGGGGTACTGTTGACTATGGCTTGCTCCTCCGGCGGTCTTCCTCCACCGAGATGGTTGTCTACAGGGACGCCGACCGGGGCATTTGTCCGGACACTCGGCGCTCCACCTCGACTCTGTGTCTTCTTGGGCGGCAACCTGGGTGTCCAGTCGTCCCAAGCGCCCCAAATGGTGGCCTCCCCTCCAAAGGCCGAGGCCGAGTACCGCGCTGTTGCCAGCGGGCGTGGGCGAAGCCTCCGGCTCCGCCCTCCTTGGCGAGCTCCACACCCTCTCCTCCACCGCAAAGACGCCTGGTCTCTGCGACAACGTCGGTCGCGGTCTACATCTCCACCAACCCGTTCAGCATGTCGAGATCGACCTTCACTTTGTCCGTGATCGGGTTGCCATCGGCGAGGCGCGGGTCCTTCACGTACCAACCACCTCCCGGTTCGCCGACATCTTCACAAAGGGCCTCCCGCCCTCGACCTTCACCGAAGTTTCGCTCCGGCCTCAACATCACCCGTGGCTAGCTAGTTGCGTGTGGTGGGGGGCTCGTGTGTATGTCTTCTTTTCATGTCCGGTCTGCAACTCCATTTGCGCCGGTAGTTCGAGGCCGCGGGGGGTGTTGGAGTATGTGTGTATTAGGCCCATGAGGCTAAGCCCATGAGGCCCATGTATGAGACTATATGGTCTAGGGCTATGCCCAATAATGAATTAATCAGAAATTCCAACAAAAATCAACATGGGTATCCAAAAGCTAAATAGCCCGCCTCTAGCAACTCTAATAACTTTGACATTGTTCACTGTTTTTAAAATATATGACACTTAGAACAAGCTTGTCCTAAATGTCATATGTTTGAAAATGGAGGTTAATTAGTGACAAAGAGGGTCATAGACAACTCATGTGAACTAAAATATAAATATAATAGAACGCAAGCAATAACCAAGTTGCTGAAAGAACGGTTTGCATGTGAAGTGACTTTTTTATTTCATTGTTATGGGCTATGCAGCACGGATACGGATACGCGTATCGGTATCGGAAGGATACGGATACGTGGATACGGCAGTTTTCAAAAAAATCCGATACGCGGATACGTTTTTACTATTTAATAAAAATAAAAGGATAATAATGCATATTAAAACTGATATATAGAAATAAAACGTTGCAATCTACTCAGTCTTTGCAATGGCCCAGTCCATGGCCCAAACCGGCCCAAATATCCCTACCTTCTAGTATAAAAGCCTGAACACCTCTTGGAAACCCTAAATTTCACTTGCTCCTACTCTTTCTCCCTGGTGGCCGCCGGCAGCAATGCTGTAGAGGTGTGAGCGGATCTTTCTTCAGCACCCAGTCCTCCCATGTTCCCCCACAGCCATCTCCATCCGTTCCCATCCATCTTCTCCGTGAGTCAAGCTCCCACGTGCTCACATGGACCACAGGCAGCAGCAACCAGCTACGAATTGATGAAAAAAAGGAGATCGAGGATGGGGAAGGGGATTAACTCACTAGAGCAGTGGAGCGGGATCCACGTCGCAGGGGCACGCCGGCGCGGAATCTCCACTGGCGGCTGGCGAGCAGGGACGGTGGTCATCGCCAGCGAGCAGGGGACGGATGCTCGTCGCCCGGTGGCCGGGGGCGGCGGGGGGGGTCGCGGTAGGCGCGATGCGGGCGCGCTGCGGGAGTCCGGGGAATGACGCGATGCAGCTAGGGGCGACGGGGTAAATGCTCTGTTGTTGGGCTGGGCCGTATCCACAACGCTGATACGGCGTATCCACACAGCTGATACGTATCAGGCCAACGTATCGGAAATTCATGAAAATAATAAAAATTCGGATACTCCGAGGATACGTATCGGTGGCGTATCGGACGCGTATCCGTATCCGATACGTGTCCGATACGCGATACGCGTCTTCCTGGACGTGTCCGTGTTTTGTAGGTTATGGGATTAAACCAAAATTCATGACAATGTGTCTGTTATTCATCACCATATCCGGATAGAACAAGAAAGCAGACTTTCATTCTTATTCAACATTAAATGGCCATTTCTAACTTACTACACACTTAAAATGGAAATAAGTTAATCTTCAAAATTAAAGCACTCTGAAACCAGAATTCCAATGCTTACCAGGTTCATCTCAGCTCATAATTCCACAAAAGCCTCATCAGATTCTTCAATAATGTGAAGCTGTTGTGGCATGTAATCAGGAAAAACCAGCAACTACATGGCTGGTGAGCTGTTTCAACAGTAATGCTGCTGTTGATTCCATATGGTCACAAACAAAAGTTATTATGTTCATTTCTCTAGCTTCTGGCTGTGATGCCATCTCATGTTGCCAACAATAACCTGTTGTACAATAGAAACTTTCATTGATATGATGACCGCAGACTGCATAATTGTTAAAAGGAAAAAAGTGAAGGATACTATCTTCCGACAAATTTAAGTTCGACAATATGGTGCAAGTGCAATAATTTGTAGTAGTACATGCAGTACAATGTTTACTAACTCCATAGAAAAATTTGATTGAACATTTTAAAATATAATTGTTCACACAAAAATAAAAAGACAGCAAAGGATGCCTCAATGACATCGCAAATAATGAGTTGTTGTTAGTGTTTGAGAAGGAAGATCCAATTAGAACATTTCATTGCTCAGTCAATCTAGGAGTCTCCAAGGAGACTTTTGCTGCTAAACTTCAGGTTGTGATCAGATTGTCACATCTCAAGAGGATAAAACAGGATGCTGTTCTGGATTGTCTATGATAATCTGCTAGGTTCAAGTTCGACTGAAGGCAGAGACTATACAACAGACCTTGCTGCCCTCCATAGACAGCGACATGATCTTGCATCCCATGATGAGCCATTCTTGAAAGAGGAAGCACGGGCAACTACCAAAGGCATGCTATTGGACAAAGCCCCAGGGCCAGATGGGTTCACAGGCCATTTTCATAGGTCCTGTCAGGACATTATTTAAGGTGATGTGCTGCAGGCTCTTAAAGCTATCGAGTGTGGTCATGTTTTCAGATTTAAACACCTCAACACAGCTTTCATAACTCATTACCCAAAAGGGCGGATGCCATGCAAGTTAACTACAGTCCGATTAGCCTTGTATACAGCTTTGTGAAGTGGTTGACAGAAATCTTGGCCAACCAATTAGTTCCTTTGTTGCCCAGTTTGATATCTACAAATCAAAGTGATTCTGTGTGAGAAAGGAATATTCACGATAACTTCTTATTTGTCCAACAAATGGCTAGGAGTCCCCACAAAAAGGAGCCACACATCCTCCTGAAGTTAGACATTCTTTCTTGATCTTTCTTGTTGGAAGTATTACACAATATGGGTTTTGGTTGGCGCTGGAGGAATCTCATATATCTGCTCTTATCTACCTCCTCGACGTGAATTATTTTGAATGGAGAGCCTGAGGAATCTATATCTCATCTCCGGACTTCGTCAGGGAGATCCTTTGTCCCCCAATGCTGTTTATCCTTTTTATGGATGTTCTTAATCCCTAGTGAACATACTACTGAAATGAATCTGCTGCAACCACTTGCTGTCCAAGGAGCCAAGAACAGGGTTTCTTTCTATGCAGATGATGCAGTAGTGTTCCTTCGACAGGTGTGGAAAAAAGAAAAAGAAGTGGGATGATAGGATTGAGTATCCTACAGCGACTGCAAGGGGCGTAGGGGGTGGCCAGGGCTTGAACCCCCAGCGGTGAGTGGGCGTGTGGGAGGCACACTGTAGAAGCCCAGCAACAATTATGTTGCTTTGCTTGATTATTCTCAGGGTAGCTCACAGAATACATAGCCATTAGGCAGCCCAATCGCCCCTTAATTATCACCAAATAACTTTTGCTAAACTTATAAATTAGCACCAGCTAATGATGTGCCCAGGATTGCCCTCAATTTGGCGCTATTCTAGCCACTTTCCTGATTTGCTGTGCTTGCCATCTTTGCTCTGTGAATGTCTTGCCCCACATGACAGTTGATCACCATACTATCATGCTGGTGCTACAAATTTTTGGTCATGACTAGGGTCACAAGACTAACATGAAAAAAAAAAGTTCAGTGACACCCATTCAATGTTCAGAGAAGGATTTAGTTCTCACCTCCAATATTCTGCATGTGCTGTGATAGGTTTCCCTTGCACTTACCTTGGCCTACTGCTCACAAGACATTAACCTACAAAGTCCAACCTGTTACCAGTAGTGGATAAGGTCGCCGACCATCTTCCATGTTGGAAGTCTTCTCTCATGAATAGGGCTGGAAGAATAATCATGGTAGGTGTCATGTAGACAGACACTACTATCCATCACTTGATTGTTTTTGTCGGGGACCAAAATAAGGGCCCTCCAAACAGTTAGGCCCAACAAACGCAAAGCTAGGCTACATGGTAACTAAGCATGGCCTGCCGTGGCCCAAAGACGCTGCCAGCCAGTCTCGACCAAGCCCCCTTAGCTTGGGCCCACGGCGGCGCTAACTTTCCGCCCGCCCGAGCCCCCCTTACGCCGAGGCCTCGGGACGGGCGCTTGCCTTCCGCCCCGCCCGAGCCCCCTACGCCGAGGCCTCGGACGGGCTTTGCCTTCCGCCCTGTCCCGAGCCCCCTACGCCGAGGCCTCGGACGGGCGCTTGCCTACCGTCCCCGCCCCGAGCCCCCTACGCCGAGGCCTCGGACGGGACGCTAACGTTCCGTCTTGCCCGAACCCTCTACAGAACGCCTTGGACGAGCCTCCCGCCTCCCGCCCCGCCCGAGCCCTCGTGCTAGGGCCTCGGGCCGGGGGCGCCCACTTACCGGTCAAGCGACCACAGACTTGGCGTATATCCACCGCCCGCCTTCCCACGGTGCATCGGTAGCGCCCGAGGCGGGGGATGGGAGGCCGTCCCGTCACAACCCCTACGCCCGGCGTTCATGATTCGCTACCCCTACGGTGGCGGCCATGCACGCCCCGCGTAGGGGCGCCATGATGACTAACCTCTATGGCGAGTCCCGTCCGGAAGTCACGTACAGCGTGCGCCGCGCCCGAGCCGGCGCCGCGGCGCCGACCTTGCTCTGAAGGCGGGTCTTTCGAGCCCGACCCCTTGTACACCGGGTATCGAGCACGGGAAGGCGGAGATAGCTTCCATGCAATGTATCTGCGCCGGCCTCGCCCGTATCGACAACGGCGCCCACGGCCCTCGGAGCTTCGGGCGGGGGTCAAAGCTTCTGGCGACCCGCAGCGCCGGGACACGTTCACCATGATTTCCCCTCCGTTGCCCGGGATCGAGGCCGACTCCGTAACGGCGCCCGCAATCGGCAAAGATGGCGCCGTGCAAGACAAGGCCGCCGCCCACACGGGGGCCTCGAAACAAGGGCAGGAGAAGCTCCGAGACCTCGGCCGGGAAGAGGCGGCGCCCACCACCGTTTCACCTATTCGGACATCAGTACTAAAAGCCCGTTCCTCCCCCTTGCGGCTATAAAAAGGGGAGGACGGGGGTCCTTCCAAGGGCAAGTGAACAAGTCTATAGGCAAACCGGTTGGTCTAGACGCAGTCAATCGGACTACGTGCGAGTCTAGCAATCTCCTTAGCACACGGGCTCATACACTCATCTTCACGAGACTTGGGACCAGCTCCCTCTCTCCACCTGCTTGTACACCCCTACCTACAAGCACCTTGGTGCAAGATAATACAAGACTCCCTTGTGTCCATCTCGCACACCATCCGGGGTTGGGAGCACGCACGCAAATTTACTCGTTCGTACTAGGACCGTCAGTTTTAGCACCGACAGTTTTGGATTTGCCAAACGGGGTGTTTAAAGCAATTGACAAGAAAGGAAGAGGATTACGGTGGGCTGGGCATACATAAGCTCAAACGTTCGACTAGGGCTCTGTGTATCAGGTGGTTGTGGGCTAGAAAAATGGACAATCCGCAACCTTGGGCGGGGTTACTATCCAAGTACCCGAGCCCTTTTTGGCATCGCTGTTTTCTGTACATTGGGCCTTGGAGAATCTATAAATTTCTGGAAAGATCGTTGGCTACAAGGAAAGACTGGCTGAGCTTGCCCCCAACATCTACAATTACGGATGCGTGGAAGACATTAGAGGTGCTCTATCTGTCTAGGTCTCAGTCCAATATTTGCAGGTCTAGGATCTGGTTGATGGGGTATTTTTTAAGCAATATTCACCTGATCAATTTCATTGGAAGTTGACACAATCTGACACCTACTGTAGCAAGTCAGCCTAAGCTACATTTGTCCTAGGAACCATCAGATTTTCTCCTTGGAGAAGGATTTGGAGTTGGGCTCCACTAAAATGCAAATTCTTCATCTGGCTAGCCATCAGCAACTGTTGCTGGACGGCTGATCGAATGGCCAAACATGGGTTGACCCACCCATCAGCCCGCCCCTTGTGTCTTGTTGTTTGACCAGGTCCACCACTTGTGTACTACGATCTTGATGAACTAATCCACTTCTCACAAAATTTGCTTATTCATGTAGCCATCAGCATAGAACAATTATAGTAATGTTGTTAATCCCCTGCCTTTGCCTACATGGTCTCCACATTTTTCGCAACCATTGGCTATCTTGGCACCACCGATCTATCAGTGGCTCTACCTTTAGCCACTTCCTTGATGCTTGTGCACCAACAGAGGTGATGTTCCATCAAGATCACAAAGGGAAAGAGAAGCTATAGTTATTGTCCCAGCTAATTGGGTGGTGATGTGGGCAATGGGCAAGAATACTCCATTTGAAAATATTTGTTCATGGACACAAGACTAAACGATCCATGATATTTGCTCATTGAGGATATCCAGAATGTAATTATAGTAGTATTTTCACTCCCCACCCCTAACTACACACCCTAATGTAAGAGAAATGAATGTATTACTACATATAATAGGGGTAAGGGTATGGATGGTCATCTTATACTGATTTTCTTTTTGGAATTACAGTACATGTCCCTAGGTTCTTGTGCGAATATTAGAACAGAGGGACTAAATTGCAAGATTGTTGATAAATTACAAGAAGACTAGGCATGAAGTTAGTAAAAGGCTAAAGCACTGCCTTAGTGAACTACAGTGACAAAAACAGCAAAGAAAGTTGGTAAGAAGACCTACATAAGGAAAAAACTAGATGCCCTAAGTGACAATGTGATATTGTCTTAATGGCATTTCATGAATTAATAAATATTTGTAACATCATCTGACCTCAGATGACATTTCCCAATGGCATTTTGGGGCTTCAATATCTTTGCAATGACATATAACTAGCATTTACTCGGGCAACATTGAAGTTGCATTCGATGTTGCACTTCAATTGCAGAATGACATAAAAGGCATTTCTTACAAAAAAAAAAGTACCTCAGAGTGGCACAAGCAGTTTATTTCATAGGTGCTACACCATTACCACCATGATCAGCATCTATGTCCATCCCATCACACATGTTCTGGCTTGCGACATATTCATCTTTTCCCAACTTGCTGGAGCTCCTTTTGCTATACTTCTTATAGGGATCCACCAAATCATCCTGCTGTGTAACCACATGAGGACCTTTTCTTTTAGCTTTCATGCTCTCCTCAGCGTGTTTACCTTTCACACATTCTAGCGCAAGAACCACTGTGACAGAGGCATCAGAACTCCTACGACACTTTAAAACACTATTGCAACCTGGTTCTTCTTCTTCATCAAGCTGAGCCATCATATTGGTTATGCAAATCTCCTGATTTATGTTGCAAATCCTACCACCAACCCCATCATTCTTCCCCTTGCCTGGCTCAGCAGAGCCAACACCAGATGAATTACCTGAACGTGAGATCCTCTGTGAGCCATTCATTGCCAGGTGCAGCTGCAAAGCTAACTCTTCGTCCAGCAGAACCGGAACACCACTGCCGCTCCCCACCAACCCACTGCTGCCAACAGCATTGTTCCCTCGCTTGGAAGCCGACTTCACCTCCATAGCCTTCCTCAGAGCGTTCTCCCCAGAAACAGAGGTACGATCCCAGAAGCAAGCCTGCAGATTCAGCCCCAAATTGAATCCCCCGTTCTTCGATCTCACAGTGGGACAGCAATCGACGCAGAGGAAATCTTCCACATCGACCGGCTGGATCACGGTCGTGCGGTGTTCGGCGGGGATACAGGATCGGTGGACACAGCGCTTGCAGCGGCGGCAGACGACGGCGGAGTCCTCGGGCGGCAGGTTGTCGAGGGAGAGGCAGTAGGAGCATACAGCGGCGGAGCGGACGAGGGAGAGGCATTCGGTGCAGAGGAGGACGACGCGCCATAGGGAGCTGAGTGGACGGACCGGGCGGCGCTTGGGCCTGGCCCCCGGCTGGGACGTTGGGAAGCGGACGCCGCAGCAGTGGCACAGGCTGAGATCGGGCAAGCCACGCGCGGGCGCTGGCGGCACAGGTGGTGGCAGGGGCGGGCGAGAGGCCGCGGGCGGCGGCGCGGGCGGTGCTTAGAAAGGAGGCGGGACGGCGGGGCGGGGTGATCGGCGTCGGAGGCAAGTGCGTTGGGTGCGTCCTGCACCATGGGTGACACCGTGAC
The DNA here is from genome assembly GCA_015844335.1 of Chrysopogon serrulatus. Classification (NCBI taxonomy): domain Eukaryota; kingdom Viridiplantae; phylum Streptophyta; class Magnoliopsida; order Poales; family Poaceae; genus Chrysopogon; species Chrysopogon serrulatus. The sequence goes on from JADLZL010007357.1 coordinate 84,489, forward strand.
AAGGTGAGGTTAGGGTTTGAGGAGAGTGGCGAGGTCCGAAATGGGCTTTCCGGGGGAGCGATGGAATTTGATTCGAGTCTTTCTAATGTGCCATGAAAAAAGTTTCAAATTTGGGTGTACCACGAAAGGATTTCTATTTTTAAATTTCGTTGAAATTTCACCAAAATTTCATAAATCCTAGTAATTTTAGGTTTTGTTTCGATGCATCTAATCTAATACACTCTAATACGGATTTAGGAAACATTAAGATGGAATTTAACTAAAATACTCCAATCCTCTTCAACCACGTGAATTAAGGTATATTTATGTGCAAACAAATAAGACATTAAGGGGGTGGCGAAAGAATAATTGATGGCCGTGATTTTATCCATCGGCACCACATCGCTTAGCCTAACACGTAGGTCCCACCATTTTTAACCCCCTTCCTCTTCCTTTCCCCATCCATTTCTCCTTTCCCTCTCTCTTCCTCCTGCAAGCTCTTATTTCTAATTCCATGATGATTTTGATGCTCCAATTGCTAGAAGCTATTACTGGTGATAAGATTGGTTCTCTGTCCTTTCCGCTCCTCTCGAATTGAGACATTGCTATATTATAACTAGAGTTAGGGATAGGTGTAGAGTTTTTATTAGCAAAAAGGGAGATCATGACTGCTTTTCTTTGGAGATATGGTGCCCCATCATAGGCGCCATGTTGTCTTTCCTCTGTGCCTCCTTGCGTATGCCAAGCAAAGCCAATGCACTTATAAATTGAAATAAAAATATAAGCATAACCATCAAGTACAAGTGTGTAGGATAAAGTAGACCGGGAAGAGAGGGGTCGAAGTTTTTTAAATCTATTTTCATCGCTAATGGTTCGATTGTAATGCGTGCACTTGGACCATCTTGTGCACTTGTAGCACAAGAGTTTACAACACTAGAAATAGGTGCTACAGCGACACTTTCCCTGGTACCTTTCCTTTGCTTATTCACCATCTTCCTTTTCTTAATTTCTTTAATTTTAGAGCTCATATCTTAATGTGATTTTCCATCAGTGAATAATTTTCATCACACGTAGAGCCCTTTTGCAAATGTGGTGGATAGGTTGGTGAATCTCAAACTTTTCTTGTTTGTGAATGGCTTCCCACCAGACTCTGAGATTAACCGGTACATGCGCATTTTAGATTTGATCTACATCACTAGCGATCAAAAACCATCCCTCTTTTAAGAATATACCTTTCAAGGATTGATTTCACATCCAACCTGATGATAACCCGCATAATGAGGCAACAATTATCAAATTATACCATTCTTTGTTAAACTTTTTGCACTCACATTAATAGCTTTCTTTCTCTTCTACTATAACAAGATATTTCATTTTTCCATACCCATAAATATAGGCTCTAGCTGGTATCAGAACTACCCTACATGCTTCACACTGTATTATGTAGTCTTCTCAAACTTTTTAAAGAACCATTAGAACATGGTCTTTGTGTAAACAACAAAAGTAGGCTTTTGTTGATACTTCTTAACATCATCATGAAATGTTAGGTTGTCATCCCCAATGATAACATCAGAAGTAGTGGTTTAAATATGCAACCGAGAATATAAATAAAGTATCTACAAGCGCAATCGATGAAATACCATTTCAATTGTCGTATTTATTTAATCCATAGGGAGGAATGATGGCTAGAGAATACGGATGAATGTGTATACTTAAGATAGAATCTAAATGACATAGGACATACTTAAATAAGGATAAGTGTTGGCGGTAAATACCAACACACCCTAACCGCCAACTATTATCCAAAAAGGGGATAATTATCATGGACATACTCACATATATTTTTACTATTGACCTATTTTCACTTGTATTATTGGAACATCATTGTTTTATAGGAAATATACAAGGAAAGGAGGAAAAGATCACAAGAATACGCTTTCCGGCAAGGCATATTTCATAAAATAAAGCAAAGCCCAACTATAACGATATACCTGGGCCAACAACCCACGGGAGAGGAGCCCAGGGGCACCAAGGAGCAAGTGGGCCAAAGCTGGGCTCGTGGTGGGCCACCCCTAGTGCGGGCGCACCAGGGTGCGGCCGCACCCCAGGAAGCCCAACCAGGCCCACCTTTCTCTGGTGGTTTGCTGAGGCGGTTGTGGAGGCGGTTCAGCCAGGCATTCAATGCCCTTACCCCTGGAAACCGACCTCAAGCTAGTATATAAGAAGGGGGAGACCCCCCTCACAAAAGACACACCACACCTCTCACACTTGTACTCTCAAGTGCCCCTCCCCACTTTTAATTTATCATTAGTAGTAGTGGAGTAAGGCTCATCTCGTAAGAAGAGGAGAACATCTTGGCTAGTTCTTGGTATGAATACAATTCTTACCATCATATTCTTCCTCTCTTTTTATCAATATAGCAATGTTCTTAAATTAGAGTATAGTTCTTGTGATATGATCTTATTATATGAACTAGATTATGGTTTATGTGATTTGATCATAGAATATAGGACTTCTAGTTCCTATGCCTTGTTCATGATATGCTTGCTAGTTCATAGCATTCATATCATGTTCTTAGCATATAGAACTCTGTTCTTAATCATTCATACATTTAGATGATTAGGAATAGAGTTGTGTGGGAGATGGTGGTTCATCGCATAATATCTAAGTTTTTTACTTGTTCATCCGTAGGGTGAGAGACCCGGAGGGACCTGGATAGTTTCTCTATATGTGGGCATGGTGCTCGGGTATAGTGGAACCGGTGAATGCACTTCATAGTCCATGGATGAGGTGGTAGGCAGCAGGTGGTGACAGCCCTGTCCGTCCCTTGTAATTCCCCACGTTCGACTATGGTGTAGGAGTCTAAATTGTCACCCATGCATGCTAGCAGACCAGGGCCTGGTGGTCTTCTGATCCATCTTATGCACAACTTTATCTTTAACTCATGTATTTGTATGACTAACTATATTCTAGACATTAGCTGTATTAGGACCGTTGCTTCCATAGGATATTCTTTTATTCTTTATTCTTTCATTCTTTATGCTGCCACCACCTTCCCCGCTTGAGAGTTATTTATCTGTGTGTGTGTCCACTATCATAAAAATCGTTATTATTTACCCCTACACTAGCCTTCCTTTAGAAAAATATAAATACGACACCTAGAAATACTCCGGGTTGAAATGGGTATTTCCGTACACTTGTGGATCCACTTCCATAACTGCAAAATGTTTTGAAAAACCTAATTAAACCTCGTTTAATCTCGATTAAACTCTAAACTTTGACCCAACGTTTTTTTATGGGCTAAACTTCCAATTAGACTTTGTGTGCGCCTAAACGCTCGACTAATCATGCGGTGGCGTTTAATTGGTGCGGAACGGAAGGAAAGAGCGCTTAGACAAGGGAAAAGCGCACAGCTTTGTGGGCTGGAGGTGGGAAAAAGCGCGCGTGAAAAAGGACCGTAAGCGGGTGACGTGTGAAAGAGCACACGGGCCTCGAGCAGGAGTCCCTCCACCAAAACACCGAGGGGGCTTTTCTCACCGGCTTGCCCTCGTGCCCTTGTTGCTCCTTGGTGCCGTTGCAAGGGAGCCCCAATTTGAGCCGTCGCCGCAGTCATTGCTGGCACGAAATCCAAAGCTGTTGTTCAATGCAAGAAACCAAGAAAGAAAGGAACTGATGTCAAAAACAAGTGTGTAGCAAGAGATATGATACATATTATTACTTCAAGTTGTGTTATCACTACCAATTTTGCTCTCAGAATCAGAAAAATAAAAAAATATATAAAAAACAAAAACGTTTAATCACGTTTAATCTCGTTTAAACTTCCTAAACTCTAAACTTTAGGCTAGCGCACGCCTAGCGTCTAGCGTTTTTTAAAACATTGACTGTAATGAATTATCGTATCACCACTCTGTCTAGCATAGTCAGGAATATAGTTTTAGCACTAGTGTTAAGGAATGCTGAAAGTGCACCGTAAAGCATCTTCAAGGCACTAGCCGCTAAGGCCATAATCCTAATGTTACTTGAAATATAACTCTCTTGATAGTGGTAAAATTAGTCTTGGTGTGCCACGGTGCCTATGCCAAGCTATTCTTAAACTATCATTAAAGGTATATCGCTAGTAGCAATAGAGAGAATAACCGATGAAGCGTTACTTGGTAACATGGCCAGGCCTCAAACCTAGTGATGATACTAAGGAATACCAACAAATATTTCTGACGTCATTGCCGGGGATAGATTCTATTTCTATTCTCTATGATGACGTTAAGAAATACCAATAGTAAACCAAATAGATATATATGATAGGTAAAGGACATTGATAAGTCACTCGGAGATAAAAATACTAAAATGTAGCAAGACAAAACAAGAGATTATTTAAGAGATGCAATTCTTATCTAGTATCATATTTACTAAGTCTTTACATCTACTCTAGCATATATGCTCTCATGTATAGCATTGATGATCATGGAACCACACATAAGGAATATTACTAAGGAGGTTTGAGAACATAGTCCGCTCCTCCTTACTAGTCTTATAAACGGAGAGTGAAATACATAGGACTCAATAGGATTGTCACGCCTGTGATCTACCACTAAACCCCTCCTATAAGGTGCATCCACAAGTAAACAGTATATAAGCACAACGCTTATATAATGTTGACCACTTAACTCACTCGAGTATTGAGCTAAGAGCTTTGCGGTCATATGAGATAATTCATCATTAAACAATACACTAAAGCAGACTAGGAACATAATAAATAGAAACATAGTAGTGAATAGGAACAAAGTCATAATAAAAGAGATACAATAGCTATACCAGCCTCCAGATGACGAATCTAAAATCTGAGCGTAGCTCAATTCTACTTGAACCTTGCTATTAATACCTAACTAAAACCTTGAAGTATTAGAGTTCTAATATAAGTGACTTTGATAGATGGTGGAGACCAAAACTCTAAGACGGTGGGAGTTTGAACGTCAAAGTAAGCTAGGGGTTGGGCCAAGAGTTGATCGGCCGACCCACTAGGGGGACTAGCCGGTCCCCTAGGGGTCCACCTCAGTCCTGTCGTAGCGTGGTGTCTTCTCGTGTCTTCTAGTTTCTTCCTTTGTCGATGTGCGGTCCGATTTCACGTTGCATACTCCCATGTCGGTCTAGATTTGTGTCTTTTTAGTTTACACCTGTAGAAATAATAATTCACCATGACTCCTGGAATTTTGTCAGTGTAAACCCTATATCCATGTTGGTGATTGCAAATATACGTTTTTAATACTTAGTTAACATATGAATTTGGTACTTAACAATTGTCAACAGCTTCTCAAATGGAACCACATTTGTATTAATTTTTTTTGTACTGCCTTACAAATTGTGGTATAAACAAGTTTGGGTCCACATATTTTTTGAGCGCAACGTTAAATCGCTCGCTGTGGAGGGCCACCTTGACTCACTCTTTTGCAGTCACGATGTAGTCTAGGTAAGCCACAAGCTTCTCATCTAACTTTTTGCAATACCTACTACTAGTTCACAAGGCTCTATTCATCAGGCTAAGGAATCTTAGAAAATGCATATATTTGAGTGCAGAAGCTAGGATTCCTAGTCACACAATCCACACGAAGTGCATCTAAAAAAGCAACATCAAAATCTGGAGGTCGCTCATTAAAATCTATATTTGAAAGTGTAATATGAATTATAAAATAGCACACACCATATCAGATCAAGTATAATAAATTCTAGTTAGCAGGTTGCAAGAGTATCTGTGTCATCAAATTATAAAAAAAGATCTATGCCATCAAAATCCTATGTAGATGTGTGAGAATTGAGAAAGAGAAAAAAACGGGCGGTTAGTTAACAGCCCGGCTGCAGACATAAAGGATGAGAAAAGATGTCTTTTTCATCCTATCTCCCAATCCTATTGACCTTTTACTGCTGCTACTTATTTTTTTAGCCAACCTATCAACTTTCTTAGTATTCAAACGGCCTAGTACTTCAGCTCGCTAGCAGCCACATCCTTGCTCTCAGAGGTCGTGTCTTATGTTGAGCTAGGTACGCACACGCAGTGGCGGAGGCAGGGGGGGCTAGCAGGGGCCATGGCCCCTCCCAAGGTCAGCAGTAGATTTTAACAGTTCGTGATTTGTGCTAACGCAAGCTCTAGCTGACATATGATGGTTTTGCCGTGGTAGCAAGCCAATAGCCAGATGTGGTAGGCAGCAACAGAGCAGACCGCACATGTGCTCCATGAATATGCAGCAACATTAGTACAGACTAAAATTTCATGTTTGCACATCAGTTCTGATTTCACGTAAGCTAGTATAGATTATGCTATCGCTTAAGCTTTTTATTTAATTTTGAATGATAATCAGAATACCAAAAAGAGATACAATTCAAATTTTTGAAAGGAGAAAGGATCAATGACAAATTCAATGACCCAGACCGATAAAAAATAGTGTCTTCCACAATACGTTTCTATAGTTCTCACTAATCACAAGAAATTATAAGTAAACAAAGCCTTCTCAGTCAATTCTATTTTTTTAAATAAATCTCTTAACCATCTAATGTCAAGTGTTTAAATAAAATAAATATAATGTGTACCTATGAACAGTATTCCTTTAAATCTTCAATTTAGACATATGAAGAGAGATTAAAGACCATTTATTATATTTTTTAAGGCAGTATCAAAGTCGATAATTTTTTACTTCAAGATTTATCGGTGGTACCATATATTGTTCGTAAATACTTGATGATCCGGGCCCCCTTATATCTAAATCCTAGCTCCGCCACTGCACACACGAGGACAGCATCCAAATGGCGAAGCACGCGACATGATGCCCGTGTGCCAGTACGTGAGTTTTGTAGGGAAATAGAGGGAAAGATGCCTTTGATCAGCTGGATCTGAAAATGTCTAGCCCACAAATATCATTTGTTTAAATGCCAACATGAAAGACACAGGCAGTACGAAAGGATAGATTTATATTATCTAAGAGAATAGGAAAAAACACATAACTTGTTTTTTTTGTTTTAAAGAACAGGAGGGGTCCATGGGCCTCTACAAGCACTTGTTGGAGTTAAAATCTATGAAGGCGGGATAGTAACAAAAAATAATAGAAAAGATAAAGGTACCGATCAGAGAAAAGGATTGTTGTGTTGTACTTGTTGTATCTTATTATCTTATATCTCTACAAATAAAAAGAACAAGGAGGGGAGATTTTTCATCGTGCGGTAATTGTCCCGAGCAAAACATCGTTCTGCCACCTGCGATGCGAAAGGAAAGAAAAAAAATCTTGACACGTGCGATCTCCCGCGGGCCGCAGCGCGTCCTTGACTCGAAATCAAGATTTTCCTTGCATGCGATCGGCAATCACGTGAGGTCATTGCGCGGAGGCAATCACATCCTTCCGTATCGCCTCGGGTCACCCTGACCGCATCGCTCCGCCCCGCCCCGCCCTGCCCCGCTCCGTCGTGAGGAGTATCGAAGAGAGGTGGCCGCCGTGCAATCGACGTCCTCCCCGTGATCACTGACACCTCTCTAGGTCACGTCCGGCGCAGGCTACCGGACGTCAGGCACGGCCAGCGCACACCACCAACCCCCGCGTCTTCGCCAACCTCCCCTGGAAGCAACTCGACAGCCTCGGCTGTGTGCGTCACGGTTTGATGTACACTTTGTGTCTTTGTGATCTCATCAGGCCCTCCGTCAGCTCCATTGGCTGATTTATTTCTTCGACGATTGGATGCAAGAACGCGGGGTTCGATACGGCGCTCTTCAGGATGGCGCTGACTACCCTTCGCCCCTGGCCTTGGGCATCAACCACAGATTCCCCTGCACCAGTAAGAAATCGCTGCCACCACGACGAGGTGCTGACCATGGGGAGCCACCAGGCAGGCCACGGCCGCGAGCGTTGAGACCGCGCAGGCCGCGAGCGTTGCGACCAGGAGGCCGTCGGCCGCGGGCTCGTGGCCTCGCAGCAGCAGCAGCTGCCTCCTGCGCAGACCGCGGCGCAAGGCATCTGTCTGCTCGTGTTCTGCTCTACCGACGATGCACATCCCCAACCTAGCAGAAGTGATGGCCTCCAAGGTAACATATTTATCCATCCCCTCCTCGCAAATACATCCCCCTCCGATCCCCATCCCTGCAATCCATCCTCCTCTCTGAACCGGCGATCCCCATCCCTGCATCTGGTGCCGGGGAAGCTGAACATGGAGGCGGGGAAGCTGAACCTGCATCTGGTGCCGCAATCGCACGACGACGTCAGGTGGCTCAAGACCGTGGACCAGTACGTAACACACCTGGACCGATCAATCTTTTGTGCTTGATTAAATCCATGTGTTTCCTTTTTTATTACTTGTTTGACTGGGCATTTTCGTGTCTTTGCCTGCGACCATATGAATTGTGAATCTTTTTGCATCATATTGCTGTGTAGTGTGTACTACTTGCTTGAGCCCTGTGTTTTGTGGATCTAGATGTACTGTAATGCGTCACTTGATGTGTTTTACTATCCCTGTGAAAATTGCACAAGATAACAGCTTACAAGTTCTCATTGACCTTCATATGTTTCTCGTCTGGTATGTGGCTTTTCTGCTCTTGCAGTTTTACTTTTCCATTTATTTACAATATAAGCACTTAACACATTGTTATATCACTGCATATGACGGCTTCTGAATTGATTAATGGAACTATATGATGCGTAGTTAGGCTGCAGAAGTTTCACAGGGAAAAAAGTACCATGCTCCTGTATAGCGAAGTAGTGATCTTCTTTGGTAAAAAAAAGACATAAGAAGGTAACAGACTCACTTGTGTGATATTCTCTCAATTTAGGGTGTGTCAGTTTTATGCAATTAACTTAGTTCAGAATGAGGTACTCTTAGTTAATTTATTTTTAGGATTTTTTTTCTGGGGATATGCATTGTGAACATGTTGTTGTAAGTATGACTGTCTTTCCACAATATAATTCATCTAAAGAATTTATCTTTATAGTTAATGACAACACTGCATTATACAGAGTCCAAGGAGAGAGCAGAAATGTGTTTAAGAGATATTAGAGCTAGACTTAAATATTTAATTTTGTCTTTATTATTCCTCTATTACAAAGATTTTTATTACACACATGTGTGTCGCACGTGACTAGATCTGTAATATTTGTTTGAGATGGTTCCATAATTTGATAGAATTAATGTTGGACTTAATGTGATCCATAGCGTTAGCACTGCGTTGGGCCGCTGCTGTGCTCATCGGTGGAGCGGCCGTCGTCGGGGCTGCCATCGGCACTGCACACGCCACGGCAAGAAGGGTGGTATTGAGCCTGATTCGCAGCTACCAGCGTATGTCCCAAATCCGTTCAATTCAGAGCAGCTTTTGAAATTCGTTAACTTTTGTCGAACATAAGATTGAATCAGATGATCCGTGATGTTTCCTAGGCGTTGGAGCTGAAAAGAACGTTTTATTTGGGGTGGATTCTTTACAGGAAAGAACAGGGTTTGGATGGCAGAATTGTGGGGGATGGGAAGGTGAGAGTCATCTACCGCATTCATTGATGGGAATTGGAGTTCTTGGGTTCTTCTCTTCTTTGGTGAAATTTTACATGCGAAGTCTAGATCAAATTAGTAGGTTTAGGGTGGCTCATTTGTGTAGGAGCTTGATCAGTCCGATGAATCACTGCAGATCAATCGTTTTGTTTCTCTCTGCAAATGTTTGGATTATTTAAATGACCATTTGGACAAAAGAATTAGGTTTTAGGAGAGCAAGTATGAAGAGAAAAATAATGGGAATTCAGGCGGCAATCGATCTTCATGTTTGTTGCTATGCAACATTGGGAAAAAAGTTAAGGCATTTATATGGCTACCATAGTCTCCGCATCAGGTAAGAAAGAAGATTGGTGTACATACTGGGATTGAATTCCCAAAGCATTCTAATTTTGATAATGTTTGATGGCTTGAGAAAATAATTTCAGGGGAGACTAAAGGAGCTGTGTCGATCACTTTGGACCTTGTGCTGATCATTGTTGTGTTGGTTAGTTTCATCTCCATACTTCTATCTCGTGTGCAGGGCCTATAACACCAATTTCAGCTTGTATTACTGACATCTTATCCACATAATAAAATTTATCTTTAATCAAATGCACAAGTCATGTCTGAATTTTATCTGTAAGTGTTTCTTCATCACATAAACCGCTAAGTTTGCACTTACAATTTGCAGATTCAATTGGTTCACGCTGGCCTCTTTGAATTTTAGAGATACATCAATGTTTTTCCTACAGATTAAATCCACGAATAATTTAAATGAGCTTTTCTCCCTCTGAAATGTATGTGAAATGTCCTAAATAATAAATCTAAAAGGGTAAGTATGGTTTTATGTTCTGAATTGAAAGGGTATTTTGATAAAAATAAGAAGCATATTCTTAGGGATAAAAGCATTGGTGGTTCATATTTTTCTATCTTTTCATTGTTCGGTTCATGCCAATTTTAGATAATCCTCGACCTGGGGATCGAGAAACAAGTTCAACATGGGGGTTGCTAGAAGGGTGTTCAATGAAATACCAATGGTGCCCCTGTGATTATACATGTTGGCATGGCTAGCAAGGTGAATCAATTTTTGCTTTCCGTCATGATATGCAAATGGTATTTTAATCATCATGTTCCTATTGTTTGAGAAAATAGACATAAATGAAGTGTGTATTTGCATTTGGGATTCTAGAGTTGGCTGCTATGTTTTCTGATGATTTGGCTACTTAGCCCAATGGATAACCTCAATTACTTTGCTAATTTAGTGGGTTACCACAATTTGGTGTTTGCTACTTCACTGGATCACCAACAATATTGGACTGTGGAGTGCAAGGCATATAGTGAATCTGGCTACTTTGTTGGCAACTTCGTCACTGTAATTCAAAAAATGGAAGTGTTATGGTGAATTTGGCTTCAAATTATTTATTTCTGACTCAATTTCTTTCTATAAAAGGTGTCAATGCTCTGTCCTTACCTATAGGCAGTGATCTATTTCTTTGTTTAGATTCAGTTCCTACCATTGACCCGTGATACTGATTTTACATTCATCCATTTGTTTCTAAATAAGTTGTGCTATTACTCGCATTGCCTAGAGATTGACATCGATTACCCCAAATGGGGCAACTCAACTTGGTGGTGATAGGAATATTTGGGTTGTCTAATTTGTATTACCCCAACTATTGCCGTAGCGTTAGCTTGCTTGTCACTTTAACGTGGTATTTAATTTCATAGTATTATTATTTTATCATGCGTTCCGTATGTTTTTAATCTAAAAGTTTATTGTCCCGTAGCAACGCACGGGTACGCTTACCTAGTCTTATACAAGTCAAAAGAATCAATAGAGCTGCCGTGGCTGCCCTTGCGTGCTCTCTTGGTTCTTTTCACTTTCTTGTGAAAGATCAAGAACCTCCCCTCCCCCTGTCAAAGCGTGAGATTGAAACTAGGATCAAAAACGCTCTTCTGAAGATGGATTGATGGTTGGTCTGCGCCTCTGCGTGGAAACCAACTAACCCAAAAAATACTTCTGTCAAGATGAGGCGAAACGATGCAAAGGCGGCTATGAGGACCACGGGCCGACCATCGTCGTCGTGGAAGCAGAGTGGCCATGTTGGGCACGGACTAATTCTGGGCTTCGTGCTGGTGCTTCTCTACTTGATGGTCTCTGCACAGATGAGCTATAATAACCCGCATGGTAGGTAATCTCTATCATATTTCTATCGCCACCGTCTGTCTCGTTTTTCTAGTTCTGGTTGGCATAGACTCTATATGACTATATGAGATTGCGATGAACAGAGGATGGGATTGTTGCTACCGCTTGCTTCTGACAAGATTTTTTTTGTGTTCAAACGCAGACGCAGCTTATGCTGGCGCAACAACAATCAGCACAGCTGAAACGGTTCCTGCAGGACAAGAAATAAGCCATCAAGAACACAGTATATGTAAATTATATACGCGATTTTGTTTACTACTACTAGTTCGCTTCAATCTCGTAGTACTACAACATTTCGCCCGATTATTTGTTCTTGATCGAGTTGTTTGCTCGTGGCTTAGATGGCAGGAGCACGACAATGGAGGAGGAACTCGGTAGCAGCAAGGAGGTTGCGGAGCCGCGCAAGGAACCATCAACTATTTCCGGCCACAAAGGTAAGCATCAGCCGTCCCGTGCTGCGTGACACCAGAAAGACAAGCAGACAAATTCTTGTTGGATAAGATGCTGATTTCGATCTTATCGTCTTTTTTGTTTATGGCACAGAAGCACATGAGAACGATGAACAGGAATGGGAAGACAAAAATATAATCGAGGAACAATCAGGTATACATGTTTCTTTTGTCTTTGCTTGCTACTGTACTTTCTTCTGATCGGTCAAGATTGTGTTTCATGTGTACTAGTAGTTCCTTACAATCAGACTAATGGGTTCCATTTTGTCCCCTTGCTTTGATGTTAGTAGATGGCAACGAAAGGAACACTGACAATTGGAACCAAACACACCAACCAACGGAGGATAATGTTGAATTCACTGAATTCGGTACAAATAAAATCTGTGCATTTTACAGCTCCTTTTTAATCCAAATCCTGATTAGAAGTTGTGGCTGTGTCCTGTGTGAGCAGGGGGAGGAACCGATGACTTCAACAATGTCGCGCGCCCCAAGCCCATCTGGCGACACGTCGTTTGGCAAATATGACATTTGCGATTTAGGCTGGCGGCGACGCTGGCACGCGTGGTGGCGCCGCCCGCCGATGGTCACGCTTTGTCTCTCCACGCGCCGCCCGGGAGTGGGACGATAAAGCCCTACTCCCGGAAGTACCTGGATGGGCTCAAAGGTGTCACGGTGAGGTCCGTTTCCATCCCCGAGCATGCCCCGCAATGTACGACACGGCTTAACATCCCGGCGATGGTGATCGAACTCGGCGGGCTCACCGCAACTACCGGCACGACTTCATCGACGTGCTCGCCCCGCTCTTCATCGGGCGCGGAGGTTCAACGGGATGTCCAACTCCTCGTCGTCAACCTGCTGCCCTTCCGGGTCGACAAGTACAAGAGAACCTTCACCGCCTCTCGCGCCACGAGATCATTGACTTCGATAGGGGACGACGGCACCGTTCGGGCCGCTACCCGCACGCCGCCGCCGGCCACGGCAGCCCGAAGGAGTTCACGATCGTCCCCCACTCACGACGCCCATCGGGCGGCGGCTACACCATGGTGGATTTCACCGAGTTCTTAAGACGAAGCCTACTTCCCGCCGCCCGGCCGATCAAGCTTCATGGACAACAACCTCGCTTGGCCGGGCGCCCGCGGATGATGATCCTGGAGCGAACCAACGTGGGAGGTTCATCAATCTCCATGAGGTTGTCGCCGCATTTGTTGGAGTTGTTCCAAATTCACTTTAGGATATGACTCGGGCGGAAGTTCCGGTTTCCGACGGAAGTTCCGCCTGAGCCCAGGAGGTTCCGGTTGGAGACCGGAAGTGATCTCTTCCACGCGACGATCGTGCGCCACCGCTCGACCAGGAAGTTCCGGTCGGGAAACGGAAGTTCCGGTCGGCCCGAAGTTTCGGTCCATCTGTGGCGTTTCGGAGGCCGTAGTATATATATGCCCTTGCTAGGGTTTCGTGGGAAACAGTTGATTCTCTTGTAAGCCGCCACTGGCGTATAATCCCAAACTCTTGAGATAGTGAGATTGTTGCTGGCTGGTGCCCGTGGTTTTTCCCCTTCGCATTGGAGGGGTTTTCCACGTAAATCGTGTGTCTCCTTTGTGATTGATTTGTGTTTACTTCATATTCCTATATGTCGTTTCTTAACAAGTGGTATCGTAGCTTTGGTTGTTGTTAGGGTTCATGACGACGCCGATGAAGTTTGATCTACCGCCGCTGAACTACGATACGCGGTTCTCGCTATGGCAAGTCAAGATGCGGGGGATTCCGTGCGCACTCATGACTATGATGAGGCGCCGGATAACTTCGGCAAGAGGAAGGCCGAGTGGATTTGGAGGGAGGAGATCCGCAAGGATCGAAGGCGCCGCCCTAATTCACTTGCATCTTCATAATGATATTTTGCGGTGAGTGTTTGAAAGAGAAAACCGCCGGAGTAACTATGGTCAAATCGAATCGATCTGTATGTCCAAGGATCTAACCAAGAAGATGCGTATGAAGATGAAGTTGTTCACTCAAGATGAAGGAGGAGGATTCGGTGATGACCCACATCGCTGAATTCAAGAAGATCGTTGCCGACCTAGTGTCGATGGAGGTGAAGTATAATGATGAGGACTTAGGTCTTTTATCGCTATGCTCTTTGCCAAATTCGTATGCAAATTTTTTCGTGACACCATACTTTTGAGCCGTGATGAACTAACCCTAAAGGAAGTTTATGAGGCTCTCTAGTCTAGGGAGAAGATGAGAGGCATGGTGCGTAATGACGGAACGTCGTCCTCCAAGGGCTTAAGCTTTGCATGTGAGAGGCGAACGAAAACAGATTCTCCAATGATGGCAATGATGGTAGAAAGAACTACGAAAGGAGAGGCCGTTCAAAGTCCAAGCCGCATGGTAATAAAAAGTTCTATGTTTATTGCAAGTTGACAAATCATAATGTTGAGGATTGCGTAAAAGTATAGAATAAGGAGAAGAGGAAAAACAAGACGGCCGGGTAAGGTCTCATTCCGCCGCCGCTTCGATGATGATTTCCGAGATTGTCCGGGTAGTATTTCTTTGGTTGTGTTCTTTGGTCATGATGAATGGATTCTTGATTCCGCATGTTCATTTCATATTTGCACTAACAGAAATTGGTTTAGCTCTTATAAGCCCTGCATGTAAAGGGGATGTTGTGCGGATGGGAGATGATAACCCATGTGACATCGTGGGGATTGGATCGCTTTAGATCAAGACCGATGATGGCATGACACGCACGCCGAAAAACGTCCGTATATACCGGGGATGTCCGTAAATCTTATCTCATTGAGCACACTTGATGCGTAAGGTTACAAATATTCCGGTTCGTAAGGCGTTCTAAAGGTATCAAAAGGTTCTCTTGTCCGCTTGAAAGGTGATCTTAATCCCGCAAAGTTATATGTCCTTAGAGGGTGTACTTTACCTGTTTCGATTCAGCTGCGCCTTTGTTACTAATGATGAACTTAGTAAAACTAATCTTTGGCATATGCGTTTGGGACATATGAGTCACCATGGTATGGCGTAATTGATGAAGAGAAACCTTCTTGAATGGTCGCACTTCGAGTAAGATCAAGTTTTGTGAGCACCGCATATTTGGCAAGCATAAGAGGGTACAGTTCAACACTTCGCTCACACCACCAAAGGTACTCTTGATTATGTTCATGCTGATTTATGGGGTCCTTCTAAGAAGCCCACTCTTGGTGGTGCACGTTATATGCTTACAATTATTGATGATTACTCTAGAAGGGTTTGGCCTTATTTTTCGAAACATAAAGATGATACATTTGTTGCTTTTAAGAACTGAAAAGTAATGATAGAAAGGCAAACTGAAAGGAAGGTAAAATTGCTTCGTACTGATAATGGTGGAGAATTTTGTTCGCATGCCTTTAATGACTATTGTAGATAGGAAGGCATTGTTAGGCATCACACAATACCCCATACTCCACAAATGTAATGGTGTGGCCGAACGTATGAACAGGACCATTATATCCAGGGCCCGTTGCATGCCGTCTCATGCAAGGATGAGCAAGCGTTTTTTTGGGTCAAGTCGCTAATACGCCTCGTTATTTGATAAACAAAGTCGCCTTCTATTCCACTAAATAAGAAAACTCCTATTGAGGTATGGTCCGGCACGCCCGCCGATTATTCACGCTTGAAAGTTTTTGAATGCACCGCTTATGCTCATGTTGATAATGGAAAACTAGAGCCTAGAGTCTGTTAAGTGTCTTTTCCTTGGTTATGGTTCGGGAGTCAAAGGTTATAAATTATAGAATCCTCAAAACAGGGGAAGACTTTTATGAGCAGGAGTGTTGTATTCAATGAATCTGTGATGTTTACTAACAGTTTGCCCTCAGAACATGTTTCGTAAAAAGAGTCGCAGCAGCGTATGCGCATGCAAGTGGAGCATGTTGATGATGATACAGGTGTGCGTGTGGAGCCTGTTGATGAGTAGGATGACCATAATAATGATGTTGCCGATGTTAATACTCATGATGATGTTCAAAGAAACTCCTCTTATTTTGCCTAGAGGAGGAATTACCTATTGCTCAACGCAAGTCAAAAAGGACAAGAGCACCTCCTAAACGTCTCATTGAAGAATGTAATTTGTCTTACTATGTTTTGAGTTGTCTTTGAACAGGTAGAGAATGTTCATGAGCCAAAGAACCTATAAAGAAGTCGTTTCGTTGTGCCGATAGTGAGAATTGGATTTTACGCTATGCACGAGGAGATGCGATCTCTTGAGAAGAACAAGACATGGGAGGTTGTACCTTTGCCTAAGAAAAAAAAGAAGACCATCAACCGCAAGTGGATCTTCAAGAGAAAGGAGGGTTTATCTCCAAGCGAGCCTTCAAAGTATAAGGCAAGGTTAGTTGCAAAAGGTTACTGATCAAATTTCGGGTGTTGACTATAATGATGTGTTCTCTCCAAAGGGTAAAACACGTTCAATTCGCACTTTTCTTAGTATTGTTGCTTCACATGATCTTGAGCTTGAGCAAGGTTAGATGTGAAGACCGTATTTTTGCATGGAGAGCTAGAGGAGGACATTTACATGGACCAACCGGAAGGGTTCATAGTGCCCGGCAAGGAAAAAAATATGTTTGCAAGTTGAAGCGCTCCTTGTATGGTTTGAAACAGTCCCCTCGTCGGTGGAACAAGAGGTTTGATTCATTTATGTTGTCACACGTTTTTAAGAGATCTAAATATGATAGCTGTGTTTACATCAAGCATGTTAATGGATCACCTATATATTTGTTGTTATATGTTGATGATATGTTGGTTCTTTGCCAAGAGCAAGATTGAAATCACTAAGTTAAAGAAGTTGTTGAGTAGTGAGTTTGATATGAAAGATCTTGGTAGTGCTAAGAAAATTCTTGGTATGGAAATTAGTAGAGACAGAAAATCTGGTTTGCTATTTCTTAGTCAACAAAATTATATCAAGAAAGTTCTTCGGCGTTTCAACATGCAAAATGCTAAGGTTGTTATTACCCCTATTGCACCTCACTTTAAGTTGTCACCGCCGGTGTCCTAGTACAGATGCATGCAAGAGATTGAGTACATGTCAAGGGTTCCTTATTCTAGTCTTTGTTGGGTCTTTGATGTATGCCATGGTTTGCTCTCGCCCGCATTTGTCATATGCTATGAGTCTTGTTAGTAGATATATGTCTAATCCCGGCAAAGAACATTGGAGGGCGTTCGGTGGATTTTCGTGTACCTCGAGAGGCACAGCCAGACTCTGTTTGAAGTTTGGAAGAACCGATAAGGGTCTCATTGGTTATGTGGATTCTCGATTATCTTCTTGATCCGACAGGCGAAGATCACTTTACGGTGTTATGTGTTTACTGTTGGCAGTTGTGCTGTGAGTTGGAGGGCTACTTTACAGTCTGTTGTTGCATTGTCTACTATGGGGCGTAATATATAGCTATTTGTGAAGCGTGCAAAAGAATTGATATGGTGAAAAGATTTGTACGCCGAGCTCGAGAGGAGTTGAATCTTGCATAAGCTTGCACCGCGTGGATCCAAAGTGCAATTTACCTCACTAAAGATCGATGTTCCATGAGAGAACTAAGCACATAGATATCAAGTATCATTTTGTGCGTGATGTGATTGAAAAAGGTAAGCTAAAGGTATGCAAGATTAGTACTCATGATAATCCCGCCGATATGATGACAAAGCCTATTCCTGTTGCTAAGTTTGAGTTGTGTTCAAACTTAGTTGGTTTAACAGAATAGTCCAAGAGACTATTGTTGGCACCAGTGGTTTTCTATTTTTGCTTGTTTCAGGATGATGGGTTGATTTATGATACAAGATGAATTTGTCTCAAGGTGGAGTTTGTTGGAGTTGTTCCAAATTCACTTCAGGATATGACCTGGCGGAAGTTCCGGTTTCCGACCGGAAGTTCCGCCCAGACCGGAGGTTCCGGTTGGAGACCGGAAGTGATCTCTTCCACGCGACGATCGTGCCACCGCCGACCGGAAGTTCGGCCAGAACCGAAGTTCGGTCAGCCCGAAGTTTCGCCCATCCAGGTGGCGTTTCGGAGGCCGTAGTATATATGCCCTTGCTAGGGTTTCGTGGGAAACAGTTGATTCTCTTGTAAGCCGCCACTGGCGTATAACCCCAAACTCTTGAGATAGTGAGATTGTTGTTGGCTGATGCCCGTGGTTTTTCCCCTTCGCATTGGAGGGGTTTTCCACGTAAATCGTGTGTCTCCGCTGTAATTGATTTGTGTTTACTTCATATTCCTATACGTCGTTCTTCACAGCAGCGGAGGCCGCGGGGTTCATGGTGACCGTTGCCGGCCGTCCGAGGACCAACTACGACGAGTTTGCGCGTGAAGTGAACTCCTTCGACGTGATGTTGGGCGTCCACGGGGCTGGACTCACCAACTGCGTGTACCTGCCCACGGGCGCTGTGCTCGTGCAGATCGTGCCGTATGGCAGGCTGGAGGACATCGCCCGGGCCGATTTCGGCGACCCCGCCCGCGACATGGGGCTCCGGTACATCGAGTACAACATCCAGGCCGACGAGAGCTCGCTGATGGACGTGTTCGGGAAGGACCACCCCATCATCAAGGACCCTGTCGCCGTGCACATGAGCGGGTGGCAAAACGTTGCAGAGTGGTACTTGGGGAAGCAGGATGTGCGGATCAACATTGAGAGGCTCAAACCTATCCTGAAACAGGCAATGGAGCACCTCCAGTAGAGTGTATATTTCACTGAACAAGATGACACTTTCTTCTTCTTCTTATCCACTTCAAATTCATCGCTTTTGTTTCGACAGGGTCTGTTTCATTTAGAGCTGGTAAAAGTTGTATGAATCTGGTAACAATATCTTAACGTTGAATTTTGGAAGCGTAGAATAAAATCTCAGATGTTAAATTTTGGAGGCCCCAAGTTGTCTGCCACCAGAGCTCAAACTAAATAACATGTGTGTGTATACTGGGGGGGCCATTGACCAACTCTTTTCAATCTTTTCTAACTATACATATGAACGTAGCTAAAAAATTTCAAAACTAGCACTATCTATGGACCAGCATTCGCATATATATTATTCGAATCATGCAAATTTTAGAACGGAGAGGACATATATGAGAATTTTTTTTGTTTTTGCATAAGTACCACTTTAACAATTCTTTCTGTTCCAAAGTTTAGGTTCTTTTAGTTCGTCTTACCGTATTTGTACAAATCAGCTGTGTACCATTCATAAACGGTAGAGGCTGGAACTTTTCTTTCTTTATCTAATTTTTTTTTGTAACAGATACACCAACATTCTAGAATATCAAAATTGTTAATTAAATCCACCGTGTAATAATGATATTACATTTCATGGTATTCTAAATGTATTTATTTTTTCTATAAACTAGATCAAATTAAATTTTAAAATTTTTCTGTAATATTTGAGGAATGTTAAATAGACTTTCTCTTTATGTCATATAAACGATCTCTCAATAGTAACGGGTAGAACGGCACCGGCCTGAAAGATTAGATATGTGATGGGCCTCTCCCTGCTGCTCACCAGTTCTTTTTTCCTTTTTTAAAGTGACAGGCCGTAAGTGCTGATACTTTTTCTTGGTCACTATTATGTGTTTTACACGTAGGGTTGAGTATATCAATCTCGCCCTCAGCTAAACATATGGAGAAACATCAGGCAAGCAGCAATGCTTTTGGTAGCGCCTGTCATTCAGGATACTCTTCATGGATGGTAGCCGGCCGGTTGCTGCTACGCTGGAGCTAAGTTTAAATAGGGACGGAGCAATTTTTTTTCAAAAGATCTTTTAACGGCTTTCATTCATAAGTAGAGAAGAAATTTTACAAAGCGCACCCCAGTGCATATATTTTTCAAGGCCTAGTTGTAAACCAATTGCACTTGTGCTTTGGTAGTAGGATCATTTACAGGGCCTTCGTGTATCCTGTAATGCACAAGTTTTCTTCCTTCATGTTTAATTTTGTCGATGATCTGTTCTCTTATTCTTTCCTTCCAATTAAAAACCCTCAAACTGGGCACTGTACTCTGTTTACAAAGAGCTAGCGAAATACAGTCAGATTCTGTATGAGTTAGCGTATTTAGCTATTGAATGAATGAAGAGAATAGAGTCAGTGTCGCGTTTCTTTCTATTATTGGTTCCGTTCCGAGCTTTCTTAGTCAGTGGGTGTGTAATGATTCTTCTAATTTTAATAAAGCTCTCCTATGCTTAAAAAAAACTGCACTTATTATATAATTCGTATATACTAATATGTAATTAAGAAATCGGAAAATACCAAGTCCTGACATGTGACATCAACAGGGGCGATAGGTGCGTTATACCTAACATATGGACAATCACGGCACGTAATGAGCTTGGAAAACGACCAGTCGTCCATATATATTCCTTAAATAAACAAACAATTAATCACCGCGACCAATAGTATACGTGCGATTGCCCGAGCTCCATCCACTCCCGATTCTGGACCATTTCGCTTAGCAAAAATATGTGTCTGACTAAGTTGCGAGGGGGCGGGACAACAAGGAAGGCCCAACCGACGGGATCCTCCGTTGTCACAAGGCCTAACCGATGGAATCCTCCGGCACTGATAGCGGCGACCCAGCTCAGTCACGGTGGAGTGTCAAAGGAAGCAACCAATAAGTAGTTCTGTTCGCGACGACCTGTTCCATGCTCGCATCTGTCTCCATCCTGGGGACGCCATTTCCATAGCCATGCCAACCAAGCCATGAGGCGAAATTGAAATAAGCTAGTACTGTCTAACATGGAATTAGGTAAGCAGTCCGAATTATTGTGCGCCGGTTCTGGACAAGTCAAACACAGGGAGGGAGCCAAGGGCGACGGAAGCCGCCTCCTCTCGCGTGGCTTGGTCGTAGTCGTTGTACGCGCACACCACCACTACCACCAACCCACGCCACGCCATGTCACGCCACGCCCAAGGCCCCAACGAACAACGAGGTATACAATACAATTCATTTCCCAACAGATCAATCATCCGCTACATGTTACATCACCTCGGCCTGTCGCGATTTTATAAGCCTTAGAAAAGAGATGCGCCGCGGTGGCCATCGTTAGCTGGTAGTACATATCAGCACCGGCCGCCCTGCCTTGCTTGAGGTTGCGTGTTTTGGTTCTTTGTGAGTGGATTAGCGTTGATGGCGTCAACGGCGTACTCGCGGCCGTCTAAGCCGCCTGGGCCGGCGGCCGGCGAGAGGAAAGGACCGCGCCTGGCCAAGGAGCTCGGCAGGATCGAGCCCAAGAAGCTCGGCATCGGGCTCGTCGCCGGCTGCTGCCTCGCGCTGCTCACCTACCTCTCCTTTGCTCGGCTATTCGCCATCTACTCGCCGGTATTCGGTAAGGCCTTTGAATCCGATTCCCCACCCACTAAGAATTCGTCTCTCTCGCTTGGATGTCTGGTAGTAGTTTCACATGTATGCTTACTGGTGAGAGTTCCTTCAATGAATTGGGTAACAGACAGCTCGGCCTTGGTGCTGAAGAACACGCCGCAGGCAACGACGACGGTGCCGGCTTCAGAGGCGCTGCCGGTGCAGCAAAAGACCGAAGTGGAGGACCAGAAAGATGTTACTGACCCTGAGGCAGACCCGAACATGCCGAACTTACCAGAGGTCACAGAAAAGGATCAACAGGAGGCTACGGCGACGAAGCCAGGTATTTAATTTGAATTCCTAATAAAGGACCTCACGTTGCAAAGAGAAATGAAAGCCAATTACCCCATTCTCAAAGTAATCCTGCAACGAGAACGGCGTTGACTCGCCTTCGCTTCTGGACGCCACCCCCGTTTAGTTTTAGAGAGATGATGATAAGCCAATCTTTTCTGGACGCGTTTTAATTATGAAGTAGCCCGTGTACCAATACGACGTAATTAAGACAAATACTCTTTGTTTTCTTCAGCCGATGCCATTCCGGAGGCCAAGATCACGTGCGACGAGAACGGCGTTGACGAGGGCTTCCCCTACGCGCGCCCGCCGGTGTGTGAGCTCGCCGGCGACATCCGTGTCAGTCCCAAGGAGAAAACCATGTACTTGGTTAACCCGACCGGCGCGGGCCCGTTCGACTCCAACGGGGAGAAGAAGATCCGCCCGTTCGCCCGCAAGGACGACTTCCTCCTCCCTGGCGTCGTGGAGGTCACCATCAACTCCGTGTCCTCGGCCGCAGCCGCGCCGCAGTGCACGCGCCGGCACGACGTCCCCGTGGTGGTCTTCTCCGTGGCCGGGTACACGGACAACTTCTTCCACGACAACACGGACGTGCTGATCCCGCTGTTCCTCACCACGGCGCACCTCAAGGGCGAGGTGCAGTTCCTCATCACCAACTTCAAGCCCTGGTGGGTGCACAAGTTCACGCCGCTGCTGAAGAAGCTCTCCAACTACGACGTCATCAACTTCGACAAGGACGAGGACGTGCACTGCTTCCGGGCAGGGCACCTCGGGATGTACCGCGACCGCGACCTCATCATCTCCCCGCACCCGACGCGCAACCCACACAACTATTCCATGGTCGACTACAACCGGTTCCTCCGCCGCGCCTTCAACCTGCCGCGCGACGCGCCGGCGGTGCTCGGGGAGGAGACCAGCGCCAAGCCGAAGATGCTCATCATCGAGCGGAAGGGCACGCGGAAGCTGCTCAACCTGCGGGAGGTGGCTGCGCTGTGCGAGGCGCTGGGATTCGCGGTGACCGTGACCGAGGCCGGCGCGGACGTGCGTGGGTTCGCGGAGACGGTGAACGCGGCCGACGTGCTCCTCGCGGTGCACGGCGCCGGGCTCACGAACCAGATCTTCCTGCCCACGGGTGCCGTGCTTGTGCAGATCGTGCCGTGGGGAAGATGGACTGGATGGCGACCAACTTCTATGGGCAGCCGGCGCGCGACATGCGGCTCCGGTACGTGGAGTACTACGTCTCGGAGGAGGAGACGACGCTCAAGGACAAGTACCCCAGGGACCACTACGTGTTCAAGGACCCAATGTACATCCACTCGCAGGGGTGGCCCGCCATCGCCGAGATCATCATGAAGCAGGATGTCATGGTCAACATGACAAGGTTCAAGCCCTTCTTGCTCAAGGCGCTCGATGAGTTGCAGGAGTAGCTGGAGAAGGGAGATTCCCTTTTGTTATTAGCCTTTGTATGGCTCGATGCGGGCAGTTCGGATAGGGCGATAGGCCAGCGCAGATGCGGTACAGGGGACCTTTCGATTATTTTTTTTTCTTTTTATTTGTCATTTAAAATCAACTAAAATTGTTTATTTTTATTTGAGTCTTTTTATTGACACGTCGTTGTGCAATTTGGAAACAACTATATGAACTAATATACTCCTCCCACGAAAGATAACTACAGTTTTGTGTTGGAAACGAAGATAAAAGATTTTTTTTAGCACTATTAGCTAGGAAAATACAACAAATTTATAAGATAACCTCAGTTAGTTATTTTGAAGAAAAACTAGAAAATATTTGGGTATTAAAAAAAGTGAACACCATAATATTTCTTCGGGAGCTAGTTTTTTAATTAAGACACGTACCTAAAAGAGTGTCCCATATTCGATAATAAGAAAACAAGTGATAGTACGAAAGATACTTGACAAAAACGACCTTCAGAAAAATCGTACATGCAAGATCAAATTGGTCCTTCGATTGTCAACTACTGGTCGAAGCTTGACAATCGCACTAAACACATAACAAGAGATCCAAATATACACATACTAACATTACTGCTATACCACCAGTACATAGAAGATTTATACTGGCGGTTCAAATATATTTTTACTGACGTTTTTTAACCGTCAGTATAAGAGGCTAGTAAAAATGGGGTATTTCTACTGGCGGTTTGTTGAAAACCACCGGTAGAAATTGATAGCTGTCCAAAAAACGTGAAAAAATAGTAAAATAATATTTTAAAAACAGAAAAAAGGTTTTAAGCACTGGAGAGAGGCTTCGCCCGCCTGTCTCCGTCGCATGTCGCGGCATTTTTCATGCTAAAATCGCGCACACCACGACCGGCAGCCTTCGAACCTACGATCTGCCCCTCGCACATCCCTCTCCTACCATTGCACCACACACTCACATGTGTCCATGTTCCTTTTTCTTTCCCCACATATTATCCAAAACTGAGTATAAATTAAGTGTTTGAGGCCCTAAACGAAATCAAATAAAAAAGTTGTCAACTACAAAGTTTTATAACTTTTCAATATCTGTAACTTTTATTTTGAGAGTTTCTCCATCCAAGGTCATTTGCAAAATTTGAATTTCAAATTTGACAATTTCGGATGTAGTTTTATATGAAAAGATGATTTCAAATGAAAAAGTTATCAACCACAAAGTTTCATAACTTTTTAAGATCTACAACTTTTATTTTGGGAGTTTCTCTATCCGAGGTCATTTGCAAAATTTGAATTTCAAATTTAACAATTTCGGATGTAGTTTTTCGTGAAAAGATGATTTCAAATGAAAAGTTGTAAACTACAAAGTTTCATAACTTTTCGAGATCTACAACTTTTATTTTAAAAGTTTCTCCATCCAAGAAAGTTTAAAAAACTCAAAAAATCATTTTCAAACTATTTCTAGTGGCAGATTTCTTAAGACACCGCTAGTAATACGATTTATCTTGGGCGGTTTTCTTGTGGTTTTCTTTAAAAAAACGGCCAGTGGAAATCATGTATATCTATTGGCAGTTTTCTTATTTGACACTAAAAGTAATCATTCCTATTTATCACCTCTTTCATTTTTTTCTTTCCTATTTGATACTTTTGTCAACTCCGTTAGCTAGCACAGTTAACTCTCCTCGTTGGCTGGTGGAAAAAGACTAAAATGCCCTTCAAGAAATGACTAAAATGCTCCACCATAGAAAAATCATATCTCTTACGTATGACGTTCGATGGAGTTGATTTCTATATGAAAATTTTAGCTCTTTATGATATGTAAAACTTTTTAGTTTTGAGTTTTTTATTTCAAGTTGCCAAGATGTTCACAAAATAATATAAAGTTTCAGCAACATACTAATCTCTTATCAGGTCTTGTTGCCTTAGAAAAATTGTATCTTTCTTTTGTCATGTCACATAAAGATACTTTTTTAATGAAAGTTATAGATATAGATGTCATCTACAACTTTTTAGTTTTAAATTTTTTAACTTAAGGTCATTAATGTGCTAAAAATAATATAAATTTTCAATGGCCTATTAAATGCATATCGGGGTTTGTCTTCTTAGAAGAATTATATCTTTCTTATATGGTGTTTTCCCCAAACTAAAGCAGGAGAGCCCACTAGTCTTTTTTTTGTTTTTATTAACCTACCCTAGAAATTCATTCTCATAGGAATTCAACCCTAGTCTCCTGGGATGCTACCACTAGCCCCACTAGCTCGGAGGCCCATTTGCTTCTTGTATGGTGTTGGATTTTTTTTTATGTTTCCTCAAATATAGACGTTTTATATGAAAGTTGTATATTTTGATAATGTCAATAGCTTTTTTATTTTTTTATTTGAGATAACATAAAACTACAAAAAAACAGTAATAGCCAATAAGGGAACATCATGTCGGAAATAAAAATAGGTGCAAAATGTCATCTGGGACTTATTAACACATTAGATCTCTAAAGTGACGAAAGTGTCAAATAGAAAAAAAAAAATAAAAGGGTGACAAGTAGAAAGGATTTCAAGTTTGGGTGTCAAATACAAAGAAATTTTTCTAGCAGTAAATAAGAATTTTCTCCTACAAATTACTCCATCCACGAAACACAACTTCATGACCTTATTTCATTGTCACATGGTTTCCACAACCTCATCAACATTACCAAGAAACCAAGCCTTGTATTAATGATGCCAAAAAAAAAATCTAAAACTGTGGAGAGGTCCACACTCCTCAAGCCACTAGCGAGGTGATCATCGGTAGGGATGGCAACAACAGTGAGTAGACTAGCAGCGGCCAGTGCTCTATTTTTTTTTTAATCTGGTTTACATTTTTGAAACATTTTTCATCAATCTTGGAAAGAGATGAATGGGGGTAGGCTAGCAACCTGTCATCATTTATCCCTCCATTCAGAAAATGTATTTTAACTAGGGGAAAGTCAAATAAAATAGATTTAACCCTTAGTTTCTCTATCGTATTTAGTTGCTGAAAAATTTGTATCATCCTAAAGACACTGATGCAACTTTAAAGTCTTAAATTAACATACAATTTGACTAATTGTTGACCAAACTCTACAAAACTTGTGTTTTTTGGTGATCAATTTTAACTGAGGTACTCATGCGTGCATAACAGATCGTAGTACACACCACACAAGTAGGGACGTCCCACACACACACACCCCCCACCGCCCCCCCCAAAGCTCACGCCCACATGAGTGCATGGTAGCACACGCCTAACAGATTGGATGCATGCTGTTTGCTCGCACGGAGTGCAATTGTGCAGGTACAAACATCACTGAGCTGCTCTTGCTCAGGGTGCATGTGTGGGAACAATTACATGGACCCGGGTCCAATTACCTCCCACGGACCCCTTATTATGAATGGATGACACGTGTATGTGAAATTAATCACATGGCTGATCTATTTGATTTAAATAAGGTAATGCTTTGTCGGATAAATCTATGCATGGAATTGATAGATTTATTGAACGCATATTTTTTTTCTTAAAAAAGTGACATACTAGGTCCATAAAATTTTATTCCATGCTGGGGGTGGGCGCTTTGAAACTTTAATTTTAATTTATATGAGAACAAGAAAAACATAAAATTAATAAATTATAGAAACAATACTCCATCTATCCTGAAATACAAGGTATTTGAAGATTTAAAATCTGTCGAGAATTGTAAAGTATTTTGTATTGGTCAATCCCATCCATGTTTGTATGTGTTTTTGAACCCTAATGCATTCATGCACCTATGCATGTCATTTAAATACCATCTTGCCTAAATTGACTCATATAATTACTGCACAAAATTAATAATTTCATAGGTGTGTTTTTAAACTATACCTTACTATGAAATTAAGCAAGTCAAAATAATTAATTAGTGAGTGGCAAGTTAGTCTGTTGATAGACTCCCTAGTTTAATCTCGTTTGAAATCTGCAGCATCGTTTGTCTACTAATTGTAATAAACTAAACAAAATAACTATTTTACCCAACAAAATCTATTTACTCAAGGTAATTTATTGGATAAATGACACTGTAATGTGTTGTCTAGTAGAAAAACATGACTATACAAAGAATTGGCATCGATAGATAAGATTAGAATTCCACGGTGGTACACATTTATCAAATAATGTTTAGATTAGAATTCCGCCGTGGTACGCATTTATCAAATAATGCATTCTCCATACTAAGAAGTATAATTCTAGCCACAGGGCTTAGTCAATCAATCTTGATTTTGATCAAATATTTACTAAAAAAACATATATTTATGATATTAAATAAGTAGGATTAGGTTAATAATGAAATACATTTGGAATCATTATTGTTAGTACCATTTATAGTAAATTTAATTAAATTTAAAATAGTTTGACTTTAAACTAATCTAGAATTAGATTCTTTTTTTATAGAAATAGATAGATAGTAAACATCTAGCACCATCCTCTTACATCTGCATCATCATGTGAACATTCAAATCATTAAAGGCCCTCTGCATTGTGGGTAGCGCCTAGAAAAAATTAGCCCCCATAGTGAGGGAGTTGGATCCACCCTTCAAACATCACAATATGCTGGCATCACTTGTAGTGCCTAAAAGACTAAATGTATGGTAATTTGACTAATTTCACTGCAAAAGGTTGTTGCATGCTCTCCTCTGTATCATTGCTATCTCTATGCTTCTCTTTGCACAACACAAAATATGATTTCTTTTTCCAGGCATCACTCAAAGTTAGAATCACTACTCAGAGTAGTAAGAGTGGTGCTCTTTTTTGGGTACCACTTAAGGAACACATTGTGAGGGCCTAATGTTACACGTCCCATCTCAAGAATAATCATTCTAGCTGCCTCCACCCTACCTATCTCCCTCAGTGGCATGGTACATAAAGGGTTGCACTTGGCTATGCCTTCTCCATAGTGCCAGATCTAGGATAAAAAACATAGAGCAAATTTTGTACTACTAATTTCTCTGACAAAGTGATCTTATAGAAAATAAGAGATAATATTATGCATGTGGCAGCATCAACTGATTCTCCTTTGCTCTCCCATACATCTAATCCTTCGTCGCTTGAGGAGCCATTGTCGGGCAGCTTGAAGCCTGTCATGCTACGAGTGGAATTCTAGTTCGGTATATATGATCTTGGAGTGGGAAGAGAAGAGTGCAAGTTTCTAGATGGTAGATCACTCCTACTTCTACAGAAGTGTTAGCACCTCTTTAGCTTTAGATGTCAATGAGAATGAATGGTTGTGACACTCTAGTAGCACAAATTTTTGAGCATGTGAGACCAAAGAGTCATGTTGCCTCAAGAATGCAAATGAGGAGAAATCAAAGAAGAGTTGATGATGCCATTAGACATCAATCAGTCTTGTCTTTCCCAAGCTGACCCAAAAGGCCTGCATAATGGCTACGAACGGTGCCCACATGCCAACCTTATTTATGCCACTGGACCATTTTATGATTTGGTAGTACAAACAATGTATAACCACCGTGTAGCACAACAAATTTTCATTTGGTGTTGACATATTATTTTGTAACCGGTCCAATACTAAGTGGAGCATAGGTCATTCCAACCGGTGGTGTACCCTACTTTCACCATGGCTCGGTGTATGGTCTAACAGTGAAATCAAACATGATTATATTCGTCAGATGAAACATTAAGCTAGTGATGAAAACACTCTTCACTACTGGTTCAATTAGCCAGTATATTGCCCTGGCTATAGAACCTACGGTGATAAGGGTGTGGCGATGCCCATTTCTAATGGGGATATTACTTGGTTGATGGCATTTATCCTACATGGGCCATATTTGTGAATTCAATATCATTCCCTCAAGGGAGTAAAAAACAACATTTTAACCAAGATGAGGAAGCTAATAAGAAAGATATCCAACAAGACTTTGGATCTCTACAGTTTTGTTCGTCATTGTTTGAGGACCAGCTCCATTATGGGATTAGGAAACACTTGGAGATATCATGACACATTGTGTCAAAATTGAATAAAATAATAATTAAAGATGAAGCATGAGATGAGATGAAGCATGGAGAGAATGTAAATCCTCCTCATACACCTAAGCCGAGAACTTCGAACAATTTATTGAGAACCTTAAATCCATTAGATCCAAAGATGTTCGTTGTCAGCTTCAAGATGATATGCTTAAGCTCCAGTGGCAACACCATGGAGGTTCTTTAAATTTGTAGCATTTGTCTTTTATGCAAGAATATGTAGTATGTGCTCTCGTAATATATGCTTTTATAATATATATATATTTGTTGAAAAATATAGGTGCAGAAATGGTGCCACCTAAGTAATTATAGGCTATGAGATTTAGCTAGTCTCTTCAAGTGCTAAGTTTTATGAGTTGGAAATCTTTTGGAGTTTTGTGTTTTTTGCTCTGAAAATGAATCTGTGAATCATTTATTTTTTTCGAATGTGTAACGGCAAAGTATATTTGGAGCCTTATGGCTTTTTGCGTTTGGGGTTAATCTGCAGACGGCAATTTTAATCAATACTAGATATGGATTAAAAATAGTCTTCCCGGAGGGGAGAAAATGTATACAGCTGGTTTGGCAGCGATTTGCTGGGCCATTTGGAAAACAAGAAACACTCTTTGCTTTGAACAAAAAGAATCAAATCTCCCTACGAGATTGTTTGTTTCATCTGTTCCCTATTGATCTCTGGGCAGGCCTCTTCAAGGAAGATATGGAAGCCCAAATCATACAAGGCGCAGAAGCGGTGAAGGCGGCAGCGCTGTTCTTCCACAAAAAAAGATGCGGAGAAGCAAAGCCGGGAGAATCGTCGGATGGTGGCGTTTGTTGGATAGTGAAGCTGCTGCTCTGGCGCGTGTTGGAGCAGGTCCTTGGGAAGTCTACGTAGCTTTGTTGCAAGTGATGCGAGTAGTTGATAGTTTTGATGGTAGTTGCATTTGGGCGTTTGATTGGCTCCGGCCTTTGGCTGTAGATCCCTTTGCGATCCGAGTTTTGTTGGTTCGGTGTCGGTTGGTTACTGGTCGGTGATGTAAACGCTGAACTCGTTTGAACTGTGTAATTTCGTTGCCTTGGTAATGAAATTCGGCTTAGGCCCTTGTGGAAAAGGAAATCTTTTGGAGTTGAGTATGGATATCACACAGAGATATCCTCTATCTGTTCCAAAATAAATAATCTTTTAAAAATTTAGATAGGCTAAAGAGATTGGTAAAAGACGCACATCTCCTTCACTTTCTCTGAGGATATCTCCTGAATCTAGTAATTATCTCCTTTACTTTGCTAGAGGATATTTTATATACTATTTATATGCACCTGTGATTAGGTTCTGCATTAGGAGACAATGTCCCATGTTTTTATATATAGAATGCTAATTGTTCTAAATAAATTTTAAACCTTAGAAAGTAATTTATTTTGACAAAAATGGAATAGAGACTGAATTTGGAGTGTCTTAGATGCTCTTAGGATTTAAGACAACTTCAGATATTATCACGTGTAATTCTTTTGTTCTAAATTGTAAGTTTTTCTGACTTTTTAGATACACTAGGCATGATGTATGTCCAGATTAACAAAAGCTATGCACCAAGAAAAGCTGAGAGCAATTTACAATTTGAAATGGAGAGTGTAACAAGAAAATTTATATACATGTTTACAGTGTATAAAAAATTAGATCAATAGATTCTTCTCAGATCTGTTGACATCATGTTGATTTGATAGTATCAATATATATATTTTTCAGAATTCAGGGTGTCAAAGTCCAGTTCAAATAACTTTTCCAAATTCATACTTTGAAGGAGAAGGAGCTATTGCATCTCATATTAATTGTATCAAGTTATATTAGTATAATACTAGCTAACATCTATTCTTAGGGTACTCACAATGCAGAAACTATGTATTCTATAATCTACAATATTGTGTCAAAAAACTAATTCTTGCTAATGCAATTTTTTTCATCTAGAATCAAAATAAAAATCAAGCAATTCTTCCTCCTCCCCGTACCTGGATCCTTTGCACCATAAACCCGACACGAGACAAACCGCGATGGAATGGAAAGGCGTGGCTTTGACGGACCGCGAGGGGGGGGGGGGGGTGATATGAACCCGTTAGGGTTTTGCTCGATCTTTTGATGAGAGGTGTGGGATAACTCGATTGGTGAATGGAGATGGCGTTCACGGCTCGACTACTGACCCTCCAAGGCTGCGCCTTAGCAACCGATACACCACCCCAATGGTCATCCACGATCTTGTGGAGCGCCACACCCGGCCACTAGGGCACTTCGCCCCGCAAGCAATCGAAGAACCAGCAAGAACAAGTAGAACAAGTACTAAATTACTAGATGTAAATGAAGGTTTCAAACTCAATCTCCAATGAAGTGGGGTTCGAAGACAAGAAGACGAAGCGGTGATCCAAAGACGCGCTTACAAGCAAGTAGCGAAGGCTAAACTTGATCTAAACAAAACCCGAGTGTTCTTGGCGGCGGCCAAGGGGTATATGACATGGGGAGGACGACCACAAAGGTGTTTGGGTCGTGCTCCAACCCTAGGACACGTCCCTAATGGACCCTATGACAATACACGACCCATCGGGCTAAAATAAGGTGACGCAAAGACACCACAGACAGAATGACTTTGTCGGCGTTATTTGGCTCATTGCCGCTGCCTCAGAAGATATGGACTTCAGATTGGATCCATACAAAAGTAGACTTGATAAGTTTTCCAACAAGTCCTGAAACACCTCAATCCGACTCCGTACGCAATCGTGGTAACTGTGCGCTTTGCTGCAGTCCGAATCCAACATTCAAACCGTGTTCGAATTGGACTCTCTCTTTCCTTGTGCCAAAAGTGACGTGGTGGCCTGGTTGAGGACGTTAGGAATAGATGGACTTGGTCCCCAATCAACTTCATTAACCATGCATGCTTTCCATATGCAATCAAACCTTCCCTTGATCCATGTAAGTAATTCTAAAAATAAAAATATACATAATTTATGGTGCAGCAACAATTCTTCAAATATATAGAATGTAAACTTAATATGGATTAACTTTACCTTTAATTTAGAAGTGGTTAACTTGATCATATCAGTCATGTGCTCATCAGGGGGGATACGAGGCGCGAGTGAAGGGAGACACACGGTCTCGATGGATTGTGAGTGGAGGGTACGGTGGACATAGAGCGAGCTAGGTCCGCCAGTATGTCGGCACCTGCAACGGGCTACGTGGCAACGGTGGGATGGCGCAACGTCCTGGTCTCGGTGGGAGTTGCTTGCAGCGGGCGACGCCTGAGCTCCTATGGCCAGCGACGCCGAAGCACCTGCAAGCGGTCGTGCAGGGCCACACGTGGGCGCATGGGATGTAAAGGATCTACCAGCGCGCTCGAGAGCACCTTGATGCGTGCATAGATAACGTTTCCTCTTTAGAAACAATTTTTTCTATTTTCTTCCTCTCTCTTCAATAAGTAGCCTGTCACATCAATAAATCGTTTATATGGCAGTGTAATTGATGTCTACTGAATCTACCAATAGTTTTTGCACTAGGAGTACCTTTAATGATGTTTACCTGGGCCTTGTTCGGTTGGCTTCCAACTTTCAACTTTTTTCACTCTCTCTCCATCACATCAATTTTTACCCACATATATGGAGCATTAAATGTTAGTAAAAAAATTAACTAATTATACAGTTTTATTGTAAATTACGAGACAAATCTTTTGAGCCTAGTAGGGCCACGATTGGACAATATTTACCAAATACAAACGAAATGCTACAGTTACAACTTTTTCTAAAAGTTGCAAACCGAACATGGTATTTGGACTAATATTTATTCTTTGGGATTAAGTCCACTTTTGGCCCCTCAACTATTGGGTTCGTCTAATTTTCACCCTCAACTACAAAACCGTCTAATTTTTCACCCTCAACTGTCAAAACCGTTCACTTTTGGCACCTTTGGGAGCGGTTTTGACCGGGGTTGAGCGGTTTTGCATGGTAACTGTAGCGTTGTCGACGTCGGCGATGACGTCAAGACTCCTTTTTAATTTGCGAAATTGATATCTTTTTATTCGAGCTCCAAATATAGCAAATAATATATCAATTTTGATCGTCTCGACGAGCTCTTTGCAATGGTGTACTCCGTTTTGTTGTTTGAGATAATTTTATTTCATAAAAAAAATGAATACTTATACAAAACAAGTGAGAATAATTAATATTAGGTGTATATATATATGAGGTACGTCACCGATCGTCGTGCTTCCGTAATCCGGCCGTATACATATATATGAGGTAATGCGTATATGTATATTCTAGCTAATATACGGTAGTGCATCCAATTACACATAATTAATATTAGGTGTATACTTATTTGGATACAAAACAAGTGAGAATAATTAATATTAGGTGTATATATATATATGTCTCGGGGTCGGTTTGATAGTTAGGATAGTGCATCCAGTATATCCAGTATACAATTAATACATGGTCGTATACCTCATATATATGTATACGGTAGTACACATAATTAATATAATTAATATCCAATATACGATAGTACACATAATTAATATTATTAATATACGACCGTATATCCAAAGTATACGGTAGTACACACACACACACACACACATATATATATATATATATATATATATATATACACACACCTAATATTAATTATGTAATCTTGGATGCACTACCAGTATATTAGCTAGAATATACATATACCGTATATTAGCTAGAAATATTTATTTTTTCATGAAATAAAATTATCTCAAACAACAAAACGGAGTACACCATTGCAAAGAGCTCGTCGAGACGATCAAAATTGATATATTATTTGCTATATTTGGAGCTCGAATAAAAAGATATTAATTTCGCAAAATTAAAAAAGGAGTGCCGACGTCATCGCCGACGTCAACAACGCTACAGTGCCATGCAAAACCGCTCAACCCCGGTCAAAACCGCTCCCAGGTGCCAAAAAGTGAACGGTTTTTGGTTGGTGAAAATTAGACGGTTTTGTAGTTGAGGGTGAAAAATTGACTAACCCAATAGTTGAGGCCAAAAAAGTGGACTTAATCCTTAGGTAATGACTTTATTTCGGCCGGCCGTCATTTTAACGCTTCGCACGGCTCCCCACGCCCAGCCGTCTGCCACCCGATGTTCCCCCATCCCTCTCCTCGCACGGCACTCCCCGTCTTCCATTCCACTCCTCGCCCCCTTCTCTTCCTCCTCCCTCGTCTCTCTCTTCCCGCGCGGTCGTGGATCCAGGCGGAGGCGGAGGCGCAGCGGCTCGCCCTCTCGGAGTACGCGCCTGCTCCAGTGGACTCGCTCCCCTGGCGCCGACTCAGGGCATCTGGGACGCCGAGGCGAGCTACACCAAAAGAGGTCTCCTCGCGGCGGTCGACGAGGTGGTCCTTCTCGCATTGGAGGACCCCTTTCCGCTCCCCGCCACCGCCTCCGCACACCGTGGCCTTGACAACACCATGGGCGGCGGCGCCGCGTCCATGGACGGGCAGCCTAGATCCAGGGCCTGTTGCACATACGGACGATGCGCCGGCGGACGAAGTTCTCACGACACATTTTCCTCCCCCTGCCTGGTGCACGCACGGATGCGCGTAGATCGAGGTTTGCACGCATTTTCCGCTCCCTCCGCTCTTGTGTTTTAGTATTTCCCCCGCCCTATGATTGGAGATGATCTGGTGATGCGGCTAGCAGTTTCGTTTGTCTTCGCTTCGTGGCTATTCGATTTGCTACTGTGGAGGAGAGTTTGCTCATATATAGTATGTTAATCGGTTCCGTATCTATTTGATTTGTAATGGGAATGAACTGTTCTTTCAACTTCCAGCATTTAGAGCGAAATCTTCATGCTGGAAAATAGATACAGGGATGTGTACTGTGAGTTCTTCTCAGGATTACATGTTTAGAAATCCAATTTCGTTCATTATTTTTTCCCTCTGTAATTTCTAGTTGCCACTTAGTACTCGTGACCATATATTTGCCTATGGCAGTGTTCTCAAGGCAATGCCTAGGTGACAAGGCATACCCCAAGGCACACATGATGCAATACCGCCTTAAGAACATTGGTCTATACAAATTATTTTGAAGTTCATAGAAAAAATTTATTCAGTTCATTAGTTTTGCAAAGATCTGTCATGTACTAATTTAGAGTGGAAGCTAGTATATCTGTGTGTGTTCATTTGCATAGGTAGGTGATACATTGGAAGCAGGCATCTCAAGGATGCAGTAGCCAGTATTTATGTTTAGAATATTGCTAGTGCCTCAATATTTATTAGATGAACTTTAGGATATTAGGTATTTGAGTGGACCAATAGCCAAAGTGTGTGAACTGAAAATGAACGCCACTGCTTTTCTGTCAAACTGAGAAACTCCCCTTTTGGGTTCATCATGGGATCTGTTTTGCTTTTTATTGTGCTCCTTTAGCTATGTGAATCGTTGTTCTTTCTTTGGGGGGATAATAAAGTTACTGTTGCATTGTGAATGTATATTACCATGGTTTTTTTAGGATTTCGTAGAGTTCGGTGCTGCAGTGCTGTGAGGCAAGTCGTCGTCACTTAATTGATTCAATTTTGATGTTTATTTGTTGTAGATTTTGATTTCCCATATCTCGTCCATGGTCGTAGCGCTAAAGCGGAGCTCCCTAGGCCGCCTGTTGCAGCTGCGCTTAGCCGGCCAGCAGGCCCTTTTAGCCCTCCACTGGCCCTTCCCCAGCTGGCTGCCTTACTGCCTGATCCTACCTACGGCGTGCTCGGCTGCTTCCATTCCCAATCCTTCTTCAGTGTCAAATTGACAGTTAGGTGAGAATGTTAGATACATATCTTGTTCTATAGTTTTTGAATATTCATTGATTGTGATCTAGTGATTTTTTAATATTCATTGATTGTGATCTAGTGATTTTAGTTTTAATTTTGCTTTTTACGATTTCAGTTGTCATTGTATATGTAGCTTTCTAATCTGTACGTTGGTATTTGCGGGCACAATGTTTTGGTGTTTTTTAAGTGTGTGACTGAATGATCGAAATGGTAATCTGATGATTCTCTTTTTTTAGATGCATGCAGTTGCCTAATTTAGAAAGACAATGTTACCTAAAGTTGCCTTTCCAGAATACATAGGTTGCCTAATTTAGGAGGACAATGTTACCTAACGAATAAAACTTAAATTGCCTAAGAAAATATAGCTGATGTTTAGGTTTTATGGAGGAGTCAATAATCAGCACTTAGAGCTGAATAATTAGCGATTAGATATTTTTTGGGCATTATGCAAGTACTTGTGCCTTAGCCTAATTATTTATGCTCTTTGCAATAGGAAATCTTCTGTCATTGTTCTGATTGAGAGCACTCACTTATATGATTTGGAGCAGATTGGACTAGGGAACAAATTGACTAGGTGCTGTTTGAATTGGGGAAAAAAATAAAGAAAAAGCTGAAAACTGTTTAGCGATGTGTCCTAAAATTTCACTTCAACAGTTCTGAGTTGGGTGATGATTTCGTTTACTACATGATGCTTCCTACAGAACATGATAATACAAAAGTTGTAGGGAATTTACTTACCATTTGCAGTCATGAAATTTCGTGATTTAAGCTCTTAAGGTTTGGGAGATATAGATTTTAGATGTTTACTGACAGATTCTAACCATGTTCTGCACAGCCATAGATCAGTTTGATTTTCGACCACTTTAACTGACAAATCAGTTCCCTAATATAACTATAAAGATGTAGAGTATTTCACAAGCTTTTCTAATTGCTAAAGAACATACTTTTTCGATGGATAGAACTCTGCTGGATATTAATTTCTAGATGTAGCCTAGCAAATGAACACATACACTCTACTTGCTTTTTTAGAATACATAAATTGTCTATTTAAGAATATATTGTTGCCTAATAAATGATACTTAAATCGCTTAAGCAAAAGCATAATCAACTACAATACTTTATAAATTTTTTGTGCATCATTACTTGTTTGCTAAGTTGGTTCTTGTTCTCATGAGGCAAAATATCTTCTCATTCTATATTATCGTATATGTAATTGTCTTTACCTTTTGTGCTTGATCTCACATATCTTCTTACAACATTATGCAGTGGTGGTTCACAGTTAATTTTGGATTGCACCAATATATTCTTTAGCAGGAGAATGGTACCCGATATATTCTCTTGCTTGATGATCTTACTCTTCCATTTTTGACTTTTCTATGAATGATGGCAGAAGGGTTACAGAAATTACTTGTTAAAGGTGAAAACCTGAGATTTTGCTCCCCTGGTTTCCTCTTGCTTGGTTTATTCTGAATTTGTGGTGTGCTTGTGTTCCTTTTTCGATCCGGTTTTCAGTGAGTCAGTGTGTGGATTATCCGTCAATCCATCATGTGCCAGGTAAGTGATAGGGAAATGCTGATTCTAGCATAAGATGGTTAATCTGTACAGTTAATCTGAAATGGTGACAAGTACAAAGCAGGTTCTAGGCTAGTAGCTAGCATATGTGTGATTTCTTTGAGCAATCTAAGCTGCTTGAGCTTCTTGTATGGTACATACATGCATGATACATCCTCTATCCATTTTGATTGGTCTAGAGAATTTTTTGGCTTGTCCTTGCTTCTAAAGTGATGCATGGCGTTTTATCTGGAGATGCAGGCAATTTAAGTGTCACTTTGTTAGGCAATTTTAGTGTCATTTGTTAGACAACAATGTAATACTAAATAGACAATTTAGCCCTTTTATTGCTATTTTGGAGGTAGCTCATTAAGATCTCTATTTTGATACCTGTATGATGATTCCTTGCATGCAACACAATAAGTATAAATACGTGCTGTTACATCATGACATGTAGGCAACTTAGTCAGACTCATTAGGTAATAATACTGCCCATCAATAATTAGCATTCAGCAATACATGCCAACCATTGAACTACAGTTGTTAATCCTGTGAACTCAACCATTTAGGCAACAACAAACCTAAATCATTACTGAATCAGTCTCAAATGAAGCAATAATATTACTAGTTTCAGGCAATAATGTCTTCTCGAATAGGCAACATAACGTTTTCCCTTTTTCCGTTTCTCATTTTTTCTCAAACGGCCATTAGAGTAACAAATTTTTGACACATGTTAACTATTTTTTTTTTATCATGCAGGACATGTACAGAGAAGCAAGATGCAGGCAAATCTATAGCTTATCCTCACCTTGCAACATCTAGGCTAAAGTCCAGTTTTATCACCTTTTTAGGAGGGATCATTTCTACACTGCTATGCTTTAGGGGGAAGGGGGGACTGCAGATGGCAAATGTGTTCTTTCTGATAGGATGCAACTGTAGAACCAATGATATGTTTTCTTAGGTTTTTTTTCTGCTTTTACAATTTGTAGCAGAAAGCATATTAATATCCAAGGTACTTGATGGATATGCATACAAGTATTTTCTTTGATCTGAGATGTTTTCTGAATACATTTTGGAGTAGGCAAATAAGCTATCCACATACCTGTACTTGCCTGAGAACAGCTTTATGCTACAAATTGCCTGAGAACCAATGATACGTTGGCTTCTTTGTTCGGCGCCTGCCTGTGGAGCTGGAGGTGCTGTCCAGGGAAGGCTGCCGGCACCCAGAAAGGCAGCGGCGCCGTCCAGGGAAGCTACCGGCATCCAGGAAGGCAGTGGTGCCGTCCGGGAAGGCGGTGGCTCTGTCAAAGAAGACCCGTCCTTGCCTAAGAACAGCTCTAGTTTTTTTTTTTTTTTTTTTTTTTTTTGAGCAAATGAGAACAACTCTAGTTGCCTAGATCCAGAAACAGGGAAGGGCAGATCTGCTTTCTACGTATTGGGCCTGGGGGTAGGGGGTATTGGGCCTGGCCTGCGCAGGACGTGAAATCGATTTTAGTTTTCTTGCCAGAAAGGGAAAGACGAGCGGACAATGTATTTGCATTACTATAAATAGTAAGGCCGTACAGACGTGCTATATTACGGCCGGCCGTAGTATAGTCGCTCCCTAATCCTTATTGCTGCGTTTTTCACTACTAGCTGTCTAGGCTAGCTGACATCAGCTGTGCATCACTTTTTCATGTACCATTCTTCTTTGTCGTGGCGTTTCCCCGTTAAGCCGGTGGGATGGATCTCTTAACATGCGGAACGTGTCTTGATGCCGTGCGGACTTATTCCAACGATGCAAGAGATTAAACAAATGGTGGTAGGCAAGGAGAGATCGGAGGAAGGAAACACCTTCGAAAGCAGACGCGAGCAGTCACTAGCCAGCCTAGCAGCTACCGCATCTCCCGGTGTCGGCCAGAGGGCCGCCTCCATATTCCCATGCGACCGCGCCCAATTCTCCGCTGGATCAGTCTGCCACCCACCCCACCTCCCAGTCTCCCACTGGCCTACTCTGCGGCCCTCCGGTCAGAGGCGCACATAGATAGAGCCATAGAGGGGAACCGGCACACGCACACGCAGACGCACACGCAGGAAGCCAGGTAGCCTGACTGCGTCTTCTTTCTTCTTCCTGTGCTTCGTTTCTTTTAGACACCGGCGGCCAGCCTGCCCCCAATCGTCGCTCTCTTCTTGGGTTGCTGCACGCCTTCTATACCTATTCTCGGGTCGGGCGGGGCCAAGAAGTGGAAAAGGGCAGGATGAAGTCCGGCGAGCGGCCGAAGCTGGTGCGGGGCCTCCGGCAGGAGTCTCGGCGATTCCGGCTGCTGGTCATCGTCGTCGGCTTCTTCCTCGTTTCGCTGACCTTCGTCGTCATCTCCAAGCCCGAAGCCCTCCTCTTCAGCCGTAAGTACAGAATTCAGAGACTCGGAATTCAATTGTTTCACCTCGCCTTGCCTCCCTTTCGAGCGCGACTGTCTACCTTCAATTTCGTTAACTAACTGAACTTGAGCCGTCGTGTTTGCTTCTCTCGAGCAGTGAACGGCAAGCTGCCGGCGGACCAGGAGCCGACGTCAATCCTGATCCAGCAGAAGGTTAACTCGCCCCCAGCCAAGACCTCCACCGACGCACTCCGTGAGCAATCCACCGTCGAATTCTCGAGACTTTCCTTTGTTTTATCTTTGAAAATTACTGAACTTTGGGTGTTTCTTCCTCCAGGTGGAGACCCTAGAGTGGTCGATGACGAAGCTGAACCAAGATCACAAGGTTAATTTCTTTTATTTATTGATTGATTAATTCGGTCTGAAAGGGGTTCTTTCTTGCTCAATTTTGCTTATTTACGCTGTTGTTCGATTGACGTGTGGTGTTGCTGCTGGTCGCCTTCAATCCCCTCTCGCTGCAGGGTTCAAAGGTGAGGAGGAAGAGAGCCGGGTACTGAGCGAGCCGGACCCGACCAGCGGGATGACGGAGCTGACCGCCAACAAGGAGGAGAAGTTAGGTGAGGCGTCGCCGTTGAGCGGCACATGATTCCCTTGTCTGGACCGGACACCCGATTCCAAATTCTTCGTGTTCGTGTTCGTTTTGTTTCGTTACAGTCGGTGGGTGTTCGCAATCGCAGATCCATGATTTGACACTCGGACCTTAGTTAGACGGGTAAAATTGAGGGCCTCCACCCCGTTTGCTTTTCTCATTCAATTTTGCCTTGGATTGTTAACGTCCAGGCGGTGGAGGTGACGGCGAGGGGGAAAGGAAGGAGGAGCGTGGGCACGCGGCGGACAAGCATAAAGTCACGCTCCCAACCGTTTCCAATTACACTATTCATGACACCGAGGACACGGAAAATGCCAAGCGAGACGGTGTGTACCCATTCTAATCTTTTATTTATTTATTATGCTTTGCGTATTGTTTCTTCTCCGTGAAAGAGCTCGATTTGCCAAAACGCAGCAACTAGCTTAGAATGTCTTGCTCTGAGCTTCACAGACATTTCTAATTTGGAATTTGGAGTAGTAAACAACTGGGCACTGTCTAGAGAAAGCAGATGCGAATTGTCACAAATATCCTTAACTTAAACAATTTGCTTCTATCATTTAAACCTCTTCCATATCATGAACTAAAATTAGTCTGGAAATGTTACATATAATACAAATCCTCTTTGATTCCTAAAAAAACCCTCCCTCAGTTCTAAAGTTTAGATCGAATTAGTTTTATCCTAATAACTTCCTAAGTCAAACTTTTATAATCTGGACCAAACTTTAAAGGGTGGCTCTCAAGAGAAATTATTAAAGGCAGCGAGTACATTTCCAGTATGCCTGTTTTAGGGAGATTTAGGTTGCATATTGGATTACTTCCCTTTTTTTTCCTTTCATTCAGTTAACTGTTCAAGCTCATATTCTTGATGCCTAACTTTTACTAGTTTCGGTTAGGCTGTGTGTCTTTTCCCCCCCTTGGAATCTACCTAAAGCGTCTTTGTCTCCCTTGGGACGGTCGAGCCGTTTCTGCCTACTATTTTGATTAAATATAGCGTGTTGTTGACACAGTACCTTCCATTTTGCAGATACAAATTATGACCAGCAGGGGGGCAAGCCTCTGTGCGATTTCTCAAATTTTAGAGCAAACGTGTGCGAGATGCGTGGCGATGTTAGAGTTCACCCAAATGCTACATCGATCATGTTCATGGAGCCTGGCCATTCGCAAAGAGATGTGCTGTGGAAAATTAAGCCGTACCCTCGGAAAGGAGACGAGTTTTGCCTTAGCCATATCACTGAGCTGACAGTGAAATCAAGCAAAGTGGCCCCAGAGTGCACCAAGTACCACGACGTTCCTGCTGTGATCTTTTCCCTGACAGGCTATACTGGAAATCTGTTCCATGACTTCACTGACGTGATGGTCCCTCTTTTCACGACAGCAAGCGAGTTTAAT
This sequence comes from Chrysopogon serrulatus, assembly GCA_015844335.1. Classification (NCBI taxonomy): domain Eukaryota; kingdom Viridiplantae; phylum Streptophyta; class Magnoliopsida; order Poales; family Poaceae; genus Chrysopogon; species Chrysopogon serrulatus. The sequence goes on from JADLZL010007357.1 coordinate 126,457, forward strand.
GGAGAAGTTCAGTTCCTTATAACAGACATGGCACTTTGGTGGACAATCAAGTACCAGACTGTGCTCCAGAAGCTGTCCAAGTACCCTGTGATTGATTTCAGCAAGGATGACCAGGTGCACTGCTTCAAGCATGTCATTGTCGGCCTGCATGCTTACATGGAATTCACAATAGACTCGTCGAAGGCTCCACACAACTATTCAATGGTTGATTTTAACAGATTCATGCGCAGAGCTTACTCACTGAGCAGGGACACCGTTACCGTGCTCGGAGAGTACCCTAAGGTCAAGCCAAGGTTGCTCATCATCAAGAGGCACCGTACAAGGATGTTCCTTAACCTCGATGAGATCATTGCAATGGCTGAGGAGCTCGGCTTTGAGGTGGTTATCGATGAGGCCAATGTGAGCTCTGATATCTCCAAGTTTGCCAGGCTGGTTAACACGGTGGACGTTATGATGGGTGTCCATGGAGCTGGGCTTACAAACTGCGTGTTCTTGCCACAGAATGCCACGCTGATACAGATTGTGCCATGGGGAGGGCTGGAATGGGTATCCCGTACTGATTTCGGCAACCCAGCGGAGCTGATGGGGCTGCACTACAAGCAATACAGCATCGGCGTGGACGAGAGCAGCCTCACGGAGCAATACCCGAGGGACCATGAGATCTTCAAGAACCCTATTGCTTTCCATAAGAACGGGTTTGACTTCATCAGGCAGACCTTCATGGACAAGCAAAACGTGAAGCTGGATTGCAAGAGGTTCAGGCCTATTCTATTGGAGGCACTGGATAACCTCAACCCATAAGACCATAAAGGTTGTAGTCAGCTGTTGGGCATAGCAATAGAGATTTCTGTATACAATTTTTTTCTTTACCATTCTTTCCTTTTGGTAAAATCTCTTGTTCGTTCTGTTCCTGCCTGAGAAGTTGCGCATTGTGGAAATTTTAGGAGAAATTTACTCCCTCCATCCTAAATTATAAGTCATTCTATAAATCTTGAAGAGTCAAAGTTTTTTTAAGTTTGACCAGATTTATATAATATAATAACAATGTTTATGCCACCAATTAAGTACCATTAGATTCTCTATTAGTTATATTTTTATTGTATACCTATTTGATGTCATAAATCTTTGTGTTTTTTCCTATAATTTTGGTCAAATTTTAAAAAGTTTTTTTGAGAATTACACAATCTACAACGTAGACGCCCACAACACACACACATACTTATCCTCTAAAATACACCTACACAAACCCTACCCTTATGTGCACCTCTGAAGGACTAAACCGGTAGATCCAGAGATTCCCGAAGTCACCGCAGGCGCCTCATTGTCGATCGAAACGTCGATTACCACTTGAAGCATAACGCCGTTAATTCCTAGAATAATTCTAGAAAAATGCGATCACCCATGCCAAGTCGAGGACTTGAATCTAGGTGGGTAGGTTCCACCACAAGGGACCTAACCAACTAATCTATGATTAGTTCTCCAGGGATGGAGTAGCCTACAAGGTACTGTGTGCACTATGTATAAATTGCTGCCCTTACAAAGGTGGAACAAATTCATTGTAATCATACATAATCTCTGTTCTTTCCAAAAAATTAGTACAGTATAAAATGTTTCCGAAGCCCATTCTTGCTGCCATGTGCAACATGTTTTCTTTCATCCTGCAAACTAGAGTATCTTGGGTTGGAGTACCAGTTGATGATGACTCCCATGTTGGTTTACATATTTGTACCAACATACTCGCTACAGTGATACACAGGGATGTGCTGAGGTGGCTCAAGAATAATATAGTTCACTAACACATAGAATATTTATACTGGCGATGTTTTTTTATATTTTTACTGGCATTTTTTATTAAATGCCGGTGTGCAAGGCCAGTAAAAAAACAGCAAGTTTTACTGGCCTCACTTTAAAAACCGCTGCTATAAATTGATTTACACTGATAGTAAATTGATTTAGGAAAACTGCTATTGTAAATGATTTTTAGAAATTACAAATCGGGCTTAAAATAGTAAAAAAAATAATTCTTATCTGAAGAGGCCCGCACTTGCTGCCACACATGGTTATTATTAGCAGTTTTTTCATTTTCACGAGAAACAAGCGCATATGCTGTTTCTAGGAATCAAACTCTAAACCTTGGACCTGGCACATTACACCCCTACTAATGCACCACGAAGTCAATCGTGACTTACTAGACACTGAAATGGAGATTTGAAGCTTTAAATGGATTTAAATGTAAAAAGTTTCAACTAAAAAGTTTTAGATCACATCAACGTCTACAACTTTGCTTTTGATTATTTTCTCCATCCGAGGGTATTTAGAAAACTCAAAACATATGAGTTTAAAATTATTGATCTTAAAATATAATTTCCGAGCCCTAAATGATTTTGAACGAAAAGTAGCCAACTATAAAGATATAGGTCTTTTTAAATACTAGAACATCCATCTAAACCATTTATCCAACTCAGATCATTTGACAAATCACAAAACATAATTTTAAATTATTTGTAGTGGTGTTGCTGAAAGTCCCTAGTTTAGTTTTGGCTAATTGATAAAATCTAGGACTAATTCTATTGCTAAGTATGTAGCATTGGAGAAAGAAAAGGTCCAACTCAGGATGGAGAAGAAGATCAAGGAAATGGAGGTGATGAGATGATCCACAAGTGATCAAGTGCTCCATATCTCGGTGAAAGGCAAAGAAAAGTAGGATGGAAAGCTATAGGCAAAGATATAAGTTAGGGTTTTTCATTTCGCCGGCTCTAGGTGAGTAGTGAAGTTGATGTCCTTTTTTAGGATAGATAAGCATACTATTAAGAGGGGTGATGACATTTCTTAGCGTCGAGTAGAGATATAATCTATCTCCGGCAACAGTATCGAGAAATGCCTTATGGTGTTCGACAAGATCGCTGCTAGTGATACTCCTCTAATGATAGTTTCAGAAGAGTCCAGCATGGAGCCTGGGTTTATCGGAACTAGTCTTACCTCTATCAAGAGAGTAGCATCTCTAACAAAACTAGAACCATAGCTTAGGCAACCAATACTTTGGAGATGCGGTACGGTGCACTTTCGACATTCCATAGTATTAGCACCAAAACTATGTTCCTAGCTACGATATTGTGAACCGTCATATGTTAACTCATTGCAGGTTGTGGAAATAGATCCGTAAGCGCATAGAGATTTCATTGCGACATTTTAACTCGGGAGTATCCCTCAGTGTCGTATTTATATTTTTCCAAAAGGACGGCTTAATAAAGACTTCTAGTATGGACATGCATCTGAATAATATATTTGCATAAAATATACCAATGTTCATAATAGGGATAAACAATAATAGTTTTTATGATAGTGGACACACACACACAAGTAGACCTACTCTCAAGTGGGGGGAAGGTGGCGGTAGCAAGAGAATAAAGAATAAAGGAATCAAAGAATATCCTACAGGAGCAATGATCCTAATACAGTTAATGCCTAGAATGTAGTTAGTCATATAAATATATGAGTTTAAGATAAAGCTATGCATGAGATAGATCAAAAGGCCACTGAGTACTGGTCTGCCAGCAACCTCATGTGATAATTTACGTTCTCCTCCACCATAGCTGAACGTGGGGGAATACAAGGGACGAACAGGGCTATCACCACCTGCCGCCTACCCCACTATCGTAGACTATGAAACGTATCCACCGACTCCACTATACCCGGACACCATGCCCACATACAGAGAAGCTACTCAAGTCCTCCTAGGTCTCCCACCCTACGGATGGACAAGTAAAGAACTTGGGTCTATCCTAAGATACGATGATCCACCACACCAGCATGGCTCTATTCCTAATCATCTAAATGTATGAACGATTAAGAACAGAGCCCTACATGCTATGATCATTGTATAAAAACTATGAACTAGTCACACGGAGAACATTGCATAAGAAGTAGTAGCTCTACATGGTAAGATCAAAACCACACAAACTATAAACTAATCCATGTGACAAGATCAAAACATAAGAACTAGACTCTAATTCTAGAACATAACCATATTGATCAAAAGAGAGAAAGAACATGATGGAAAGAATTGGATTCATACCAAGAAAAAACCAAGATGTTCTCCACCTGTTACAAGATTGAGCCCTTGCTTCTCTACTACAACCGACTAAAGAAAAATAGTAGAGTGCACTTGAGATAGTCGAGTGAGAGGTGTAGTGTGTGTTGTGCGAAATGGAGAGCTCCACCCTTGCTTTATACTTGATCTAGCTTGGTTTAGGGGCAGGGGGTGTAAACGCTATGCAGCACCGTCCTTGGAACCGTCTCCACAAACCGTCAGAGAAAGCTTGGCCAGGCCAACCCATTTGAGGGTGTGGCGGCACCTGGTGCGGCCGCACCAGGGGTGGGCCCCCACGGCCCAATGCCTTTGTGCTGTTCCGGGACCTCTCCTTCATGGGTTGTTGGCCCAGTTGTGTCTTTGAAGTTGGGCTTTGCTCTATTTTGTAGAATACGCTTTGTCAGAAAGCGTATTTTTGTGACCTTTTCCATCGTATTCTTATATGGTTCCTATAACACAGTGATACTCCAATACAAGTGAAAATAGATCAATCGCAAGGGTATATATGAGTAATATATATATTAAGTATGCCTTTTCTAGAGCATAGTTGGTGGTGTAAGAATGTCGATAATTACCGCTAACAGACTGCCCCAAGCTTACCCTTTGCTCATCCTCGAGCAAGAGCTAAGAACTTGGTTGTTAATCAGGTTTTGCTTCTATGCCGATTACATTTCATAAGTGCCAGGTTTATAACAAAACTTTCTTCCTAAATCTGAATAAATTGGCATGCTACCTACCATTTGCACTTGTCAATTGTGGGACTTTTCAACTTTGTCTTGGGTTCGTTTGGCATTTTTAACGTCACTACAATAACAATATAATAAAATCCTATCCCAAGCAATGACACCAAAAATGCTGGTATTAATTAACTTGCCTTTAGCAACTAGCCACTAGCCTCTTTTACCCTTACTCCCAACTATAGAACTAGATCCCCAATTGTAAAGCTAGGAATAATCATTGGTACTAAATCTTATCATTTTGTGTGACTAGGCAGAAATGAATAAAGATAAATACAAACTAAGAATGATTCTGCAAGCGGACAGATAATTATATCATTGTAATATTTTATCTAGAGTATTACCAGGTTGTCATTTATATTCTACCACCTGGAAGGCATTGCTAAACCAATAATCTATAATATTGATAAGATGTGTATATGCATTGAATAAGCGATATAACCAATGTCATACACTCTACTCATAACAGGGTAAGTCACAAGATAAATGATATAAATATGATAATGAGTCATTGGTCAGTCATCACTAATAATACTAATCCATCATAACACTCTAATCATATCAATGTTGTCTAATCAATTAATAGAGAAATAATTTCTATGTATTTAACTACATGTTAAAGCTACATTAACTAGTGCAAGTACATCTAATAATCAATGTTAACTAATACTACCATAATTCCCAAACACATCGGAGCAACGTACAGGAAAAGATGAGTACAGGGACCTCATGTATATAAATATACTCTTAACCCGACAATCCCACTCTACCAATCCACCGTACGGGGGAAGGCCTACAAAGGACTCAATGGATCTATCACATCCACGATCTACCTCACTACCCGGCACAACAGGAGATATCCGCAGATAAGCAAAGCATCTAGACACCATGTCTACATATTGCCTACCACTCACCATATGATCAACTAGATGAGCGCTATACGAACCAGTGCATGAATATAATAGTGAACCAACTAAACTAGATGTATTGAAGTAGACATTGAACATAATAATTAAACTAAGATAAAGAACAATATTGCTAGTAAGTATCATACAAACGCAGATAATATAATAAGAAAGAAGAGAGCAAAAGAAGTATACCGAACTCTTCTCTTCTTGACAACTTTCAGAATCCAAGACCGATTAACGCACCTTGACTCATTCTACAAGCCCTCAGGTCAAACAATCTAAACAATCAGATCTGTCCAGAGGATATGCAAAACTGGACAGTAAGGTTCAAAAATCTATAACTCTAAACGATCTGTCCTAAAATCATAAAATTTTAGGACAAGAAAGATAAAGAAGTTAGCTACAACTTTTATGTTGACCATATTCATAGAAAACACTGTTATCATCACAAAAAATATGGGTACCACAGAAACTGTCCTAACAGCCAACAAGTTCAATACACACCAAATAATGTTTTCCATTGTTTTATTAACAAGAGAGCACACAATTATGTTATACTAGTAGCACCAATTATTATTACCTTAGATCACAATATTTTAGTCTACTTCACAAGATAGAATAAACAGGAAGACCCTAATTATTTAAGTAAGATCTAAAGCATCTTTGCAAGAGCATGATGAGACAACATATTCACCACTAGGCTAAACAAGAGAAGACCCATAAGTTTAAGTTTGTAACCTCAACTATTTCTATTCAAAGCTACATAATATTTTTACTCAGTTAATTGACATTAGAAGCATCACAAGACAACATCTACACACTCATTCACTAACAAGCTTTCACATACATATAGCTATGGAACTAATATGAAGATAACTTGAAAGAGAGGACATGATATTATATTCAAATGAGCAGGTATCGGCTTCTATCAAGGTATCACTACATATTTTAGTTTTAAAAGATCAGATTTTCAGCCACTACCAACTTGTTATGCAATTTCATAGAAAGCAAACATACAATGCAGGGCTAAGCAGACAAGGCTAAGCACACACCAACAATAATCATTCCAATTCAACAACATAGGACAAAGTATTCTTGTCTACTCCACGCGGGAAAGATAGTAACATTACATTAATCACAAGTTACTTATTATTGGAAACAAAGGTGAGAGGAGCATAGTTATGTGCAAAGCAACAATCATGATGATGCATGCTTCATCCTATTCGTCATCATAGATTTGCCACTGAGGTGGCAATCACGTTCTATGTCGGTGGCATAACACGCACTCTCGACATATAACTAGTCGTCATGTATATTTAATCTATACATTCATGGTTAGCGTACTGTAAGAAGACTCCATTGCAGCCCAACAATTCCCACAATATAGCACAAACAACAAAATCCAAGGAAAACAGTAAACTAAATACTTTCCATATGCATGTCCCCACATACATACTTTAGTATCACAACTACCCGATAGATATACCTACAATTAAATACTTTCCTAATTATATGGTTTTGACATGACAATTATTCTAGTACCACAATCTAGCACTTCTCTAGACTGCCGGTTGGACGGTCATGCTCTCATATCTCATCTTTCTAATGCACACATATGGCTAATTTATATATGTGGGCTACCTCCACCATTTGACCACAGGGTAGCCATAGTGCGGTCATGAAACATACATACCTTGGCCTAGACGTAGATGCAAAATTTAAACCCCCAAGTTAGTACTTTATAGCCACCTAAGAGTCCTTATTTGGGCATAAAGGTTTTGACCACTGGCATACTTAATTTAAAATTCAAATTTGAACACACCTACATATATATATGTAGCTAATAGTTTTATCAAAACTAATCTTTTGCAAATAAAACCTTTTATTTTAAATACACAAATGATATGTTTAATGTTGAATCTTGCTCTGATGCCAGCTGTAACAGAACCGCCTAAATTATAAGAGCACAAGTATAAAAACAATCACCGAAGTGATTAAATTTTCATACTTGAGCCCATATAATCCCGGTAGTTCACTGAAATCACGAAGGACTTCAAACCAACCAACATATAAGCCAAGATCGTATTGATTCAACAAAACAAGTCAAATGTTACATCCATTTTAAAAGTAGTTTAATATACATCAGAGTGCAAAATAATTATTATAACATAAGTTTAAAAGTAGCGAAAGCAAAGTAATTGAAATCAATTTCAAATACATGCCAGTACCAAGGTCAATTTCAACAAAAGCAATAGAGACAAGAGAGATAAGAAGAATCATGCCCATGATCATACTCCTCCACTATGGTAGGAGCCATCCAAATCTTGCAGTAATCATGATACATCACAACCTGTAACAAGTGGGAATAAACCCTGAGTACGAGAATGTACTCAGCTAGACTTACCCGTCATAAACCAGAAATAAAGTGACACCAAGGAGTATGCAAGGCTTTATGTAGGTGGGGCTAACTTGGCAACATTTTGCATAAAAGCATTGGTGATATGAGAGTAACATTTTATTATACTAGCAGCAGCTTAATTTATTTTAACCTTTCATCTAAGTGAACACCTGTACTAAACAATCACTTTATTATAACAAGCATTAATAACCATAGCCAGTTTAGTACAGCTATCATCATTATCATCATCATTAGAACCATCAAGTTTATTTAGTGATATCTACGGTGCCGTAGACAATGGTCAAGTTCTCACTATCCGGGAGAGACGGTGTTGGTATATTTAACGCACACAGAACAATCAAAGAGATAAATCCGCAAGCGCATGGATACCGCTGTAGCTTTCACCTAAGAGTATTCCAAGGTATCGAATTTCCACGAGGAACGCGAAGTGAACTAGAAACAAATCAAGAACGTCCAAGGATAGATAAGATAAATGTTTTTGGTGGGTAGAGAGGGGCTATCTAAGGTGTTCTAGATAACTAAGAATCAAACTTACGATACTTGTCTACTTTGGAGCAACAGTACCTTTCCAACTCTCGAAAAAGACTGGGAAGAAGGTAGTTGGGGAAGGCTGCCAAAAGCTCTACGAAACACCAACTCCGACGTGGTGGAATACAAAGACCAACAAAGCTGTCACCTCTGAAGGCTACCACAACTAACCGTAGGAATTAGGCGCAAACTCAGGTAAACCCTAGCCTAGACACCATGTCTACGCTAACGATTACTACTCTAGTTACGTACGCTAACTAGAGCACTCAATACGAGCTAAGATCCCATAAACAAAGTAAAGTAAGAACAAAACTTAATTAAATAGAATACTTAGAGTTACCAACTAAAGAACTTGAAGATGAACTGTCTCCGTAGAGGTACAAAGTTGAGGAAGATCCGACAAGCCGGCTCCTCTTCTACTTCTTCCTCTCCTCTCTCCCTATTTTCTAATTACAGGAGCTCTAATTGAGCTAGGGCTTCTAGCTCTCCAAATGAATTGATAGAATGAATTAGGGTTTCTCTAGGGGGGTCTGGCCGTGTATTTATAGCCCGGTAGGATGCACGACAGCCGTTTGATCAAACCGACTTAAGGTACGGTGGATATTGACCCTCAAAGACGTTGGAGGAAGCTTCCAGAAGGGCGTAGAAGATGGTTTTGGGGGGAGGCCGGCCGGCCCCATCCCTCAGGCCGGCCGGCCCCACCATGTGGGCCCCCACGCTCCGCTTCGTTCTGGTGTTTTCTAGATCCTTCCTGAGTCCAATGTGCGGGGTTTCGTTGGCGTCAAGTTTCGTTACTCCGTTTGATAGTTAGGCCCTTTTCCGTGGTTTTCTGGAACAATCCCTGCAAAATAATAATTCACCAAAACTCGTGAAATTTGTCAGATAAAACCCTAGACTTCTCTATTTGCAAGTGTATCGATCATTTATCATGTTTATTGCATTATTAAATGTTGACGCTATCCACCGTCAACAAGCTCCCCCAAGCTTACCCTTTGCTAGTCCCTTAGCAAAGCCTAACTACTAAACTTAGATCAGGAGTTGCTACAATGCTTTCACACCTCAAAAGTACATATGCCTTCAAACAAAAATTCTCCTCTGAATTAGACAAAACTGTTCTAACTTTTAAACTTACCCATTTTATCTTTAACTATGGAGCTTTTCAACTTTCGCATGGGTCTTGAGTAATTGAAAGATAGAACAATCAAGTCAAACACTATGTCTCAAATTCTTCACTCAACCAATATTCTGGAGTTTTTACAAGTTTTCGAAATAAAACTCAGAGCTTAATTGTATGACACCCTCAAGTCTCTTATTATATGTGGTATTTATGGATCTCACTGAGGCATTAATGATGTCATTCCTCCCTACAGGTAAAGATTATAGTGGAGTTTATAGGAGTGGCATTAAAACAAGGGTAAACATACTTGCAATTCATATATTGTAAAGTCAAACAATGGATCCAAAGAGAGTCAAGTCATACAATCAAACCAAGATGTGCATGTGTATGAAATATGGTAGATAGGTGAATATATGGTGGCTAAGACTAATTTTAATGTTTGCTCTTTGGAAGTAAATCTCTCTCCTTTGAACTTTAGAACTTTCGCGGGAAAACATGGGCTATCTTTATTATTTTTCCTTTTTTTCTTCTTCTTCTTTTTTTATAGGGAGGCGGGCATCTATGTACCCATTGTTTTAAATGCTTGGACACTTGTCCATTTTTTTTACTCCCCTTCTCTCTTTTTTCCAATACTTTTTCTTTTGCATAGCCACATGCATTCCTTTGAATACAAAATGATTAGAGAGATAACGATCGGAACTTGGAGCATTTAAACAGGGGTTGTCCTATGGGTATAGTATTTTTTTGGTGTTTACTCCCAGTGTAGGAGAAAAATAATTTTAAGATGGATCTAGATGAAAGTGGAAAATAATTGCGCTTACTCCCAGTGTAGGAGTAATGCATATATAGGTGGAGTGTGTGAGTGTGATCTTGATTTTAAAAGCATGACAAGACTCTCATAAGGTATACAACAAAGTTTGACTGAACTCAATGCAAAACAAGCAGCATGAATGAGCAAAGGTTTTCCTATTCTAAATGTATATCATATATGGCTTTGGTAGGAATTCAAACTTTATCATACAAGAGCTCATCATGTAAGATTTTTAGTTTTCAAAAGATAAATCTCCAGAACATAGTATCATTAGGAATAAGATAAATAGCATCTCAAACTTTCTTATATCATATCCCTCAATCACCTAGACTTAGCTTAAGCATATGCCTCCACAAGTTTCAGGTTTAGAGTAAATTCTTATATCAAAACAGTCATATCCAAAACTCAGGAGAATTCAAGGATGAAAACTAGGCACTTGAAAGGAATTACGACAGAGCAACTATTCATCATCTCCAAGATAAAATTTTATTGTTCTTCAGTTTCTATTTGACTCATAACAAACTAGATACACACTCTAAGATTACACCCTAATAAATAACTAAAGTATCTGTTGACGGTCATTAACTCACAATTTATACCGTCAATTATTATATGAAATGCCATGAACAACATCATAACACATAGATATAGGGCTTATTCTAACCAATTCCATGAGTTTTGGTGCTCTACATTATTTTGCAGGATTATTCAATTTTCCATCATAAAACATTATCTCAAATGAAGAAAAGGAGTCCATCATCATTTAGAGCTCATCGCGCTGATCAAAACGGATATATCAATCGCTATTTTTGGAGCTCGGATTTAAAAGATATTGATTTCACAAAATATAACAAATAATAAAAGGGAAAAGAAATAAAAGAAGAAAGGAAGACTTACCAGGCCACCACCCACCAAAGCGGGCCCAAGGCAGGGCGCTGGCCAGGCAGCCCAAAGAAGCCGAGCAGGCCGCTGCCCAACCCAAAGCCGTGGGCCCAGGCAGCCAGTGGGCGCCGGCTTGAAGGCACTGGGCGCAGCCCCACTGAGCCACCCGGCCACCCGGGCCACCAAGAAAGCCACCGGCCCGGCCTAGCTGCCGATGGGCCCGGGGAGGGGCGCCACACGTGGAGGCCCACGGCAGGCCGGCAGGCCGCCCAGCCCAGTGGGCGGCGGCTGGCCGGGCAGGCCAAGCAGCCCCCAGCCCGTGGGCGCGCCGCTGCCCGGCCGAAGGCCCGCAGGGGGGCGCCCCAGGCGAGGGCAGGCCGCCCACCATGGCACCAACCAGCCCAAAAGGGGGCTGTGCGGCCCAAGAGGAGGAGGAAGAGGCCCATGACGTGAAAATTCTGCACAAGACTATTTCCAATTAGTGCAAATAGGATTAGCACCACCTTGCTTGGTTAGGAGGTGCTCCCACCTCTCCAAGCCTATAAAAGAAGGGCTCCTCCCCCTTAAAGAAGCATCATATACTCATACAATCCATAGAGCTTCTAGCTTCTTTCTTTCTTTCTCTTTTCTTCTTTATTTCTTAGAAGTGGAGCAAGGCTCATCTTGTAAGGGGAGGAGGACATCTTGGCTACTGTTTGGTATGAATATATTTCTTTCCATTATGTTCTTCCTTTTTTATCAATATAGTTATGTTCTAGAATTAGGATGAACTAGGTACTAGTTTGTGTAGATGAACTAGGTACTAGTTTGTGTGATTAGATCATAGAACATAGGACTTCTAGTTCATATGCCTTGTTCATGATATGCTTGCTAGTTCATAGTGTTCATATCATGTTCTTAGCGTATAGAACTCTGTTCTTAATCGTTCATACATTTAAATGATTAGGAATAGAGTTGTGTGCGGGTTGATGGTTCATCGCACAACATCCAAGTTCTTTACTCGTTCATCCGTAGGGTGAGAGACCTAGGAGGGCTTGGGTAGCTATTTTACATGTGAGCGTGGTGCTCGGGTATAGGGTAGCCGGTGATTGCACTTCATAGTCCACGGATGAGGGGGTAGGCGGCAGGTGGTGACAGCCCTGTCCGTCCCTTTGTAATCCCCCATGTTCGGCTTTGGTGTAGGAGTCTAAATTACCACCCATCTCGCTGGCAGACCAGCGGCCGGTGGTCTTCCGATCCATCGCAAACACAACTCTATCTCTGACTCATGTATTTGTATGACTAACTATATTCTAGACATTAGCTGTATTAGGATCATTGCTCCCTAGGATATTCTTTTATTCTTTATTTTTTATTCTTTCTTCTTTTTCCCTCTCTCTTTTCTAGAGCTCGTGGTTATGTATGTATGATCACTATCCAAAACATCAACGTTCATCTTTGCTATGAACCTTGACTTATTCACACATGTCATCCTAGTCTATGTCTAAGTTGAACTCTTTTGCTATGCTTTCCTTTGGGATAAATATAAATACGACACCCGGAATACTCACGGGTGAAATGCTACAACTGTAATTCCGTGCGCTTGCGGACTTATTCTATAATCATTAAGAACTACCATTGAGACGTTTCTTAATTTCATTGCTAGGGATGCAATCCCGATAATAATGCTAAGAATGCCCACAAGCATTTCTGGCACTGTTGCTGAGAATGTAAAACTAGTGATGACGCTAAGAAACGCCAACAGTATCTTTATTTGGTTTTAATGGTTATTTATCTTTTTATTTCTTTTATACTAATGGACTCACAAAAGACTCTACAGACATGGACCTTCGTGTGCCCACATATTTTTGGTATTTTATGACTATAAGATAGACTCGATAATCGCATAGGTATACTTACCTGATAACTAGGGGATGCCCCCCAAGCTAGATGTTTGCTTAGTCTTTATTCACTCTTGTGGCCTACATGTTAAGTCTCACTCTTCTCAAACTTCCAAATCCTTGAAGATGTTACCTGAGTCGTCTTGAATTGTAATGGCACCATGTGATGAGGTTTCAACTACCTTGAATGGTCCTTCCCATTTGCTTCGAAGTTTTCCATGGCCAAAGAGCTTTACTCTTGAATTAAATAGCAGGACTTTATCTCTAGGCTTGAACTCCTTGTGCTTGATTCTCTTATCATGCCATGTTTTTGTTCTTTCTTTGTAAATCTTGGAGTTGTGATACGCCTTCTCTTTCCATTCTTCAAGCTCAGATATTTGCATTTGTTGATTCTTGCCAGCTAGATGGATATCCATGTTCCATTTCTTGATTGCCCAGTGCGCTTTGAATTCTAATTCCATAGGCAAGTGGCATGTTTTACCATATACTAGCTAATAAGGTGTCATGCCTATAGGTGTCTTGTATGCAGTTCGGTAAGCCTATAGTGCATCAGAAAGCTTGTACTTCCACTTCTTGCCCATTTCATCCACGGCCTTTTGTAGAATATTCTTGATTTGCTTATTTGATGTTTCAGCTTGACCGCTTGTTTGGGGATGGTATGGAGTTGCAATGTTGTGCTTGACTCCGTTTTGTGCTAAGAACTATCAGAATCTTTTGTCAATGAAATGTGGTCATCCATCACTTATGACCAATCTAGGCATTCTAAATCTTGGAAATATGACTTCGTTGAACATCTTCTTGGAATGCTTGGAGTCGGCGGCTCGACATGGTAATGCTTCTACCCATTTGGACACGTAGTCAACTGCCACCAAGATATATTCTACATCTCCTGACTTTGGGAGTGGTCCCATGAAATCAATTCCTCAGACATCAAACAATTCCACTTGAAGGTTGTTCGTGAGTGGCATAGCATCCCGAGTATTGATGTTTCCGTGTTTCTGGCATCTGAGACATCTTCTAACAAACTCCTTTGTATCTTGATACATCGTTGGCCAGAAGAATCCACTTTGCCAAATCTTAGCATGTGTACGGAATGCTCCATAATGTCCTCCATATGGTGATGTATGACATCTCTCAATAATTTTCATGCCTTCAACTATTGGGACACACCTCCGTAGCAACCCATCGGCACAGACCCTGTAAAGATATGGATCGTCCCACAAGTGGATACAACTTTCATACTTGAGCTTTCTCTTGTCTTCCCCTGGTGGAACATAACCTGCAACCACATAGTTGACAATATTTGCGTACCAAGGATCAGAGTCCGTTACCGCGAGGAGTGTGTCATCCCTTAGATAGTCATTAATAGGTAGCTCATATGTGTCTTTATATTGAAGTCTAGATAAGTGGTCAGCTACCGAATTTTTTACTCCTTTCTTATCTCTAATTTCTATATCAAATTCTTGGAGCAGAAGAATCCATCGGATTAATCGAGGCTTAGCATCTTTCTTAGTGAGGAGGTATTTAAGTGCGGCATGATCTGTATAAATTACTACCTTTGCTCCTACTAAGTAAGATCTAAACATATCTATTGCAAAGACCACTGCCAACATTTCTTTTTCAGTGGTAGCATAATTAAGCTGTGGCCCAGACAAGGTTTTGCTAGCATAGGATATAGCGTAATGTTTCTTATCTTTGGTTTGTCCTAAAACAGCACCAACTGCAAAGTCGCTAGCGTCACACATGATCTCAAAGGGTAAACTCCAATCAGGTGGTTGGATTATTAGAGCTGAGATGAGTGCTCTCTTGAGAATTTCAAAGGCTTTAAGGCACTCAGTGTTAAAAATAAAATGTGCATCTTTGGCTAGAAGGCTAGTCAGGGGTCTAGCAATTTGACAAAAGTTTTTAATGAAACGCCTATAGAACCCTGCGTGGCCTAGAAAGCTGCGAATGCCTTTCACATTTGTGGGAGGTGGAAGTTTTTCAATAACTTCAATCTTTGCTCTATCCACTTCTATCCCACGTTCGGACACCTTGTGTCCTAGCACTATTCTTTCCCGAACCATAAAATGACATTTCTCCTAGTTCAGGACTAAGTGCTTTTCTTCACACCGTTGTAAGACCATGTCTAAATTCTCTAAACATTCATCGAAGGTTTTGCCATAGACGGTAAAATCATCCATAAACATCTCCATGATTTTCTCGATCATATCGGAGAAAATAGACATCATGCATCGTTGAAAAAGAAGTGGAGCATTACACGCCCCCCAAATGACATTCATCGATATGCATAAGTTCCATATGGGCATGTGAAAGTGGTCTTACTTTGGTCATGGGGGGGATTGGGATTTGATGATTTCCGGAATACCCATCAAGGAAACAAAAGAAAGAGTGATTTGCAAGCCGTTCCAACATTTCATCAATGAAGGGTAACGGGAAGTGATCTTTCTTTGTAGCCTTATTAAGTTTTCGGTAGTCAATGCATATACGCTACCGAGTGACAGTATGTTGAGGGATGAGCTCATTCTTCTCATTCCTAACGACCGTCATTGCTCCTTTCTTGGGCACAACTTGGACAGGGCTAACCCACTCACTATGAGGTACGAGATAAATAATCCCAGCGTGTAAAAGCTTAAGGACCTCTTTCTTAATAACTTCTCGCATTGCATTGTTAAGTCTCCTTTGTGGTTCTCTTGATGGTGAAGAATCAGGATCGATGGGAATACGATGAGTACAGAGAATGGGACTAATTCCCTTGAGGTCTTGGAGTGAGTAGCCTATGGCTGGTTTATGTCTTTCTAAGACAGTGACAAGTTGATGGGTTTCTTCTTCAGTAAGTTTGTCACTTATGATGACAGGTGTTTCATGGTTATTATTAAGAAAGATATATTTTAAGCCAGAAGGAAGGGGTTTTAGCTCAACTGATGGTTGTGATGGTATCCCAATTTCATCTAACTTGACAGGCTTTGCGAACTCTTCCTCTTCTTGAATAAAGTGTTCATCATCAAGAGTTGGTTGGGCCATGTCTTCTAAGGATGCCATTAAGACTTCCTCAACGTGGTGCAGTTCGGGGCTTGGGTTCTACTATTGCATTATTCAAGCGTGCAAGCGAGATGGTGATAGGAGAACTTCCTAGTTTTACATCTAAGAGACCATGATTTGGTCTTTCTTGAAAGAGTGTCTCAAAAGGTACACCAATCAAGATGGATGTGTCTGAGATGTCAAAGGTATGAAAATCTAGACGATACTCAGAATATTGTATTCGCAATGGAACAGACCTTATGACCCCATAACTTTCAAGAGTAACTCCAGAAGGAATTCGTAAAAGCTTATGAGATGGGATCAAGAACTCGTTGGGGAAAAGTTGTTCGGCTAACGTCTTTGAAATGATATTCATCCCAACGGTTGGACTATAGTAACCCTTTATGGTGGTTCCCTTAATAATGCAAGTGATAACATCTGAGGGGGCATTGATTCGGGCTACCTCAGTGGATAACTCCGCTTCTGCCAACCACTCATGACTCCTGATGGCCGATAGTCCTTTAATATGTTCCATGAGAAAAGAATTATTATTTGGGCCATCATCATCCTCAAAACACACAGAGTGTGCCTGAGTCTTCACTTGAACTGGTAAATTCGAGGCATTGCCAAAATCTTCGAAAAGACCATCCTCAATTTCAAAAGGGAACGTGGAAGGTTGAGGTTCATCATCTTCTAAAATGTGTTGCGTTTTCTCTATTAGAGATTCTTTAACAACTAAATCATCTAAAGAATTTGAAGGAATTTCAGATTTGGTTGTGTCTGTCTCCTCTTGTTGGTCGGGGCTTGGCTTGACTTCTTCTTCTTCTTTAGGAAATTCATCAAAGATGCCAGTGTAAGGGGTGTTTTCATGGATTTTCTCTAAAATAGCTTTCCCCTCGCTCATGGTGTTGTGCGAGAATGAACCTCCAGAAGATAGGTCAAGATGTAGAGCAGCTTCCTTGTTAAGGCCAAAATGAAAGTGGTAAAGAAGCACATGGTCTGGTAAGTGAAGGGTTGGACCGGTATTGATAAGACTTAAGAACCTAGCCCAAGCTACTCCTAATGTCTCCTTCTCCTTTTGTTTAAAGGTAAGAACTTCTATTCGAAGAGTGGCGATCCGAGAAAGAGGGAAGAAAGCAAGACAGAATTTGTCTCGAAGTTCACCCCAGTTTCCTTTCACTCCTCCTACAGTATGAGCATACCACTGTTTCGCTCTCCCTAAAAGGGAGAACAGAAATAATTTCTATTTAACGGTCTCTTGTGTCATGCCAGCAATGTTCAGGCAAGAACACAATTGCTCAAATTCTCTAAGATGGGTGTAGGGATTTTCGTCTTCTAATGCAGAGAAGGATTGCTCCCGAACCATGGCTATGAAAGCAGGGCGAAGCTCATAGCCATCTGTGAGTATAGGATGTGATGATGGTGGAGGCTCCAACAACTCGCCCTTTGGAGCCGAAAATTGAAAGATAGGCGTGGAATCCATGTGATAGGGTAAAGGTGGTAAAAACAAAATTAAAAGATACACGGACGAACTTGGCTCGATCCCAGAACAGCTACCGTTCCCCGGCAACGGCGCCAGATACTTGTTGGTATATTTAACGCACACAGAATAATCAAAGAGATAAATCCGCAAGCGCACGGATACCGCTGTAGCTTTCACCTAAGAGTATTCCAAGGTATCGAATTTCCACGAGGAACGCGAAGTGAACTAGAAACAAATCAAGAACGTTCAAGGATAGATAAGATAAATGTTTTTGGTGGGTAGAGATGGGCTATCTAAGGTGTTCTAGATAACTAAGAATCAAACTTACGATACTTATCTACTTTGGAGCAACAATACCTTTCCAACTCTCAAAAAAGTCTGGGAAGAAGGTAGTTGGGGAAGGCTGCCAAAAGCTCTACGAAACACCAACTCCGATGTGGTGGAATACGAAGACCAACAAAGCTGTCACCTCTGAAGGCTGCCACAACTAACCGTAGGAATTGGGCGCAAACTCAGGTAAACCCTAGCCTAGACACCACGTCTACACTAACGATTACTACTCTAGTCACGTACGCTAACTAGAGCACTCAATACGAGCTAAGATCCCGTAAACAAAGTAAAGTAAGAACAAAACTTAATCAAATAGAAGACTTAGAGTTACCAACTGAAGAACTTGAAGATGAACTGTCTCCGTAGAGGTACAAAGTTGAGGAAGATCCGACAAGCCGGCTCCTCTTCTACTTCTTCCTCTCCTCTCTCCCTATTTTCTAATTACAAGAGCTCTAATTGAGCTAGGGCTTCTAGCTCTCCAAATGAATTGATAGAATGAATTAGGATTTCCCTGGGGGTCTGGCCATGTATTTATAGCCCGGTGGGATGCACGACAGCCGTTTGATCAAACCGACTTAAGGTACGGTGGATATTGACCCTCAAAGGCGGTGGAGGAAGCTTCCAGAAGGGCGTAGAAGATGGTTTTGGGGGGAGGCCGGCCAGCCCCATCCCTTAGGCCAGCCGGCCCCACCATGTGGGCCCCCCGCGCTCCGCTTCGTTCGGTGTTTTCTAGATCCTTCCCGAGTCCAATGTGCGGGGTTTCGTTGGCGTCAAGTTTCGTTACTCCGTTTGATAGTTGGGCCCTTTTCTGTGGTTTTCTGAAACAATCCCTGCAAAATAATAATTCACCAAAACTTGTGAAATTTGTCAGATAAAACCCTAGACTTCTCTATTTGCAAGTGTATTGATCATTTATCATGTTTATTGCATTATTAAATGTTGACGCTATCCACCGTCAACAGACGGCGATTCGAATCGATTCCTACTGAGCTCAGGGGGTATTCCCAACACATACCCAGGCAGACTGGATCAGAGTGGCCTTAGGTTACCCTTGGTACAACTCAAGCGCGGGTCCAGTTTTTACGTCGGCAAGACTGGAAAGATGGTAGCCAGGATGTTCAAGCCATGCTAACCCAAGGTCGACGCCAGGACAGTTATACATGCTTGCCCTTGGTCTAGTATGCCGCTTCCTGCGAATTGCCCAACCGCCCCCCCGCGTCCCCGTCTTGAGTTGGGCTACTCGGCTTCGCGGTCAGACGCTCGGGTCCTGCCAACTATGTGTTGGGCTGCGTTCAATATGACCAAGCACGAACAACGCTTCCAGTCCTTAATCGACACTGCATGTGGTCCACTTGTCCCTGCCCGGTCTTCTTTTATTTTTAACACATGGTTCTTTTCCACGATAGCACATATAGCCAACCGTGACAGTGAAGTAACAACCTATATCTCGCGGATGGCCGAGAATCACCCGACTTCTACCGGTTTAAGCATGGCAAAGCATTTATCTCGATTCCTGAACTTAAATAGGATTCAAGGTATAATTTGCTGGACAAGGAGAGGATATATATGCAACAAGTGTTTCCAACCAACTCCTATAACTTAATGCAATAAACAACATAAAGTACTCAATTGCATTTTATAAAAGATAGGAGACTTAGAATGCTCCGGAGCTTGCCTGGAATATGACCCAAAGTCAGTCAAGTTAGCTTGTATCGTCTTCGGTCTTCGGGTTTGCTTCCAACATCAGGTCCTTCACGTTATTCATCTAACGTACCTAGATGAGATGTACAATGCATATGTATGAATACATGGGAGTGCAATGCATATGTATGAATACATCAGGTCCTTCACGTTGTTCATCTAACCTATATCACGTTGTTCACATATAGTAAGCAACAAAGAATAAAGTCCATTAGATGATATGGGCATATTAGAGAGCAAGCTATTCACAATCATGCCAAACATTGGTGTAACTAGCATATCAAATATAACACCAATATACAAGATCTCAGGTGTATTAAGTTAACTAACAACAAAGACATGAGCCACTCTAATCAACATACAAAGTAAACAACTAGAACTAGAATCTATCCAAATTCTGGACATACATGTAGCAGCTGAGTAAATAAACCATATCTGGAGTTCTACAACTCCAAATGACTTGCAACAAGACAATCTATAAAGCTTATAAAATTTCCTACAAATCATCTTCAATCATCAAAGCATGATTCACAAGTTTAGTAGGTCAAAATTACATAGGTACAGGCTCAGGTCCTGTCAAGACAGAGAGCAACCAAAACTGTTATTGAAAGTTACATAGCTGTAGTTTCCAAACCACAAGGTCAAATGCCACCAAATTTTAATAGAAACTAGATACATAAATTATCTACAACTTTTGTATTCACAAGTTTCCTAGAAAACATCATTTGGGGCATGCAAAACTTAAAGCCTTACAAACTATCCAGAAAGGCTGATTTTAAGAAATAAATATATTACTCATGTCGAGACTTGCAATTTGAGCATAACCATTAATACCAATAGTTAGAGAATATTAAACAAACACTAGGAAACATGATGACCAAGCTCAATTAAATTATTATCATGCACTTTTCTACTTATTTAGATAACAAGGTGACTTAAGGAGCATTTATGGAACATCTATCAAATGTCCACAGTAAATTATGAAAAAATTACAGTAGCTCACATATACTCCCATTAGTCTACTATCCAAATTTCATAGCATTTGAACAAGTATAACAACCTCTACGAAAAAGACAAATTGCTACAGCAATAAACCATGTGAGAGCAAGTACATTCTAAAATTCAATACTTTCAGTAAATACATGGCAATGTTAAGCATCCACAGATCACAACAACATCATGAAAAGGTAGTGTAACCACGTTTTCCATTTTTGCATTTTTATTTGAAATAATCAATTAAATCCATTCACTAGACATTAAGCAAGATATCTAAATAACTCAACCATACTGCATGTAATGAATATCAAATTTTTATCACAGCATCAAAATCACATGTAGAGCCTACCATTAAAATTTCACATTATTTGGAGCAATAAAACTTCATATATGAAATTAACAAAAGAAAACCCTAGGCAGTAAGGATCCATTTTTACTGCACAAACTTTATAATAAAACATGCAATATTATTATACCACTGGATAGATCTACTCACAAGGATTTCAAAAAGTCCTCATTTGCTATTTTACGATTTTTCTATGATTTACTATGAATTTCCAAACGGTAATGATACTCCGCTGACGTCCGTCCCATTTGTCCGTTCTGGACGTAGCACCCGCGTGGGGTTCGACCGCCCCGCCTCATCCCCCGCCTCGCGTCTCCTCCACCCGCGCCGCCCGCCCGCGTGTACTCATTTCTCTTCCTCCTCGCCTCGTCTCCTCCTCCCCGCTTCTCTTCCTCTCCTGTCCCGGGGTTGCAGCACGCCCACGCCGCTACTGCTCATGTGAGCTGGCTAGCACCCTCTCCCTCCCATTCTCCCTCCCGCTTCCCTCCCGCTGCGCGCCTCTATACCAGCGGAGTGGGGGTAGACAACGGCTGCTCCCGGTGAGGAGCGCCTCCCTCCCTCCCTGCTCTCTCTCTCTCGCTCTCACCTCCGTGCATCTGGAATGAGGACGACGAGAGCAGCCCGACGAAGTAGGTGGTGAGGGATCCGGATCTAAGGCCTCCTCTTCCGCCTATAGATCTGGATCTGAGCTCTCCTTCCTCCTCCTCCTCCTCATCCCTCCTCCTCTAGATTCTTGGTGCACGCCGCTGCTCTGACGAGGTAGGTGGGGAGGGATCAAGATCTGAGATTTCTCTCTCCCTACTCCCCTCTATGATCTCAATCTAGTCCCTGTTCTTCCTCTCCCCTCCAGCTCCTCTTCCTTTCTCCCCTTCCCCCTCTCTGGATCTAAGGTTTTGATGGTGGATTGGGTTTATACTGATTCAGATCTACAAGCAACAAATGATGTAAAATACTCTTTGCACTTAAATCTCTGATGTTGCAGTAGCTATTTTTGTGATGTTTCAGTAGCTTTTTTCCTTTGTTTTGCAGCAGTATCTTTCATGTTTGCCAATGTTTTTATTTAGTTTTCTTCTGGTGTTTCAGTATCTTCTCCATGTTGCTTCTCCATGTTTCAGTTGCCTCTTTTTCATGTTGCAGTACCTTCTTCTCCTTTTTTTGCAGTAGCTACTTCTCCTTTTGTTTCAATAGTTTATTCTGTTGTTTCAGTAGCTTCTTCTCTATGTTGCATTTAGCTTCTTCTCCATGTTGCAAGTAGCTTCTTCTCCTTTTTTTGTTGCAGTAGGCTGCTTCTCCTTTTGTTTTCGTAGTTTTCTTCTCCATGTGGCGTAGCTTCTTCTCCATGTTGCAGTAGTAAGTTTTAAAGTGTTTCATACGTGTTTTTACATATGTTACTAATATTGTATCTCGATGTTTCAAAAAGTAAATCGGATGTTGCATCTCCCTCATCGCTTTTTTACGCTACCTTGCCTCGGTGTCTTCTCCGGGGCACTCGGCCGGGCATCCATGGCCCCCCTTTCTCTTCCGATCTTTGTTTTCAAGTGTTTTCCTAGTGTTTCAGCAACGTGTTTTAAATGTTTTATTTGTTTTCAAACATATGTTGCAATCGTTGTTTCTGGATGTTTCAAAATTAGATCGAGTGTTGCATCTATCTTCTCGCTTTTCTGTTGTTTCGACTCGGTGTCGAGACGAAGGAAAGAGGCGGTCCCAGCAGTTGAGGGATGAGCCCCATGCGCTTCGCACCGGGCGCAAAGATACGAAAACGGGTATTGGAGTGCGCGCTCGGTGTTTGCGAGGCGACCGGGTGCGGGTGTTGAGGGGCGCCCCGACGCTGCATCCGTCCGGACGTCCGGGGGCTGGCTTGACCCATTTCCAAAGACTCAGCCAGATATCACATAAAAGAAAAGAAAAAGGGAAAACGACTTTGCGGGAAGGCCCCCTGCAGAAGAATGGTACTATTTGGAACTGTTCACCTGAGTCACGGGATCTACAAAGAAACCCCTAGCCTTAACCAAAATTGATCCCGTGGTCCTCTTTCTTCTTCCTCTAGATAGGGAGCAGGGGAAGGCGATGGCTTGGCCGATTCCGGCCAGAGGGCGCCTCTCGGCGGCGATGGAGTGGCGGAGGAGCACCGTCGTGCCCGGCGAACCGGCCGGTGGCCATGGTTTTCCACGCGGTGGCCCATGGTGGCTTGCCCCACGGCGCCGGCGGCTGGGGCGGCGGCGACGACAAGCGGCGGCCGCGGCCCGGTGGCCGGGTGACGACGGGAACGGGGCGACCGACGGCGGCTCGGGGGAGAAGGCGGTGGTGCTCTTGTCTTGGGCGGAGGACGACCGGAGAGAGCGTAACATAGGTTGCGGCTGAGCTCCATGGTGGCCATGTCCCACGCTACGAAGTTCCATCGAAGCGAGAGCGAGGAAGAGAGCTGGAGAGGGCGAGAATGAGGGCAGGGAGCTCGGGGCGGCTCTCCGCATCGGTTTGGAGGGGCAGGGGGCGTGTAGCAAAGGGACGAGGGCGTTGTTCGCGCATGGAGGCCGTGTGGTCACCACACGTCGGCCGCCCAGGCAATCCATCGAGCAGCTCGCATGCGTCCGTATGGGCCTCTTCGGGCCAGTTTTTGAGCAAGTTTTGGCCGAACTGGATCATGAGCCTAAAATGAAATTCGCTCTACTCTTGACACTCTACAAATTCTATTAAGGGTGCAAGGTCATTTGGGTCATGGATTAGAAGATAATTAGCACCGACGTTGACAGTGTCAGTAAAACAATTAGGGTTAAGCCTCGACGCACACGATCTCCAAAATGACAGTCCAAACCTCGTCAAAAAGATCCCAACTTTTGGTATGCTCTTTATCAAGGGATTACCTCCAACTTCTATTTTGGGAGTAAACCTTGTTGATTAATGAAAACATGGGAACGTGGGATGTCAACCTAACGACATTCACAAACAGCCCCAGACTTAGATTAAGTCCTGGAAAACCAGCAGCTGATTCGATTCTCGAGCTCTTGTTTAACTTGCTTCCAAGCTGAACTAGGGTTGGGTCCTTAAAGGAAGTTTGTTGCACACAACTTGTACTTCAACTTTTGTTTAAGGTCAAACCTGAGAATATGAGCATAAGATATACTTTTCTATTGGTCAAAGCAGCAACTTGATAAAGTTCTAAACTAAGGCTTTGGCCTCATTTGAGCACTTTCTTGACATTTGCTCAACATGGACCCTTCACGACTTTTGTTCCTAAGTCCAATTAGAGTCTTTTGGGCAATATGGCAAGGTTTGGTTGAGACTCCACATACTCATGCACTTGATAAGGTTATTCAAGCAAGGGTATGACTTATCATTTTATGTGGCTTCTTGATTCCAATCTTTATGAAACTTCTCCAATAAGTAAGGTGGATGGAGATGGATGTGAGATAGAGATCAAGATCATCACTTAATATATCTTACTTATGTCTAATCTTGTTGCTAACCTAGTGACTAACACCGGGGGTGTTATAGGTCAACTTCCGATTTGAGTATCAAGGACGTAAAGATCCGTCATGAGAGCGTAGGGCTGGACTAGGAAGAGGTAGAAAGCCGACTAGCAAAGATGTTTGAAGGCTTTACCAAATATAGCTACCCGCCAGTGGCAGTGACCCCGTTCAGTCTGGGCAATCCACCTCCGTCGGCATGTGTAAATGAATTCACTGCATTATTTTGCCAGTACTATTATTTTGCATATGTCATGACTTGTGATTTGTTCTAGCAATATCATGGACAGGACTGTCGTGCCTTCATTTCTCTAGTGCCAGTGGAACTGTGGCCTATTGGAGATGCAATCCGCGGTCAACAGAAGCGATCCAAGCCATCAGCAGAGGTCGAGCACGGTGGCAACGACGCCTTAGGAAACTTCACCGCCATCGAAAAGCAGCTGAAACAAAAAGTGATTAGGAAAGCTCCGATGCCACCGCTGGAGGCGAAGAAGGCCAAGCCAACTACTACCATGACTGGTGGCAAATTAAATATTGGTGGCGACCCAGAGCAGCAAATGGGCGCCGCCAGTTATTGAAAGCTTCGGATTCGACACGAGGAGGATACGATTCCTCTGAGTGAGAAGTTCAGCACTAAGCGCACCGAAGAGCAAACGCGCCGGTCGACCACAACCAAAAGTACACCACGGCGGCCACCACGCACCAACCAGCCGACGACGCCCCTGAGGACCGCACAGTCACCAACTGGTAGCGGCAAAACAGGCGGTACCCCTAGGCCTGCAACATCCGAATCACCACAGGGGCCGACGACAGAGGCATCGGAGACGACTCAGAGGTCGGCTCCCCAACATCCTCCAACAAGGCAGCAGAAGGCCTCGGGGCAAGGGCCGCCACCACCACACTTGGAGTCCGGTGGTGGGAGGGCTACAGCCGGTGGTCGGAGTGGGTCTTTCAACCGTGGAGGAGTTGGACGCTTCAGTCACTCCTGCAAGCAATCTTCCAGGCACGGACGTCTTAACGTAACATAAAGCCAATACTGCATACTGACTATAATGTACTGCTGACTTGCGGACAAGCAAGCACTAAGGAAGTTGAAGATGCCTAGGATGTGCAGGCAGAGGGAGGCACCAAGGCTCTAGGAGACCAAGAGGAGGCGAGTCAGGGAGCACAAACTAATCGCGATGAGCCCGACCACCCTTCCCCCTCAGGCACACCATTATCTCCTTATCAAGAAAGGGAAGATTCCAGAAGGATGCCTGAGGTTGTGGTCGGTCAGGCTCTTGTGAAGAGCACTCCCTCGACCAGAGTCGAAGCAATGGCTGGAAGCAGTGCTCCAGACACGCAAGATGCCCTAGAAGAAATGGAAGAAATCCTGGGGCATCCTGCGAAGCCAAAACGGGTCCCAGGGAAGGTGAACTTCATGGCCCGACAGGACCGGAACGGTGATTGGCAGGTCTTCGAGGCCAAAGTGGATGCCCCAATCGCAGAGGACATTGATGCATCCTTGAAGCAACTGCGTGAACAGATACAGGTAAAATGTTGGCCTATATAACCCCTATCCGTCTTAACACTAGGCAGAGCTAATGTGTTATCATGTTACGGGGCTTGTAGAATCTCTCCCAACAGTGCTTAAATATGATAGAGCAGTTCCGGCCCACAATGGCCGAGAATGAACGCTTGTGGAGGGAGAACGCCGCCCTGACCTACAAAGTCAGTGTCTTGGAAGGGCATAAGAAAGGTACGATACCCTGTACATATTTGAATTGTTTGTTCTTGTGTAAGATATCTCAGGCAATATTTGCCGTATGTAGAGTTGGAAGAGGGCAACCAACTGAAGGCCCAGGAGCTGTCTCGACTGCTCTCCGAGAAGGAAAACGCCCAGAAGTGTTCCGAGGAAATTGAGGGTGAGATGACAGGTCGGTAACCGGCCATCTTTGCTCATAGATCTTGTGGGTGCTTCGTGATTGTTGTGTAATGTATTGTACCATGTGAATAGAGCTCCGCAGAAAGCCTATGGCACAATTTGAGGTGCTGGCCTAGGAAAACAGGAGGCTGAAAGAGCGCTGGAGTGCTGTGGAGGTCAGACTAAAACCGCTGATGAAGGAACTGATGCCAGGGGAGCCGGAAGTGACTGACCCACTGAATGCCTCAGAAACTGTCACGGACTAATGCAGGAGGGCTTGGCCTCTGTACAAGGACTTTGTTCGAGAAGCGGGTCAGTTTGTGCTAGCCTCTATCCTTGCACTGGTGAAGTCACACTACCCTCGAATTGACCTCAGGAGGGTAGAAGAGGGATTAGCGGCTAACACCAGTCCGGAAGAAGCTAGGAGTCTTCACGTCAGCTTCTTGGATACTGCAGCCAAAGTGATGCAAGGCATCAAATTGGTAGATGAAGGATCATCAAGCAGATCAGCATGAGCAATCCGGCCTCCTTATGTATTTCGTTGTAAAGACTTTTGGGATGTACATAAACACATGTTGGTTCTACTCAGCCTGTACCGAGCTAAAAGCGTTAGCATCTTAGCAAAAAGCAACCATGTGTCGCAACTCGTTATAAGGTGGTCGGTATTTAGAATACCGCCATTTAGGTGAGAGCCAGAAACTCTTAATTGCAAAACACGATGTCGGGAGTATAAAGAACTATACAAAACAAATAAAAGAGGATTAAAAATTCTTATAATGAAGTTTCAACAGATGTAACGTAGATGTTGAACAACGATATGGCGAAACCGTAAACAAGCATGGAACTCATTTTATTGGAAAGTTTTAAAAGTTGTATGCGTGTAGTCGTATAGCATCCTTTGAAGCAAATCAGCTCATCAGATGACTAGGTGACCTCTATGGAACAACACGGTGCCGGAACCCTTAGGGCCCTAGTACCGTTAGAGAGCGACTGCTAGTATCTCCTGTGTTGTGTGGCTCAGAGCCGTAACACGTGGTCGGAGGAACTAGAGACAGTGCTTTTTCTGATTGTCCCTATCGGAGCATTAGACTGCATTTACCGATGAAAATATGCAAGTATGTTTTATGGATAAAACATTTGAGAAGATGTTGAGCATCAGCCAAAATTTATTAACCTTAACAATTGAGTACAAAGGAAAAAGAGTACATATCTTATTCTATGCTTTTCATCAAGGGTAGAATCTTATAAGCTATTCGATGTGCTAGGAGCTGGGTACATCGATGCCATCTAAAGTGCAGAGCCTAAAGAGATAAGCCTAGTAACTGCCTTTATCATGAATGGCCCCTCCCATTGAGAGGACAGCTTATGCAGGCCTTCCGTCTTCTGCTTACGTCAGAGCACTAGGTCTCCAACCACAAAGAAATGATCTCTGACGTTGCGATTGTAGTAACGACGCACGCTGGCCAAGTACCGAGCGTTCTGGACACAGGTGTTGAGGCGCCGTTCTTCTAGAGCGTCGATGTCAAGTTCCCGTGCGTCATCTGACACATCTTCGTCGAAGTATTCAACCCTGGGTGAACGATGAGCTACCTTAGCAGGTAGCATAGCCTTAGAGCCGAATATCATGAAGTATGGGGAAACACCAGTGCTACGGTAGGGCTGGGTGCGCAGTCCCTAGATCACAGTGGGTAACTCTTTTAACCAACGTCCTGGGTACAAGCCATCTTTGCAGAAGAAGCGTTTACGCAGGGCATCAATGATCATACCATTGGCTCGCTCGACCTGACCATTGGCCCTTGGGTGGGCTACAGGCACGTACTTGACTTGAATAGACAAGTCATCGTAGAAATCCTAGAAAGTACTTCCTGTGAATGTGCTGCCGGGGTCGGTGATTATGCTATTTGGAATGCCAAAACGGTGGATAACATCGTCGAGCATCTCAGCTGCCTTCTTTGCAGTTGCCTTAACCAAGGGTTTATGCTCGATCCACTTGGAGAACTTATCTATGAGGAGATAGACATACTTAAAACCGCCTGGAGCTGTTTTAAAAGGTCTAATCATGTCGAGTCCCCAGCATGAAAAAGGCCAAGAGACTGGTATGGTCTGGAGTTCATGTGTAGGGACATGAATCTGCTTGGTGAAGAACTGGCAATTTTTGCAGTGTCAAACCAAGTGCTCGGCGTCAGCCACAGCACTGGGCGAGTAGAACCCAGCCCGGAAGGCTTTGCCGACCAGTGTCCTCGAAGCCGCATGGTTGCCGCACATGCCAGAATGGATTTTATGCAGCAATGTGATTCCGTCTTCTGGTGTGACACATCTCTGGAGTATCTCAGCCTTTGCATTTTTGCACATTAGCTGGCCATCGACCAGTATATAATTACGGCTTCGGTGAATAAGGTGCTTTGCTTCGGACTTGTCATCTGGTACCTCCTTGCTAATCAGGTACTGAATGAAGGGCGTCCTCCAGTCTGATAGAGGTACCTGAAGCTGTTCAACCGACTGATCGATTGCAGCCTTATCGAGTTCGGGCTCATTGTTAGGCTCTGGTGATCGTCCGGTCCTAGAGACTGGTCGACACGTTCAATAATCAGGGCTACTAAATGTGTAGTGGTCCCCTGTTCTTGTAGTGGCTACGTGTTGGTGTCGTTGGGGCCAACTGCTCGGTGGCCTCTTGTCTTGCCACCGGCGTCTCTTGACTGATGGATGGGGTGATCAGGTCTTGGACAAATATGCCGTGAGGGACCTCTGCTCGAGATGATCCTAACTTAGACAATTCGTCTGCTGCCTGGTTTTCCGTTCTTGGAACATGAATAAACTCGAGGCCATAGAATTTATCCTCAAGCTTACGGATCGCGGCCACATAGGCGTCCATCTTCTCGTTGGTGCAGTCCTAGTCCTTGTTGACTTGGTTAATGACTAGGACTGAGTCGCCATAGACAAGGAGTTGTTTGATGCCGAGCTCGACAGCAATGCGGAGTCCATATAGTGCAGCTTCATACTCAGTGGCGTTGTTAGAGGTTTTAAAGTGGATACGTAGGACGTATCGTAGCCGACCTCCGGAAGGTGCAATGAAGAAGACTCCAGCACCAGCACCGCCTATGTTTAAAGATCCGTCAAAGTACATCTTCCATTGTTCTTTGACCGTATCAGATATGGGTAGCGTCATGTCTGTGCATTCGACCAGAAAGTCAACTAGAGCCTGAGACTTGATTGTGGAGTGACTGCGGAACCTGAGCTCAAAGGGACTGAGCTCGATTGCCCACTTGACAATCCTGCCAGTAGCGTCTTTGTTGCGTAGGATGTCGCCAAGCGCGTGCTTGGTAAACCAAAGTGATCTTTGTCATCGCCGAAAGTAATGTAGGACCTTCCTTTTAGTGATCAGGATCGCATAAAGGAGCTTTTGAATATGTGGGTACCGCTGCTTGGTTTCATTGAGCACTTCACTGATGTAGTAAATGGGCCACTGGACAGGATAGATGCGTTCGGGTTCGTTACGCTCGACCACTAAGACGGTGCTGATCACTCTGTCTATGGCAGCGATGTAGAGCAGCTGCTGCTCATCCCCCATGGGGGCCGTTAGGACGGGGGGTGTGGATAGGTACTTTTTAAGCTTGTCAAAGGCAGCATCGGCTTCGTCCGACCACACGAATTTCTCCTTTGCCTTCAATAACTAGAAGAACACCGAGTCGGGATATATACCTACTTAAGGCATCTATGCATCCTGTTAGCTTTTGGATGTCTTTGACGCACTTTGGAGGCTTCATGTTCAGCACGATTTTCACTTTCTCAGGGTTGGGATGTATACCATCTTGGCTGACGACGCTGCCGAGCAGTATGATGGAAGGGACATTGAACACGCATTTGTTTGGGTTTAGTTTCCACTTGAACACATTTAGGGCCTTGAAAGTCCTATCAAGGTCATCGATCAGGGTCGAGGCCTCTTTTATCTTGACCACTACGTCATCGACGTAAGCTTCACACAATCCGTCTCGGATCTCCTTTTCGAGGCACTGTTGGATGGCACGCTGGTAAGTAGCACCCGTGTTTTTTAAGCCAAATGACATGGTCGTGTAACAGTATGCACCGAAAGGGGTTATGAACGATGTTTTTTCCTGATCGTCTAGGGCAAGAGTGATCTGGTGATAGCCCGAGTAGCAATCTAGGAAAGAAAGCAATTAGCAACCCACGGTGGAGTCATCCACCTCGTTGATGTGAGGGAGCAGAAAGGGATCTTTTCGGCAGTGTTTGTACGCACGTTCTCCATTCATTATTCTTTTTGTGTATAAGAACCGGATTTGCTAACCACTCTGGATGATACACTTCTCTAATAAAACCGGCAGCTAGGAGCCGGGTTATTTCTGCCCTAATCGCCTCCTTCCTGTCCCAAGCTAATCGTCGTAGCTTCTGCTTGACTGGTTTGGCTGTCTCGGAGACATTAAGGAAGTACTCGATCCATTCCCTGGGGACACGGGCATGTCAGTAGGTTTCCACGCAAAAACGCTTATGTTGGCCTAGAGGAAACAGACGAGCGCGTCTTCCTATTTGGGGTCGAGGTCGCCCCCGATCAGCGCTGTATTGTCTGGGTCCTAGGGAGCCAGGCTGATCTTCTTGTGCGCTTTGGTAATCTCCTCAAAGCGTTTGCACTACTTGACTGGGGTCTCGAGCTCTGCGGGCTTCAATGTTCTAGCTTCGTAGACAGTCTCCTCCATGCGTGCCTTGATTTCTTCAGCCTCAGCGGCGGCGTACGCACTTGTCTCGCAGGCATGAGCCGTAAGGACATTACCGTGCAGGGACAGGATACCCTTCTCGGTTGGCAGCTTAAGGACAAGGTAGCCATAGTGTGGAACGGCCATGAACTTGGTGATGCCTGGTCTGCCGAGTATGGCATGGTAGATGCCATTGAAATCGGTGACGATGAAGTTGATGTAGTCGGTGTGGAAGTGCTGAAGTGTGCCAAACTGGACGGGCAGCGAAATTTGCCCGAGGGGCATAGAGGGCTTATCCGGCATGATGCCCCAGAACGGTGAATGGTTAGGCTCGAGCTGATCCTTCCTTAGACCAAGCTCCAGGAAAGCTTGGTAAAAAAGGATGTTTAAAGCGCTGCCGCCATCAACTAGCACCTTCTCGAAGCGGACGCTGCCGATCACAGGACCGAGGAAGGGAAACGACCTGCGTTAGGTAGCCGAGCCCACATATCGGATCGACTGAAAGATATGGGCTGTTCCGACCAGGCTGGAGCTCGAATGTCGGCGATGAGTGCATCGGCTTCGGAGAGGGTGGTGATGCATCTTTTGAGGAGCTTCCTGCCACGCGCATTCTCCGTGGCCACTTTTCCCCCAAAGATCATGGCAGTCACATGCTTCTCTGAGTCTTTGTAGGCGTGACGTGGGTTCTTGCCATCATCCTCATTATCGTCAGACTTGTCGCGCGCTTTTGGCTTCTTGATATTGCCCTTCTTGTTGGTACGCTGCCTCTTTCGGGCGAAGATCTCGGGCGAAGCCGTTGCACTCACCGAAAGTATCTTGTCATACTCGCCATCGACCTCCCGCTTTTGGCCCTTGTCTGTGTTGTTGACGTGGTTGCGCTGGCGGCTACTGCGGTTGCGACGATCGCCTTTGCCGTCATCCCGGCGCCTGTACGATCGATCGTCATCACGACGGTTGGAGCCTCTGTCGTTGCGGCGGTCGCTACCATGGTCATCGCGGCGGTTATTGCCGCGGTCCTCCCGTGAGTGGTTGCGACGGTCGGGACGGGGCCTGTTGGCATTTCTTAGCGTTATCACCAAGTTTGGTTCCCTGGCAATGACGCCAGAAATGCGGTTGACATTTTTTAACTTCATTATTGAGAATAGAGGTGAACTCTATCCCTGGCAATGAGTAAGAAATGTTTGGGGTGGTGTACCTCAGCTACCATATCGCCAGATGTAAGTCCAGCCATGGCATTGAGGCACACCTCACCAGTTATTCCCTGTCCTGCTACTAGTGATACTCCTCTAATTGATAGTTTTAGAATAGCCTGGCACGGGCACCGTGGCATACTAAGACTATACTTACCTCTATCAAGAGAGCTGTATCCCTAATAACGTTAGGACTATAGCCTTAGCAGCTAGTGCCTTGGAGATGCTATACGGCGCACTTTCAGCATTCCTTAACACTTATACTAAAACTATATTCTAACTACAGTAAAGAGGTAATGGTGATCCGGTAAACCTTTGCAGTCATGGATATTAATCCGCAAGCGCACGGAATTACCGTTGTAGCATTTCAACCCGGAGAAATCCTAGGTGTCGTATTTATATTTTCCTAAAGGAAAGCTAGTGTAGATTTTAGTATGAAATCATAAGCATGGATACTATACTTTGTATGAACGATAGACCAATGTTCATAGCAGGGGTAAACAATAGGTTTTCATGATAGTGGACACGCACAGAGGTAAATGCCTCTCAAGTGGGGAAAGGTGGAGGAAGCATAAAGAATAAAAAAATAAAGAATAAATGAATATGCTACGGGAGCAATGGTCCTAATACAGCTAATGTCTAGAAAGTGGTTAGTCATAGAAATACATGAGTTAGAGATACAGTTGCGTTTGCGATGGATTGGAAGGCCACCGACCACTGGTCTGCCAGTGAGATGGGTGGCATTTTAGACTCCTACACCATAGCCGAACGTGAGGGATTACAAGGGATGGACAGGGCTGTCACCACCTGCCGCCTACCACCTCAACCATGGACTATGTTGTGCGATGAACCACCACTCCTCCCACAACTCTATTCTTAAGTATCTAAATGTATGAACGGTTAAGAACAGAGTTCTATATGCTAAGAACATGATATGAATACTACGAACTAGCAAGCATATCATGAACAAGGCATATGAACTAGAAGCTCTATGTTCTATGATCTTATCACACAAACTATGACCTAGTTCATATAACAAGATCAAAACATAAGAACTATACTCTAATTCTAGAACATTGCTATATTGATAAAAAGATAAGAGCGTAATGGAAAGAATAGTATTCATACCAAGAATAGCCAAGATGTCTCCTTCTCTTATAAGTTGAGCCTTGCTCCACTACTACTACTAAGGATAAAGAGAAAAGTAGAGAGGTACACTTGAGAGTACAAGTGAGAGGTGTAGTGTGTGTTGTATGAAATGAGGAGCTCCACCCCTTGCTTTATACTAGGTCCAAGTTGGTTCAGGGGGCAGGGGCAATAATGACCAGCCAAACCGACGTCCAAACCGCCTCAGCGAACCGCCACAGGAAGGAGGGCCCACCTGGCCGAGCTAGGGATGCGGCCACACCCTGGTGCGCCCGCACCAGGGGTGGCTCCCCTCGGCACCGCCTTTGCCCGGTGGGCTGTGGGCTGGGCTTGGACCTTGGTTCTGGTGGTTGCTAGCCTAGATTTGGAATTCTTGATGGGCTTTGCTTTATTCCCCCTTTCCGCCTTGCCGAAAAGCGTATTTCTGTAACCTTTTCCAATGTTTTTGTGTATAGTTCCTGTAAAACAATGATGCTCCAATACAAGTGGAAATAGGTCAATAGTAAAGGTATACGTGAATATAGCTATAATAATTCTCCCTTTTTGGATAATAGTTGGCGGTTAAAGTATGTCGATATTTACCGCCAACAAAATCCCCCAAGCTTACCCCCCCTTGCTCGTCCTCGAGCAAGAGCTAAGAACTTGGTTGTTGATCAGTAGTTGCTACAATGCCGATATGTTTCACAAGTGCTAGGATTATAACAAAGGTTCCTTCCTTGATCTAAATAAATTGGTTTTCATATTCATCCGTTTTACTTGTCACTTGTGGGGCTTATAGCTATCACTTTGTCTTTAGGTTGGTATTTTAGCAAGAAAGGTAGACATAGGACTTGTATACATTCTACTCTTTTGAATTGCTTTCTTCCCAGAGTTTGTATTTTTGTATGAAGAGCAAAGTCAAATGATTAGATCATAGCAAATTACTACGCTATACACCTTGATCGGAAAGAAAATTTATTATATTTTTCTTTTTGAACTCCTATGTATATTTGTCTCTTTTTCTGTCTTTGAGAAGTGGGGGCTATCTCTCTCTGGTGGGTACTTTTTGTACCCATTTTTTTCTCCTTCGGGGGTGTCTTTGCACCCCTTTATTTTATTCTCTCTTTTTTTTTTTTTTTGGCACATACCCTTTTGGTATGGCATCTTTTATTGGCTCATGCTTCTTTGGCATGGCATCTTTTTTATTTTTATAGCCCACACTTTATTTTGACTTCTAAGAGAGAGTCAATACATAGAGAACAAAAGGTCTTTCATAATGTAAATGAATTCGATCATGGGTGCATAACAAAGTAAACTACCTTAGATCATATCAAAGGACTTTGGTTTTTATTAAAATTTTAAGACTCCGGTATTCAAGCTTTTCTTAGAGTAAGATTGTAACAAATTCTTAGTCATACCAAATCAAGCTTTCATACCATCCCTAGACTAGATCAAGCTCTATGCATCCCACTAAGTTTTCAAGTTTCTAGAATGAACATTTCTAAACCAATAAACTTAAATCTTAGGAGAAAACTTAGTAATAAACTAGGCACAGATGAATCATAAAACAGAGCAACTATTTATCATTTCAACAAGGAAAAACTATGCATAGCATATTTCATATATTTAGAGTGGAATTATTTTTTTCTTTTTCATTTTTTAGCATAAGATGGAGGATATATTACCTTTATTTAGGGGTCCTCCCCCAAGCTGGCTTAAAATCTATATGTTAGTGATAATGATCTTTCCTAAAGAGGCTGTATTTAGACATGTTGTAGGTTCAATGGTCAATTTTTAATTTTGACCAAGGTAAACTTAGTATCCAAGCTCCATGCTTACATAAAAAGTTTATGAAGATATGATTGATAAAAAAATCATATTTCAAACCAAAACATGTTTAAAAACTCCTTTAGGTTGAAGTTCTATTTTATATTATTATTATTATTTTTTTGATTAGTTTCCATGATCCTTTTGTAAACTAATTTGGTCCAATGATTAAATCTAGACAATTGTCAAATTCAATCAGAGTAAACTTTCTAAGTTAAGCACCATGCTTAAAGATAGAAAACTTATGAAAATATGTTGGTACACTCAATAATCTTTAAACCAAAATTTTGTTTATAGAGGTCAGGAAGTGTTTTTTATCAATATATTAGTAAAGTTAGTAGGACAACTTACCAAATTACCTTTTGGTAGAGGGCTCTCTATTTTGAGTCTGGGGAGTAGGACTCTTCTCCTTGTCTTTGGTTTTTGATGTAGATGGAATGTTCGTGCTCGGAGAAGGGAGCACGAATGCTGGCACTTTGGTCGCCACACCATATTGGTCTTCCTTGGTGGTGTGGTGGTGGGCTTCGGTGCTGGTGCGGCGGGTGGCTTTGGCGCTTCTTTAAATTTCCACACTTTGTGATCTGTCTTTGGTGATCGTGTGCATTTAGTCTTGTTTTTGCTTGGGGTTTGCTTGATCTTTTTCTGCTCTTGCCTCCCCTTGTTCTTGGTATTCTTTGGGAGGCCTCCCATCGATAGAGGATTGATCTCTACTTCCTTGATGCCCTGAGGATTTGGCCCGTACTTGATCTTGATCATCTTACATTGTTCTAATCTGGGTCAGAAATTGAATTTCTCTTCATTTCCATTGATGTTGAAGCGGATTTCCTGCTCCAACATCGATTTGTGCCCCTGCAGTGCTTAGGAAGGGTCGTCCTAGAATGAGGGGCGACTCTTTTGTTGATTCCATTTCCAGCACTTCAAAATCTATGGGAATAAAGTATCCTCTTATTTTGACTGGGATGTCTTCTGCAATCCCGGCTGGGTAGCGTCTTGAAGAATCTGCTAGCTATAGTTGCATTGACGTGGGTGCAAGGTGAGTAGAGTTGAGTTTGTCGAAGATGTCCTTGGGCATGACACTAACACTTGCTCCTAGGTCACAGAGGGCTGAGTCGAATTTCTAGGTTCCAATGGAGCATGTGATTATGGGACACCCAGGGTCTTTCTTCTTTTTGGGTAAGTGGTTGAGTATGGCTGCACTACATTCTTCTGTTAACTTCACAACTTCTGTGGTGGGCAATGGTCGCTTGTTGTTGATGATATCTTTGATGTATTTGGCGTAAGAAGGCACATGTAAGACATCCATAAGTGGGACGCTTACATGTATCTTCTCCATCATCTCAACAAAGTGCATGAACTGCTCATCCACAGCTTGCTTCCTTTGTCTTGTGGGAAAAGGCAAGTATGATGTATCCACGTAATCCTTTGGTGCCGTTTTCCCTACTTCGGTTGTTTCCTCTTGGTCCTCTTCTGGTATTTCTACTACTGGCTGTGTTTGAGCTTTTTATGCTCCTTTGTTAGTGGGATACGAGGGGATCACGAGTGGACTTACCACCCCTCGTGGTCACTGCATTTACTTTTTCAAGGGAGTTTTCATGCAGGTTATTCTTCTTATAATTAGATGGTAAAGCAGCAGATATCTGAGCTAATAGGGTTTCTAGCATTTTGTTAAAGCTCAGTTGGTTTTTAACAACAGAGGAAAGGTTTTCTATTTTCGTATTTAAATTTTCAAACATTTTATCATTAAAAGATAACTTTTTGTTTAAATTTTCATTTATTTTTGCTTGGCCTAATACCAAGTCTTTCAAGGAAGGTTTTTTTTGACGAGAATCTTTCAAGGAAGGTTGATTCGAATTATAATCTGAATTGAAGTTTGAATTACCTTCTTGTTGTCGAGGTTGATTGTTCCATCCGCTGTTATTTTGTTGGCGATACACATTGCTGCTGTTGTTGATGAAGGCAGCTTCTTCATGGGTTTCGAGGTAGTCAGTCCCCGAATGGCCAACATTGCCATAGATTTTACACGTCATGTGTGAGTCTATGGCCTGGACGTAGCACTTCTTTATGGCATCTTTTTCTTGGGCCCCCTCATCTAGTCTTTTGAGCAGAAGGTCCTTTTTTGTGACAAGCATATCTGTCTCCTTGACGGTATGTATGCCTTTTTGTTTTTGTGGCTGGGACCTTTCTTCTCCCCATCCTTAGTTGGATAGAATTTTCTCGATTAGGGCTTTCGCCCTAGTGATGGTGAGGGAGAGGAATGCTCCTCCAGCTGCAGCATCTAGATGACCCTTCGACATGAGGATTAACCCCTCATAGAAGGTTTGCAGGATCATCCAGTTTTCCATCCCATGGTGTGGGCAGGCATGAATCCAGTTCTCCAAGCTACTTTGCTGGAATGATGTGATCTTCCCTCTTAGGGAAGTTGTTTTGCCTAGAGGGAAGAACTTCACAAGGAACGCCGCTGAGCACTTGGCCCAAGTATCAACCGCTTCCTCGGTCCTTGTAGAACCACTGTTTCGCCTTTCCCGTGAGGGAGAAGGGAAACAGGCGGAGGCGGGTAGCCTCCAGTGCGACGTCTTTGATGACGATGGTGTCGCACAGCTCCAGGATCTGTTAGAGATGAGCATTGGCGTTCTCAGTCGGCAAGCCACAGAATGTGCTTGGCTGCACCATAATGATGAGACCGGTGCGAAGTTTGAAGTTCTTGTCACCAAGGTTGATAGCGGGCTCGGTGGGCACGTTGGCGACATTGGGGACAGAGTACTCGCGGAGTGACTTTCCGGCCATAGCAGTGATCTCGGGTGTGGAAGTGGCTGGTTCGGTCGTCGGTGGAGTACTTGAAGAAGAAACGGTACGAGACCAAATCTTTTTCAAGATAGCCTCTGGATTGCTGGGGAAGTTTTCCGGCAGATCAAACCTAGTCATACACTATCTGTTTTCATCCACAACAGGAGAAAACAAGAAGAGTTATCCTATATGAACAAAGGCTACTTTTACACAAGTATATTATCCAAGTTTATGTTTTCATATAAAATCTTTCCTAGCCTTCCCCGGCAATGGCGCCAGAAATGCTTGTTGGTATTTCTTAGCGTTATCACTAGGTTTGGTTCCCTAGCAATGACGCCAGAAATGTTGTTGACATTTCTTAACTTCATTACTCGAGAATAGAGGTGAACTCTATCCCCGGCAATGAGTAAGAAATGCTTGGGGTGGTGTACCTCAGCTACCATATCACCGGATGTAAGTCCACCATGCCGAGGCACACCTCACTAGTTATTCCCTTTCCTGCTACCAGTGATACTCCTCTAATTGATAGTTTTAGAATAGCCTGGCACGAGCACCGTGGCATACCAAGACTATTCTTACCTCTATCAAGAGAGTTATATCCCTAATAACATTAGGACTATAGCCTTAGCAGCTAGTGCCTTGGAGATGCTATATGGCGCACTTTTAGCATTCCTTAACACTAGTACTAAAACTATATTTCTAACTACAGTAAAGAGGTAATGATGATCTGGTAAACCTTTGCAGTTATGGATGTTAATCCGCAAGCGCACGGAATTTCCGTTGTAGCATTTTAACCCGGACAAATCTTAGGTGTCGTATTTATATTTTCCTAAAGGAAGGCTAGTGTAGATTATAGTATGAAATCATAAGCATGGATAATATACTTTGTATAAAAGATAGACCAATGTTCATAGCAGGGGTAAACAATACGGTTTTCATGATAGTGGACACACATAGGTAAATGCCTCTCAAGTGGGGAAGGTGGAGGAAGCATAAAGAATAAAAGAATAATAAATAAATGAATATTCTACGGGAGCAATGGTCCTATACAACTAATGTCAAGAAAGTGGTTAGTCATACAAATACATGAGTCAGAGATAGAGTTATGTTTGCGATGGATCGGAAGGCCACCGACCACTGGTCTGCCAGTGAGATGGGTGGCATTTTAGACTCGTACACCATAGCCGAACGTGAGGGATTACAAGGGACGGACAGGGCTGTCACCACCTGCCGCCTACCACCTCAACCGTGGACTATGAAGTGCAATCACCAGCTCTCCTATACCCGAGCACCATGCTCACATATAGAACAGCCACCCAAGCCCCCCGGGTCTCTCACCCTATGGATGAACAAGTAAAGAACTTAGATATTATGTGATGAACCACCACCCCTCCCACAACTCTACTCTTAATTATCTAAATCTATGAATGGTTAAGAACAGAGTTCTATATGCTAAGAACATGATATGAATACTATAAACTAGCAAGCATATCATGAACAAGGCATATGAACTAGAAGCTCTATGTTCCATGATCTTATCACACAAACTATGACCTTGTCATATAACAAGATCAAAACATAAGAACTATACTCTAATTCTAGAACATTGCTATATTGATAAAAATAGAAGAAGAGCATAATGGAAAGAATAGTATTCAAACCAAGAATAGCCAAGATGTCTCCTCCTCTTACAAGTTGAGCCTTGCTCCACTACTACTACTAAGGATAAAGAGAAAAGTGGAGAGGTCACTTGAGAGTACAAGTGAGAGGTGTAGTGTGTGTTGTATGAAATTAGGGGCTCCACCCCTTGCTTTATACTAGGTCCAAGTCGGTTCAGGGGGCAGGCGCAATAATGACCAGCCAAACCGATGTCCAAACCGCCTCAGCGAACCGCCACAGGAAGGAGGGCCCACCTAGCCGAGCTAGGGGTGTGGCCGTACCCTGGTGCGCCCGCACCAGGGGTGGCTCCCCTTGGCACCGCCTTTGGCCGGTGGGCTGTGGGCTGGGCTTGGACCTTGGTTCTGGTGGTTGCTAGCCCAGATTTTGAATTCTTGATGGGCTTTGCTTTATTTCCCCCTTTCCACCTTGCCGAAAAGTGTATTTCTGTAACCTTTTCCAATGTTTTCGTGTATAGTTCCTGTAAAACAATGATGCTCCAATAACAGTGGAAATAGGTTAATAGTAAAGGTATATGTGAATATAGCTATGATAATTCTTCCTTTTTGGATAATAGTTGGCGGTTAAAGTATGTCGGTATTTACCACCAACAGGGCCCACCCCAGCGATCGTCGTAATCGGGGTCCCTATCGCGATCATCATCACGACGACGAATGCGCTTGTATATGTCATGACCACCGTCATCATACTGGACGAGGGCTTCATCGACACGCACCCAATCTTGGGCGATGTTGAACATCTCTTCCATCGTCACTGGTTGCTTACGCAAGAGTTCTTTGTGGAGGTCAGCGTTGCGCGGCTGTCGGAGCCCGGCGATGAAGATGCTGATGGCCTCCTTCAGAGAAACAGCGAATGTAATGCCGTAAAGACTCATTCGGAGAGTCATGAATCTAGGCAAGCTCGTACTTGGTGCCGGGCTGCTCACAAGTAGGCTTGTAGTTTCCAATGAACATTTGCCGGAGTTGCGGCCAGCTGTGGATGGAACCGTCTCACTGGTGAAGCAGACAACGGTTGGCAGACTCACCGAGCACCACCGGAAGGTAGTTTGCCATGACTTGCTCGCTGCCTCCTGCTGCTCGAATGGTCGTCTCATAAATGACGATCCACTGTTCAGGATCAGCCTTGCTGTCGTAATGCCTCAAGTCCCCAATCTTGAAACTTCTTGGCCAATGGACTTGGCGGAGGCGCTCAGAAAATGACTTGGGGCAAGGTGCCCTATACCGAGCTCGGTATCTGTCGTCGATGAAGTGAAGGAGGTCATCCGGGTGAGGTTGGTCGACCTCTTGGGGCGCTCGGTGTGGTTGTCTGTTGCCAGCCTCCTGACGGCGGCGGTTACAGCCTTGGATGGGGTCGACCTGAGCTTCCTGATGACTCTCCCAGTCTCGGTCGTTGGCATTCCCTTCTTCTGCCTGGTTTTGGTGGCCCTGGCGCGTGCTGCGGGAACGGCGGCTACGAGATGGGCCGACCGAGTTCTCACGCATGAGGTTGACTTGTGCCTCTGCGGCCTTGAGGTGATCGAGGACGGCTTCGAGCACAGGGGTGGCTTGCATGCCTCTGAGCTGCTGCACCGCAACGGCGATGTTGGCGCTGGGAGTCTTATGAGCCTGTCGCTCCCCAACAAGGTCGAATTCGCCCTCGAGATTGCGAGGTTGGAGCCTTCTTCTTTGCGGGGCGGCGGGTTGCACTTGCGGAGCGGCGGGTGCGTCTTGCGCCGCGGCAGTAGGCACTCCATCATTGTCTTGGGGGGCTACGCCGCCTTCTGCTGCCTGAAGTGTGTGACGTCGTGCTCGGTCTGCGTTACGGGCCGCCCTTGCTTCCGCCTCCTCGGCAGTTTTGAGGAGGGGGTGGTTCATCAACGCTGATGTTGAAGACCGCGCCTCCAAAACCCGGGGGGAATTCTGGGAGTTCGTCTGCGTCGAGCAGATCCTTGATCCGCTGAGGGAACTCATCGTCATCTGTCATGGAGGTGGAGCTTGCAGAAGCGATTGCACCATCCAGCCTAGAGATAGAACTCGAGCCCCCGACCTCTTCAGCGTTCGATTGGGAACCGCTAGAGGCCGCTTCGCTGTGGACACAATGGATGACATGCCTGGCTGTTCCATCGAGTTGGAACTCGACGAGTTGAGCCGGAGGTGGTTGAGGTGGGGCTTGGCCTTGGAATAGGCTCCCCATCTGTTGTTGGTACGCCGTGGAGGTGTTGGCCATCCCAAAGGGGAACTGGCTTGGACCCACGATGGTTTGGGCATTGCGTCCCATGTTAGCCCGACCAGGTGCCGATTACGGCCGGGGATGAACTCGAGGCCCGGTTGGTGGTCGGACAGCCGTCAGATTTG
This sequence comes from Chrysopogon serrulatus, assembly GCA_015844335.1. NCBI lineage: Eukaryota > Viridiplantae > Streptophyta > Magnoliopsida > Poales > Poaceae > Chrysopogon > Chrysopogon serrulatus. Next base: position 168,715 of record JADLZL010007357.1, read on the forward strand.
GATCTGGGCGACCTCGCGGGTTGGCGCGGTTCCAAGTGCCGAGCCGAGCCGCAGCCAGATTTGGATTTGGGCCGCGAAGCTGATTGACGCGATCTTGAGGGCCACGCCGAGGTCGAGCTACCGCCAGATTTGGATCTGGTCGGTGAAGCTGGTCGACGCGTGCTTGAGGACCACGCCGAGGTCGAGCTGCAGCCAGATTTGGATCTGGTCGACGGGACTGGTCGACGCGGGCTTGAGTGCCACGCTGAGGTCGAGCCACAGCCAGACTTGGATCTAGGCGGCGAAGTGGGTTGACGCGAGTCTAAGCCCTGCGTCGGCGTCGGTGGACAAGGGTGAAGCCCTCGTCGTCGGGTCGATTCTGAGTCGACTCGAGACCATCGAGTACTTCCACTAGGCCCCTCCCGACCTGATGGATAGATCGGATCAGGTCGTGATCGTTGGTTTGGCTCCTTTGGCGACGACGCCGTTGCAGGACCGTCGTCCTCGGGCCTGATCCCGAAGATTGGTGAGCTGGCGGTGCAGCTCGAGATGCCGGTGCTAAAGTGGGTCGTTCTTCGTCCGTGGCTCTAGTGAGGGTCCTGGCACCTGTGGTCTAGGTGAAGGAACCGATGGTGAAAGTGCGACCTGCCTCAAACTCCATGGAAGCGGCGAAGGAAACCATCTTGCTTGCCTCAAAATCTATACGCGCACCCCCCTATCTGGCATGCCACTATCGACGAAATATCGGTGGCAGTCTACCATGGGTATACCGACGGTAGTGATTTATCGGTGGAGGCATGCTTAGACTACAAGCAAGACGTAACAGGAAGAACAACACACACGGTTTACCCAGGTTCAGGCCGCTAGATGCGTAATACCCTATGTCCTGCTCTTCGGCTATTGAAAAATTTATATGTCTGAGGGGGTCCCTGCCCGCCTTATATAGTCTAGGGGGTAGGGTTACAAATCTTGAGATCCCGATATGGTCGGTTACAGGTAGATCGTATCTAACTAGGACACAATTAGTTTTCTAACCAACTAGTTGCCTTGCATGACAAGCAACTCCCCGATTGTCCTTTGGGAGTCCGACCTGTGCCAAGGAGGCCGATCGGGGTTTTGGTCTTGTGGGTCGGGCTGCCCCTACCCGAAAGCAGGCCCAAGGCCAGCCGTGAGGGTATAGGGGGCTAAACCCCCATAATCATTGATTGAATCACCGCTGGAGGAAACCCCTGTATTTATAGGCACAAAAGATGAGAGGATCCTGAACCACCCGTGATCCTTGGGGATAAGAACGACGACTCAGTTACACTGCGCAAAGCACGATGGGAGGAATCAATTCCAATAAAATCTAGAAGACCCGTGAGGCGATACAGTTCCGCATGTAGGAGAAGAAGACGTGCCGGAGAAAGCGGGAAATAGTTTTGGACGGACGGATATAAGGATGGTTCATCAAGCCAGAGATGACACGACCAGAAAGATTCCCTTGGATATTTTGGAATAAAATCAATTTTATCCCAAAATTGGGGGCATGTGTTCACACCACATTTTGGTGAACTATGGACCACATTGTCAGAGCGCAACAAAGCAGACTAGACGGATCGACTAATGAAGAGATGATGTCAGCAAAGCATGAGGTGTGTCCAAGGCCGATCAAAGGAAGAAGGAAGCATATGTCGGACTCTATCAAGAAAGGGAAGGATTGGAGTCCAAATTACCTTTATTTTTATATTCATATTCATGTAGGACTCGTGTTAGGACTCTGGGCTATATATATCAAAGACCGGCCATTGTAAAGACATCCAATCAATCAATACAACAACAATTTTGGCCTCCAGCCACCCCTTAGGAGTAGGAGTAAAGTAGATCTCGGTGAGACCTTCGACGAATCGAGCTACATCGGTTGAGTCCGACCTTCAGTTTGCTTCTAAGTATTGCCATGGTTCATGTCTCGTCTATACGGTTGCATCATTTGATCTCATATAGGCTTGATTTGAGCTAGTTATCGGTTTATATCTCATTTGTATAGCTGCATCTAATGACCCCACTGCAAATTAGGTATAAGCTAGTTATCGGCTCTATTAGATTGGCGATCTAGAAGATTTATTAATTTACCAATATTGTTTGTTTTAAGCCTAATTTATCTTTTCGAACAATATCATTGCCCAATCAATATTGATAGATTAGGTTGCGCTTAAACTCTATCAAAGATCCTTTGTTCCGGTGCGTATTCATGCTCACGCTTATTCTTACCGGAGTAGTCGATCAAGCTCGTATCGGCTAATCTGTCGATCTTGGTTGTCACGTGTTGTGGGTTCAAGGCTTATCTGGATGCGAGTAGACCCAAGGGTTAATTTTCGAGTCGCCAGCCGTTAGACCAGCTCTATCTTTGATTTGAGGGGTTGCTCGTGTTTGGAGACGCTTGCTTAACAAGCGTAGATTTAGGTTATCTCGAAGCCGCCGGCCATCAGACCAGCTTCGTTGTAATTTAAGTATGCTTGTAGTTATGTTTGAGGTTGATTTAGAGCCGACGACCTTTCAGACCAGCTCTACTTTGACTTGAAGGATAGCTGCGGTTAAGACAAGTAGTCCGTTTCTGCTTCATGGACCCTATATCGGCTAAACAGCCGATCCAGTTATGCTTTTCATAAGTAGTGCTTACACCTAAATCTGTTTGAGAGTCAAATAGACTAGTGTCGTTTGCTAGATCTATTGAAGCCCGCCGGCTGATAGACCAGGTGGATGTAGGTCTAGCAAGCTTCATGAAAGTAGTTTAATAGGACCGCTAGCCGATAGACCAGTCTTGGTAAATTATTGTTTATTTGGCGATCGGGCTAGATTTATACGTATGAACTACCCTATTGCTTGGACCTGTATCGGCTAAATAGCCGATCCGGTTATATTTTAAACGACAATGCATGCACGATTGTTGTCTTAAATATAGTTAGGCTTAATAAATACGCTGGTGTAATCTGGTCTGTTTGCTACTGTAGGCTGCATGGAAAAACCCACATTAGTAAATAGGTTATTTTATTAGATTAATCATTATTATCGGCTACATGGAAACACCCCACTGTTAATGGTTAATTTTATCTGGCATGTTTATTAAAGTAACAGTCTTTGAGCTGGCTTGTGTTGCATAATTTGTATCTTTTATCAATTGATGAGATCGGCTAAATAGGTTGCTTTACTCGCTATATATACAGCCGTTCAAATCGTATTGTTATTGCTACATGCTCTACACTGGTAGGAGTTGACTTTCTAGTTAATCTCCTTTGATTCATCGATCATTGAGGACCATACATCTTGAAACTGTCTGGCAACAAAACCGGCAGGTTCCAGAATTTGATGTTTGCTATCCCTTGTCAACTGCAGGTCAAATTGACAGGTACGCCCCAGATCAAAGTCACCAAGCTCGGCTTGCCTCGTCCAGGCTTAGGGGATCATGGACTCTGGCTCCCGTACACTCTCTGAGAGCCTACTCGTGTGATCCACTGATGCAGGAAGATCTATACCACTTTTTGCGTCAACACCACCAAAGTCGTTAAACCCACAAAGGAGTGTAGTGCGGCCATCATGAATACATCACCAATCAAGAAAGAAGATCCAGGACGCCCTACTATTGAGTGCTCAATTGGAGATCAAGTGTTTGTACATGTACTATGCGATCTTGGCGCCAGCATAAGTGTCGTGCCAAAAATGGTCTTCGATAAACTCAGCTACTCCAAACTCACGCCCACGACGATGTACCTACAACTAGCAGACCAGTCACTCCGCCACCCTAAATGAATCGTCGAGAATATTTTGATAAAGATAAGAGATTTCTTTCTTCTAGTAGATTTTGTTGTGCTTGACATGCAGGAAGCATTGAAGACACTACTTATATTAGGAAGACCCTTCCTGAGCACTACAAATGCTCACATTGATGTTGGGGCTGCAGAAATCCGGTTTCATATCAATTGTAAGGAAGAGAGGTTCGCATTCAAGCCACGACTAGAACAATGCTCTCAACTAGAGAGGCGTGAAAAGCAAGAAGAATTAAGGTCTTCAACTCCGGGACCAACAGTCGCTATAAAGATATAATCATGAGGAGAAGTCCAGTCCAGAGGACTATAAACATCGGACCCTCGCCGATATATATCTAAAAATACAAAAATAATTAACTAGTGGGACCCACAGACACTAGAACCCACTTGCTATTTCACATCCCATGTATACATTGGATTCCAATTAAATAACCACCCACCTGCTGTCACCCTTCTTCTTTTCCATCGAAAGAGTGACCTAGGTGCAGCATAGGGGGAGGTGGAGCACTAGAGCAAAGATGGGGCAAGTAGGGCCCTGTGTGGGATCGGCCGGTCCCACACCAGACCGGCCGGTCTCCCCCTCCTCGCCTATAAAAGGGCAAGTGCCTAGTGAGCTCGACTCACTCCCCTCTGCTCAGTTCTCTGCCTTTCGTCTCTGTTTTTTGAAATCTCTTGCTTACCAAGTCCTAGAGAAGAGAAAGAGAGAAGGTAGAAGCGAAGAAGAAGAGTAGAGGTGCTAGGGAGTTGCTTAGTGACTAATGAGGGGAAGTGCTACTGGAATTTAGAGGGAGAATTGAGCAAAAGTAGAGGAGGTGCTGCCCAAATTTAGAGAAGATGATCGTCTAGTTAAGGGGAAACTCTGCTAAAAATTTGGTTCTGGTAGTAATCACCCCACAAGGACCGCTAACCCCTGGACGACTGACCCTCTAATTTTTTTGGTGGAAACCTTCCCCGCAAGGACTGCTAACTTCCTCTAACGTTTCTTTTGTTACTGACTCGATTTACTTATTCCCACATGTATTTATTTTTCGTGTTTAAATCCTTGTGTTTGTGGAGGTAGCAATATCCCACACTTTTCTTTATTTATTCTTATTTGTACTAACCCTCTTGTGGAGGAGTTCATTCCCACAGGAGTAACATACTCTTGGAGTGGTTATTTTCATTATCACATTTCCTAACCCCGCTCCAAGAGTCTTCCTTGTGTTTCTCTTGGTCTTTTCACTTATTTGTAGGATGAGTGGCTTTGGAGAGGGATCAAGAGCGGACTCCAGTCCTGATCCACTCGCTCAACTCGGAGCTCTATCTCTCGAGCAAGCTCTGACATGCAGGTTGACGAAATGCCACTCCCCAGCAATAGGCCATCATCTTTCTTGACAGTTATATACCATCTAATGGAGGAACATGACCTCAAGTGGAAGAATGAGGAGGAGAAGGATAAGTTCGGGCTCATCAAAGACCACTAATTCATCCTGACCACAATGTATGACCCTGAGCTCCTCCAAGACACAGGTATGGACACTAAATTCCAAACCATCTTTTCAGTCATGGGATGGATGGGATTTGCAGACATTTCTGAGCCAGGGTGCAAACTATTTACTTCTAAATTTTTGTGCACCCTGAATTTTGTTGAAAATAGGGTAAATTTTTGAGTCTGGGAAAGAGCAAACCTTAACTTGAAAGGAGCTAAGCTTAGCTCTAGGGTTCCACACTAAGTGCATGGTAAATGTTAATGCTGCCATTCTCGACTTCATGAGAGAACAGTTCTGGAGAGAGATAACCAACCAAAATACACCTACGCATGCTAAGACTTGTAGAATTCAATTGCCCACATTAAGCTTCATGCATAGATGGTTGGCATTTACTCTCTTGCCATGAGGCAACACTAGCACAGTGAGGATAGATGAGCTTAAGCTACTTTAAGCTATAGTGAAGAGTAGGAAGGTTTCCCTTGTTACCACGATGATGAAGCAGTGGCTAGAGCTTTTCAGGTTTTGGGGCGATATCGAGTGCACCTCCTTGGTGGCTTGAATTGCCAGCTATATCGATTTGTGGCAGAATTCGCTAGTTTCGGAATTGGAGGAGGTTGTGGTCGTATATCCTACGACTATTTTCGCCAAGGTCAAACCTTGGTGAAGAGAGGAAACATGGTGATAATGAAGATTAATGGCAGAGAGATCTAGTTACCTAACCCGAAGCTCAACTTATACACCACCCGTTCTTTGCTTGTCAATGTGCAAGTTACAGCAGCAACACCACTGAGGAGTGCATTGGTGTCGGGGGCCAAACAACCGGCCTGTTGGGCCCCCAGCTAAATAAAATTAAGCAAGCCATTAACGACCCGCGACCGGCCTTTAAAGCCGGACCGGGTGGGCCGATGCTCCAACGGCCCACTAGGAGGCCGCGGCGGCGAAGCCCGCGGGACGACGCTTACGCCATGCTTGGGGGGCTTGACCCCCCGGGGGCACGGCTCAGGCGACCCCGCGGGACTAAAGGACTCGTGGTCGTAGCCCGGAGGCCACGACTCGCACGACCCCTCGTTGGCGTCTTCGCGAAGAAGCCGCCCGAGGCTTGCACTCCACGCTTGGGCCACGACCTCGCCGCAACGCGACTAGTCAAACCGTACCCTCCCGTCTGCGCCCGCCAGGCATGGGAAAGGAGCATCTTGACCGCACTTTGTGCGGCAAAGGCGGGGCATGGAAGCGGATGCCAGTGGCACTATTGGTCAGAGCAGGGCGTGGTTCGACTCCTTGACCGCGCTGTTAATGAGAGGCAGGGTGTGGCTCGACGTCTATTCACCCCCTGATTGGCAGTCCGGACAGCCCAACCATCACGACCCACTCCCGAACCGTACGACATCATTAACTTCGGGATAATACTCCAAACGCTCTAATCAACTGTTTAGCCTCTCCGTCCACTGTTAAGGCATGGGCAGACACTCCGGCGACACGACCTCACCGGCGACCAACGCGTGCGACGCAAGGAAGAAGGACGCCCCGACCCCAGGAAGGCAGACGAGCCACTTCACCTTTGTCCTTTTTTTCTACACGGCACGCCCATACTTCCTTTATGTAAGGCCGTCCCCTCTCTTCGTCCATAAAAGGGAGGGTGAGCCATTTCGCGAGACAAGTTCGAACCAATAGCAAAAACCACTGAAAACACACCACACACACGCCACGATATTGGCACCTCGCTCAACCAGAGACTTGGAAGCCCCTCCCTCTCTCGAACCGGTTGTAACCCCTACTACGAACCGCCGCTAAGTAACACGATCCTTTCGAACTGGACGTAGGGCCTCACGCCCAAACCAGTATACTTCCCGTGTCCTCTTAGCGAACCATCCGGGCATAAACGCCGCATCTATAAATTTACTAGTTGGTGCTTTCATGAAACACCGACGGTTGGGCGCTGTAGGGGCCTTGTGCGTTTGTCTCCAAAACCCAAAGATCCGGATGGCCAAATCCAACGATCTTTTTCCCTCTCAGGGCACCCATGTCCGGTTTAGGAATCTCGATTTCATCAAGATCGGGGTGGACTACGACATGATGCTCCTCCCCCCAACACCAATGTCGTCGCCGTCTCCGCGTCGTTCGCCGACTTACGCCTCTACGACAACAACCCGGCCTGGCACGGCAATACCAAAGAAGTCGGCTCGCTCCCGCAAGACGATGCAGGAGAAGGGACCACCACAGGAACCGGGACGCTCGCCGTCGCCGATCACGGCCCAAGGAGGAACCTCGGCGCCTCTCCGACACGCTCATGTCCAGCACCGCCACGGTCACCACCGGACCCGGTCTGAGGAACGACGACAGCAATCAGCTCCACGACATCCGCGATGTCCCGGACGACGACGACGAGTTCGGGATCCGGAAGCGCTACTCCACTTCCTCGGCGTCTGCGATTACCTCCTCGGCGACTACGGCAGCGACGACGATGATGGCTACGAACTCACCTGGCCGTAATTCTGGCTACGATCGGTAGACCCGTGAACTCGCCTCCCGGCTAAATTCTCGCGCACGTTACATTTACTCCGTATTACTTGCTTTGTATAACGGTTAAATTCCTATATTAATTTTGTACCACGAGTTTGTACTTAATTACGAGAAATCAACTCATATGTAACAAGGTCCAAAAATAGGACCGGGGTTCGCAGGCCTGCCCGCGAAGGGATCATGGCCGCCTCGGACCGACGGAGTGAGGGGGCGACCCGAGAAAGAAGCCCACCGGGCGGCCTAATTTCCCCGAGCACGCCGAAGTGATTAGGCTTTTCGGGCCGTGTTCGAGTCCAAGGTTGATCTTTGATTCAGAAATTTTGGCGAAAAAGGCATCGAGCCCACGAGCCCGCGGATGGCTTGGAAAAAGTACAAATCAGCTACCTGGATTTATGAGGCTGGTCACACCGTGCACCGCAAAGGCCGGGAACCTGGGCGTCACTTGAACTACCCGCTAGCAACTCACCGGGCACTGCGCCTCGACCCAACTGATGGGATGGCACAGCGTTGTCCACCTCCTCCGACCCCACTAAAGGGTCACGTGGGGAGAAGACTCGACCCCCATACCGGGCCCACGTGAACGTGGGGGCGCCGGGGGCTCAAGGGCAGAAATGTTAGAAACATCAAACTAAAATAAACCCTGGGGGCGAACGCGTACGACCCCCCGCGCCCCTAGGAAATGTGCGCGCGATCACGACCCCGAAACAAACGAACTAGTTCAACCCCTCGGCTCGAGAGAGGTCAATTCCCTGAACGTACCGTTTGCACTTCTCGATCGATCGTTTTTACGACTTCTTTCTCGATGTTTTAAATTATTTATGGTTAAGATAATAAAAGGTGAACAAACTTGCGAAACTAACAAAAGATTTTATTAATTCTCCCCCCTTCATTGCATTCCATGAGTCTTTTCAGGAAAGAAGAAAAGGGGGGAGGGCGAGATCGCCGACCCTAGCCTACAGCTCCCCGGCAAAGAGCTGATCCACCGGGGAGAGCTCCACCGCGACTCCCGCTGCCTCCTCATACTCCGGGAGTATGTCGGCGTAGTCCTCCAAGGACTCGCCGGGAAGCCGGTGACGCCGGTCATGTCGGCGTGCCGTTGTGCGCCCGCCATCGCCACAAGAACGATGGCGCCCGGCGGATCGCGCGCACCATCGACGCTGCTGATGCTGACCTGCGCCGTCTCAAGGCGCGCCGCGCACGCCGGGCGGGCGCATGGACAAGGTTGGCGAAGCTCGGTCCCGGCGGCCGCTATCGCCTCCATCTCTCCGCTATGGCCTCGTGAGGACACAAGAAACCGCCATGGCGTAAAAGGAGTAAAAGAAGAAACGGGCAAAGAAGCGAACGAAAAAAAAGACCCTCACCGGCGTAGGCACGGTCCGCCTCCTCCCGCTGCCGGCGACGACGCTGTTTTTTTCTTCCTCGAAGCGCCACCACCACCGCCTCAAGGGCGGCGATGCGCCGAGGGGCGACCCCCGTGTGGAAGCGGAGGGGCCGATGGTTCCACCGGGCCGGAGGGGCAGCGGCGCAGCGCCGCCGGGAACGGACGGCCTAGCTGCCCGGGAGGAGCCGACGACATAACCCACCGATGAAGTCCGGCAGGTCTGGAGACGCTGGCCACCTGCGTGTCCCCGGCCCTGCACATTGCGAGCCGGAGACCCGACGGACTCCTCGGACCTGGCCCTCCTCGCCGGCGCACGCCTCTCCATCCCAGAACAAAGCAAATGGAGAAGAAGAAGAAGAGTGGGAAGACAAGAGTGAGGTAGCGTAGCGGGGTGAGGAGAGGTCGTGCGCCACGACCCCTTTTATAGGGGCCGTGGAGACCCCAAGGGCCGCTGCGACCGAGCGGCGGGAAGATCACTCATCTTCCCGTCCGACGCCCCGCCTTCCAGCCGCCTGCTGCATTAATTCCCACGCCAGACCCGAGGCAACGACGCTGTGAGCACGCCTCCCCCAGATAAGTCCCGGCGCTGTCTCCGGCCCGTCAAAGCCGACGCGACCCCTCGGTTCCCCGACGGTTCGGAGGCGCATTATTGGGGGGGGAGGGCGAACCGCCCAAAGAACACATCCGAAATCGACGCATCCCACTACCCCCGAAGCGACGATTCAGTCTCTCGTGACGTGGCCCACGTCCCCAGAGACTCGGGGGCTACACCCGGCGGGTGCGCTCGCATGCACCCACCGGACAAACCGCAACGACCCTCAGTCTTCAAGTCCCTGCAGGCATGGGCCCACGCACCGCAAGGACTTGGGGGCTACCGCCGGGGCTAAACAACTGGCCTGTTGGGCCCCGGCTAAATAAAATTAAGCAAGCCATTAACGGCCCACCGCCCGGCCTACGAAAAGTCGGGACAGGTGTGGGCCGACGCCCAACGGCCCACTAGGAGGCTGCGGCAGAAGCCCGCGGGACGCACTCACGCCATGCGCTGGGGCTCGACCCCTGGGGCGCGGCTCGGCGCCCCCGTGGGGGCTAAAGGACTCCCGGATCGTAGCCTGTGAGGCCGCGGCCGCACGACCTCTCGTTGGCGTCTTCACGAAGAAGCCGCCCGAGGCTTGCGCCCACGCTTGGGCCACAACCTCGCCGCAACGCAACCGGCCAAACTGCACCCTCCCCTTCTGCGCCCAGGCATGGGAAAGGAGCATCTTGACCGCACCAGGCGGCAAAGGCAGGCATGGAAGCGGATGCTAGCGGCACTATTGGTCAGAGCAGGGCGTGGTTCGACTCCTTGACCGCACTGTTAATCAGAGGCAGGGTGTGGCTCGATGTCTAATCACCCCCCTGATTGGCAGTCCGGACAACCCAACCATCACGATCCACTCCCGAACTGTACGATGTCATTAACTCCAGGATAATACTGCAAACGCTCTAATCAACTGTTCAGCCTCTCCGTCCACTGTTAAGGCATGGGCAGACACTCCGGCGACGTGACCTCACCGGTGACCAACGCGTGCGACGCAAGGAAGAAGGACGCCCCGACCCTAGGAAGGCAGACGAGCCACTCCGCCTTTGTCCTTTTTTCTTTTTCTACATGGCACGCCCATACTTCCTTTATGTAAGGCCGTCCCCTCCCTTCGTCTATAAAAGGGAGGGCGAGCCATTTCGTGAGACAAGTTCGAACCAATAGCAAAAACCACTGAAAACACACCACACACACGCCACGATATTGGCACCACGCTCAATCAGAGACTTGGGAGCCCCTCCCTCTCTCGAACCGGTTGTAACCCCTACTACGAACTGCCGCTAAGTAACACGATCCTTTCAAACTGGACGTAGGGCCTCACGCCCAAACCAGTATACTTCCCGTGTCCTCTTAGCGAACCATCCGAGCATAAACGCGCACCTATAAATTTACTAGTTGGTGCTTTCATGAAACACCGACAGTCGGCACGTTTCGCCAATGTGCAACCCACATACTACTACGGTGCTGACCTGACGCCACAAGGTCTAGCCTACACCAGCTACATCAACTTTGAAAAAGTGGAATCTTCCCATAGAGGACAACCTTCACAAGACAGTTAGGAACAGTACACCCAACCATCGCCATAGGCGGCCGAAGTCCTCTGGAAAGAGATGGTGGAATGGCCTTTAGGTAATTTCAGTGATTATCAAGGAAGATTGTTTGTTGATTTGCAGGAAGTGTCATATGGAAGGCATCAGCGAGGCCGTGCATCTGATGTCGGTATGGGCTACCACGACTGACAAATGCAGCAGTAGAGGACCGACCGCATGCTCCACACCCTTGAGGTGCAAGGTGCCACTCTCCTCACACAGAACACCTCCATCGTGGGGCAGCTACACCTACATGACCAATACCATCAGCAGTAGCTGCAGAACTAGGACTACTTCTAGCATACAGGCATGCGGCCACCGCCATGACATTGATCGACTACTGCATATCTAGCTTGGGGGAGAGCACCCCCGTTATCTTGAGGTAAGTTGTCTTTGCCCTTGTTTTTTATTTTTTGGCTTAGTTTGCTCATTAGTTTGCTTGAATAAAAACCGTGAAAATCAAATAAAAAGAGTGTGTATATAGGCTTGCTTAATTTTAGTTTGAATAAAAAGAACTTGGAGAAAAATATTTTGCCATGGAAATGATAAATAGTTGCTCTATTAAATTTCTCTCAAGTACCTAGCTTACAGTCAAGATTTCTTCCAAGGTTTTAGACATAACTATTTTGACATGAATATTTGCTCTGAATCTGAAACTTGTGGGTAGCATATTCCTGATCCCGAGTCTAGGTAGTTGTTGGACATGACTTGAGATGGTTAGAGTTGCTATTTATCTTGTTCCAATGTGATGCTAAAATTCTGGAGATTTAATTCTAAAAATTTGAAAAGACACATGATGAGTTTCTTGTATGACAATCTTAAATTCCCACTAGAGCCATATTGCATATTTAGGTTAGGAAGCTTTCACACAATTGCTGCTTATCGTTGCGTTGAGTGTCGTCAACCTTTGTGACCCTTATGAGAGACTTGTCATGCTTTTAAAATCAAGGTTCACACACTCCACCTCATATGCAATACTCTACCCTAGAGTAGGCACAAAAACATGCCATTCCATCCACCCAAAAATGTTCTGCTCCTACACTGGGGGTAGACATCAAAAATATCCATCCACCGAAAGACATGCTCTAGGGTTTCTTTCCATCTCTCAAAAAATTTGGTACCAAAGGAGAGATGTGAGCTATGCAAAAGAAAGAAAAGAAAAAGAAGAGTTGAGAAAAATGGACAAGTGTCCATGAGAGAGAAATAGATATTCAATACCCACCTCCCTAAAGAAAAAGAAAGAGAGAAAAGATAGCTCACATCCCTAGCAAGGTTTCAATGTTTCAAAAGAGAGATCCATTTCAGCATGGTAGAATTAGGTTCATCACCTTTCCATCACATATCCATCATATTCCACACACATGCATATCTTGATTTGATTTTATGACTCATTTCTCTTTGGATCCTTTGTTTGACTTCACAATACATGCTATGCAAGTATGCTTATCTATGCTATCTCCACACCTATGAGCTCCACATAAGCCTTAAATATAGGTTGAGATAAAGGCACTAGCTTCATTGCCTTAGTAAGGAATCCAAAAATACCACATACTTTAGAGACTTGAGAGTGTCATACAATGAAACTCTGAGCATTATTTTGAAAATCTATAAAAACTCTAGAAAGTTGGTTGAATGAAATAACTTGAGACATAGTGCTTGACTTGATCTTTCTGTCTTTCAACTACTCATGACCCAACGAGAAGGATGTTAAGCTCCACGGTTCAAGGTAATATGGGTAAGTGTGAAAGTTAGAACGGTTTACTCTAACCTTACAGGAGAATTTCTATCTAGATGCATGTGTGCTCTTGAGAAGTTTGATATTGCAGCAACTCCTGATCTATTTGAAGAGTGCGGTTTGCTAAGGGACTAGCAAAGGTTAAGCTTGGGAGAGTTGTTGACCGCTATTAATTACCAAATCTATAGATCAACCAAAGAGGGTACAATTGATATTACCAATGTAGGAATAGGGGTTACACTAACTGAATTCCATGAGTTTTGGTGTTTCACTATTTTTGTAGGTGAATATTAGAAAAGATGCAATCCCAAAAGTATATCGGAGCATAGAATGCACAAATGGACGGCACGACAACACAGAAACATTCTAGAAGAGACCAGAAGGCAGTGCACCGAAGGAGAGGCCAAGCGGGCCCAGGATGGGACCGGACGGTCCCACCCCAGACTGGTCGGTCTGCCCAGGGGCCCCTTCTTGGCCCGCTTCACCCAGGTTGCTCCACCGCCTTTGAAGAGAAATCTCAGCCGTCCGCCAAAGTCGATTTGATCCAATGGCTCACGTTCACCCCACCGGGCTATAAAAGAACGGCAGGACCCCCCGAGAAGAGAGCCCAAGAAACCCTAATTCATTATTTCCTCTCTTAGAGAGAGCGCAGGGTTCCATCCTCAGAGAATTAAATTAGAACTCCAATGTTTCAAGTTCTAGTTAGGCATTAGCTAGCAAGGTTTAAGTAGAGTTGAGCTACGCTCAGGATTCTGAAGACATCATCCGGAGGCTGGTATAGCTTTGTATCCCACTTTTCATTATGACTATTCTTAATTATTATGTTCCAGTTTATTAAGTTCCTAGTTTATTTTAGTGTTTTGTTTGATATAGCATTGCTTGATGATGAACTATCTCATATGATCGTAAAGCGCTTAGCTCATTACTCGAGTGGGTTAAGTGGTCGATATTATGTAAGCGTGGTGCTTAGATATTATCTACCTACGAATGCACCTTGTAGGATGAGTTTGGTGGTAGATCGTGGGTGTGACAATCCTATTGAGTCCTATGTATTCCGCCCCCCATTTATAAGATTAGCGAGAATGTGGTTGCAAAGGAGGAACGTACTATGTTCACAAACCTCTCTAGTGACGTTCCTTGTGGGTACTTTAAAGTCATCAATGCTATAGACGAGAGTAATGTACTAGAGTAAATGCAAAGACTTAGTAAATCTGACACTATATAGGAATTCAACCTCTTAACTAATCTTCTGTTTTTGTCTTGCTACATTAGAGAGTTTCTATTTCTATCTCTGAGTGATTTATCATTGCCCTACACTTATCATATATTTCTATTTGGCTTACCCCTGCATAAGTATGTCCTTGTCATGTTGATTTTATCTAAGTATGTATACACATCAATATTCTCTACCTGTCCTTTCCCATGGGATTAAATAAATATGACAATTGGGTTGACTCCCAATAAAATGCTACAATAGTATTCATCTATGCGTTTGCCGATACTCATTTATATTTATATTCAAAGATAGTTGTATGATTTAATACCACACTTCTCGATGTCACTACTGGGGATGATAACCCGATGTTTGACATGGTGATGTTAAGAGGTGTCAACAGCTTAGTCCTACATTAAACTTTCGTTAACTACACAACTTTGATAAGCCTGTCTAGCCACAACCATCAACACGCTATCCTGCCTTCCTTTGGGGAAATATAAATCAACACTTAGTACTCACTAAGGAAGGGGTACACGGTAGTTCTATGCTCTCAGAATCCCTGTTCTGTTAGTGAGGTTAAGAAATACCAACAAGAAGTATAGCTATTGTTTTTTAAGTTTTAAAATAAAATTCTCTAATCAACTAGACATAAAGAATCAGGTTCTCACATTCTACTATATCGCATTCAATCAACAACTTAAGCACATGGGGTCTCTATAAAAGAGTTCCTAACAATAATAAGACTTCTAGGAAGTCATGACTAACTCAATCTTCCTTTAGGTTTATACATGTTTGCTCAAAAGGCTTTTCAATTTAATTCGAAACACAAAGCCTCAATAGCGGAATAAGTGTGTTCGGGAAGCGTTGACCATTGACAAAAACTGAGGCGAGGCAAGGAGGAGTGGGTCAGCCGGCCCGCAATTGGGCTCCACTTCGACAGGAGTGGTCCTTGGTTTGATGTTTCCTAAAATTCATGACTTTTGCAATCAGATCTGATTCAAGCATTGTTGTGCTTCGTCCAAACTTGCTTCCTTTTTCCTTTATGCACATCAAGGTGGAAGACGGTGGATTTAGATAAGATTTAAGGCCAAACTCTATCAATCTTGATCGAGCATGGTGATATTGTTGTAATTAAAAATAAATAATTGAAAGCAAACAATATCATCGGTAACTTAATGAATTTATCATATAATTGAAAGCAAACAATATCATCGGTAACTTAATGAATCTATCATAGTGCGACGCCTAGATAGAGCCCATAACTAATTTATGCCATGATTTGCATCTGTTCACCGGATGACATGTTCAAACCACAACATAAATCGATAACTAGCTTATATCAAGTTTGTACGAGGTTGAACCAGCCAATGCAGTCTTACAAACATTATATAAACCGATAGCTTATACCGAGCATACACGAGGTTGGTCATAGCCAATGCAGCCTTTTAAACTAGATATAAGCCATGGCTAATACTTACAAGCAAACCAGAGGTCGGTCGATGCCGGTGCAGCCTAAGGGTTGGCATGGGACTGAAAGGTTTGTTGTATTGATTGTGTGTTTTCTTTTACAATAGCCAAGGTTTATATTTATACCTAGGGCTTGAATGAGTCCTAACCAATGAAGACAAGCTATGAAACAGAAAAAAATAAAGATACACGACTCTAATCTTTCTCTTCTGGTAGAGCCCGACGTGTCTTTGCTCTCCTATCATCGACATCACCAAAAATCGACTTCTTGCTGACATCATGCCATCTTTGCCGATTGCATCAAAATAGCTGATTCGGGGATAATCAGCTATTTCTGTATTTTTTCTTCACGAATTCTCTAGGCAATATCCGTTACCAAATTCTGGTGTCAACACCTACGAAGAAGCTGTCTACACCAATGAAGTGTTTCACCAACAAAGTAACAGTGGGTTGAACAACCAACAACGTCGACTGTATCAGGCATTTCGAATTTCAATTCAAATTATAATTCGAATTAACCATCACTAAAAGTGTTGGTTTTAGGCCAAGCAAAAATTAATTGGAGCATAACTAAAAAGCTGATGTCCAGTGACAAAACATCAACTCTAAAATTGAGAGGGTAACTTCCTTTGTCAAAAATCAAATGAGCTTCAATAAAGTGTTAGGAACTCAATGAGCTCATATTACTATTTTTTAATGTTAATCATGATGGAAAAATTCTAGGGCAATCTAAAAATTCTCTTGAAAATACTAATTCGGTGACCACAAGTGGTGGCAAGTTCACTAGTGATCCACCAAATCCTAACCATGGGACAGGAATGTCAAAAGGGAGTGGAGAGGAAGAACCCTCAACAGTCAACACCAACTCAGTAAAAAGATCAATAAGGGGACGAAACAACACCTCATGAATACACCGACACTACATACTTGCCGTTTCCCTCTAGAAACCGGAAGCAAGTTGTGGATGCGCAATTCACTCGATGCGTTGAGATAATCGAGAAAATCAATATAAGCATTACTTTAATAGACATTGCATATACCTTCCTATGTAAAGTATATCAAAGACATCATCAACAGCAAACGGTGTACCAAATATTTGGAAACTCAATTATAATATTATTTTCTCTGCCAACTCCGTATGTGATGTGTATTTGCTTAATTGAGTATGATCTTGGTTGTCATGTGGCTTATTTGTGGTCCTTCATGATATTCGACGGACTTTTTGGCTTATGTAAGCGACAGTATGTGCGTACCAATGTCGTAAGCAGGAGTAGTCATACTTGATCTTATATAAACTAGAGGAATTCCCCGCGCGTTGTTGCGGAAATTAGTGAAGTAATAGCTCTCATACTATATTATGGCGCACGAAATATTTAGAACTGAATTTAGGTATAATTTGAAAAGATAAGCAGCTAGCTTGTTATTGGACAACTCATAAATTACAATATGCATTTTCTTCGCTAATTGCTATTGTGCAAAAGATCATATAAGTATTAAAAAGATAAGATCTAAATATTATAAAATTATACATGACTACTTGACAACGCATGGAAAAAAGAGGTGAAAAAGTGGAATCAAACTAAATGAAACAACGCAATACATCATCCATGACCATGAGTCTCAATCGATAAAGACAGATAATGATAGTACGTAAATAAGTCTCATCCGCACCTCATCTATTACTCGGCATTAGTGAATCGTAAAAAAGTTATCGAAATATATCCATATGGGGTCTTGTTTTGAAGAGTTTATTGCGAGGAACACCATGGTGCAATTGGATTTTAATTAAGATACTTGGTTTAGGTGCTATGACTTTTTTTCTATTTTAAAAAATAGCTAGTGGGAGATAATTAAGACTAAGTGGGGGTAACTCCTTTGATGACATCATCATACATCACTTTTTGAAAATCCTAATTTTTGATTGGAGGAGACCCTTTAGTGGGTCTTAGGATTATATGAGTATAGGATTGGGTGGTTCTATCACATGTCAACCATAAGACACTTAGAGTAACTCCAACCCAACATGCAAATTGGGCCCCTAGTTTTTCTATTTGCATGCCGACTCAAAAAATAGGGATCCAAATTTGCTTCTAACTCCAGCCCAAGATCCTATTGCTAGGGGAGGGATATGATCCTTCTATTACTAGGGACTTGAAACTATATTTTGAGAGTCCTCCTAAAATAAGAGTCTAAATAGGAGGGCCCTTTGGAGTTGTTTTTTTTTACTTGAGCTCCTAAAAATTAAAATAGAGGCTGTTTAGGAGGTCCACTGGAGTTGCTCTTAGTATCTATTTGGAATATTTATCCTCCTCAATTTATCCTCATCCGATTTTCAAATGAGTATTTAGAACCCTAAATCAATGCAAATAAAAACGTTGTTAACTACAAAGTTTTATAACTTTTTGAGATCTAAAGTCTTTTGGAAATTTTGAATCTCAAATGAGAGAAATTCAAACATAATTTTCTTTGCACAGATGACTTGAAATAAAAAATTTAACTACAAAAGTACATAAGTTTTCAAGATCTACAACTTTTTGCTTTTATCATTTCTCCATCTCAGGTTGTTTAAAGAATTCAAATTTTACTATGTAGCATCTACTTTTAGACACAGAAATTGAGCCACCTCTGCTTCTTACTCAATAGAATCATCATCGCTCTCTATCTTTAGCTAGGGAGAAATTCGATAAATAGCATTTTTTACTAAAATCTTTATTTTTTATAAATTTGGAAAAAAAGAGAGTTGCTCTGAGATATTTATTTATAACAAATCTAGACACTAGGATTTGTTTGGTTCCATTGGACCAAAGTAGCCGGTAGCCCCTTGGTGTGGCTTTTTAATTTGGGGCTAGCACATCCAAAAGATAGCGCATGCAACCCTCTTTCTCTCCTCTCGCCGCTGCTCTTGGGCCAGCACACTCACGCTGCCCACACTACCATCTCTACTATGCCTGCACCCGACCCACCGTACCGCACCCGTAAATAGAGAGGCAAATCTATCTTTATTCAACTACATTAATGGTTAGTAGTTTCTTATAATCTCCAGAACCAAATAGAATAAATGGGCTACAATTTAGCTCCTCTTGTAGTCAGTAGATCGTAGCCCCTAAAACAAGCAGAGCCTAACAAAAATGGACCAACACTCCATAGCGAACCTTGCGTGGAGGGACCCACTTGTCATTGCTTGGATTCGTACAGGTATGACAAGTGGCAAATTTCTTATAACTGCCTAACGAACAGATTGTTTTAGACCCTTTATTTCACTGGCTTGGCTACCACCGTATGAGATCCACTGGTTGTCCATTCGTTTCCCACGTAATACAGATCTATGCTCATTTCAGGCTCATTGTTCTCGCATCTCAAATGTCTTCATCATTTACCCTCCGGAATCCAGTAAGCTTCTTAGTTCATGTTTTGGCTAGTACTCCTAAATAATTAGGGTTCGCTTCCGTAATTTATTGGTTGAATTTGTTACTTCTGCCTCCTCCCCCGCCCTTGTACTTTATACTGTTTCTAACACCGATCCCTTCCTGCACTACACACACTGCCCAGAAATCCCTACTTCCACCGAGGTAAAGGCACAGAGTTCTTTGTTCATTATTCAGAAAATTTCATCAGACTAGGTGATTCGCAATAACAAAAAAACAGACTAGCGGAGGGATAACTGAAATTCAGTGAATTATGCCATCTGTTTTTATTTCAGTCACCATTGACCCCTCCATTTCCTTCTTTTAAGCATTTGAAAAAAAATAGCTTACCAACACCAACCTTCTATCCTTATATCTTGACTGCCTATAGAATTAATTTGGTCATATAGAAATTGAATTTAAATACCGACCACGAATATGTTCGTACATGCTTGATGTCTTTTCTCTTTGTGCACCATCTTCATTAGATTATTGCATATCCTGCGATCAATTTTTTTTTCATCTCTAATATTTTTAAGGTGCCAAAGCATTTCTACATATATTTTCTTACTGGTTGAATTAGTTTTAGAAAAGTTTTGTAATGCCATCTGACATTTTTGACAAAATTACAGAAGCCTTTAATAATATGATGCCTGAGGATGCTTGTAGCAGTGCTGATTCTGAAGAAATCAAACAAATAGCATGCACCATAGCACGAGAATTAGGTTGTCTCAAATGGACTGAAGAAAATCTTGCGGACAATAGCAGCTCATGTCAGATCCATAGAGTTCATCAGCTTGTTCGTCAAATTCATAGGTTTGCTTACGAACCATTTGTTCTGTCTATTGGTCCATATCATCATAGCAAGGGCAACTTACAGTATATGGAGAAGCTCAAATGGAATTATCTGGATTATATTCTTAAATTGAACTGCACAAAGAGTATGCATGACTACATACTTGCTGTTAAGAGTGTAGAATATCAAGCAAGGGCATGCTACTCTGGTGAATTTAACATGGACAGCAAAAGCTTCCAGCGTATGCTCCTGTTAGATGGTTGCTTTATATTGGTTTACCTTACAGGTACACATGGATTTCAGAGAGTAGATGACAAAATAGATGATGGGCTCAGTGTTGACATAAGTGGGACAGGATATGCAGCACAGAAAGCGAACAAGTTTTCAGAAAACAGTGCAAAACAAAAGCTCGACAGTGTGCACGAGATAGAACTAGAAATAGTTGATGCAGGCCAACAGAGTTCAGGGAACAGAAACGTTACTAGTTGCCAAGAAAATTCCAGCATCGAATGGTATGACATATTTGCACTTCTCGATTTGTTCCTCCTTGAAAACCAGATTCCATTTTTCGTTGTTGAAAAAATACATGAGGTTCTTGTGGGTGCCGATATGGTGAACAAACTTAAAGAAAATGTTTCTAATTATATCGAGGACAATCTGCAATACTTCACAGGAGCATTTGGTCCGTATGAAAGGCCTAATGATTTTTACCATCTGCTCCACCTATGTCACATGCATTTTAAACCTCGACTTAATCTGGAGGAGATCAGTCATGTGCAGACTCAATTTGGTAATTGTTTTCTTGATATCTTTTGCAAATTGTTTAACATATCTCGTAGGCATAGTCAAGATAAATGGGACTCAAGGAACAATCAACAGTTCAACATCTTACATGGTGGGCAGGTCGCTCGTTGGCATCAAGCAACGCAATACCATGAAGCAGGAATTATTTTCAAGAGAAAAGAGTTTGGTGGACAAAGTGCTCACTCACTGCTGGACATAACATTTCATGATGGTGTACTTGAAATTCCGTGCTTATCTGTAGATGACAGAACATGCTCTCTTTTTAGGAACATGGTCGCATTTGAGCAGACTAGCCCACAATTTGGCAATTCCATTACAGCCTATGTCATGTTTATGTCTCAGTTGATCAGCAGACCAGATGATGTTACCCTACTTTCGCAAAGAGGAATAATAGTGCACCTTCTTCATAGTGATAAGGTGGTTTCATCACTTTTTAGTCAGCTAACTAATGGCGTTGTATTTGATTTCATGGGCAATTTTTACCTGAGATCAATATGTTGGAAGATGGATATGTACTACCAAAGTCGCATAAATAGGTGGATAGCTTGGTTAAGGCACAACCACCTGAGCAATCCATGGATGGGGTTGGCACTGCTTGCTGGGTTTTTCGTTCTCTTCTGCACAGTTGCACAGACGGTACTTACTGTCCTTGCATATGCAGGACCCCTTAACACTACCCGAGCGATAATGGACCGCAAGGAAATTCATTGATCTCTTCCTTTTATCTATTAATTATTGTTGTTTTATGAAGTAGCTTTGCTGTGGTATGGTACTTTATAAAGCACCACAAAATTCCCTGTCTTGTATAACAATCTTATCTCTTGGGTAGTACTGATTTTCGGTATATCTTTTGTGTGAATACTGTTGGTGTTTATGCTGCCCAAGAGTCAAGCCCAAGGCCCATTCATTTTGGCCCATTTGTACTAGTCCATCCCGGCCATTGGGGGTGATTAACCCTAATCATCCTTGCCACCAGCAGGTGCGCCGCAGTTCTTGTTGCCGAACGTGTGTGTGCATGCAGGTGCTGGCCGTGGCGTCAACTCCGTTGGCATTGCTGTTATCCCTCTTGCGTCACGCTGAGTGCTAGCACACATTTAACACTAGCATTTTATTTCTACTAGTAGTTTTTCTTGAAAATAGCAAGTAAAAATCATGTATTTCTATTGGCAGATTTTTTAAGAAACCGCCAGTAGAAGTCATATTTCTACTGGCGGCTTCTTAAGAAATCCACCACTAGAAATAGTTTGGAATTGATTTTTTTTGAGTTTTTCAAACTTTCTCGAATAGAGAAACTTTCAAAATAAAAGTTATAAATCTCAAAAGTTATGCAACTTTATAGTTGACAACTTTTTCATTTGAAATCATCATTTTATAAAAAACTACGTCCGAAATTGTCAAATTTAAAATTTAAATTTTGCAAATGACCTCCGATAGAGAAACACTTTAAATGAAAGTTGTACATCTTGACTCGAGTTCTAACACATCACTCGGCTCACAAAATACCAAGATTGTTGCAAAGAGGCTTCGTAGTGCATATGGCATCAACCATTGAGTAGCTTCAGTAAGACACTCGTGTAATATGTTATCCGCTTTAATAAGACCCCTTTGTGCAGCTTCACGAAAAGTTGGTAGGAGGACGCCAGAAACAGTTCTTAGATTAGTGAAGAAGGTTGCACTAGCCATGTGGTTTAGAAGAACCCTAAGATAGTAACGCTCACCTTCGGCTGGATTGGCACACAACTCTTCCAATCTGTCTTAGAACCTTTTGCATCCTCCTAATCCATGATTTACCTTGTGCGTCCCACTATAGTACTCCGGAAAGTCTCGATACAATATACCGCCAGCATGCTCAGAAGTTTTGTTCTTCTCAAAGTAGGCTGTAAGCATCAACCTTTCAACACCTGGACGATTAAGCACTCGTCGAACACCCTCACGCTGGTGAAATGACACCATGTGCATGCCATAAAGATGGAGCTGCAAGGACAACACAGAAGGGGACCTATCACTTATATCAAAACCATATATCCTCTATAAGGCTTCTAGAGGAGTTACCCATCTAGCATCTCTATATAGTTTGATCTCACCAATATTTCCTTTATTATCCGTCTTCTCAGCCTCTCTCACAGCCATGGACGCACAGTCATGTCCCTTGTGAATGTACTTAAACCAATACTTGACAGCCTTGATGCTCCCACATGCCTCAACATTGACGTGGCAATTGAACAGACGTAGGAGGTATGGGTTGTAAGGCATGACAATTCTGTTGTCAGGGTGATGCCCACAAACCTTTTCTTTTCTACCATCATCACGACGTCTGTAAACTGGGTATGAATCCTTGCCTTGTAATGTGGCTTCACAGAAAGGTCGCGGGTAATGGTTCTTACATGATTCATGGCCTTTTGTGCATGGGCAATTGCGATTAAGTACTCCACAAGGGTCGTGCATCATATGCTTGGTAACCATTCTATATAGATCTGGATAGTTCTTGTTTGGGAGCACCGCTGAGATCAGAAGGTCATACTGCTCTGGGCACGTGACCTTGTAGGGTCCCTCCATGATTAGCAAAAGATGTGCGTGTGTTAGACCCCTCTTTTGGAACTCTACAACATATACATATACAAGAACCTTTCCAAGGATATACTTTTTTAGTAGCATGTCCTTTCTAGTTTTGCCCTAAAGACTCGACCAAGCTCCGCCTCTACGGCAGACAACGATGAATTCCCTCAGCAGATCAAGGATCTGCTCGGTGCCAATGAATTCTCGGAATTCCCTCCAGGGTTCGGGGGCGCGGTCTTCAACGTCAGTGTTGACGAACCACCCCCCGTCCTCGAAACCCCTGAAGAAGCACAAGCAAGAACAGACTGTAATGCAGACCGGGCACGATGCCACGCACTTGAAGCGATGGAAGCTAGCGCGGCCCCTCAAGGCAACGATGGAGCACCCGCCGCCGCGGCCGCTGCCACACAAGCCGCACCTGCTGCTCCACAAGCGCCACCTGCCGCCCCGTAGAGAAGAAGGCTCCAACCTCACAACCTCGAAGATGAATTCGACCTTGTCGGGGACTGACAGGTCCACAAAACGCCCAGCGCCAACATCACCGTTGCAGTGCAGCAACTCCGAGGCATGCCAGCTACCCCCGCGCTCGAAGCCGTCCTCGATCACCTCAAGGCCGCGGAGGTGCAAGTCAACTTCATGCGTGAGAATTCGGCCGGGCCATCCACGATCGCCGCTCTGCGGCAGCGCGCCCGGGTCACAGTCGAGGCGAGAAGAAGGGAATGCCAACGATCGAGACCGAGAGAGTCATCAAGGGGCTCAGGCTGACCCTAACCGAGGCCGTAACCGCCGCCGCCAAGAAGCCGGCGACAGACGACCACCCCGCGCGCCTCAAGAAGTCGACCAACCTCACCTAGACGACCTCCGCAACCTGATCGACGATAGGTACTGAGCTCGGTATGGGGCTCTAGGTCCAAAATTATTTTCTAAGCAATTCCGCCAAGTCAACTGGCCAAGAAGTTTCAAGATTGGGGATTTGAGGCATTCCGACGACAAAGCCCACCTCGAGCAATGGATCGTCATATATGAGACGACCGTTCGAGCGGTAGGAGGCGACGAGCAAGTCATGGCCAACTACCTCCCTATAGTGCTCGGCGAATCTACCAACCACTGGCTACTACGCCAGCGAGACGGCTCTATCCATAGCTGGCCGCAGCTTCGGTAGATGTTCATCAAAAACTACAAACCCACATGCGAGCAGCCCGGCACCAAGTACGAGCTTGCCCAAATTCATGACTCTCCACATGAGTCTGGGTCACTATCTGGGACATCACTGTCCTGGAAGCTATCAGTATCTTCATCGCTGAGCTCCGCCAGCCGCGCAACGTCGACCTCCGCAAGGAGCTCCTGCGGAAGCAACCTGTGACGATGGAGGAGATGTTCAACATCACCCAGGATTGGGCACGTGTCGACGAGGCCCTCATCCAGTATGACGACGGCGGGCATGACATATACAAGCGCAGTCGCCATCGCGACGATGATCGCGATAGAGACCCTGACTACGAGGACCACTGAGGAGGACCTCGCCCCGACCGCCATAACAACCTACGGAAAGACTGCGGCAATGACCGCCGCGATGACCGTGGTAGTGAGCGCCGCGACAACCGAGGCGGCATTCGCCACGATGATGATCGGTCGTACAGACGACGTGGTGGCCAGGACTACAGCAACGACAACCGCCGCAACAGGGGCAACCGTCAGCGCAACTCCGTCAACAACACGGACAAAGAGCAAAAGCGGGAGGTTGATGGCGAGTATGACAAGATACTCAATGGCGACTGCCCTCGTCACCCTAACAAGGGGCATACCTTCGGTGAGTGCAACGGCTTCGCCAGCATCTTTGCCCAAAAGAGACAGCGCACCAACAAGAAGGGCAATACCAAGAAGCCCAATATGCGCGACAAGTCTAATGACGTTGAGGATGACGGCAAGAACCCGTGCCATGCCTACAAAGACCCAGAGAAGCATGTGACTGCCATGATCTTTGGGGGAACGTCGCCATGGAGAATGCGCGTGACAAAAAGCTCCACAAACGACGTATCGTCGACGTCTGGGCTCCAGCCTGGTCGGAACAACCCATATCCTTCAGTCGATCCGACATGTGGGCTAAACTACCCGACGCTGGCCGCTTCCCTCTGGTCCTCGACCCAGTGATTGACAGCATCCGTTTTGAGAAGGTACTGGTCGATGGCAGTAGTGCCCTAAACATCCTCTTCTACCAAGCTTTCCTGGAGCTCGGTCCAAAGAAAGATCAACTCGAGTCGTATGATTCACCGTTCTGGGGCATCATGCCGGGCAAGCCTTCCACGCCCCTTGGGTAGATATCACTGCCCGTCCAATTTTGCACACCGCAGCACTTCCGTACTGACTACGTTAACTTCATCGTCGCAGACTTCAATGGCATCTACCACACCATCCTCGGCCGGCTAGGCATCGCCAAGTTTATGGCCGTTCCGCACTATGGTTACCTTGTCCTCAAGCTGCCAACCGAGAAGGGTATTCTATCCTTGCGAGGTAACGTCCTCATGGCTCATGCCTACGAGACAAGTGCATACGCCGTAGCCGAAGCCAAAGAAATCAAGGCGTGGATGGAGGAGACCGTCTACGAGGCCAGAACATTGAAGCCTGCAGAGCTCAAGACCCCAGTCAAGCAACGCAAACGCTCTGAAGAAACTACCAAAGCACACAAGAAGATTGACCTGGTTCCCGAAGACCCAGATAAGACAGCACTAATTGGGGCCGACCTCGATCCCAAATAGGAAGACGCGCTCGTCTGTTTCTTGCAGGCCAACATAAGCGTTTTTGCGTGGAAACCTGCTGATATGCCCGGTGTCCCTAGGGAATGGATCGAGCACTTCCTTAATGTCTCCGAGACAGCCAAACCAGTCAAGCAGAAGCTGCGACGATTTGCTCGGGACAGGAAGGAGGCGATTAGGGCAGAAATAACCCGGCTCCTAGCTGCTGGTTTTATTAGAGAAGTGTATCATCCGTATTAGCTAGCAAATCCAGTTCTTGTACGCAAAAAGAATAATGAATGGAGAATGTGTGTTGATTACACTGATCTCAACAAACACTGCCAAAAAGATCCCTCCCTGCTCCCTCGCATTGGCAAGGTGGTTGACTTCACCGTGGGTTGCCAATTGCTTTCTTTCCTAGATTGCTACTCGGGCTATCACTAGATCACTGTTGACGGCAATTAATTACCAAATCTATAAGTCAACCAAATACCAAAGAGGGTACATTTGAGATCACCATCGCAGGAGTAGGGGTTACACTAACCGAATTCCACGAGTTTTGGTGTTTCACTATTTCTGCAGGTGAATAACGGAAAAGCCGCAATCACAGAAGCATACCGGAGCGAGGAATGCACAAATGGACGGCATGGCCACACAAGAACATTCTAGAAGAGACTAGAAGACACCACGCCGAAGTGGAGAGCCGGGGGGCCACCAGGCCAGACCGGCCGGTCTAGGCCTGGCCCCGCTCGTGGCCCGCTTCGTCCAGTTTGCTGCACCGTCTTTGAGGAGAGATCTCAGTCATCTGCCAATGTCGGTTTGGTCCGATGGCTCGCGTTCACTCCATCGGGCTATAAAAGGAGGACAGGACCCCCGGGAGGAGAGCCCAAGAAACCCTAATTCATTATTTCCTCTCTTAGAGAGGGCGAAGGGTTCCATACTCAGAGAATTAGATTAGAACTCCAATACTTTAAGTTCTAGTTAGGCATTAGCTAGCAAGGTTTCAGTAGAGTTGAGCTACGCTTAGGATTCTGGAGTCGTCATATGGAGGCTGGTATAGCTTTGTATCTCCCTTTTCATTATGACTTTGTTCTTAATTATTATGTTTCAGTTTATTAAGTACCTAGTTTATTCTAGTGTTTTGCTTGATATAGTATTGATTGATGATGAACTATCTCATACGATCGTAAAATGCTTAGCTCATTACTCGAGTGGGTTAAGTGGTAGATATTATGTAAGCGTGGTGCTTAGATATGCTCTACCTACGAATGCACCTTGTAGGCCAGGTTTGGTGGTAGATCGTGGGTGTGACATTCCTGTTGAGTCCTATGTATTTTGCCCCCCGTTTACAAGATTACAGAACATGTGCGAAAGAGGAGCGTGCTATGTTCACAAACCTCCCTAGTGATGTTCCTTGTGGGTACTTTAGAGTCATTAATACTATAGATAAAAGTAATGTACTAGAGTAGATGTAAAGACTTAGTAAGTCTAACACTACACAGGAATTCCATCTCTTAACTAATATTCTGTTTTTGTCTTGCTACATTAGAGAGTTTCTATTTCTAATCTCTGAGTGATTTATCATTGCCCTACACTTATCACATATATATCTATTTGGCTTACCCCTGTATAAGTATGTCCTTATCATGTTGATTCTATCTAAGTATGTATACACATCAATATTCTCTAACTGTTCTTTCCCATGAGATTAAATAAATACGACAATTGGGTTGACTCCCAATAAAATGCTACAATGGTATTTCATCGTGGCGCTTGCGGATACACATTTATATTTATATTCAAAGATAGTTGCATGATTTGATACCCACCTCTTGATGTCACTGCTAGGGATGACAACCTAGTGTTTTGCATGGTGATGTTAAGAGGTGTCAACAAGCATTTTTGGCGCTATTACCAGAAAAATGCTAAGCTATAAAGAGATATTGATCAAATATATATTTATAGATGGAATCATGACTAGGTACCTCTGCTTAAGCAGGCTTACCCTTGTTTGTTTTTGTCTATATCATATACAGGGTATTGCAGGATTGGTCTTGATTCATCATCATCTTTCATTCATTACAATCGAGACTAATCAAGAGGCGACTTCACACCGGTTTTCGAGCCATGGGCGACAAGACTCTGTGAGAGTTCTACGCTCCCGGCATGAAGGACATTCGCAATGGACCAACACTTCCAACTAGCAATCTCGAGTTTGAGCTCAAGCCAAGTCTCATCAACATGGTGCAAGCTACTCCATTCAGTGGAAAGACAAGTGAAGATGCTAGTGCTCATCTTCAGAATTTTCTGGAGATTGGTAGCACACTCATCATCAAGAACGTTGCTCAAGACATTATACTTCTTCGTCTGTTCCCGTTCTCATTAACTAGGAAAGCGAAGTAGTGGTTCTATGCAAATCGAGAAAACATCAAGACATGGGCAGATTGTTTAAAAATATTTCTAGAGAGATTCTTCTCTACAGGCAAGACCACTGCCTTAAGAGAGAAAATTACTAGTTTCCAACAGCAAAAAGATAAACCTATTTCAGAAGTATGGGAACACTTTCAAGATTATATTTCAGATTGTCCCCATCATGGAATAGAAGATTGGTTGCTTATGCAATGATTTTATCATGGATTATCTAAAGGAGCATCAGAGCAACTGGATGCTACTGCTGGAGGAACATTCTTGTCACTCACTATCAAGAAGGCCAAATTACTCATTGTGGGGGTTTAGACCCCTATACCCTCACGGCTGGCCTTTGGCCTTGCCAGACAGGGCAGCCCAGCCCACAAGACCAAGACCGATCGGCCTCTCTGGCCTGGTCAGGAGTCCCAGGCGGACAATTAGAGTTACTTGTCATGCAACGCAACTAGTCGGTTAGGAAACCAATTGTATCCTACTTAGATACGATCCGTTTGTAACCGACCACCTCGGGATCTCAGGATCTGTAACCCTGCCCCCCAGACTATATAAGGCGGGAAGGGACCCCCTCAAACGTATTCTTTTTCATCAATAACAGAAGGGCAGGACGTAGGGTATTACGCATCTAGCAGCCCGAACCTGGGTAAACCGTGTGTGCTGTTCTTTCTGTTCCATCTCGCTTGTAGTCTAGAGCGTGCCTCCACCGATAAATCACTGCCATCGGTATACCCGTGGTAGACTGCCACCGATATTTCGTCGACAATGGCGTGCTAGGTAGGGATGCACGTGCAGATTTCGAAGCAAGCAGGATGGTTTCCTTCGCTACAACCATGGAGATTGAGGCTGGATCGACCTTCACCGTCGGCTCCTTCACCTGGACCGTTCCGCGACAGGAGACATGGGAAGGGCTCCATCAGATCTGGCACCAGCGCCTCAAGCGCCGCCACCATCTCACCCCTCGGGATCAAGCTCGAGGGAGCCACGACCTGCGTCTCGACCACCACTGCCTCGCTACCAAGGAAGGCAGATCGACAAGTCCGATCTTCTCAGATCCATCGATCAGCTCGGGAGGGGCCTCGAGGAGATGGTCGAACAGTTGGAATCGGTCCAGAACTGATCTAACGACGATGGCTTCACTCTCGTCCAACGACGTCGGCGTCGGGCTCAGGCCCGCGCTGGCCCTCCGTGCCGCCAGGCTCGACCGGGGCGCGCAAGACGCGGTCCGCAAGTCCACGCTAATCCGTTCTGTCGCCCAGGCTCCGATTTGACTACGACGAGGCGCAACCTCCAGATTCGTGCCAACCAGCTCCACCGCCCAGATCCAAATCTGGTCGTGGCTTGGCCTCGACGCACGGTGCACAGGCCCGCGCCGACCAGCCCCGCCGCCCGGATCCAAGTCCGGTCGCGGCTCGACTTCGGCACGGCGCAAGACAGCCCGCGCGTCGACCGGCTTCACCACCCAGATCCCAACTGGTCGCGGCTCAACCTCGGCGTGGTGCACAGGCCCGCGTCGACCCGCCTTCGCCGCCTAGACCGGCGCTAGCAGCGGCTCAAGCCTCGGCACGGTCCCCGGGTGAAAGGTCCTTGTTTGGTTTTGGTAATTAAGTGACAACCTAGGTGGACTAATTGTGTTTATATGAGATATGCAGAGAATTAGACCACAGGTGATAAAGGAGCTTAATGCATGATACATGACATAGAGTCTTGTGGCTAGAGGTGAAGATCAAGACAAGACTTGGCTTGATGGACCGGTCGTGAAGGCGAAGTGCAAGTTGGAGGCTTTGAAGCCGTTGGTACCGAGTGTCGGGAGGCTTGAGCAAAGACTTGGCGCCGAAGAACCAAAGTGATGGTGAAGAGCAAGTGAGGTCAAGATCAATGGACCAAAAGCCATGTGATGATATGAAGTGGATCATATCATTCATGTGGATGTTGGTGCATGTGTTGCATCGGCATTGGAGGAGATGGAGTGGAAAACGCAAGGCAAAGGTATAACCTAGGGCGTTTCTATTTCACCGGTCATAGGTGTGTAGAGAAGTTGATGACCGGGTTTAGGATAGATGGCCGTACTATCAAGAGGGGCAAACTTGTTTGCATATCGGTCATCTAGTGCCACTTGAGTGATCTAACTTTGCATCATGTTGCTAGGATCGAGTGGCGATGTGAGAAGGAGTGAAAACCCTTTGAAAAATGATTGTGAAAATGCTAACACACTTGCACATGGTGATGTACATTTGGTGGTGTTGGCACATTTGCAAAGGGGTTGAAGTTGGTAGGGTAGAGAGGGGTTTGGGATCCTCTCTCCCTCCCGCTGAGCTTGCGAGGCGGGATTGTGCTTTCGTGGAAGTGAAGTGCTCATTTTCTATTGCTTGGGAGGTCGGACATGGAGGCAAAGTCGTCGGAGTGTTTCTCGCCGAGAAACACTCGGCCGACGCTGGTTCAGAGGGACCGATTGTCCCGTCAAGTGTGCGTGTCCGGCATTTTTCGGTGGTGACCGGATCGCCCGTGGGACCGACGCCCGGTGCCGCGTCCGGTCGGGCGTGCATAGGCGAGGTGTTGGCAAGTTGAGGAGGACCGGACGCCGGGAGTCCGTCAAGGCCGATCGGACGCTGGCCCCGGTCAGAATTTTGGCTCTCGGAAGTTTCTTCGGTGTGTGACCGACGCCGGGCGCCGCGGCCCGACGGTGGACAGACGCGCCCGGCCAAGGTGGCGAGTGCGCGAGTGAGTTAGCCGTTGCGTGCCAACGGCTACTTTCGAATGGCGAGGACACGTGGCGTCGCGGGAGCGACCGGACGCTGTGGACGGGCGCGGCCCGGCCGTCACTTGGTGAGCGCTCGGTCAGCTCGTTGACTGGTTTCGTGGCAACGGCTCTTTATCCCTTGGGGCTATAAGTAGTTGCCTGGCCGGCTTTGGCTGGCGGCTGAGCACATTGGGGACTTTGTGTCCTTGCTTGGTGGTGCTTGAGAGCCCTCTAACTCGCATATACTTATAATGATTGCATCCGATTGCGAGTGAGTGATTCTAGTGCGTTGCCAAATGTAAGACCATGATGCCAAATGTGAATA
Organism: Chrysopogon serrulatus; assembly: GCA_015844335.1. Classification (NCBI taxonomy): domain Eukaryota; kingdom Viridiplantae; phylum Streptophyta; class Magnoliopsida; order Poales; family Poaceae; genus Chrysopogon; species Chrysopogon serrulatus. The sequence goes on from JADLZL010007357.1 coordinate 200,229, forward strand.
TTACTTTGAATTTCTCATGAATTGCTCTCTATTTTGGTGTTGCTTGCTTCTATTGATCAACCTTTTTAATTTGCATCAACTGAGCATCTCAAATGTCCTTTAGATCACCACTTCCATGTTAGCCTTCCAAGCCACGCTTGGTTAACCTACAAAAGGCGGCAAGCCCCTACCCAAGGGAGAAGTGACCTCTCTCCAAAGAACAATCTTGATACCCACTTGAATTGCCTTTGATTGATTGATCCGTGGACTTGTCATGATGAATAACATTGAAATCTTCTTTAAGTCCTTTTCTTTCTACTTGTTTAAGTTCTTTTCTTTCTTTCATATGATCTCCAATCATCACTAGAACTTAAACTTCATCTTCATCTTGAGCTTGGTCTTGATCTTCCAATTTGAGTACCAAATTATGTGCCAAACACACTTTTCAACCTTATGCCTTGTACTAATTGCTAGTCATGCTTCAAGATCAATTCAAAACCAAATATAGGTCCCTCAACCATTTATGAACATGAATCCAACTTGAGGGCCTTTCAATTAAAGTGTCTCCTGATTAATCCAATGTTTGTCACTTTTTCTGGCAGATTCTGTACTCTTCAAAGAATAAATCATATTTCTCAACGTACAGCTCCAATGACCATGAAATTTGGTGGAGATGTGCTTCACTAAGTCATCTATCACCCATAAAAATTTGATCTTCATTGGACTTCTAGATTGCTACCAGATTTCACATCTTTCTCAGTGGGTACATGCTGAAAACTGCTGCACTATAGCTGAAAAGATCTACTCCAAAATCAAAGTATTTCTTGTCCAATTCTTATGAAATTTGAACAGCAACAACTATCATAAGTGTAGAGCATGCACACAAGTTTTCAATTCAATCCAAATAGATTTGATCCTTCAAACTTAGACTTGATCACAGCTAGCTCAGTTTTTTAATTTTTGGACATATTTCAACATATTGAGCTATTCTTCAACAAATGTGAATCAATCTCGAAATCAACTTGTTTGAATACCCTCATAAGACATATATCCATTCAAACCACTTACGAAATGAACTCTCATGATCATATTCAACCAAACCAATCCAAACTTGATTACTAAGCATGAATTCCATTCAAACATCTCGTAGCAAGCAACTAGGCATATATATCCAATTCAATCAACTCATATGCACCCAAACGAATATGATCAATAAGAGATATACCTTGGTAAGTCATGATCATCCATAGCAAGCTTCAACTCAAATATTTACAAGCCATCAAATATATCCAATTAATCACCACAACTAGAATATGACACTTGTATGTTGTAGCACTTGAACGTCACTCAATTTGACTTGGCATTGGGATTGGATATGCACTAAGCTTCTTTGCTTGATTCAACTCATGATGATTAATAAGAATTCTAATTGAATCAAGCCTCCAATGCCATGGTACCTACAAACAATCATCCACTTTTTGATGGTACCCAAACTAGTTTGGGTCCTCTCAAGTTAGGTGCAACATACTTAGGCAATGCCTTAGTATGGATAGCGGGATGTTTTGCAATAGCAACCAAGGAGGTACCATTGTCATCCTTCCTAAGCACATTAGTATCATCAATTGAAATGGACTACTTCTTCAAGCATGCAGGCATGAGGCCTCCGCCACCACACTGATCGACTACTGCAACATCCAGCTTGAGGGAGAGCACCCCCGTTATCTCGAGTAAGTTGTCTTTGCTTTTGTTTTCATTTTGTTTGCTAGTTTGTTGGTTAGTTTGCTCGTTAGTTTGCTTAAATAAAAATCCTAAAAACCAAATAAAAAGAGTGTGTCTATAGGCTTGCTTAAATTCCTATTTGAATAAAAAGAACTTGGAGAAAAATCTTTTGACATGGAAATGATGAATAGTTGCTCTATTAAGTTTCTCTTGAGTACTATTCATGGTCATTAACTCACAATTTATACCATCAACTATTATATGAAAAGCCATGAAAAACATCATAACACATAGATATAGGGCATTATTCTAATGAATTCCACAAGTTTTGGTGCTCTCCATTATTTTGCAGGATGTCTAATTTTCCATCAAGAAAAAGTATCTCAAATGAAGAAATGGAGTTCACCATCACGTAGAACTCGTCGCGCTGATCAAAACGGATATATTATTCACTATTTTTGGAGCTCAGATTTAAAAGATAATAATTTTACAAAATAATATATAAAAGAAATAATAAAGAAAAAGGAAAGGAGGAAGGAAGCTTACCTGCAGGCCAGCAGCCCAGCCAAAGCTGCGCCTGGCTGCACCAGGCCTTCATCCAGCCCACTAGCATGCGGGCCTAGGTGAGGGGCACAGCCCATCGGCGGGAGGGCAGGCCCGGGGGGGCAAGTGGCCCAGTGGCCATCCAGCCAGCCGCTCAGGCCCACCGGCGCGCCCGGCAGGCCGCAAGGCCGGGCCCATGGTGGGGCTAGCCGAAAGCGAGCCGAGCGAGCCTCCAAGCAGCCGACGCCCGTGGCCGAGGAAGGGCGCACCAGGCCCCCAAGCCTCCCCGAGCAGGCCAAGGGGAACGGGCCACACGCGGGAGAAGAGGCCTAAGACGCTTATTTCAGTTGTAGCAAGTTTCTCCTTTTGTTTTGTACCATATTGGCTAGCTAGAAGGTGCTCCACTCCCCTTTCTCCTATAAAATGAGGGGCAAGCCTCCCTCCAAAGGCATCATACACTCATACAAACACTATAGAGCTTCTAGATCTTCTCCTTTCTCTTTCTTTCTTTTTCTTTTCTTCTTTATTTCTTAGTAGAGGAGCAAGGCTCAACTTGTAAGGGGAGGAGGACATCTTGGCTACTCTTTTATATGAATATATTTCTTTCTATTATATTCTTCCTTTCTTTTTATCAATATAGCTATGTTCTAGAATTAGAGTATAGTTCTAGAGCTATGATCTTGTTAGATGAACTAGGTGCTAGTTTATGTAGATGAACTAGGTACTAGTTTGTATGATTAGATCATATAACATAGGGCTTGTAGTTCATATATCTTGTTCATGATATGCTTACTAGTTCATAGTGTTCACATCATGTTCTTAGCATATAGAACTCTGTTCTTAATCATTCATATATTTAGATGATTAGGAATAGAGTTATGTGCGGGATCGTGGTTCATCGCACAACATCCAAGCTCTTTACTCATTCATCCATAGGGTGAGAGACCTAGGGGGCTTGGGTAGCTGTTTTATATGCGAGCATGGTGCTCGGGTATAGGGTAGCCAGTGATTGCACTTATAGTCCACGGATGAGGGAGTAGGCGGTAGGTGGTGACGACCCTGTCCGTCCCTTGTAATCCCCCCCACGTTCGGCTATGGTGTAGGAGTCTAAATTACCACCCATCTCATTTTGGCGCACCGGCCGGCCGGTGGTCTTTCGATCCATCGCAAACACAACTCTATCTCGACTCATGTATGTGTATGACTAACTATATTCTAGACAGTAGTTGTATTAGGATCATTGCTCCCTAGGATATTCTTTTATTCGTTATTCTTTTATTCTTTGTTCTTTTATTCTTTCTTCTCTTGCCTCTGTTCTTTCTTTTCCTTCATCTTTTCTAGAGCTTGTGGTGATGTCTGTATGATCACTATCTAAATCACAAACCGTTCACCTTTGCTATGAACCTTGACTTATTCACACATGTCATCCTAGTCTTTATCTAAGTTGAACTCTTTTGCTATGCTTTCCTTTGGGAAAATATAAATACGACACCTAGGAAAACTCCGGGTTGAAATGCTGCAACGGTATCTCCATGCGCTTGCGGATTCATATCCATGACTACAAAGGATTACCGGATCACCATTATCTCTCTACTGTAGTTAGGAATATAGTTTTAGCACTAGTGTTAAGGAATGCTGAAAGTGCGCCGTATAGCATCTCTAAGGCACTAGCCGCTAAGGCTATAGCCCTAGCGTTATTAGGGATATAACTCTCTTGATAGAGGTAAGAATAGTCTTGGTATGCCATGGTGCCCATGCCAAGCTATCCTGAAACTATCATTGGAGGTGTATCACTTGTAGCAGTGAAGAGAATAACTGGTGAGGTGTGCCTCAGTGCCATGGCTGATCTGGTGATATGGTAGCTGAGGTACACCACCCCAAGCATTTCTTACTTATTGCCGGGGATAGACTTCACCTCTATTCTTAGTAATGATGTTAAGAAATGTCAACTGCATTTCTAGTGTTGTTGTCAGGGGACCAAACCTGGTGATAACGTTAAGAAATGCCAACAAGCATTTTCGCGCGCCGCACGGGGGGAAAGCATCGGTCAAATGATTTAACATAGATATGATCAGGACCATGTGTTGGTTAGTCATTGTTCATACAAAGAATATTAGGCTAGTATGTGTGGTTACAGTCTGAAGGGAAACAACATCGAGAATTTGGAGGCATTCCAGAGGAAGAATTGGTGATCTGCCGTTTCTTCCTCTACCACTCCACCTACAGATGTACACCACCGGTCGACCCAACGGACAATAAACGATGGGTCCTTCGCCGAAGGTAAATCGGTAGTTATCTCATAATTAATTTTGTAATGCATCTTCATTCTTATTATTTTTTTCCTTAAAAATAATGCATCTAAAAAAATGAAAATAAAAATCATCATGCATTCTCATATTTAAATCTTGCAATGCACTCTTACTAAAAAAATAATTTTCTTTTTCTTTTTCTTTTCGTGCATTTAAAAAAAGACTTTTGAAAAAAAACTAGTACATAAAAAAAGGGGTTCACCAACATCCTTTACTTATGTTTATCACCATATGAATACATGAATTCATGTTTCTCTTATTTTTGAAAGTTTGCTCTAATTTGGGTGTATTTACATATGCATATGTAGTATACCCATAAGCTTTTTAAACTAAGCATGGAGCTTAGGTTGAAACAGCTTTCTTTAATCAAAATTTAACATGGTGTTAGATTCGGTTAATAAATTTTGAGTACTACTCTCATAAACAATAGAAATAATCCATGATGGTGATAGATCAAGGCTAAAAAGAGATCTTTTTGCAAATCCTACCATAGCCTTGCTTAAGTAAAAGTTTTATATAAAAGTTGGATGAACAAATAAAACAAAACTTAATTTTTTAAAAAATTAATAAAAAACTGTACTACTCTCAAATGTTCAATTCAATTTCAATATGTGAGTCATGGTTGAGTTTGATCAAATGGTGAGAAAGTTTTTCTTAGCTATCTTTTAATTATTACATTCTATAGCATGTTTGCTTTAAATAAGTCATGCATCCACTTCGTTTGGTTTGAGTTTCTAATCCACAACATATTTAAATTTTCTTGCATACATTCATGTCATTTGCATAAAAAAAAGAGAGTAATAAAATTCTCACCATAACCATGATCATTCTTTTATATCTCTATTTGAATAATCTCTATATGCTTTCATATTACCTCGGTCTACCTAGTATGATTAGGTTTGGAGTATCTTTATACGCCTTTTTTAAGTTAAGCATGGAGCTTAGTTTAAAAGTGTCTTTCTAAAACCAAATTAGACATGGTGTCTAGTTTGCTTTTTGAAACAAGAGGTGTGATAATCTTGCTCCCAAAAGCTTTTTAAAGTAAGCATGGTGCTTAGTTTAAAATGTTTTCCTAGATCAAGTTAGACGTGGTGTCTAGTTTGATTTTTGAACCTAAAAAAATACTTTGGTAGACTTTGGCTATTTTGTTGGACTCACCCCTACTGAAAGTTTTTATTAAATTCAATATGGGTAAGTCAGGAGATGCTTTCATAATAGAGATAACAAGGCACACGTTTATTTTGCCTTGAACCATGATAAAGTGCAGCTAACATATAAAACTAAAAAAAAGAAAATAAGAGCTGCATCATATAAACATCTTGATGGCCATCAGTGGTGAGAACACATTCAAATCCGGACTCTACACACTTAAATTTTACACCAAAGTATGTGTGGGAGAGGACGGCGCGAATCTCACCATGATGTCATCGTGATAAAAAAGGGGGATGATAGCTCTACTTTGCTTTAAAAAAGAAGGATAAAAAAGTGTTGAAAAAAATATGTTAAAATAAAAAAAATAGAGAAAGAGCAGTCTAGCCCCATATGGCAAAGACATACATCAATGGGCTGGTAACCTGAGTGGATCCATCATGTAAACTGTAGCAACAACTCGACATCTCATCCATATAAGCTGCCAGCATTTGCACTCAGGTATATGCAAAGGTAAAGTTCATCAACCGCTTTGCTCATATTTATTTCCATAAGAAGTATAAAAAAATGCTCATGCTTATGTAAGTATATACTCTAGTTTGGGTGTACTCGTATACTGATCATATACAGTGCATCTATAGGCCTTTAACTTAAGCATGATGCTTAGATTAAAGTGGCCTTCTTTAATCAAAAATTTAACATGGTGTTAAAATTTTTGTTAATGAACATGAGTAGTTACTTATATAAACAAGGAAGGTGATCTATAATGGAGACAAATCAAGGCTATGCTTTTATTGCATCTTTTTCTAGCCTTGTTAGAGTAATGTTTTAATAAAAGTTGGGTGAACAAATAAAATAAAATAAACTGAAAATAAAATATTTAAAGAAAATATAAAAAAATATATAGCAGTAATAATCATAATAAAATAAGCTAAGGCTCCCCGATATTCCTATCGATAGAGCCCTTGTGTGTTTCCTTTGTTTTTTTTTTTTTTTTTCTAATAAAACCTGGTACAAAAATGAGCGTGGGGGAGACCTCTCATACATAATGAACACACGTTTGAGATCTCCCATCAATACGTTGCACAAACATCCGTGGACTCAACATGAAAGAAGGACCAGACAAAAGACTCCATAGAGGGTTGGTTGAACTTTTGGTTCAACCAAACCACCTCTAATTCATCTTAGCTCCTTCATCTTCAAGCGATGGTTTATGCAACTTCTCCTTATAGCTTTGAGTTTAGATAAATAAATTTTGATATCATAAAAAATTAAACTCAAATGAACCATCCATGACTTCATGCATATCTTAAGACCACACTTTGTTTAAAAATTTTGTAAAGTATCATGTCCATAACTTTCTGAGATAGAAAGCTTACATGAAGATTGTTCCATATATATATTCTTATGCTTGTCAAAAAATCTTTGATAGGGAATCATGTTGACTAAGTTGTTGAGGGGTGTGATATGGTTCTGACTTAGAAATCCCACTAGTTCTATTCAAAGTACTTGGAGAATTTTGTTTTGATGAAAGTATAAAACCATAGTGTCACATACTCCTCATTTAGTGAGCAATTCCTACCAAGGCCAAATTTAATATGCATCTTGCAAGTTTTAAGCCTGCTACATATGCTGCTTGTTATTTCATTGAGTTTGGTTAAGTCTTGAGATCCGTGTGAGAGATTTATCATGCCCCCAAGATCAAGATCACACACACGCCACATATAAGTGCTGCTCCTACACTAGGAGTACGCAAAAACATGCCTTCCATATAGGTTCCACCAGAAATGTTCTACTCTTACATTACGAGTAGACACAAAAAAAGTGTTTATTAGATAAATACTCTATACTATAGAAAGTAATGATCTCTCTCTCTATAATTATGTTTTAGTTGAAGAGACATGGCTATGTAAAAAGATGTAAAAAAAATTGGGACACATGAAGGTCCCAAAGAAAGAAAAAAAACATGGACACATGAAGGTCCAAAATAGAAAAAAAGAGAGATGAGCATATGAAGGCTCATGTATTCAAAAAAAAAGAGAGAAGATAGCCGTGTCTCAAAATAATAAATAGTAGAGAGATCATATCTACAAAAGGAGTATAGTTTTTAGTATTTACTCTTCCACACACATGCACATCTTGATCTAAGAGTATGACACCTTTCTCCTTAGATCCTTGATTTGACTTTACAACATATGCAATGCAAGTATGCCACCTTGTTTATCCCTACCCAAAGCTCCACATAAATCCTTTTAGAGGTAGGAAAAGACAAAAGAAGGCAAAACTTTGCTATGCCTTGGTGAGGATTCATACACATTGAGTGATTTGAGAGTGCCAATTGAGGAGTATCAAGTGAGCTATGCTTTTTCATTGTGAAAATTTTTAAAACTCCAAGTTGCTAAGATGTGAATTTGGAAAGATAACTTTGTTTCAAGAACCATTCCACTTTTCAACAACCTAAGGAAACATGTTAGCCAATTTCACATACCCCACTTGTATAAGAAATGTGATGGAATAATTTTTATGAGAGCCGTATGTCTTAGAATTTTATGATTATGATTACTTTTCTCTCTAAGCTTTGCTCAAGGATGAGCAAGAGGTAAGTGTGGGGGATTTTGTTGACGGTCATTAACTCACAATTTATACCACCAACTATTATATGAAAAGCCATGAAAAACACCATAACACATAGATATAGGGCATTATTCTAACGAATTACACAAGTTTTGGTGCTCTTCATTATTTTGCAGGATGTCTAATTTTCCGTCAAGAAAAAGTATCTCAAATGAAGAAATGGAGTTCACCATCACGTAGAGCTCATCGCTACTGATCAAAACAGATATATTATTCACTATTTTTGGAGCTCGGATTTGAAAGATAATAATTTTACAAAATAATATATAAAAGAAATAATAAAAGAAAAAGGAAAGGAGGAAGGAAGCTTACCTCGCAGGGCGGCAGCCCGGCCAAAGCCCACGGCCGGACCCAGGCCTTCATCCAGCCCACAAGCATGCGGGCCTAGGTGAGGGCACAGCCCATCGGCGGGAGGGCAGGCCTGGTAGGGGCAAGTGGCCTGGTGGCCATCCCAGCAGGCCGCTCAGCCCACCGGGCGTGTGCCAGGCCGCAAGGCCCGGGCCCATGGTGGGGGGCCAGCCGAGCGAGCCAGGCAGACCGCCAAGCGGCCGACACCCGCGGCCTAGGAAGGGCGCACCAGGCCCCCAAGCCGCCCAAGCAGGCCAATGGGAACGGGCAACACACGGGAGAAGAGGCCCAAGACGCTTATTTCAGCTGTAGCAAGTTTCTCCTTTTGTTTTGTACCATATTGGCTAGCTAGAAGGTGCTCCACTCCCCTTTCTCCTATAAAATGAGGGGCAAGCCTCCCTCCAAAGGCATCATACACTCATACAAACACCATAGAGCTTCTAGATCTTCTCCTTTCCATTTCTTTCTTTTTCTTTTCTTCTTTATTTCTTAGTAAAGGAGCAAGGCTCATCTTGTAAGGGGAGGAGGACATCTTGGCTACTCTTTGGTATGAATATATTTCTTTCTATTATGTTCTTCCTTTCTTTTTATCGATATAGCTATATTCTAGAATTAGAGTATAGTTCTAGTGCTATGATCTTGTTAGATGAACTAGGTGCTAGTTTATGTAGATGAACTAGGTACTAGTTTGTATGATTAGATCATAGAACATAGGGCTTCTAGTTCATATGCCTTGTTCATGATATGCTCGCTAGTTCATAGTGTTCATATCATGTTCTTAGCATATAGAACTCTGTTCTTAATCGTTCATACATTTAGATGATTTGGAATAGAGTTGTGTGTGGGATGGTGGTTCATCGCACAACATCCAAGCTCTTTACTCGTTCATCCGTAGGGTGAGAGACCTAGGGGGCTTAGGTAGCTGTTTTATATGCGAGCATGGTGCTCGGGTATAGGGTAGCCAGTGATTGCACTTCATAGTCCACGGATGAGGGGGTTGGCGGTAGGTGGTGACAGCCCTGTCCGTCCCTTGTAATCCCCCACGTTTGGCTGTGGTGTAGGAGTCTAAATTACCACCCATCTCACTGGTAGACCAGCGGCCGGTGGTCTTCCAATCCATCGCAAACACAACTCTATCTCTGACTCATGTATGTGTATGACTAACTATATTCTAGACATTAGCTGTGTTAGGATCATTGCTCCCTACGATATTCTTTTATTCATTATTCTTTTATTCTTTATTCTTTTATTCTTTCTTCTCTTGCCTCTGTTCTTTCTTTTCCTTTATCTTTTCTAGAGCTCGTGGTGATGTATGTATGATCACTATCCAAATCATAAACCGTTCACCTTTGCTATGAACCTTGACTTATTCACATATGTGATCCTAGTCTATATCTAAGTTGAACTCTTTTGCTAGGCTTTCCTTTGGGAAAATATAAATATGACACCTAGGAAAACTCCGGGTTGAAATGCTACAACAGTATTTCTGTGCGCTTGCGGATTCATATCCATGACTGCAAAGGATTACTGGATCACCATTATCTCTCTACTGTAGTTAGGAATATAGTTTTAGCACTAGTGTTAAGGAATGTTGAAAGTGTGCCGTATAGCATCTCCAAGGCACTAGCTGCTAAGGCTATAGTCCTAGCGTTATTAGGGATATAACTCTCTTGATAGAGGTAAGAATAGTCTTGGTATGCCATGATGCCCATGCCAGGCTATCCTGAAACTATCATAGGAGGTGTATCGCTGGTAGCAGTGAAGAGAATAACTGGTGAGGTGTGCCTCAGTGCCATGGCTGATCTGGTGTATGGTAGCTGAGGTACACCACCCCAAGCATTTCTTACTCATTGCCGGGGATAGACTTTACCTCTGTTCTCAGTAATGAGGTTAAGAAATGTCAACTGCATTTCTGACGTTGTTGTCAGGGGACCAAACCTGGTGATAACGTTAAGAAATACCAACAAGTACCTAGCTTACAGTTAAGAATTCTCCTAAGGTTTTAGACACAACTGGTTTGACATGAAAATTTGCTCTGAATCTAAAACCTATGGGTAGCATATTCCTGATCTTAAGTCTAGGTCATTGACGGACAAGATTTGAGATGGTTAGACACAACTTGTTTGACATGAACATTTGCTCTGAATCCAAAGTTGCATGGTAGACACTTTGAATCTCACAGTGCAGGTCTAACCAGGAATGAACTTATGTTGATATCTTTGTCTGGAGTTATTTCTGAGTTATCCAACCTTTTCTTGAGGACGAGTAAAAGCCTAAGTGTGGAGGTGTTGTTGATGGTCCTTAACGTTCAAATCCAACCATCAACTAACCTTCCAAAGTGACACAAAAGTAATTTATCTATCTAGAAGTAGGGCTTTGACTAACGAATACTTTGAGTTTTGGTGAATCAATGGTTTTTGCAGGTATACACTGGAAATGATGCACTTTTGATCTATAACGCGACATAGAATGCAAGATTGGACGTCACGGCCACGTAGGAACATTCCAGAAGGGATAAGAAGACACTGGACCGAAGGGGAGGACCAGCGGCCACCAGGCTAGACTGGCCAGTCTGGCCCTAGACCGGTCGATCTGGGGTCTGGCCCACGCGCGGGCCGGTTCGCCCGGTTTACTCCACCGCCTTTGAGGATTGATCTCCACCGTCCGCCAATGTCAGTTTGATCTAAGGGCTCACGTTTATTCACCAGGGCTATAAAAGGAGAGGCAACCCCCCAGGGAGGAGGATCCATTCAGAAGAAGAAGAGCTTTAGCGAGAAACCCTAATTAGGATCCCGGGAGGTGTCCCTTGAATGGATGACCTCTCGAGTTAGCATTCCAAGAGAGAGCTAGTTCTATACCTCTAGAAGCTAGTTCTTATCAGAAATAGAGAGATAGAGTTAAAGAGAGAGTTTTGGAGGAGTATCGGCCTGTCGGTGCTACCTCTACGGCTTGTATCTGAGATTACTTCAGAATCAACTTCTAAGTTCAAGTAAGTAACATTGTTTATTTTGCTTTACCAGTTTATGACTCTTTTGAGTACTTTAATCCTTGTAGCTCTTGGGTTAGAGCGGTATTCGTAGTGTAAGCGTGGTGCTTAGACTTCGTTACTCGTAGATGTACCCTATCGTCCGGATTTGGTGGTAGCTCGTGGAGGTAACTTTATAGCTCCGTTGAATCTTATATATTCCACTATCCCGTCGGTAGGCCGAAAGGAGAGAATAATTGGTAGTCGGGTTCTGCTTTTGCTGTGCTCCTCTATCCAATTCCCCCATAAAACATCCTAATCATATCTTACTTGAGCCTAAATTAGAAGCCTTAGTTAATTTTCTCTATATCCCTATCTTCTACAGCCTTGTTTGCTATTCAGGTGGTTAAGTTGTAGTGTCGGTGTTTCGTGAAAGCATCAACTAGTAAATTTATAGATGTGCGTTTATGTCTGGATGGTTCGCTAAGAGGATATGGGGAGTATACTAGTTCGGGCGTGGGGCCCTACGTCCAGTTCGAAGGGATCGTGCTACTTAGCGGCGGTTCGTAGTAAGGGTTATAACCGGTTCGAGAGAGGGAGGGGCTCCCAAGTCTCTGATTGAGCGTGATGTCAATATCGTGGTGTGTGTGTGATGGGTTTCGTGAGTCTTGAGTCTTCTATCTCGTGGGATGGCTCGCCCTCCCTTTTATAGATGAAGGGAGGGAACGGCCTTACATGCTGCGCAGAGAGAGAGTATGGGCATGCCGTGCAGAAAAGAAAGAAGAAAGGACAATGGTGGAGTGGCTCATCCACCTTCCTGGGGTTGGGGCGTCCTTCTTCCTTGCGTCGTACGTGATGATCAATGCCTGTCACTGGTGTGGTCGCGTTGCCGGAGTGTTTGCCCATGCCTTCACAGTGAACGGTGAGGTTGAACAGTTGATTGAAGTGCTTATAGTATTGTCCGGCGTTAATGACGCCGTACGGCACGGGAGTGGGTCGTGACGGATGGGTTATCTGGGCTGTCAATTGGAGGAGGCGATTAGACGTCGAACCATGCCCTGCCTCTGATTAACAGTGTGGTCAAGAGCCAGACTACGCCCTGCTCTGGTTAATAGTGCTGTTGGCATCAGTCGCCATACCCTGCGCTGATGAACAGTGCAGTCAAGATGCTTCTGCCCCATACTCTGCACGGCGCACAGACGGAGGAGATACGGCTTGACCGGTCGTCCTGTAGTGAAGTTGTGGCCCGGGCGTGGAGCGCAAGCCTCAGGCGGCTTCTTCGCGAAGACGCCCACGAGGGGTCGTGCGAGCCGTGGCCTCCCGGGTCTCGACCCCGGGAGTCCTTTGGTCCAGCAGGGGTCGTGCGAGCCATGCGCCCTGGGGGCCGTGCCCTATCTTCAAGGTCGCGCGGCACAGATCGCCTGCGGGCCTTTGCCGCGGTCCCCTATTGGGCCGTCGGGATGCCAGCCCATTAGGTCCGGCCTCTGTTAGACCGTACGTGGGCCGTCATTAGCAGCTTACTTGGCTTAATTTAGCCGGGGGCCCAACAGGCCGGTTGTTTGGCCCCCGACATATAGTTTAGAAGACCCTCACACATCTTCCTTTGGGTTCGATATTAAAAAATGGGTATTTTCATCCGCTGAAGTGCTACAACGTATCCGTGTGCTTGCGGAATTACTCAGTAGGCATTAACAGATACCAACAAGCATTTCTGGCGCCATTGCCGGGGAAGACGTCGCTGAGATCACTCTGAACTTATCTTAACCTGTATCATAATCTTATCTTTTATTTGTATACTATCACTCTTCACCTTTTCCATTTCTCTTTACCTTTTCTATCCTTCAATGGATCAACTTACTTCCACGCCTATCTATAAATATAACTTCACGAGCCTATGCTTAGAGCTAGAGCCATCCTCAAAGCCTATCTTAGCCTCTGACTATGAGCTATGCCCATGTTTAATAGACATGGTCAGAAACCAATCTTTCTCAGGAGAAGATAATGCTAGCCCTTATTCTCACCGCAATGAATTCGAGCAGACCTGTGCGTGCTTGCGCATTAAGGATATGTCCGATGAGACTATCCGATGGAAGCTTTTTCCTTTCTCTTTGACTGGAGAAGCTAGACATTGGTATGATCTCCACGTTGAGAGTGTTAAAGGCGTCTGGAGAGCATTGTGTGCTGAATTTTGCCTTCAATTCTATCCTATCTCTAAGGTAATAGACCTTCGCTTAGAAGTTCTATCCTTTAGACAAGGAAAGAAGGAGACTTTAATTGAAGCCAGGGAACACTTTAACAATCTTACTCATTCTGGACCTAGTCTATCCATACCAGACCCCATTTTACTTTAACATTTCTATAAGGGTCTGAATAGAAAAACTTCTAAATTCCTCAACCTTGCTTCTGGAGGATCATTCTTGCATATCACTCCCGATGTTGTGAGAGATGTCCTTACAAAGATCCATGAAAACGAAACACCTTTAAAGAAGACAGCAGAGGAAGAAGATTTGATAGTTGATTAGGAATCCATACTTACCACATCCTAACCTCCAACTATCAACAAGCCTGAACCACAGGAGGAGGAAGAGATTCCACTTCTAGATTTCATGCTCGAGATCGAGGATGATATATTCACTGATTATGGAAACATCTCAAATTACTATACCATTAGGAGACCACAGAAGCCTAAGAAATCATCACATAGTGGAGAAGTCTATATCCTTCTAATGAGGCTTTCCTCAAGCAAAATGCTAAAGAGCTTGTGTCGATTATAAGCAATGATTGGTTGGATGAGTTAGAGCTTTCCTCTGATGTCATCCGAGTTGATTTCACTTCAACAACCATACCTTGCCAAATCCACAAGGGATCTTTCAAAGCATTATACAATCCTGTTGTGGGAGTTAACATCATGTCTACAACTTACGCTCAAGATCTTTTAAAAGACATGCCCTTAACCCCAACAACAAAGTTTTTGAAAAGTCCTTTAGGCCACGTTCTCCCAATTTTGTGAATCCTCTATTTCTTACCCATTCATGTCAAAGGGATAAGAGTTTATTTGAGCTTCTATATCTTTGATGTGATAGAGTTCGACGTACTGATTGGACAGCCTATAGAGACTTTTGCAAGAAGGACAAAGAGGGAATCTAAACAATAGTCTTGGAAAGAATTTTAATCTGCCTATATCTATAACTCATGCTCTCAACAATGAGACCGAGCCACTTCCTGAGCCTGATCCTATGGAAGAAGTTTTAGAGACATCTCAGATTTCAAAGATGATTTTGAACCACTAGATGAGGAAGGAGATAGTACGCTAGAACCTGACCCTCTAGATGAGTTTGAGGAACCACCTAAGCCTTCCATAGAACTCAAGCCCTTGCCTTCTGGTCTTAAATATGCTTTTTTAAATAATGATCAAGAATCTCCTGTGATTATAAGTGATAAACTCTCTGAGGAAGAAACTTTTCGATTGATTATAGTCCTAAAGAAGCATAGATCCGCTTTTGGCTATTCACTCCAAGATCTTAAAGGAATCAGTCCTGTTCTTTGCACCCATCGCATCCCTACAGACCCTGAGATAACACCTTCTAGAGAACCACAATGTAGGTTGAATAATGCAATGAGAGAGGTTGTTAAGAAAGAGGTTTTGAAACTGTTACATGCCGGGATCATATATCCTATGCCGTACAGCGAGTGGGTAAGCCCTGTGCAAGTTGTGCCTAAGAAGGGAGGCATGACAGTTGTTAAGAATGATAAGAATGAATTAATCCCACAAAGAAGGCATCCTTTGGATGGCGGATGTGTATTGATTACCGAAAGCTTAATAAGGCAACAAAGAAAGATCATTTTCCACTTTCCTTCATTGATGAGATGTTGGAGAGGCTGGCAAATCACTCTTTCTTCTGTTTCCTTGATGGGTATTCAGGATATCATCGATCTTGATCCATCCAGATGACCAAAACAAAACCACTTTTACATGTCCATACGGAACATATGTGTTGGTATAAATTAAGCGCACCCTAATAATAATTATAATCAGATTATCCGCAAGTTTACGGATATATCTTGATAGCACTTCACCAAGATCAACCCGGTTTTTAATATCGAACCCAAAGGAACAGTGGGTGAAATATGATCTAGCCTAATACTTCTTAATCTACGGGCACAAACAACTTAGAAAACTATCGAGAACGAGGAAATAGCTAATGCACTCTAGTTCTAACCACCGGTAAACTTTGTATAATATCGTCTTATCGGGCAAGTGATCGAATAGGAGAAGAAACAGAGTAATCTACCTACCGTAAAAACCTATCGGCACATGCGTCCTATCAGCGGGAAGTGGACTACAGAGGATTCAACGTAGCTATAGAGTCACCTACGCGAGCTACCACTATCCAGGCTAATCAAGGGACATTCACAAGTAATCATAACCCGGACACCACGTCTACGCTTACGACAACTACTCGACCTAGGAGCTACCCAAATCAAAGTACTCAATGTAATATGAGTTGCAAACTAAAGAACGAATATAAGCGCTGCTTACTTGAATCGAGAATATTAAATACAAAAGTACCTCGAACGCGACTCGGGCGAGGGAGCCGAATCAGGGCAGAATCTGACTCCGAAGGGCGCTCCGACAGGCCGGGGCTCCTCCGAATCTCTACTCTCCTCTCTATCTCTCTAATCTCTATCTTGATTGCTAGCCTAGATCTAGTGGATCTCTATCTAAAGCTCTGAATCTTCATCTCTTGATCTGGCCTACTCCAGGGGGGGGTATGGCCCTCCTTTTATAGCCCGGTGGGATTAACACGCGCCGTCAGATCAAACCGACTTAACAAGCGGCCAGGATGAAAACCCTAGGCGGCGGGAGAAGGTTCGAAGGGGGGTGGCGGCGGCCACCCTAGGGGGCGGGGGCGGCCCCATGGTGGGGCCGGCCGGCCCCACTGAAGCAAATTTGCGGGCCCCACTTCTTCGGGGTGTCTTCTCGGAGTCTTCCCGAGTCCTCCGGTGATATCCTTTTGTCGCGGTTATGTTTCGTGGTAAATAAGCACTCAAATCCCTCTTTTTAGTCTTTTTCTGAATAATTCCACGAAAAATGCACAAATCACCAAAACTCGTGGAAATTGTTAATGATAACCCTATTCTTGTTATAATTACGTTTCCTCGGGTAATGGTAATTGCTAATAAATTTTGGATCATAACAAGTGTCAACAATTACCCCCACACTTAGGCTTTTTGCTCGTCAGGAAAAGGTTGGTTTTAGTAATGGATACCATCAATACGTAACTTGGGACCTAAATTATATAGCACTAGTCTTGTAATCATGTATTGTGAGATTCAAAAGTGTCTATCATGAATTCTTAAGTAATTGCTGAGTAAGATAGCTTAAGATTGATTACACCTTTCTGTAATTATGTTTCTTTGGAGTAGAGGTTATTTTGTAAAAACGTGGCTGCATCTCTCTCTTGTAGTGGCACCAATAGTGTGTATAATGTGGGAGAGAAATATCATATTCCTAGATCGAAAAGACTTCTCACTTCTAGGCATATTATGTCGGAGGTACCATAAGCTTTTCTTTTTTTTTTTTTTATTTAGCACATGCTTATATTTCTTATTTTGATCGAGGTTTCGGACACTTGTCCCTTTTTATTTCCTCGTGATCCATCTCATTTGAGGTTTGGGACACTTGTCCCTTTTTATTTCCTCAGATTTCTTTTGATTTGCTCATGCCTCCGTCATAATACTGCTCTAGATAGTGAATTATTTTAACATGTGACACTTGGGAATATGATAAAACTCTCAACCATGATTAGACTTATTGTATGCCATAAAAAAGAGGAGTGAAGCTAAAAAAAGTTTAAAGTTTTCATAAAAAAATCTCCAAAGATAAATTATCGAAAAACGAGTGATCATTATCTTAACTACCTTATTTTCCACAATAACTTAATCAATCATGAAGTGCTTTTGAATTTCATAAAAAACACAACTCTAGAGCGATATATAATTTAAATTTCTCAAGTGATGGGTTGAATGGGTTTATTATTTCTTAAAGCATTTTAATATAGAGATTCATGGTTCGGATCGAGAATGCAGAATAATACATGTATTTAAGTTGTAATTAAGTTGAACCCGGCGTGATCGAAACGAGGAGACGAGGAGAGAGAGGGGGCGCCCGCCGGCCCCACCAGGCGCCGGCCGGCCCCACCTCGGGGGTCCTGCGGGTCCCGCTTTGCGTCGCGGTGTTGATTCGATGATGGTTCGGATTACGCTATTCTTTCGATCGTATTTTTGCTTCGTGATTGATTGTGCTTCCCCACACTTGTTTTTCTGTAAATTCTACGCACAATATGTGGAGACAAAATATTCCAAAAATAGAGAGTAGAGTAGATAACACACATTAATAAAATAAGGCACTTTATTCATTCATAGTGGTGGTAAAAATAATTCAACAGACACTTTAATGACTGAGCTAACGATGAGCCCTAGCTCTTTAGGCTTTGACCTAAACCCGACTCAACTTGACCGACTCATTAATCTAGCGGAAGTGTGCCTTATTGGATAACTAGGCGTTAATGCTGCCCTTCATTGTTGAGGCCCCCGAATTTCGGCCCCGAGAGCCGCAACCTCGCCTTCAAGCTTTTCTTTTTCGCGCTTAAGATTGCGGAGTAACTTAGCATGAATCCCAACCTTCTCTTCTAACTCATTTATGAGCTTGTCCCTCAAATTATTGGACGTTTCCATCTCTTTGACAAGGTTGGAGAGGCCTTCAAATTTCTCGTTAAGAATGCGTAAGGTTGGTGCTTTGGGAACCTTCTCCAATGCTAATGCCGATCTTTGCTCTCTTCCTCTTAGGTTTAGGCTTGGGTTTAGGTGCAATAGGCTCAACATAGCATACTTCATCGAGGATTTGCACGAACTCCTGAGCATGAAGGGCGAGAGGCATTGGTGTACTTAGCGCATATCAAGTTACCCTTCTTGTCGGTCTCGACCGATACGAGTCGCTCATTAGCCTGGGTGCAAGAAGCTTGGTACCACGAGGGATGGCAACCGCTTCCCTTTTAGCGCCTCCTTCAAGCATCGGCCTTGCGGGAGGTGGAGGAAGAGCATCTGGATCTTGCACGTAGTAGACTTGCTCATGACGCCGAGGTGTTGCGGCTTGCTTCGGCGGCACAACGGTGAGGGGCTTCTTTGTGCAGGAGGACGAGGGCCTTCGAGTCATCGGCTGGGGGATTTGTTGAAGTCCGTGCCGTAGGAGACGACGCCTTGTTCGCCATTGCTAATAGATCTAAGCTGGAGAGCTCTTTTTTGAGGAAGGAGACGTGGCTGGTTATGGAATAAAGTTGAGGAGGTCTAGGTACGTATTTATATGGGTTTTTAGGAGACGGGATGAGGATAAAACCTAGGTTCTACGTGATCCGCACGAAAGTATATCCGATCATCGTCAAACATACGCGAATATACGTAGGAAGAGGGTAGAAGGTCGAGGGACGAAAAGACGGGACGAGGGGACACCGGGGCGCCGCCTGGCCCCACTAGGGCGCCGGCCGGCCCAACCTGAGGCCCACCGGGTGCCCTTCGGGGTGCCTCGGAATCCTCCTATGATTCTGTTAGATATATATTCGGATAAAATTTCGCACCGGACTAAAATAGACCTTAATAAGTTGGTAATTGGATGAAATCAATTTCATCCACTACTCTGAATCATATGGTTCCAAATAAAGTTTAAGTCGGTGCCCATTTACCTTGAATAACGTACCTTCGTTTGATTGTAGAGTTATTGCTCCATGCGGTGACGCATTCACGACGGTAAAGGGTCCTTCCCATTTACTTCTTAGCTTCCCAAGCCCGAATAATTTGAACACGGAATTAAAAAGTAATACCTTATCTCCGGGTGAAAACTCCTTTTTCTTGATCCTCTTATCATGCCATTTCTTCGTTCGTTCTTTGTAGATTTTCGAATTATGATAAGCCTTTTCTCTCCATTCTTCTAATTCTGATAATTGCATTTTTCTTTTCTCTCAGCGTCCAAATCCATATTCCATCTTTTTATAGCCCAGTGAGCTTTATGTTCTAATTCAACTGGTAAATGGCAGGTCTTGCCATACACCAATTGATATGGTGACATACCCAAAGGTGTTTTGTAAGCTGTCCGGTATGCCCATAGTGCATCCGGTAACCGATCCTTCCATAAAGTTCCCATCTCATCTCTGCTTTTTACGGAGAATATTCTTGATTTGCTTATTGGGACGTTTTGCGCGACCACTTGTCTCGAGGATGGTATGGAGTAGCGACATTGTGTCGTATTCCATGGGCTTGTAGGTATAAGTGAAACTTCTTATCGGTGAAATGCGTTCCTCCATCACTTATAACCATTCTAGGTGTTCCAAACCTTGGGAATATGATTTCTTGAACATCTTCTTTGAATGTTTGGAGTTAGCATTTTTACATGGCATAGCTTCTACCCACTTGGATACATAGTCAACTGCCACCAAAATATACTCATAATTCTTTGACTTCACAAAGGGTCCCATGTAATCAATTCCCGGACATCAAAGAGCTCAATCGAAGGTTGTTGGTGAGTGGCATGGCATCTCTTGTATTGATGTTTCCGTGCCTCGACATGCTCCACATCTTCGGATGAAATCTTTGGTGTCTTCATACATAGTTGGCCAAAAGAAACCACTGCCAGATTTTTTTGCATGAGTGCGGAATGCCCCATAATGACCTCCATATGGTGATGAGTGACATTTTGAATGATGCGCAAGCCTTCTTCTCTTGGTACACACCTTCCGAGTAATCCATCGGCACATACCCGAAAAGAGGTAAGGTGGATCCCACATGTGGAGACGACTTTCATAAATGAGTCTCTTCTTATTTTCTCCGGGTGGTACATAACCCGCAACCATAAAATTGACAATATTCACGTACCAAGGGTCTGTCTTGGTTACTTTAAACAACATGTCATCTCTTAATGAATCATTTATAGGTAATTCTGTGGTTCTTTAAAATACATTCTAGACAAATGATCAGCAACAGGATTTTCTATTCCTTTTCTATCTTTAATCTCTAAATCAAATTCTTGTAGTAATAGAATCCATCTTATTAGTCGGGGTTTAGCATCTTTCTTAGTGAGCAAATATTTAAGAGCAAAGCATGATCGAATAAACAATCATTTTAGCTCCAACTAAGTAAGATCTAAATTTATCAATAACAAAGACAACGACTAAAAAAGTTCTTTTCGGTGGTTGCATAATTTAATTGTGCTTACGTCATTGTCTTGCTAGCATAAGCAATTGCATGATGCGTCTTATCTTTTGTTTGTCCTAGGACTGCCCCTACTGACATAATCACTAGCATCACACATAATTTCAAAAGGTAAAGACCAATCAGGGGGTTGGATGATTGGTGCTGATGTAAGTATTCTTCATCAAAGTCAAAAGGTACATCCTTAGCTAACAATCTTGTCATTGGTCTAGCAATTTGTGAAAAGTTCTTTATAAATCTACGATAAAAACCACAATGACCAAGAAAACTTGGACTCCTTTTGCATTAATGAGGGGAGGTAGTTGTTCAATTACTTCAATCTTAGCCTTATCTACCTCTATACCTCTTTTCGACACTAAGTGTCCCAACACTATTCCTTCTCTAACCATAAAATGACATTTCTCCCAATTGAGGACTAAGTGTTTTTCTTCACATCTTTGCAAAACCTTATCTAAATTTTCTAGACAATCATCGAAAGTTTTTCCATAAACTGAAAAATCATCCATAAAAACTTCCATGATTTCTTCTATCATATCAGAAAATATAGACATCATACATCTTTGAAAAGAAGCAGGTGCATTACATAATCCAAAAGACATTCTTCTATAAGCATAAGTTCCATAGGGACATGTAAAAGTGGTTTTACTTTGATCATCAGGGTGGATAGGGATTTGGTGATATCCTGAATAACCATCAAGGAAACAAAAGAAAGAATGATTTGCTAGACGTTCTAACATTTCATCAATGAAAGGTAGAGGAAAATGATCTTTCCTTGTTGCTTTATTTAGTTTTCGATAATCTATGCACATTCGCCATCCAAGTGGAGTTCTTTTAGGTATTAATTCATTTTTATCATTACGGACAACCTGTCATTCCTCCCTTTTTTTAGGTACAACTTGCACGAGGACTTACCCACTCGCTATGCGGTACTGGGTATATGATCCCTGCATGTAAAAGCTTTAAAACTTCTTTCTTTACTACGTCTCGCATCGCATTTTGGAGTCTACGTTGAGGCTCTCTTGAAGGCGTAATTTCTGGATTGGTTGGTATGCGATGGGTGCAAAGAACAGGACTGATCCCTTTGAGATCTTGGAGTGAATATCCAAAAGCGGCTCTATGTTTTTCTAAAACTGCTATTAATTTATAAGATTCTTCATCAGAGAGTTTATCGCTTATAATCACAGGATATTCTTGATCATTGTTTAGGAAAACATATTTAAGACCAGATGGTAATGGTTTAAGCTCAATAGAGGGCTTTTGTGGTTCTAGTAATTCATCAAGAGGTTCAGGATCAATAAGGTCCTCCTCCTCTTCATCAATGAAAAACTGGGCATCATCTTCTAAATCAGGTTGAATAAAAGTATTATACTCAACTGCCTTAACCTCTTCTATTGAATTTGATTCGGGGAAGGACTCGCTTTAACATTTCTTGTATGAGTTATAGGTATTGAGAAATTAAATCCCTTCCCAAGCTTGACATTTAATTTACCATTACGACCTTCTCGAAGAAGTTTGATTATAGGTACCCCAATCATTACATCAAAATCCCACACATCAAAGATATAGAAATTTAGCGAAATGCGGAAATCATTAATAACAATAGGAAGTGCACTTAAAACTCCTACACTAAGAATAATGTGTCCTAAACAATTTTTGAGTAATTTATTTGTAGGCATTAATGGTATGTCTTTTAAGAATTTTCTAGCAAAAGAATATGACATAATGTTGACTCCTACAATTGGGTTATATAAAGCTTCAAAAGGATATGAATTTACTTGCAGCATTATATTAACAGAGGGTGAATCAAGACGAATTATATCAGGGGATTGCTCAGATTCTGTCAACCAATCATCACCCAAAATAAAAATCAAATTTCTTATTATTTCTCTAAGAAATTTTAAATCATCAGGATGTGAAAAACTGAAATTAAAATCTCTGGATTGCTGGGGTTGAATAATTTTACTATAAAGTGTAGTATTTCCAAAATCATTAAAGAAATCATCCTCTATTTCAAACATCCACGTAGAATTCGGAACTATCTCATCAACTAGCTCAGGTTTTAATTCAACTACAGATTGAGATGAATCAAGTAAAAGTTCAGTTTTAGCTAATTGAGAATTTTCTTCTAACAACTCTTCTTTTTCTTCGGGGAGATCATTCAAAATATTAGTAAGAATAGTTTTAGCATGATCAACAGTAATATGCATAAATGCTCCTCCTGAGGCCAAATTAAGATATTCTTTGTTTTTATCATCAAGGCCTAAAAAGAAATGTTGTAAAAGCATGGGTTCTGGTAAAGCAAGATTAGGTCCAGAATTTACAAAACCATCAAAACGATCCCAAGCCTTGCCTAGCGATTCATTACTTAATTGTTTGAATCCTATGATTTCAAATCGAAGTTTAGCGACCTTTTCTACTGGGAAAAATTTAAGACAAAAGTATTTTCGTAATATCTCCCAATCTCCTTGACTACTCCCAACATGGCGATTATACCATTTCTTGGCTCTACCCGTTAATGAAAACGGAAAGAGTTTCCATCTTAAAGTTTCATCAGCCATGCCCTTAATGCTTGAGACATGAACATGTTTGCTCAAAATTAGTTAAATGGGAATAGGGGTTTTTGCTAGTGTTACCAGAAAAGATATGTTCTTGGACTAATTTAATTAATCCCCGGCGTAGCTCATAGCCGATGATGTGATAGGTTTAGAAGATTCTATTGGTGGAGGTACGATCCCGATGGTGCTCCATATTGATATAAAAGTTACGATTCGTTTTCCATAATATTTTTTATTATTATTTTTTTTTGTTTTTAATATAAGGATACCTATAGACTAAGATAGGCTAAATCAAAATCAGCAAACCGTTCCCGACAACGGCGCCTTTAAATGCTTGTTGGTATAAATTAAGCGCACCCTAATAATAATTATAATCAGATTATCCCATAGCGCACGGATATATACTCGATAGCACTTCACCAAGATCAACCCGGTTTTAATATCGAACCCAAAGGAACAGTAGGTGAAATATGATCTAGCCTAATACTTCTTAATCTACGGGGCACAAACAACTTTAAAAAACTATCGAGAACGAGGAAATAGCTAATGCACTCTAGTTCTAACCACCGGTAAACTTTGTATAATATCGTCTTATCGGGCAAGTGATCCGAATAGGAGAAGAAACAGAGTAATCTACCTACCGGACACCTATCGGCTGTCTGCGTCCTATCAACGGAAGTGGACTACGGAGGATTCAACGTAGCTATAGAGTCACCTACGCGAGCTACCACTATCCGGCTAATCGGGGGACATTCACAAGTAATCATAACCCGGACACCACGTCTACGCTACGACAACTACTCGACCTAGGAGCTACCCAAATCAAAGTACTCAATGTAATATGAGTTGCAAACTAAAGAACGAATATAAACGCCGCTTACTTGAATCAGAATATTAAATACAAAAGTACCTCGAACGCAGCTCGGGCAAGGGAGCCGAATCAGACGCAATACAGACTCCGAAGGGGCGCTCCGACGGTAGGGGCTCCTCCGAATCTCTACTCTCCTCTCTATCTCTCTAATCTCTATCTTGATTGCTAGCCTAGATCTAGTGGATCTCTATCTAAAGCTCGAATCTTCATCTCTTGATCCGGCCTACCGAGGGGGGTATGGCCCTCCTTTTATAGCCCCGGTGGGATTAACACGCGCCGTCAGATCAAACCGACTTAACAAGCGGCCAGGATGAAAACCCTAGGCGGCAGGAGAAGGTTCGAAGGGGGGGGGGGCGGCCACCCCCCCTAGGGCGCCGAGGCGGCCCCATGGTGGGGCCGGCCGGCCCCCCACCGGAAGCATTTGCGGGCCCCACTTCTTCGGGTGTCTTTCGGAGTCTTCCCGAGTCCTCCGGTGATATCCTTTTTTGTCGCGGTTATGTTTCGTGGTAAATAAGCACTCAAATCCCTCTTTTTAGTCTTTTTCGAATAATTCCCCGAAAAATGCACAAATCACCAAAACTCGTGGAAATTGTTAATGATAACCCTATTCTTGTTATAATTCTGTTCCTCGGGTAATGGTAATTGCTAATAAATTTTGGATCATAACAAGTGTCAACAATATGCGCATCAGTAGAATGTCTTTTGGACTATGTAATGCTCCGGCTTCATTTCAAAGATGCATGATGTCTATATTTTTGACATGATTGAAGTAATAATGGAAGTTTTTATGGATGACTTCTCTCGTATATGGAAAAACTTTTGATAAATGCCTTGAAAACTTAGATAAGGTTTTGCAAAGATGTGAGGAAAAGCACTTAGTCCTTAATTGGGAAAAATATCATTTCATGGTTAGAGAAGGAATAGTGCTTAGACATCTAGTGTCCGAAAGAGGGCTAGAGGTAGACAGAGCTAAAATTGAAGTAATTGAACAACTACCTCCTCCCATTAATGTTAAGGGAATTCGAAGCTTTCTAGGTCATGCAGGTTTTTATCGATGGTTTATTCATAACTTTTCATATATTGCTAGACCTCTAACAAACCTGCTAGCTAAGGATGTTCCCTTTGAATTTGATGATGCATGTTTAGAAGCTTTTGAAACTCTTAAGAAAGCGCTCATCTCTGTACCAATCATTCAACCCCCTGATTGGTCGCTACCTTTTGAATTGATGTGTGATGCAAGTGATTATCTTTGTGGGGCAGTTTTGGGACAAACTAAAGACAAGAAGCATCACGCAATTGCATATGCTAGCAAAACTTTGATAGGACCTCAACTTAATTATGCAACCACCGAAAAAGAGCTTTCGGGCTGTTGTTTTTGCTATAGACAAATTTAGATCTTACTTAGTAGGAGCATAGGTAATTGTTTATACTAATTATCTTTGCGCTTAAATACCTGCTCACTAAGAAAGATGCTAAACCACGACTCATAAGATGGATTTTGCTACTCCAAGAATTTGACTTAGAAATAAAAGATAAAAGGGGAGTAGAAAATCCTGTTGCCGATCACTTGTCTAGAATGCAGTTTAAGAATATGCAGGAACTACCAATCAATGACTCCCTTCGAGACGACACACTCTACGTTGTCTCCAGATCGGATCCCTGTTACGCGAATATTATCAATTTTATGGTTGCAGGATATGTACCACCAAGGGCAAACAGGAGGAAGCTCATCTATGAAAGCCATCTACACATATGGGATGATCCTTACCTCTTCTGAGTGTGCTCTGATGGACTACTCCGAAGATATGTACCCACTGAGGAAGGACTACGGATTATTGAAAGATGTCACTCATCACCATATGGAGGTCATTATGGAGCGTTCCGCACTCATACAAAGATTTGGCAAAGTGGATTCTTTTGGCCAACCATGTACGAAGACACTAGGAACTTCATCCAAAGCTGTGGAGCATGTCAGAGGCACGGCAATATCAATTCTAGAGATGCCATGCCACTCACTAACAATCTTCAGATAGAGCTCTTTGATGTTTGACATGGGACCGTTTCCAAAATTAGGCAACTATGAGTACATACTAGTGGCAGTTGACTATGTTTCAAAATGGGTAGAAGCCATGCCAAAGCTGCAAATTCCAAGAATTCCAAGAAGATGTTCAATGAGACAATATTTCTAAGGTTCGGTGTTCCAAGGATGGTGATCAGTGATGGAGGAACTCACTTCATTGACAAGGACTTTTGCAAGTACTTAATGAAGCAAGGGATCCAAAATTACGTAGCTACTCCTTACCATCCTCAAACTAGTAACCAAGCAGAGACTTTCAATAAGAAAATCAAGAACATTCTACAAAAGACAGTCAACGAAATGGGAACTGTTTGGAAGGAAAAGCTACCCGACGCATTATGGGCATACCGAACAGCATACAAGACACCTCTTGGCATATCACCTTATCAACTTGTCTATGGGAAGACCTGTCACTTACCAGTAGAGCTTGAGTTCAAGGCTCACTGGGCAATTAAGAGATGGAACATGGATTTAGAAGCCGCTGGGACAAGATGAAAGATGCAACTCTCAGAACTAGATGAATGGCGAGAAAAGGCATATCACAATGCAAAGATCTATAAAGAGAGGACCAAAAGGTGGCATGATAAGCGAATCAAAAAGAAGAGCTTCAACATCGGAGATAAAGTGCTACTATTCAACTCCAGGGTAAGATTATTCGGGTATGGTAAACTACGAAGCAAGTGGGAAGGACCATTCACCGTGGTAAATGCATCATCACACGGAGCGGTGACACTTCAAAACAACGAAGGTACATTATTCAAGGTAAATGGCCAACGCCTTAAGATTTTTCTAGAACCTTCTAGACCACCTAAGGAATTAGATGAAATTTATTTTCTGGCTTTCCCCTAATTTATTAAAACTGCAAACTCCGTCGCGAATTGGGCCACGACAGGAGAAAAATTGGAGAGATAACGGGCCAAAAAAGCAGCCCGCGGAAGGGCACCGAAATTCGGGCCAGGGTGGGACCAGCCGGTCCCACCCTGCATGTCGGTCGGCCTGGCCCGCCCGCCTCTGGTCTGCCGGCTCTCGGTACGAAGCTTGTTCTATTAGGGTTTCGGATATTCCACTTTGGTGCGAATCTGCCGCCGCCTGTTCACGGTAGATGCTCGGGATAGATTAGGATGGAATGCCCCCTACCTCAAGTTATCAGGACTATATAAACACCCCCTGGGGTCATTCTCCTCTCATCCCAAGAGCTCTCCTCTCCCAACCCATAGCAAGGAAGCTCTCCACCTCTCCACCATTTGCCAAACGGCGAGCCCAAACCACCCATACTCAGTCGAAGAGCCAGAGGACGTCCTCCCACTAGCGGTTATCCCGCCAAAGCAGCTGGCAGTGGTGCACCCGAAGGAGATCGTCCCGGTGCCCTCGAAGGAGGTCGTCCAAGCTCGACCTCGAGGAGCTCCAATGGAGGAGGCCTTCTACGCTCAAGCCATCAAGAGGCCTGCCATTGCTCCACAAGCTCATCGACCGCTCCTGGGTGATAAGCCACGACAGCCAGGTCAACCTAGCATTGCTCTCCCCCAAGGCACCAAGTTACTACCTCCTATAGAGGGGGAGAGGCTGCTGGGAGTCACCACCAAGTTTGGTATGGTGACCAGCGCGAAGTACACTACTGAGAAGCCCCGAGTGACTCTGGATGGTGTGCGGGTGGACCCCAGCAATGTGAAGTTCAACCCACCACCAAGAGCCAATCCGAAGCCCCCGAAGAAGAAGGCAAGGACTGCACCATCCCCAAGACAACCTCGCCTGTCCTTGGCCACATTAGAAACTAGAATAGATCTCCAGGCCCAAGCTCTGTCCGATGCACTAAAGGTCCTAGGGACCACTGTGCAACATATAGGGAACCTAGAGGTTAGTCAAGAGCGGCTACGTGGCAAGAACAAAGCGCTCAAGGCTAGGGTCAAGGAGCTAGAGAAGAAGAACTAAAGATCGAGATAAGCGGGCACACGTGTAATAAGTATTAGTTAGTTTGCTAGTTAGTCAGTTGCTTAAAATTAGTTTGTTTAGTTAATTCTATTTATTCATTGTGTAATAAATGTGCCTAATGATAATAAAGAAGTTGAGTCTTTAGAGTCATCATCTCTCTCTAGATATGTGTTTGTTTTTGTCTCCACCTTGTTGTGCATAAAAGGAAACAGGAAACAAATGTAGGGGAGACAACTTACAGGAACTCAGAAGGAAAACCAAGCATACAGGACAATAGGAATCAGGCACACACTCCAAAACACTCTCATTTATTACCACTGAGCTTAATTGAATATCATTTAATGAAACATGATTGCACCTCAAGGATGAGTAGCTTAGTCATGACTTAAGGCAAGAATAACATAATTCATCTTCTGTAAACACTTGCTGCTGTTGGGATCTTTTTATAGGGACCCCGTGCTTCTTAAGTTGTTGACAAGTAAGAAATAGTAGAACATGAGAACCTAAATTTCTATGCCTAAGTTATTGCAGCATTTTTTTTCAAAAACATAAAACAAAAGCTATGCTACTCCTCTGTGGTCTTTAAAATGCCTATAGAGCAATACATGATCATAAACTTTCTACATAAGTTACTTGTCTTGCACTGAGCTCTGTCAGCTTTTGAGACCCGTGTTGTAGAGATTTATCATGCTCCCAAGATCAAGATCCACTTACACTCCGTATATGCACTATCCCTACACTGGGGGTAGGCGCAACCTATTCCATCTATATAGAAAATGTGCTGCTCTTACACTGAGAGTACGCACCCAAAAAGACTTTTAGTAGGATCTTATTCACTTATGCTCTAACATTATCAGAAATCTCTATCTTGTAAAAAGTTTTCATGCAGGAAGACATGGGTTATGCAAAAAGAAAATAAAAAGAGAGTTTTAAAAAAAATGGATAAGGGTCCAATTAAAGCAAGAGATATATATCCTTCAAAGTTGAGCATAGTAGAATCAGGATAGCCACCATATATTCCACACACAAGCACATCTTGATCTAGGAGTATGACACCTCTCTCCTTGGGACTCTTACGCTGGCTCAGTGATGTGTAAGGTAAGTACACTATTCCTTGCCAAAACCTTCAAACTCCACATAAGCCTATTAGAGGTAGGTGACAAGGGAAGGCATTCACTCATTCATGCCTAAGTGAGAATCCACAAATACTACATATAATGAGTGATTTGAGAGTACCACATTGAGGAGCAGGTAAGCTATGCTTTATTTCAAAAATCTTGCAAAAAACCCCCAATGGACTTGGCAGTGAGATAAAGGTAATCTGTTCAGCTGTTCTACTTTTCAACTTCCCAAAGTTGCATGGTAGACACTTTGAATCTCACAGTGCAGGTCTAACCAGGAATGAACTTATGTTGATATCTTTGTCTGGAGTTATTTCTGAGTTATCCAACCTTTTCTCGAGGACGAGTAAAAGCCTAAGTGTGGGGTGTTGTTGACGGTCCTTAACGTTCAAATCCAACCGTCAACTAACCTTCCAAAGTGACACAAAAGCAATTCATCTACCTAGAAGTAGGGCTTTGACTAACGAATTCCATGAGTTTTGGTGAATTAATGGTTTTGCAGGTATACACTGGAAATAACGCACTTTTGAGCTATAACGCGACATAGAATGCAAGATTGGACGCCACGGCCACTTAGGAACATTCCAGAAGGGACGAGAAGACACTGGACCAAAGGGGAGGACCAGCGGCCACCAGGCCAGACCGGCAGTCTAGCCCTAGACCGGCCGGTCTGGGGTCTGGCCCGCTCGTGGCCCGGTTCGCCCGGTTTACTCCACCGCCTTTGAGGATTGATCTCCACCATCCGCCAATGTCAGTTTGATCCAAGGGCTCACGTTGATTCGCCAGGGCTATAAAAGGAGAGGCAACCCCCTAGGGAGGAGGATCCATTCAGAAGAAGAAGAGCTTTAGCGAGAAACCCTAATTAGGATCCCAGGAGGTGTCCCTTGAATGGATGACCTCTCGAGTTAGCATTCCAAGAGAGAGCTAGTTCTATACCTCTAGAAGCTAGTTCTTATCAGAAATAGAGAGATAGAGTTAAAGAGAGAGTTTTGGAGGAGTATCGGCCTGTCGGTGCTACCTCTACGGCTTGTATCTGAGATTACATCGGAATCGACTTCTGAGTTCAAGTAACATTGTTTATCTTGTTTTACCGGTTTACGACTCTTTTGAGTACTTTAATCCTTGTAGCTCTTGGGTTAGAGTAGTATTCGTAGTGTAAGCGTGGTGCTTAGACTTCATTACTCGTAGATGTACCCTATCGTCCGGATTTGGTGGTAGCTTACGGAGGTGACTTTATAGCTCCGTTGAACCTTATATATTCCACAATCCCATCGGTAGGCCGAGCAGGAGAATAATTGGTAGTCAGGTTACAGCTTTGCCTATGCTCCTCTATCCAATTTCCCAGTAAAACATCCTAATCATATCTTACTTGAGCCTGAATTAGAAGCCTTAGTTATCTTCTCTATATCCCTATCTTCTACAGCCTTGTTTGCTACTCAGGTGGCATTAACAGATACCAACACAAGGTTTCAGTAGGCATTAACAGATACCAACACAAGTGTGGTATTAAATCATGCCACCATTTAGAATATAGAAATAGTATCCATAGCAGTTTAATGATCAAATACCATTGTAGCATTTTATCAGGAGTATTACGGGTTGTCATTTATATTTTCCCAAAGGAAGGTCTACATGGCTCTCGTGTAAAGGTAGCGTGATAACCTAGGTTGTAATGGATAGGCATAACCATGTCCTCGCTACTCAATGCAGGGGGGTAAGTCACAAGATAAATGATAAGATAAGTATATAATCATCAAAGCATAAACAGATAGAGACTCCTAGCTATATCATTAGGGTTGCTAGTAGAACATCAAGAGATGTTCCGGGTTATTCCTAGCTACATGTCAATGTATATTATGGTTAGTGCAATACACCTAGTAATCATGGCTAAGGTTAGCATTATATTTATTCATAGTGGACATACTAGGGAAGTTTGAGAACATAGCACGCCCTTCCTTCATACAAAAGCCCCCTACTGTGCCTATAGACGGGGTTTGGATTACATAGGACTCAACAGAATGTCACACCCGCGATCTACCAAACCGGGCCTATAGGGTGCATTCACAGATAAACAACATATAAGCACCACGCTTACACAATGTTTATCACTCACCCAACGATCAATTAGATGAGTGCTATACGAACCTATGGATAAGTATAATGTTAATCTAGCTATACTAAGCATATAACCATAATAGACAAAGAACAAGATAACTATGAA
Organism: Chrysopogon serrulatus; assembly: GCA_015844335.1. Taxonomy (NCBI): domain Eukaryota; kingdom Viridiplantae; phylum Streptophyta; class Magnoliopsida; order Poales; family Poaceae; genus Chrysopogon; species Chrysopogon serrulatus. The sequence continues at coordinate 231,910 of JADLZL010007357.1, forward strand.
TATAAATAAATAAGTATTCATCAATTCAATTGTAGCAATCATATAACTATACAATGAAAGAGAACAAAGGCGAGAGGAGGTAAAATCTATACCAAATCCAAGCTCTTGATGGCTCAGGAATCCAAGCCTGCGCTTGCCTCCCTCTAGTTCTAATCTAGCTATCTAGGCCCTAGCTAAGGAGCTCGATTAGGGTTTCGGCCGATGATCGGACTTCGAATGAGGAATGAATGAATGTGCCCCTCCCATGGGGGTGCCTCTCCTTTATAGCCCCGAGCGATGATCGTGAGCCATCGGATCAAACCGACATTGGCGGGCGGCTAGGATCGATCCTCAAAGGCGGTGGAGCGAAACCAGCGGAAGGGGCTGAACCGGGCCCAGCCCAGCCGGCGGTCGAGGGGCCGGCCGGTCGGTCGGTGGCCTCCCTCCGGGCCCCGGCTCGGCGTGGTGCCTTCCCTGTCTCTTCGGAACCTTCCCGTGTTCTTTGTGGGGGTTCGTTTTACGTTTTCTTATTCCGATAAGCTCTTGTGATCGCGCCTTTTCCAGTTTACGTCTGCGAAAACAAAGTGAAACACCAAAACTTCGTGGAATTCGGCCGGTGTAAACCCTATGTCTACTTTGATGATCACAATTGCATTCTTTTTCATGGCTAGTTGACGGTTGATTTCATACAATAATGGCCGTCAACATATGCATATCTTGATTTGATTGTATGACTCGTTTCTCTTTGGATCCTTTATTTGACTTCACAATATATGCTGTGCAAGTATGCTTATCCATGCTATCTCCACACCTATGAGCCCCACATAAGCCTTAGATGTAGGTTGAGATAAAGGCACCAGCTTCATTGCCTTGGTGAGGAATCCAAAAATACCACATATCTGAGAGACTTGAGAGTGTCATACAATGAAACTCTAAGCTTTATTTTGAAAATCCATAAAAACTCTAGGAACTTGGTTGAACAAAAGAGCTTGAGACATAGTGCTTAACTTGATCTTTCTGTCTTTCAACTGCTCATGACCCAAAGTGAAGGATGGCAAGCCCCACAGTTAAAGATAATATGGGTAAGTATGAAAGTCAGGACGGTTCACTCTAAGCCTAAAGGAGAATTTTTATCTAGATGCATGTGTGCTCTTGAGAAGTTTAATATTGCAGCAACTTCTGATCCATTAGATGAGTGCAGTTTGCTAAGGGACTAGCAAAGGTTAAGCTTGGGGGAATTGTTGACGGCTATTAATTACCAAATCTATAGGTCAACCAAACACCAAAGAGAGTACATTTGAGATCACCATCGCAGGAATAGGGGTTACACTAACCGAATTCCACGAGTTTTGGTGTTTCACTATTTCTGCAGGTGAATAACGGAAAAGACGCAATCACAGAAGCATATCGGAGCGAGGAATGCACAAATGGATGGCACGGCAACACAGGAACATTCTAGAAGAGACCAGAAGACACCACGCCGAAGCGGAGAGCCGGGGGCCACTAGGCCAGACCGACCGGTCTGGGCCTGGACCGGCCGGTCTGGACCTGGTCCTCAAAGAATTAGATTAGAACTCCAATACTTCAAGTTCTAGTTAGGTATTAGCTAGCAAGGTTTCAGTAGAGTTGAGCTACGCTCAGGATTCTGGTGTCGTCATCCGGAGGCTGGTATAGCTTTGTATCTTCCTTTTCATTATGACTTTGTTCTTAATTATTATGTTTCAGTTGATTAAGTTCCTAGTTTATTCTAGTGTTTTGCTTGATATAGTATTGATTGATGATGAACTATCTCATATGATCGTAAAGTGCTTATCTCATTACTCGAGTGGGTTAAGTGGTAGATATTATGTAAGCGTGGTGCTTAGATATGCTCTACCTACGAATGCACCTTGTAGGCCAGGTTTGGTGGTAGATCGCGGGTGTGACATTCCTGTTGAGTCCTATATATTCCGCCCCCCATTTATAAGATTAGAAGAACGTGGTTGCGAAGGAGGAGCGTGCTATGTTCACAAACCTCCCTAGTGATATTCCTTGTGGGTACTTTAGAGTTATCAATACTATAGATAAAAGTAATATACTAGAGTAGATGTAAAGACTTAGTAATTCTGACACTACATAGGAATTCCATCTCTTAACTAATCTCCTATTTTTCCCTTGCTACATTAGAGAGTTTCTATTTCTAATCTCTGAGTGATTTATCATTGCCCTACACTTATCACATATATATCTATTTGTCTTACCCCAGCATAAGTATGTCCTTGTCATATTGATTCTATCTAAGTATGTATACACATCAATATTCTCTAGCTATCCTTTCCCATGGGATTAAATAAATATGACAATTGGGTTATGTCGCACCTGGTTTTCCAAAGAAGACCAAGCGCTAACTATATGTGTGCCCGGGATGTCCACACAACACATATAGCAACAAATATGGAGATTATCAAAGACAATGCTTTATTATTTATCGAAACATAGTTACAACAGGGACTTACATCTATTACAAACCATAACGGAAGCTATTCTATATCTACTCTTCGGGTCTCCATACTCCACGAGGGGACGGTTGACTGGGGGAGCACTCGCCTAGTACTCATAGAACATCTTGAGGAAGACACATCACTTGAATCCAAAGCATCCGGTACCCATCCGGGATTTTGTTGATTGTAAAGCAAGCAGCGGCGCACCATGCTCGACAAAGCGTAACATGAGGGGATGCAAGGCTCGAAAGGCAAGACACGGTTGAATTGCGGTAAGCATTTTTAGTTGATCATATTTTATTTATTATACCTGAGTTGCTAGGTTATGCTTAGCACCCCAAGTGAATATAATTATGTATGATCACCAAGATTAATCATCAGCCATACCATCCATCAAACCATCTATCTCGAAAAGGATCCAGGCCGCTCGTGACCGTGAGCACGGCTGATATATCAGTTTATAAACTCTGCAGAGTGTGTACACTTTCACCATGAGTCGTGTTACCCATATGCCTGAGGTGATCAGCCTCTTGACTCACTACCGAGGTAAGTTGGCAAGGTTCACTATGAAGCCTTTCAAAAGTCCCCCTAACTAGTTAGTAGCCGCTAGGTTTCGGATTGACCAAGCAGATATAGATGCTCTCCTCCGAGAGTGGTTCACAAATGACCCGCAACCCAGCACACACAAACGGCAGGACAAGAGCCATACCCGTCTTGGCACCCCCCTTTTGCGCCTTTCGGGAACTACTAACAAGCTAGAGAAGTTCAGTTTACTTAGCTAAAGCCAGAGCCATGTAGCCCTCATGGTTGTACGGTAAATCCTGGGTGGCCGCTTTAAGATTCAGTCCTTATGGAGGGCAGACTAGAGCACCCAAAAGACCCAATGCTCTAGCCCCTGATATCCATGTTGCCAACAAGCATCATTTAAACCATTGATTCCATAAGTCATTAATCAAGATTAATATTATGACACTTTAGTGTTTGCAAACTAAGCAACTACCCATATACATAACCCAAGGTAACAAGGAATACAGGATAACAAGAGTGCTAGGTAAAGTCCTTAGGGGTTCATCATATTAGACACATGCATATGAAAATTATTATAAGGTTATTAGGTAACAAGGGAACTCATGTTACACTTGCCTTCTAAAAGCTTGGCAAACACTCCATCCTTTCTGTTGGATCATCCTTGCGAGCTCCACTTCTAACGTCATCAGCAACCAACACAAGCATCATAAAGAAACCTAAAAACAATACATCAAGCATTATAAAAATAATACACAAAGGTTTGAAATACGCAGGGCTTGTAACTACGATCGCTTGAGCGCAAAAACTACTAAAACAGGAGCAACAACGTAAAAGATATGAGAGTTGGAAGGTTTGGTAAATGATAGGAATGGTATAGACATGATGTATCTGGGTTAACTTAAGAGATTTAGATAGCATAAGGATTTATAGATGAAGGGTAAAAGATCAGAGAAGTGTATACAGGATGGAAATTATAAAGAATGAAGTAATCATGTGGATATTTAAAAGCTAGATCACACAGGATGACTATGCAAGCTTAATGAGAAAAAGCATATACATGGCAATGGCTATGCAAGAGTGATATGATATGGTGAGATGCTATCAAGAATATTTATCTTTGGTCATCACAACATGACGATGCAAGAATAATGGTGGTGGTTTGCATAGATGGAGTTTGCTAATAGTGAGATAATCCGGAGAGTGACTTAGTGCAAAATGCTAGTGCACATGCAGGTCGGTGGACAGTAGGGTTTATGATCACAAGGAGAATAGTTGTAGCGGCACCAACTAGAGATCCATTTTATGGTGATGTTGGAAACAGTATGGAGTATATATTGGCAAAAAGAACAAGTCACTTTGATCATTGGTTCGCTGCGAAACACAGCTGCAAAACGGGCTGCACTGCTGACTGCAGGACAGCAGCGGTAACAATTGATATGGCATGTATATCTCGATGATTGTAGCACCTATGACCAAGAAAACTTGTAGAGACATGTGTAAGTATTTGGTATGCACTGTGGTTGAAGGGCTTGACCACCGAATTGGCGAATCATTTGGAACACGCATGCGAACCGGCATAAGCGCGGCTACAGGGCAGCGGGGACAGCGAGCACAAAACAAGATGATAGACCATTCATATTTGATTGTATGGCCATGAATATTTTCAGAGGTGTGTGCAACTATATAGATGACTGTCCAGCCAAAGGATGCATGTTGGGGTTCAATGGATCAGCGAGAACGTCGTTGCCAAAAACAGAGCGATCGCTGTTTGGACAGCGGAGGTAGCAAACACTTTGGCATCGATATTTCATTCATCGGGGATTGCATGGTTGAACCAACTTGTGGGATCATGTGCAGGTATGTCATGAACATGTAGGATCAAGGGATTGGTGATTTGGAAAGTGGATTAGCGGGGAACGCCAAAAACATTCAGAGCTGCAATCTGTCAGGACAGCAGGAACAACGGGCACGGAGATGACGATATCTCAAGTTTCTCAATTCCTATTACAAAACTAATTTACAGGGGTGTGTTCAAGGATGTTATCTACAATTTCACCAAAGGTATTGATGATTGGATCAATGAAACAGCGGGGAACACCGATTCCGTCAACAACAGCGAATCTGCCCGCAAGGACAGCAAACACATACAACGGGTAATCTTCATCGGGGATCAACCATACGTCATTTACGGCACTTGATATGCAGCGAGGAACATAAGAACAACATGGGAATGATGATGGAGTGTTCTCACCATGGGGATAGATGTGGTGGAGTGAGGAGATGCATCGACGACAGCCGGTGACGACGATCTAGTGCAGCGGGGCGTCCTTCTCGCGTTGCGGCTGATCAGGGCAGCCATGGGGGAGGATGAGGAGGAGCAGGGGCGTCCCTCCACTGTCCTTGACGTGGGGAATGAAGGGGAGGCGTGGGGGGAAGGGGAGATAAGGGGATGCTGCTGTTTTGTCAAGTAAGAGAAAAGGAAGGGAGATTGGGTGTTTCCTTGCATGAAAGGAGGGGAAGGGGAGTGATTTGGGGAGGGGGCTGACCAGCACCCTAAGGGTGACGTGGGAGAGAGGAGAGGGAGAGTTAGAGGGCTGGTTGGGCTTCATGTTGGTCCACAAAATAGAGGAGGATGGTTGGGCTTTGATCTGAGGTAATGATTAAGGCAAAGTTTTGACTAGATTCGGGCCGAAGCGACATTGGAGGACAGAAAGAGTTCAGCTAGCCCATTACCAAGAGAGAGATGAAGTTGATGGTTTACTAATGGGATAAGCATATAGATTTGTACCATGAGAATAGAAGATGGAAGGGGAGAGTTGGGGTTCGGCAAAGACATGATTTGGGTTTCTAGAGAATTCAAAGTTCTGAAAAGGTGGGACTTGTATCATATAGTTTTCAAGAATGTATAAAACAAGATTTCTCTTTGATCAAGAGGTAAAAAAAGGAAGAGGGGAAGGAGTCCATGAGAATGTTGCCCAAGGTGAGAAAAAGAGAGAAAAGTATGATCCATTTGGCAAGAGGGTACAAAGTTAGCGGTGCCATGGGTTCATATGAAATTAGGTTCAACCGAGAATAACTTAGGTATGTGATGGATTTTGCTTGAACAAAGTGATGATAGAATTGCATGGGAGGGATGAGATATAATGATTGGTCATGTAGCATAGATTTAGGGCTTTGGAGAAGACTCGGTTGGAAGGAATTAGGAGCTCAAATATAAGGAAAAGGATAAAAGAAAGAGAGAGCAAGGGTATGACTAGTTAAAGTTTTAGAGAGCATGAGTTTGGGTATTTAGCAAGATGAAAGTTTGGGATCCATCAAGGTTCTTGGAACAAGGATCAAGGTGTATGGTTTACAAATATTTGATCTTGGTTTTGAGGTCAAGGAAACTTGGTCAAGGATCATGAGTGATTTGATGAGGATCAAAATTGATAGGATCAAAACCCTATGCGCATTTGAAAAGCTTTAAATTCCTTTTTCATACATAAACACTATGCAATGGCATGAAATGCAACAAACATGTTATATTAAATTGTAGGGTTTTAGAAAATTGTTTTTTCTTCACTCGCTTTATTGATAGCAAACTTAACTAAAGCTTAGAAACTTTTAAAAAATATTAAATTATAGATTTTATTTAGTGTTTTCTAGGTCACATCCCAAAATAGGAATTTTGGGGTGTGACAGGTTAACTCCCAATAAAATGCTATGATGGTATTTCATCTGTGCGCTTACTGATACACATTTATTCAAAGATAGTTGCATGATTTAATACCACACCTCTTGATGTCACTGCTGGGGATGACAACTCAGTGTTTTGCATGGTGACGTTAAGAGGTGTCAACAATCGCCCTCGCTTTAGACGACCAGGAAAAAATTTGCTCATAACCCCTTTTGGTGCGTACTTTTATATGACCATGTCGTTTGGCTTAAAAAACGCTGGCGCTACATACCAGCGCGCCATCCAATAGTGCCTTGAAAAGGAGATCCAAGATGGATTATGCGAAGCTTACGTCAATGACGTAGTAGTAAAGCAAAAGAGGCCTCGACCCTGATCGATGACCTTGATACAACCTCCAAGGCCCTAAACGTATTCAAATGGAAATTAAACCCAAATAAATGTATGTTCGGCGTCCCTTCCGACATACTGCTCGGCAGTGTCGTCAGCCAAGACGGTATACGTCTTAACCCTGAGAAGGTGAAAATTGTGCTGGACATGAAACCTCCAAGGTGTATCAAAGACATCCAAAAGCTAATTGGATGCATGGTCACCTTAAGTAGGTACATATCTAGACTCGGTGACAAGGGCCTTCCCTTCTTCAGGTTGCTAAAGGCAAAGGTGAAATTTGTGTGGTCGGACGAGGCAGATGCTGCTTTCGACGAGCTCAAAAGGTACCTATCCACCCCCTGTCCTCACAGCTCCCAAGGGGGACGAGCAGCTGCTGCTCTACATCGTTGCCACAGATAGGGTGGTCAGCACCGTCTTAGTGGTCGAACGTGACGAACCCAGATGTGTCTACCCTATCCAGCGGCCCATTTATTACATCAGTGAAGTACTCAATGATACCAAGCAGCGGTATCCACATATTCAAAAGCTTCTTTATGGGATCCTGATCACCAAAAGGAAGGTCCTTCATTACTTTCAGTAGTACAGCATCACGATGGTTATCGAGCACGCGCTCGGTGATATCCTGTGCAACAAAGACGCCACTGGCAGAATTGTCGAGTGGGCAATAAAGCTCAGCCCCTTCAAGCTTGGGTTTCACAGTCGCACCACGATCAAGTCTCAGGCCTTGGTCGACTTCATGGTCGCATGGACAAATATGACGCTGCCCGTATCTGATACGATTGAGGAACAATGGAAGATGTACTTCGATGGCTCCCTAAACATAGGAGGCGCTGGTGCCAGAGTTTACTTCATAGCACCTTCAGGTGGTCGGCTGTGGTACGTCCTATGTATCCACTTCAAAGCCTCCAATAACACCGCCGAATATGAGGCCGTATTACACGGGCTCCGTATCACAGTCGAGCTAGGCATCAAGCGACTCCTAGTCTACAGCGATTCAGCCCTAGTCATCAACCAGGTTAACAAGGTCTGGGACTATAAAAATGAAAAGATGGATGCCTATGTGGCTGCGATTCGCAAGCTCGAGGGCAAATTCTACGGCCTTGAGTTTGTTCATGTCACTCGAATAGAGAACAGGCCGCCGATGAACTATCCAAGTTGGGATCATCACGGGCAGAGGTACCCTGTGGCGTATTTGTCCAAGACCTGATTACGCCATCCATCAATCAAGAGACGCCGGCAGCATGACAAGAGGCCACCGAGCAGTTGGCTCCAATGAAAGCCGACCAGCAACCGTCACCAGAACAAGGGACCGCTACTCAAATAGCAGCTCGGGTTACTGAAGCTGTCGATCAATCTTCGGGATCGATCGACCAAGCGGAGTCCAACGACGAGGTCGGACCCGACGAATTTACAACCGATCAATCGGTCGAGAAATCTCAGGGTCCCTAGTCAGACTAGAGGACGCCCTTCATTCAGTATCTAGTTGGCGGAGACGTCCTGAGTGACAAGACCAAAGCAGAACGCCTTATCCACCGAAGCCGCAATTACATGCTGGTCGACGAACAGCTAATGCGCAAAAATACGAAAGCCGAAGTGCTTCAAAAATGCATCACAGAAGAAGACAGCGTCACACTACTACATAAGATTCATTCTAGCACCTGTGCCAATCACGTAGCATCGAGAACACTAGTCAGAAAAGCTTTCCAGGCTGGATTCTACTGGCCCAGTGCTGTAGCTGACGCCGAGCACCTGGTTCGACACTATAAAAAGTGCTAGTTCTTTGCCAAGCAGATTCATGTCCCTGCACATGAGCTCCAGACCATCCTGGTCTCTTGGCCATTTTCATGATGGGGACTTGATATGATCAGGCCCTTCAAAATAGCTCCAAGCGGTTTTAAGTATGTCTATGTCCTGATAGACATGTTCTCCAAGTGGATCAAGTATAAGCCCTTGGTCAAGGCGACTGCACAAAAAGCGGTCGAAATGCTCGATGATGTCATCCACCGTTTCGGCATACCAAACAGCATAATCACTGACCTCGACAGAACATTCATAGGAAGTGCTTTCTGGGATTTCTGTGATGACTTGTCCATCCAAGTCAAGTACGTTTCTGTGGCCCATCCTAGGGCCAATGGTCAAATCGAGCGCACCAACGGACTAATCATCGATGCCCTGCGCAAACACTTGTTTCGCGACGGCTTGTACCCAAGATGTTGGTTAAAAGAGTTACCCACGGTAATCTAGGGACTACGAACCCAGCCTTGTCGAAGCACTAGCATCTCCCCATATTTCATGGTGTTCGGTTCCGAGGCTGTGTTACCTGCTGAGGTTGCTCATCGCTCACCCAGGGTCGAGTACTTCGATGAGGATGCTTCGGACGAAGCAAGGGAACTCGACATCGATGCCTTGGAAGAACGGCGCCTTGACACGTGCGTCCAGAATGCACGATACCTGGCTAGTATACGTCGTTATTACAGCCACAATGTAAGAGATCGTTTCTTCGTGGTCGGAGATCTTGTGCTCCGACGCAAGTAGAAGACAGAGGGCCTGCATAAGCTGTCCTCTCACTAGGAGGGGCCATTCATGATAAAGGAAGTCACTAGGCCTACCTCATATAGGCTCTGCACTTTAGATGGCATTGATATACCAAGCTCCTGGCACATCGAATAGCTTATAAGATTCTACCCTTGATAGACATAGAATAAGATATGTACTCCTTTTCCTCTGTATTCAGTTGTCAAGTTTAATATATTTTAGTCGGTATCTTTCTCTTTTCCAAGTGCTTTATCCATAAAGCATGCCTATGTTTTCCAATAAGCCGTACAGTCTAATGCTCCGACAGGGACAATCAGAAAAGGCATTGCCTCTAGTTCCTCCAACCACGTGTTACGGCTCTGAGCCATACAACACAGGAGATACTAGCAGTCACTCTCTAACAGTACTAGGGCCCTACGTGTTCAGGCACCGTGCTGTTCCACAGAGGTCACCTAGTCACCTGGGAGTTGACTTACTTCAAAGGATGCTATATGACTACACGCACATAACTTTTAACACGAATGTTTTTCAATAAACTAAGTTCCATGCTCGTTTACGGCTCCGCCATATCGTTGTTCAACACTTAATGTTACATTGGCTATACCTTTATGATAAGAATTTTTACTTCTTTTTCTATGTCTTGTCCAGTTTTTTGTTCTCCTGAGGTCATGGCTTATAGTTAAAGAGCTACTAGTTCTTTCCCAGTTATGGTATTCTGAATACCGACCACCAAGCTATGAGCTGCGACAAGTAGATGCTATGTACTAAACTATTAACACTTTAGTTCGGTACAGGCCGAGCCAAACCAGCAAGTGTCAAGTCACATCACAAGCTTGTTTCTCATTTACAACAAAATCAGGAAGGAGGCCGGACTATCTATGCCGAGCTGCTTGAGGATCCTTCGTCCACCAGCTTGATGTCTTGCATCACTCTGGCAGCAGTATCCTATGAGCTGACATGAAGACTATTGGCTTTGTCTTGACTGGTATCGGCCGCTACCCCGTCTTCTATCCTTTTCAGGTCAATTGTTGGGTAGTGCGACCTTACCAGTGCAAGAACAGAGGCCGCCACCAACTGACCCGCTTCTCGGACAAAATCTTTGAACAAAGGCCAAGCCCTCTTGCATTGGTCCGTGATGGCCTCAGGGGCGTTCGGCCGGTCTGTCACTTCTGGCTCCTCTGGCATCAGTTCCTTCATCAGCGGCCTAAGTCCGACCTCCACGGCTCCCCAGCGCTCCTTCAGCTTTTTGTTCTCCTCGGCTAGCACTTCAAATTGTGCCATGTGCTTCTTGCGGAGCTCTGCATACATAGATTAAGTCATTATGTATCAACGGCATAGCACTGCAAGATCTAAGAGCAAACGTGGCCAGTGACCGACCTGCCATCCCACCCTCGATTTCTTCGACGCGCTTCTGAGCGTTCTCCTTCTCGGTTAGCAGTCGAGACAGCTCCTGCGCCTTGAGTTGGTCACCCTCTTCCAGCTCTGCATAAAGCAAAATTAAATGGAGATATTCTATATAAGAACAAATGCAGGAAGGGTGTCATACCTTTCTTCTGTCCTTCCAGGACAGTGACTTTGTACGACAGGGCGGCATTCTCCCCCTTCAAGCACTCGTTTTCGGCCATAATGGGCCGGAACTGGTCTATCGTATCGAGGCGTTGTTGGGAGATATATTCCAGGCCCTGAAGAATGACAATACATTAGCCCTAACTAGTGTCAAAATGCACAAAGGATACATAGGGCGGCAGCTCACCTGTATCTGTTCGTGTAGCTGTTTTAAGGAGGCGTCAATGCCTTCGGCAATAGGAGCATCAACTTTGGCCTCAAATACCAACCAGTCGCCATCACGGTCCTGGCGGGCCATGAAAGTCACTTTACCAGGAATGCCCTTTGGCTTCGCAGGATGTCCAAGTATTTCCTCAAGGTGCTCCTCTGGGGCATCCCGCGCACCTGACGCGATGGCCTCATTTCTGGGCTTGACGGTAGTCGGTGAGGCACATTTGGCAAGGGTTTGAGTCACCTCCCATCTCATCTCCTCTATGGATTTTTCCCCATGTTGTTGGGGAGAGGGTGGCGCACCTATGGGGGCAGGGTGGTCGGTTTCATCATGGCCAGCCTGGCCTTCTTTGACCGCCTCCTCCTGACCTTCCTGAGCTCTGAGTCCTTCTGTTCGCTCATCCTAGGGGCCAGTCCCATCCATGGGCTCTTCCATGCTGGCTTGTCTGCAAGTCAAAAAAATACTACTCAGCATGTGCCATCAATTAAGCGTTATTCATCCATACTACAATTTATACTTGGACGATTGCTTGAAGGAATGATGAAATCACCCAATTCCTTCATGGTCGGAAGATCCACCTCGCCCATCACCAGAATGACCAGAATTCATGCAGAATGGTCGTGGTCCTTGCGTCTGGGCTCCCATTGCCTCGATGGCGGACTCTGGGTCGATGGCCTCAAGGTAGCCTTTAGGGTCCTCGAGGCAGTTCCCATTGGAGATCTGGGTGGCGTTTGTTGGAAGATGCCATCACCTCCAGTAGGCGATTGAGGTGTTCATGGTGGCGTCGACTGGTGCCCTGTGTGTTACGGTTGGCAAGTTGTAGAGGTGGTGCTTTGGTTGAACGACGCACTTGCCCTTTAGGGGGTTTGGTCACGAACTTTTGACTCAGAGGAATTGTGGGGGTTTAGACTCCTATACCCTCACGGCTGACCTTTGGCCTCACTAGAAAGGGTGGCCCAGGCCACAAGACCAAGACCGATCGGCCTCTTTGGCCTGGTCAGGAGTCCCAGGCAGACAATTAGAGTTACTTGTCATGCAAGACAACTAGTCGGTTAGAAAACCAATTGTATCCTACTTAGATACGATCTATTTGTAACCGACCACCTCGGGATCTTAGGATCTGTAACCCTGCCCTCCAGACTATATAAGGTGGGCAGGGACCCCCTCAAACGTATTCTTTTTCATCAATAACAGAAGAGTAGGACGTAGGGTACGCATCTGGCGGCCCGAACCTAGGTAAACCGTGTGTGCTGTTCTTTCTGTTCCATCTCGCTTATAGTCTAGAGCATGCCTCCACTGCTAAATCACTACCGTCGGTATACCCATAGTAGACTGCCGCCGATATTTCATCGATAGTGGCGCACTAGGTAGGGGTGCGCGTGTAGATTTCGAAGCAAGCAAGATGGTTTTCTTCGCTACGACCATGGACATTGAGGCTGGATCGACCTTCACCGTCGGCTCCTTCACTTGGACTGTTTCCGCGACAGGAGGCGTGGGAGGAGTTCCAGCAGATCTAGCACCGGTGCCTTGAGCACCGCCGCCATCTCACCCCTCGGGATTGTTGGTATTTTTAAACGCAAACAGAGAAATCCGCAAGCGCACGGATACCGATGTAGCTTTCACCCGGGAGTATTCCAGAGTATCGATTTTCCACGAGGAACGCGAAGTGTACTAATTAAGATTCAAGATCGTCCAAGGGTAAAGGTAAAAGTATTTTTTAGTGAGTAGAGAGGATGTTTCTAAGATTTCTCTAATTGATCTATAAATCAAATTGACTTCAAAGTCTACTTATTTCGGGACATCAGAACACTAGCCACAGATAGATGAGAGGGGGGCTAGGAAGCTCCAACTACGGTCCTACAAACACCAATCCAAACGTGGTGGAATACGTCGGCCGTCAGGGCTGTCACCACCTGGGGCTACCACAACTATACGTAGAACTGGGTGTAATTCTAGGTAATATATAGACTAGGCACCACGCCTAACCTATTAATTACTACTCTAGCGTTGCAAAGACTAGAGCACTTGATGCAAGCGAGAAACTAATAAATGAACTTGAAGTACTAAAATTAAGTAAATAAAGAACTCAGAATAATAATTGAGGCACCTGGAGATTGCTGAGTGACGAACCAGATACTGCAAAAGTACAATGTTGAGGAAGATCCGACAGGTCCGGCTCCTCCTCCGCTCTCTCCTTTTCTATCTCCCTCTTCTAATTACAACTAAATGAACTAGAACTAGAACTAGAAGAACTAGAACTAGAAGAACTAGAGGGACACTACAAACCCTAATTTGTGTAGAGAATATGAAGCACCGGGGTGTAGAATGCCTCTTGGGGGGAGCCTTGGGCGTCATTATATAGGCCGAGGTGGAGTAGGGGGCAAGGCACCGCCACGTCAGCGATCCGCGTCTTCATCTCATGTGCACCGTCGGATCAAACCGACCTAAAATCAATGTAGGAATACTTTGATTGGGTTCCAAGGAAGCGTGGGAGGAAGACTCCGAAGGCGGCGGCCATCGGGCAAATTAGGGCGCCGATCGGCCCGTGGTGGGGGGGCCGGCCCCACCTGCTCTCCTCTACAGGTCCCGCTCCTTCGGGTGTCTTCTAGAACCTTCCCTGAGTCCAATGATGATGTTTTCCGTCGGATAAGTTTCGTGGTAATTATGCACTATAATCCCCTCTTTTATGCTTTTCTGGAATAATCCCTGGAAAATATAGAATCACCAAAACTTGTGGAAATTGTCAGTTAAAACCCTAGACTAGTGTGTAATCATGTATCCTTTCATGTCTAGAGTTCTAATAAATATTGACGTTATCCACCGTCAACAAGTTCCCCCACACTTGCTCTTTGCTCGTCCTCGAGTAAAGGTTAAAGATAAAAGTAATCATGATCAAAACATCTTGAGACATATAACCCGACATAAAAACTATTCCAAAACATCACTTACACAGGTGGGATTTTTGGCGTTTGGCTAACATATATTCTTGGGTGGTTGAAAAGTGGAACAGCTCTCGAAGCGAAGTCATCTTCCCAAATTCACATCTCAGCAACTTGGAGTTTTTAAAGTTTTCACAAAAGAAAGGCATAGATCACATACACTCCTCAAATGGTACTCTCAATCGCTCAATGGTATAACATTATGTCTTCTCTTCCTACAACTAATAGCTTATGTGGAGCTTAGGGGGAGGTATATATGTGGTGGCATACTTGTGTTGCATATATTGTAAAGTCAAAACCCGAATCCGAGGAGCGAAATAGCATACTCTTAGATAAAGATGTGCATGTGTGTGGATATTTATTGGATGTATGATGATCCTAATTCTACCATGCTCCCCAAAGATATATCTCTCTTTTGAACTTGAAGACTTGGCCAGAGAACTTGAGCTATCTTATTTATCTCTTTTTTCTTTTTCTTTTAGGGAGGCGGGCATCTAAGTACCCATTGTTTTTATATTTAGGACACTTGTCCATTTTTCAACTCCCTCTATTTTTTTCTCTTTTTTTCTTATAATAACTTTTGCATAGCTCATGACTCTCTTTTTGGCAACAGAACTTTTGAGAGATAGAAATAAGAACTTGGAGCATTTATCTGGTGCATGAAAATTCTATCAGAGATGTTTTTGGTGTTCACCCCCAGTGTAGGAGAGAAACATTTTTTTGGATGGATCTAAATAGAAGGCATGTTTTGCGCCTACTCCCAGTGTAAGAGTAGTGCATATATGTGGGTGCAAGTGAATCTTGATCTTGGGAGCATGATAAATCTCTCAAAGGATCACAAAGTTTGACCAAACTTAACACAACGATTAAGTAGCGTATGTAGAAAGTTTCTATCCTATATGTATGGCTACGGTAGGAATTTATCACCACTGAGGAGTATGTGACACTATGGTTTTATAATATTTTATTAAAATGAAATTTTCAAGTGCCTTGAATAGAACTGGTAGGATTTCTAAGCCAGAACTATATCGCACTTCACAACAACTTAGTCAATATGATTTGTCCTATCAAAATATTTTTCCCACAAGCATAAGTGTATGTATATGAAACAATCTTCATGCAAGCTTATATCTTAAGAATGTCATCATCTTGTCACTTTTCAAATTTTAATTCTAAGTGTGGATCTTGGTTCTTTTTTAATTTGCAAGGTAATGCAGGTGCATAACAAGTGTAAAACTCAGTAAGCATATAAATGAGTCATGAAAGATCAAACCGAGTTTTAGTAGTTGTATGCGAGACTCCTCCGTCGAGTTCATGATGTGCTTCAAAGATACGTGTTCACAATGGGGGTTGGCACCTCCCCCACACTTCTTCAAAAACTGTACCTGGCTTTTCATTCATAGAGAGAAAATGGTGAAAGTAAAAGGGACTCTTCTAGTGTAGGACACGAGTCTAAATTCTAATCTTAGTATTTCACCAATTTTTATTATGAGGTAAGAATTTTAGTGAATGATTTCTAAGAACTCAATCACATCAAGTTCTTCAACCATGTTGATTTGTGGATCAAGATAAACTTTTAGATGTTGGCCATTTACCTTAAATGTGTTACCCATATCATCTTGAATGGTGATGGCCCCATGAGTTGAAGTGTCGATGACCTTATGCGGTCCATCCCACTTGCTTTCGTAGTTTGCCATGTCCAAAGAGCTTAACTCTTGAGTAAAAAAGTAGAACCTTATGTCCAGGATTAAACTCCTTATGCTTGATTCTCTTATCGTGCCATCTTTTTGTTCTTGCTTTGTAGATCTTGGAGTTATGATATGCCTTTTCTCTCCATTCTTCTAGCTCGAGATAGTTGCATTTGACGATTCTTACTAGCTAGGTGGAGATCCATGTTCCACTTCTTAATTGCCCAATGGGCCCTGAATTCTAACTCAACAGGCAAATGGCAGGTCTTCCCATATACAAGGCGATAAGGTGACATGCCAATGGGTGTCTTGTATGCAGTTCGGTAAGCCCAAAGTGCATCGGGGGAGCTTGTCCTTCCATCCCTTACCCATTTCATCTACGGTCTTTTTGCAAAATATTTTTAATTTGTTTGTTAGATGTTTTACGCTTGACCACTAGTTTGGGGATGGTAGGGTGTTGCAATATTATGACGCACTCCATGATCCGCTAGGTACTTTCGGAAGACTTTGTCTATGAAGTGTGATCCTCCATCACTTATAACCATCCGAGGTGTACCAAAGCGAGGAAATATGACTTCGTGGAACATTCTCTTAGCATGATTGGAGTCAGCATTTCGACATGGCGGGGCTTCTACCCATTTGGATACATAGTCTACGGCCACTAAGATGTACTCACAATTTTGGATTTAGGGAATGGCCCCATGAAATCAATCCCCCAAACATCAAAGAGTTCAACATGGAGTTTTTTTGTGAGTGGCATCTCATCTCGTGAGTTGATGTTCCCATGTTTTTGGCTTTTTGTGGCATCTCGACAAACTCCTTTGTATCTTGATACATCGTTGGCGAGAAAAAGCCACTTTGCCAAATCTTGGCATGTGTCCGAAATGCCCCATAATGCCCTCCATATGGTGAGGCATGGCATCTTTCCATAATTTGGATAGCCTCGGCCATAGGGACACATCTTCTTAGCAATCCATCGAGCAAACTCGATATAGATAGGGATCATCCCATAGGTGAAGATGACTATCATGGATCAATTTTCTTTTGTCCACACCGGGTGGGACATAGCCTGCTACCATAAAGTTCACGATATTTGCATACCATGGGTCGGAGTTTGATATCGCGAGGGGGTTTCATCCCTTAGGTGATCATTGATGGGTAACTCATGTGGTTCCTTGTATTGAAGCCTAGACAAGTGGTCGGCTACTGAATTTTCTACTCCTTTCTTATCTCGTATTTCTATGTCAAACTCTTGGAGTAAAAAGAATCCATCGAATTAGCCGAGGTTTAGCATCTTTTTAGTGAGGAGGTACTTGAGAGCAAAGCATGGTGCGAATAAACAATTACCTTTGCCCCCACCAAGTAAGATCTAAACTTGTCTATAGCAAAGACAACAGACCAACAATTCTTTTTTCGGTGGTAGCATAGTTGAGCTGAGGTCCGGACAAGGTTTTGCTAGCATAGGATATAGCATAGTGCTTTTTATCTTTGGTTTGGCCTAAAACGGCTCCAACCGCAAAATTACTAGCATCACACATGATCTCAAAAAAGGAAGCTTCAATCAGGTGGTTGGATAATTGGAGCTGAGATGAGTGCCTTTTTAAGAATTTGAAAGGCTGCATGGCACTCATCAGTGAAGATGAAAGGTACATCTTTAGCCGGGGAGACTAGTCAAGGGTCTAGCTATTTGAGAAAAGTCTTTGATGAATCGCCTATAGAACCTGCATGTCCCGAAAAAACTACGGATGCCTTTCACATTTGTGGGAGGTGGAAGTTGTTCAATAACTTCAATCTTGGCTCTATCCACCTCTATCCCACGTTCGGACACCTTGTGTCCTAGCACTATCCCTTCTCGGACCATAAAATGACATTTCTCCAGTTTAGGATTAAGTGCTTTTCTTCACACCGTTGTAAGACTTTGTCCAAATTCTCTAAACAATCATCGAAGGTTTTTCCATAGACGGTAAAGTCATCCATGAATACCTCCATGATTTTCTCAATCATATCGGAGAATATAGACATCATGCACCGTTGGAAAGAAGCTGGAGCGTTGCACAACCCGAGCGACATTCGTCGGTATGCGTAAGTTCCATATGGGCATGTGAAAGTAGTCTTACTTTGGTCATCGGGGTGGATTGGGATTTGATGATATCCCGAATACCCATCAAGGAAACAAAAGAAAGAGTGATTTGCAAGCCGTTCAACATTTCATCAATGAAGGGTAGCGGGAAGTGATCTTTCTTTGTGGCCTTGTTGAGTTTTCGGTAGTCAATGCACATACGCCACCCGGTGACGATGACGTTGAGGGATAAGCTCATTCTTCTCATTTCTAACGACTGTCATTCCTCCTTTCTTTGGCACTACTTGGACCGGGCTAACCCACTCACTATGAGGAACGGGATAAATAATCGCGTGTAAAAGCTTAAGGACCTCTTTTTTAACAACTTCTCGCATGGCATGGTTAAGCATTCGTTGTGGTTCCCTTGAAGGTGTGCAATCAGGATCAATAGGGATACGATGAGTGCAGAGAACAGGGCTAATGCCTATGAGGTCCTCAAGTGAGTAGCCAATAGCTGGTTTGTGTCTTTCTAAGACAGTGACAAGTTTATGGGTTTCTTCTTGGGAAAGCTTATCACTGATGATGGCCGGGGTTTCTCGATTATTGTTGAGAAAGACATACTTTAGGCCGGGGAGGAAGAGGTTTTAGCTCGATTGAAGGAAGCGGTGGTCGCTCACTTTTATCTAGCTCAATAGGCTCGCCAACTCTTCCTCTTCTTGAACAAAGTGTTCATCATCAAGGATTGGTTGGGCCATGTCTTCTAGAGATGCCATTAAAACCTCTTCAATAGAATCTTGTTCGGGCTTAGGTTCCACTATTGTGTTGATAGAGCGGGCAAGAGGAATATTTATAGTGGAATTCCCAACCTTAAAGTCAAATGACCTTGTAAAGGTTTCTCTGTAAAAGTCTTATGATTGGTCTACCAATCAAGGCGGTGATCTCTCGAGGTGTCATATATGTGAAAATCTAGGCATATCTCGAGTTGTTAATTCTCGACAGGAACAACCCTTAATACCCCATTGCTCTCAAGAATAGTTCGAAGGGATTTGTAACAACTTTTGTGATGGGATTAAGGATGTGTTGGGATAAAGAATATCAGCTAATGTCTTTGAAATGAGGTTTATCCCAACGGATGGACTATAGTATATTTTCATAGCGGACCCCCTAATTCGGCATAGAAGAATGGTTGGGGGAGCGGTGATTCGAGCTACCTCGGGGAGATAACTCCGCTTCCGTAAGCCATTCATAACTCATGATTGACGAGAGGCTTTTAATTTGTTCCGTGATATAGAGCCTTCGTGGCGTCGAGAGGGTTTAGTGTGTGCGAGAGGTCTTGGTTGGCCGAGGCAAAATCGAGGTGTTTCCATAATCTTCAAAGATATCTTCCTCGAATTCAAAGGGAAACTCTAAAGGGGATGAATTATCATCCTCTAGTTGGGTTTGCGTTCCCTTTTCGAGGAGGTTTTTCAACAACCAATTCATGTGATGAATCAAGTGGAATTTCTAATTCGGTTGTTGGTGTTTCCTCTTTTGGCTCGGGGCTTGTCTCAACTTCTTCTTCAGGGAATTCATCATAAATGCCAGTGTATGGGGTGTTTTCTAGAATTTTGTCAAGGATTGCTTTCCCCTCACTAACGGTTTTATGTGAAAAGGACCCTCCCGAAGAAGTATCGAGAAAAAGGGCAGCTTCTTTGCTAAGGCCATAATGAAAGTGTTGTAATAGGACATGTTAGGGGGCATAGATAAATCTGGGCCGGATGCAATTAAATTTGAAAATCTTGCCCAAGCTGCTCCTATAGTTTCCTTCTCTTTTTTTGTTGAAAAGTGAGAACTTTAAGGCGAAGAGGGATAATCTGGGAAATAGGAAAGAAAGCAAGACAAAATTTGTCTCGAAGTTCCTTCCAATCTCCCTCTACACTCCTAACGGTATGAGCATACCATTGTTTCGCCCTCTCGAAAGAGAGAACGGAAATAACTTCCATTTTAAGGTCTCATGATTCATGCGAAATATTCGGGCAAGAACACAATTGCTCAAATTCGAAGGTGAATGTATGGATTTTCATCTTCTTTTCCGGAGAAGATTTGCTCCCGAACCATAGCTATGAAAGCAGGGGCGAATTTGAAAGCCATCCGTAAGTATAGGATGTGATGATGGTGGAGGCTCTAATAATTCACCCTTTGGAGTGGAAAATTGGTAGATGGGTATGGAATCCATGTGGAGGTAAAGATGAAGATAAGGGTGAAAAAAGGAAAAAGGATAAGCGGACGAACTTGGTTCGAAACTAGCACGACTACCGTTCCCGACAACGGCGCGAAAGCTTGTTGGTATTTTTTAAACGCAAGCAGGGGGAAATCCGCAAGCGCACGGATACCGATGTAGCTTTCACCCGGGAGTATTCAGTATCGATTTTCCACGAGGAACGCGAAGTGTACTAATTAAGATTCAAGATCGTCCAAGGGTAAAGGTAAAAGTATTTTTTAGTGAGTAGAGAGGATGTTTCTAAGATTTCTCTAATTGATCTATAAATCAAATTGACTTCA
This sequence comes from Chrysopogon serrulatus, assembly GCA_015844335.1. Lineage (NCBI taxonomy): Eukaryota > Viridiplantae > Streptophyta > Magnoliopsida > Poales > Poaceae > Chrysopogon > Chrysopogon serrulatus. The sequence continues at coordinate 252,499 of JADLZL010007357.1, forward strand.
AAGTCTACTTATTTCGGGACATCGAGAACACTAGCCGAGATAGATGAGAGGGGGCTAGGAAGCTCCAACTACGGTCCTACAAACACCAATCCAAACGTGGTGGAATACGTCGGCCGTCGGGGCTGTCACCACCAGGGCTACCACAACTATACGTAGGCTGGGTGTAATTCTAGGTAATATATAGACTAGGCACCACGCCTAACCTATTAATTACTACTCTAGCGTTGCAAAGACTAGAGCACTTGATGCAAGCGAGAAACTAATAAATGAACTTGAAGTTCTAAAATTAAGTAAATAAAGAACTCAGAATAATAATTGAGGCACACGGAGATTCTTTGAGTGACGAACCGAGATCTTTGCAAAAGTACAATGTTGAGGAAGATCCGACAGATCCGGCTCCTCCTCCGCTCTCTCCTTTTCTATCTCCCTCTTCTAATTACAACTAGATGAACTAGAACTAGAACTAGAAGAACTAGAACTAGAAGAACTAGAGGGACACTACAAACCCTAATTTGTGTAGAGAATATGAAGCACCGGGGTGTAGAATGCCTCTTGGGGGGAGCCTTGGGCGTCATTATATAGGCCGAGGTGGAGTAGGGGGCAAGGCACCGCCACGTCAGCGATCCGCGTCTTCATCTCATGTGCACCGTCGGATCAAACCGACCTAAAATTAATGTAGGAATACTTTGATTGGGTTCCAAGGAAGCGTGGGAGGAAGACTCAGGAAAGGCGGCGGCCATCGGGCAAATTAGAGGCGCCGGCCAGGCCCCGGGTGGGGGGGCCGGCCCACCTGCTCTCCTCTACAGTCCCGCTCCTTGGGTGTCTTCTAGAACCTTCCCGAGTCCAATGATGATGTTTTTCCGTCGCGGATAAGTTTTCGTGGTAATTATGCACTATAATCCCCTCTTTTATGCTTTTACGGAATAATCCCTGGAAAATATAGAATCACCAAAACTTGTGGAAATTGTCAGTTAAAACCCTAGACTAGTGTGTAATCATGTATCCTTTCATGTCTAGAGTTCTAATAAATATTGACGTTATCCACCGTCAACAGGGATCAGTCTCGAGGGAGCCATGACCGGCGTTCCGACCACCACTGCCTCGCTACCAAGGAAGGCAGATTGACAATTCTGATCTTCTCAGATCTATCGATCAGCTCGGGAGGGGCCTCGAGGAGATGGTCGAGCAGTTGGAATCGGTCCAAAACCGATCTAATGACGATGGCTTCACTCTCGTCCAACGACGTCGGTGTCGGGCTCAGGTCCGTGCTGGCCCTCTGTTGACACCTCTTAATGTTATCTCTAATAACGGTGCCAAGAATGCTAGAATAGCGCACCGCCACTAGAATGCCAAGCTGTCATCCCCAGCATAACACGAAGGGGTGTGGTATTAAATCATGCCACCATTTAGAATATAGAAATGTATCCGCAAGCGCACAGGTCAAATACCATTGTAGCATTTTACCCGGAGTATTACGGGTTGTCATTTATATTTTCCCTAAGGAAGGTCTACATGGCTTGTGTAAAGGTAGTGTGTTGACCTAGAGTGTAACGAATAGGCATAACCATGTCCTCGCTACTCAATGCAGGGGTAAGTGACAAGATAATAGATAAGATAAGTATATAATCATCGGCATAAACAGATAGAGACTCTAGCTATATCATTAGGGTTGCTAGTAGAACATCAAAAGATATTCTGGGTTATTCCTAGCTACATGTCAATGTATATTATGGTTAGTGCAATACACCTAGTAATCATGGCTAAGGTTAGCATTACATTTATTCATAGTGGACATACTAAGGAGGTTTGAGAACATAGCTCGCCCTTCTGTCGTATACAAGCCCTACTGTGCCTATAAACGGTGTTCGGATTACATAGGACTCAACAGGAATGTCACACCCGCGATCTACCAAACCCGGCCTATAGGGTGCATTCGCAGATAAACAACGTATAAGGACCACGCTTACACAATGTGTATCACTCACCCAACGATCAATTAGATGAGTGCTATACGAACCTATGGATAAACCTAATGTTAATCTAGCTATACTAAGCATATAACCACAATAGACAAGGAACATAATAACTATGAATATAAGTAAATGAGAATTCATCAATTCAATTGTAGCAATCATATAACTATACAATGAAAGAGAACAAAGGCGAGAGGAGGTAAGAATTATACCAAATCCAAGCCCTTGATGGCTCCAGAATCCAAGCCTGCGCTTGCCTCCCTCTAGTTCTAATCTAGCTATCTAGGCCCTAGCTAAGGAGCTCGATTAGGGTTTTCGGCCGATGATCGGACTTCCAAATGAGAATGAATGAATGGGGTCTCCCTCCCCCAGGGGGGGTGCCTCTCCTTTTATAGCCCTGGGCGATGATCGTGAGCCATCGGATCAAACCGACATTGACGGGCGGCTAGAATCGATCCTCAAAGGCGGTGGAGCGAACCGAGCGAACCGGGACCCGAGGGGGGCTAGCCCGGACCGGCCGGGTCAGGGGCCGGACCCGGCCGGCTGGCCTGGTGGCCTCCGGGCCCCCGGCTCGGCGTGGTGCCTTCTCGTCTCTTCTGGAACTTTCCTGTATAGCCGTGGAGTCCGTTTTCCGTTTTCTTCTTCCGATAAGCTTGTATGTTTGCGCCTTTTCCGGTTTACGCCTACAGAAATAATGAAACACCAAAACTCGTAGAATTCGGTCAGTGTAAACCCTATATCTACTTTGGTGATCACATTTGCATCCTTTTCATGGCTAGTTGACGGTTGAATTAATACAATAGTGGCCGTCAACAACTCCCCCAAGCTTAACCTTTGCTAGTCCCTAGCAAAGAAAACTCAGAAAAAAAAAAGTTAATGAATATATGTGTACGTTAAGCATTGTAGCCATCTCGAAGCAACTCTCTCTCAAAATATACCTGCAGTCAGACAGAAATTCTCCTCCAAGTTATGCAATAACTGAGCTGACTTTCAAACTTACCCATATTACCTTGGACTGTGGGGCTTATTAGCTCTTCCTTGGGTCTTGAGCACTTGACAGACAGAAAGATCCCATCTAAGCACTATGTCTCAAGTTCTTTGATCAACTATTATTCTGGAGTTTTTAGAGGTTTTCAAATAAAACTCAGAGCTTCCCATGTATGACACTCTCAAGTCTCTCATCGTATGTGGTATTTGTGGATTCTCACCAAGGCAGTAATGATGATTGCCTTTCTTTTCATCATATAACTAAGACTTTTGTGGAGCTCATAGGTAAGGAGAAAACTGAAAGAGCAAACTTGCAATGCATGTGTTGTTAGGTCAAACAATGGATCCGTGGAGAAACAAGTCATGCAGTCGAATCAAGATATATAGGTGGATAGATATGGTGGATATATGGTGGAACCTAATTCTACTCAGCTCCTTGAATGCTTCTCTCTCCTTTAAGACTAACCAGAGGTTATGAGCTATCTTTTTTTTTCTTTCTCATTTTCTTTTTCTCTCTCTTTTTTTTTTAAGGGAGTCGGGTATCTATGTACCCATTGTTTTGCATTGGGACACTTGTCCATCTTCTTTTTTTTCTTCTCCCTTTTTCTCAAATATCTTTTTGCATAGCTCATAGCACTCCTTTTTGCATTGATGGAATTAGAGAGATAACACAGGAATCATGGAGCATTTATTGGGTGGCTAACCTAATGGAATATATTTTTTTTGTGTTCTCTCCCAGTGTAGGAGGAAAATATTTTTGGAATGGATGTAGGTGGAATGGAATGCTGTTGCGCCTACTCCAGTGTAGAGTAGGGCATATGAGGGTGAATCTTGATTCAAGAGCATGACAAATTTCTCACCAGGGTCACAAAGGTTGACAAAACTCAATGCAAGACAAGCAGCATATATGTGGAAGTTGAACTAGCCTATCTCATCATGTTAGCTCTGGTGGGAATGTAAGCTTTGTCATATAGGAACTCATCATATTTTTGCATTTTTCAAAAGATAAATCTCCAGAACTTTAGTGTCACTTAGAACAAGATAGATAGCAGCTCAGATTTTCTCAATCTTATCAATCAGGCACCTAGACTTAGTTCAAGCATATGCAACCCACAAGTTTCAGGCTCAGAGCAAATTCTCATGTCAAAACAGTTGGAGCTAAAACTTGGGAAAACTTTTATCTAAACTCTAGGCATTTCAGAGGTGTTGTAACAGAGCAGCTTATCATCATTTCAATTCATTCAAGAGCTTCCTTTTATTGACTCTAGACAGACAAACATTTTTATTTGGTTTTTTATTTTTCAAAGACTCAAATTACAAAACTCAAAAGACTCTAAGGACTCTTTAAAAAGCATGGACCTTCATGTGCCCACATATTTTTGGTATATTTTTTTTTAAAATTTTCTTAGATACTATGGTGAACCTTCATGTGCTCACATATTTTTGGTATTTTAAATTTTTATGACTGACTCGATAATCGCGTAGGTACACTTACCTGGGTACCTAGGGGATACCTTCCCCCAAGCTAATTGTTGTCGTGGTTGAACATTGAAGCTGAGCAGTCCTCTTGATGGAGCTCACGCTTGTAAGAGCTGGTGTAGCTAAGAACCTTCATCTCATCCGACAAGAAGTTGCTTCCTCCACACAGTGGTTAGTTGTGCGCAAGGAGGTGTACTTCGAGTGATGAAGATGATGATTCCTAGGTGAACTAGCTCTCGAGTCATCTGCAGATAAACATCTCACAAAACATCAAAAACTCGTGGAACGGATTAGGATAGTGGTTAGCCGTTTCGTGGGTTGGTTATTGTGAGAGGTTTCCAAAGGTTATTACAGTACATTCAATGCGACAGGATGCTCAATGATTATTTTTGGATTTTTTTTCAAATGAAATAGAATATGTATGCTAATTTTTATTTTATTTTTATGCCACCACGGTGAACACTCCTTTAGCTTGCACTGTAGGCATGTCACATGGGGCTTTGATGTTTTTCAAATGTTTTTATGATTTTCTATAAAGATTAACTATGAATTAAAAGTGCAAGAAAGTAAATGGATAACTACCATTGTTACCTTATGGCAGGGGTTCAGAGTTTAAAGTCCTCCGGACAAGACTTCTCGTCTTCTTCACTCCTGGGGTGCTTCATCGGATCCCGAGGATGTGGGCCCTGATGTTAGACCTCCTGGTGACGATGACTCAATTGAGGAGGTTACCTTTTCTTTCCATACTTTTGTAGGTTGTTGCTTTGGTGCTGTAGGTTCCTCCTTGATTTCCTCCTCCTCAACATTGCTCTTTTGAGAGCGATTCCTCCGGCGCTGACGTCTCCTCTTGGACTGGGTAAAAGCTGCTAATCCAGGAGAGTTATAATCTTTAAAATAACAGCGTACCTTCTCTCCTGGAAATTGGAAGTGGACTTGGCCTGATCCATTGTAGATGATCGCGTTGGTGGTGCTGAGGAACGGCCTTCCAAGTATGATTGGCGTCTCGTCTTCTTCTCCCATGTCCAGTATCATAAAGTCGGTCGGGACGTAGTGGTCCTGGATCTTGACCATGATGTCTCTTGCTACTCCTTTCGGAAATCTCGTCGTATTGTCCACCAGCTGCAGCTGCATATAGGTAGGGTATAGAGGTGTATCGAATAATAAATCATATACCTTTTTGGACATTATGTTGACAGCTGATCCGGTATCGCAGAAGGCGTTGTAGAATGAGCACTGCCCAATGGTGCAATCAATGGCTGGCGTGCCTGGATCCTCTTTCTTGGTTAAGAATGGTGAAGCTAAGAGGTGGTCATGCTTGTACTCAACAGCCTTGACTACTCGGACCTGCTTTCTCACTTGTCTTCTGTTCTTGTTCTTTCTCTTCCCATTTGAATTCCTCTTGGTTCCTTCGTTTGTTGGCTTGGCTAGGAAGTAAGCTCCTCTTGGATCTATGGGAGCTTCAAGGGTCTTGTTCTTGAAACTGAACTTCTCTTTATTGCCCTTGATGGTGAAGCAAATCCTGGCACTGTCCGTGTAGATGACAGCCTTTGCAGTACTCAGGAATGGTCGGCCAAGAATGATTGGACTCTTGGGGTCTCTGCCGGTATCCAGGACTACAAAGTCTACAGGGACATATGATCTCCCGATTTGTATGCACATGTCATCTAAGATTCCCTTGGGGTACTTGATCGTCTGGTCTGCAAGCTGCAAACACATATCTGTGTACAACAAAGATGCCCATGGAAAGATTTGGTCGAAGATTACCTTAGGCATGATGTTGACACTGGCGCCTAGATCGCAGACAACTTCAGGGAAGTCATGCTGCCCAATAGAGATGGGGATCACAGGTCTCCCTGGATCTCCTCTCTTGGGTGGCATGGAGTCATCCTTCCATCCTGATGATGCTTCAACGTAGTAACCTGCATACACATCAACAAGATTCGCGGTCTCGGGCTCTAGAGGTTGCCCTGGAATCTTACCTTCGTTGGTCGGTGGAACAGCGCCACTGAGCTAATTGTTGTTCTATCATTTTATTGAAGCTAAGCTGGTTCTTAACAGCAGAGGTAAAGCTATCCATTTTGATGTTTATGTTTTCTAGCATTTTATCATTGGATGCTACCTTCCTAGATAAAGTCTCCACAATTTTATTTTGGTTGGAGATCACTTCTCTTAAAGGCAGTTGAGCATAGTTATTGTAATTAGTGCCTTGAAAGTTACCTTGGAAGTTACCTTGGTAGTTGGGCCTTTGCTGGTTCCATCCTTGATTCTGAGGACGATAGTTGTTGTTATTGTTGTTGATGAAGTTCACGTCCTCACGGGTCTCAGGACAGCTGTTGCCTGAGTGTCCCATATTGCCACACACTTCACAAGTCATGCATGCATCATTAATGCGCATGACATCTTGTCTCTGACTCGTCTTGTCTTCCAGCTTCTTCATGAGCAAGTCTATCTTGGCAGACAGCATGTCTACCTCCTTGAGCTGGTGCATTCCTCCACTCCTCTTGCGGGTGGTCTGGCGCTCATCATTCCAATCTTGATTGGAGGCCATCTTCTCCATAAGAGCAGTAGCTTGTGGTATGGTCAGTGACATAAATGCACCTCCAGCAGCAGCATCAACATTGTTGTAGGTGCTGTTGGTAAGCCCATGATAGAAAGTTTGCATCAGGAGCCAATTCTCCATCCCATGATGAGGACATTCTGATATGTAATCTTGAAAGCGTTCCCATGCCTCAGGGACTGACTCATCATGTTGTTGCTGGAAACTTGAGATTTTCCCTCTTAGGGCACTCGTCTTGCCCATAGGGAAGAATCTTGCTAGAAAAGCTGTGGAGCACTTGTCCCAAGTTGTATGGTTGTCTTTGTTGGCGTAGAACCATTGCTTTGCCTTTCCCAACAGTGAGAATGGGAACAGACGCAGCAGTACGGTGTCCTTTGGTACATCCTTCAGCTTGAAAGTGCTGCAAATCTCCAGGAAGTGTTGGAGATGAGCACTTGCATCTTCGTGTGCTTTCCCACAGAACAGGTTGGCTTGCACCATGGTGATAAGAGCTGGCTTGAGCTCGAATCCATTCTCCCCAACTTCGACGTTAGGTCCAGTGCGGATGTTGTTGGTGTTCGGAGCAGAGAACTCGCGCAGTGACTTATCAGCCATTTCTTGGCGGTGCTAAGTTGCCCTCTTGTTGCTCTTCTTCTTCTTCTCTTGTAGGAGCTTGCTCCTCCAAAGAACGAACCTCAGCAGTGGGTGTCCTTGATGGAGATTCAAAGATGTCCCTCACTTGCTGGAATTTCTTCCTTCGAAAGAGTTTCTCTGGATTTTCAACGTAGTTATCTGGCAGATCAAAACCACTCATTCATTACCCTGCATAAGATTTCACAAAGATAGAAAACACAAGGGTAAGCCTGCATTGAGTAGGGGTCTATGGTTTCCTCTAACTCATTAGTTTGTTAGGTCTATCGCTATCCTTTTTAATTGCCAATTGCCTTCCCCGGCAACGGCGCCAAAAATGCTTGTTGACACCTCTTAATGTTATCTCTAATAACGGCGCCAAGAATGCTAGAATAGCGCACCGCCACTAGAATGCCAAGTTGTCATCCCCAGCATAACACCAAGGGGTGTGGTATTAAATCATGCCACCATTTAGAATATAGAAATGTATCCGCAAGCGCACAGATCAAATACCATTGTAGCATTTTACCCGGAGTATTACGGGTTGTCATTTATATTTTCCCAAAGGAAGGTCTACATGGCTTGTGTAAAGGTAGTGTGTTGACCTAGAGTGTAACGAATAGGCATAACCATGTCCTCGCTACTCAATGCAGGGGTAAGTCACAAGATAATAGATAAGATAAGTATATAATCATCAGCATAAACAGATAGAGACTCCTAGCTATATCATTAGGGTTGCTAGTAGAACATCAAAAGATATTCCTGGGTTATTCCTAGCTACATGTCAATGTATATTATGGTTAGTGCAATACACCTAGTAATCATGGCTAAGGTTAGCATTACATTTATTCATAGTGGACATACTAAGGAGGTTTGAGAACATAGCTCGCCCTTCCGTCGTATACAAGCCCTACTGTGCCTATAAACGGGGTTCGGATTACATAGGACTCAACAGGAATGTCACACCCGCGATCTACTAAACCCGGCCTATAGGGTGCATTCGCAGATAAACAACGTATAAGCACCACGCTTACACAATGTGTATCACTCACCCAACGATCAATTAGATGAGTGCTATACGAACCTATGGATAAACCTAATGTTAATCTAGCTATACTAAGCATATAACCACAATAGACAAGGAACATAATAACTATGAATATAAGTAAATGAGAATTCATCAATTCAATTGTAGCAATCATATAACTATACAATAAAAGAGAACAAAGGCGAGAGGAGGTAAGAATTATACCAAATCCAAGCCCTTGATGGCTCCAGAATCCAAGCCTGCGCTTGCCTCCCTCTAGTTCTAATCTAGCTATCTAGGCCCTAGCTAAGGAGCTCTGATTAGGGTTTCTGGCTGATGATCGGACTTCTAAATGAGAATGAATGAATGGGGTCTCCTCTCCCCTAGGGGGGTGCCTCTTCTTTTATAGCCCTGGGGCGATGATTGTGAGCCATCGGATCAAACCGATATTGACGGGCGGCTAGGATCGATCCTCAAAGGCGGTGGAGCGAACCGAGCGAACCGGGACCCGAGGGGGGCTAGCCCTAGACCGGCCGGTCCAGGGCCAGACCGGCCGGTCTGGCCTGGTGGCCTCCGGGCCCCCGGCTCGGCGTGGTGCCTTCTCGTCTCTTCTGGAACTTTCCTGTGTAGCCGTGGAGTCCGTTTTCCGTTTTCTTCTTCCGATAAGCTTGTATGTTTGCGCCTTTTCCGGTTTACGCCTGCAGAAATAGTGAAACACCAAAACTCGTGGAATTCAGTCAGTGTAAACCCTATATCTACTTTGGTGATCACATTTGCATCCTTTTCATGGCTAGTTGACGGTTGAATTAATACAATAGTGGCCGTCAACACCCTCCATGCCGCCTAGGCTCTGACCTGGTCGCGGCGAGACGTGGTCCACAAGTCCACGCTAATCTGTTCCGTCGCCCAGGCTCCGATCTGATTGCGACAAGGCGCAACCTCCAGGGTCGTGCCAACCAGCTCCACCGCCCAGATCCTAGTATGGCCGTGGCTCGACCTCAGCGCGGTGCACAGGCTCGTGTCGACCAGCTCCGCCGCCCAGATCCCAATCTGGTCACGGCTCAACCTCGGCACGGTCCCCGGGTCCGCGCCGACCTACAAGGCCGCTCAGGTCCAAGTCTGACGGCAGTCCAACCACAAGACCCGCGAGGCAACCCATGGTCTGATCGGACTAACTCGAGGCGTAACGCCCGAAACGCAGCGGGCCAAAATAGGTGGAGAGGCTTTTCCCGGGCCAACCCCCGTGACAGCCACCCTCGGCTCAACTCGTCGAGTTCCACCTCGACGGGACGACTAGGCACGTCATCCACTGCGTCCACAGTGGGGAAGCCTCCAGTAGCTCTCAGTCGACCGCTGAAGAGGAAGGTGGATCGAGCTCCATCTCCGGGTTGGACGGAGCAACTGCCTCTGCGAGCTCCGCCTCCGCGCCGGATAACGATGAATTCCCCAACAAGTTGCGGGACTGTTCGATACAGTCGACTTCCTGGAATTCCCTCCAGGGTTCAGGGGGGCTATCTTCAATGTTAGTGTCGATGAGGAGCAGCCCATCGTCGAGACCTTCGAAGAACAGCGAGCAAGGCTGGCTCGCAACTAGGACCGCGCACAACGACGCATAGCCCAAGCTCAAGCACCCTCTTAGCCCAAGGGCGCGGGTGTTGACGCTGATGCTGCCGCAGACGACGTGCAGGTCACCGAGCAAGATCCACCACCTGCCCCACGAGCCAACCGACAGAGAAGGAGGATGCAGCCCCGCAATTCGGGAGATGAGTTCGACCTGGTCGGTGATCGACAAGTCCACAAGACGCCCAGCGCCAATATCGCTCTCGCAGTCCAGCGACTCCGCGACATGCAGGCTACACCAGCAATCCAGGCCGTCCTCGACCACCTCAAAGCCGCGGAGGCTCAAGTCAACTTCATGCGCAAGATGTCTGCCGGCCCATCTCAGAGCCGCCGCTCTTGCAGCACTCACCATGGCCGCAGGGACCAGGTGGAAGGAGGCGATGCCAACGATCGGGGACCGGGAGATTCAGCGCGCGGTAGAGCCAGACCAGGGGCGCAACAACCGCCAAAGACAAGGTGGCAATAGGCAACCACCCCACGCGCCTCAAGAGGTCAACTAGCCTAACCCGCCCGATCTCCGTAATATCATTAACAATAGGTACCGAGCTCAGCATGGGGCCCCGGGTCCCAAATACTTCTCCGAGAGGCTGCGCCAAGTCAATTGGCCCAGAAGTTTCAAGATCGAAGACTTGAGGCACTACGATGGCAAGGCTAACCCAGAGCAGTGGATGGTCATCTATGAGACGACTGTCTGGGCAGCAGGAGGCGGTGAGCACGTCGTGGCAAACTACCTACCGGTAGTGCTCGGGGAATCCGCCAACTGTTGGTTGCTGCGCCAAAGGGACGGTTCCATCCATAACTGGCCACAACTACGGGAGATGTGCATAGATAACTACAGGCCAACCTGCGAGCAGCCCAGCACCAAGTACGAGCTTGCCCTGATCCAGGACTTTCCTTACGAGTCCTTACGGCACTACATCCGCCACTTCTCCGAAGTCTGGATCACCGTCAAAGACCTCAGTGTCCCGGAGGCCAACGGTATCTTCATCACCGGGCTCCGCCAGCCGCGCAACGCCGACCTCCGCAAGGCGCTCCTGCGCAAGTAGCTAGCAACGATGGAGGAGATGTTTAACATCGCCCAAGAATGGGTGCGCGTCGACCAGGCTCTCGTCCAATACGACGATGGCACCCACGACATATACAAGCGCATTTGGCCTCATGACGACGATGATAGAGATCCAGACCACGACGATCACCGGGGGCCTCGCCCCGATCGTCGTAACCACCGACGGGAAGACCACGGTGGCAATCACCGTGACGACCAAGGCAGCGACCGCCACGATGACTAGAACACTAACCGTCGCGACGATGACCGACCGCACAGGCGGCGGAATGACGGCAATGGTGACCGCCACAACCGTGGCAACCGTTAGCGCTACGTCGTCAATAACACAGACAAAGGTCAAAAGCGCGAGGTCGACGGCGACTACGGCGAGTACGACAAGATCCTCAACGGTGACTGCCCTCGTCATCCTAACAAGGGGCACACCTTTGGCGAGTGCCATGGCTTCGCCAGCATCTTTGCCCGTAAGCGGCAGCGTACCAGTAAGAAGGGCTACCCTAAAAAGCGCAGTACGCGCGACAAGTCCATCGACGACGAGGATGATGGCAAGAATCCGCGTCACGCCTACAAAGACCCGGAGAAGCATGTGACCGCGATGATCTTCGAAGGCAAAGTGGCCACGGAAAACGCACGCGACCGGAAGCTCCTCAAGAGGCAGATCGTCACCCTCTCCAAAGCAGACGGGCTCGTCGCTGATGTCCACGCTCCGGCCTAGTCCGAGCAGCCCATATCCTTCAGTCGATCTGACATGTGGGCTAGGCTACCCGATGCGGGCCGATTCCCCTTGGTCTTCGACCCGGTGATCGGTAGCGTCCGCTTTGAGAAGGTGCTGGTCGACGATGGCAGTGCTCTAAACATTCTCTTTCACCAAGCTTTCCTGGAGCTGGACTAAAGGAGGACCACCTTGAGCCCTATGACTCACCGTTCTGGGGGTATCATGCCAGACAAGCCCTCTATACCTCTCGGACAAATCTCACTGCCCGTTCAGTTCGGCACGCCCCAGCACTTCCGCGTCGACTACATCAACTTCATCGTGGCCGATTTCAATGGTTTCTACCACGCCATAATCGGCAGACCCGGCATCACCAAGTTCATGGCTGTTCCACACTACGGCTACCTCGTCCTCAAGATGCCCACTAAAAAAGGGAATCCTGTCCCTCCGCGGTAATGTCCCCATAGCTCATGCATGCGAGACAAATGCGTACACCACGGCTAAAGCCAAAGAGATCAAGGCGCGCATGGAGAAGGATACCTACAAAGCCAGGACGTCAAAGCCTGCGGAGATCGAACCTCCAATCAAGCAGCACAAGCGCCCTGAGGAGATTACCAAGGCACACAAGAAGGTCAGCCTGGTCCCCGGAGATCCCAACAAGACGGCGATGGTCGGGGGCGACCTCGATCCTAAATAGGAAGACGCGCTCGTCCATTTCCTACAGGCCAACATAAGCGTTTTTGCGTGGAAACCTGCTAACATGCTTGGTGTCCCCAGGGAACGGGTCGAGCACTTCCTTAATGTCTCCGAGACAGCCAAACCAGTCAAGCAGAAGCTACGACGATTTGCTCGGGACAGGAAGGAGGCGATTAGGGCAAAGATAACCTGGCTCTTAGATGCCGGTTTCATTAGAGAAGTGTATCACCCGGATTGGTTAGCAAATCCGGTTCTTGTACGCAAAAAGAATAATGAATAGAGAATGTGCGTTGATTACACTGATCTCAACAAACACTGCCGAAAAGATCCCTTCCTGCTTCCTCGCATCGACGAGGTGGTCGACTCCACCATGGGTTGCCAATTGCTTTCTTTCTTAGGTTGCTATTCGGGCTATCACCAGATCGCCCTTGCCTTAGATGATCAGGAGAAAACATCGTTCATAACCCCCTTCGGTGCCTACTGTTACACGACCATGTCATTCGGCTTAAAAAACACTGGTGCAACATACTAGCGCGCCATACAACAGTGCCTCGAAGCGGAGATCTGTGACAGATTGTGCGAAGCCTACGTCGATGATATGGTGGTGAAAACAAAAGATGCCTCGACTCTGATCGATGATCTCAATAGGACCTTCAAGGCCCTAAGTGTGTTTAAGTGGAAACTCAACCCGAACAAGTGTGTGTTCGACGTCCCTTTCGGCATACTGCTCGGTAGTGTGGTCAGTCAAGACGCCATACGACCTAACCCCGAGAAAGTCAGAATCGTGTGGATATGAAGCCTCCAAAGTGCGTCAAAGACATCCAAAAGCTAACGGGATGCATGGCCGCCCTAAGCAGGTATATATCCCGACTCGGTGACAGGGGTCTCCCTTTCTTTCGGTTACTCAGAGCAAAGGAGAAATTTGTATGGTCCGAAGAAGCCGACACCACTTTCAACGAGCTCAAGAGATACTTATCCTCACCACCCGTCCTCACGGCACCCATAGGGGATGAGCAGCTGCTACTCTACATTGCCGCCACAGACAGAGTGATCAGCACCGTCTTAGTGGTCGAACGCAATGAACCCAAGTCCGTCTATCCCATCCAGCGACCAATCTATTACATCAGTGAAGTGCTCAACGAGACCAAGCAGTGGTACCCACACGTCCAAAAGCTCCTCTATGCGATCCTGATCACTAAGAGGAAGGTCTTGCATTACTTCCAGCGGTACAGCATCACTGTGGTTACTGAGCACGCGCTCGGTGACATCCTGCGCAACAAAGATGCTACCGGTAGGATTATCAAGTGGGCGATCGAGCTCAGTCCTTTCGAGTTCGGATTCCGCAGTCACACCACTATTAAGTCTCAGGCACTGGCTGACTTTTTGGTCGAATGGACAGACATGACGCTACCCGTATCTGATACGATTGAAGAATAGTGGAAGATGTACTTCGATGGCTCTTTAAATATAGGTGGCGTAGGAGCCGGGGTTTTCTTCATAGCACCCTCTAGTGGTCGGCTGCGATACGTCCTGCGTATCCACTTTAAAGCCTCTAACAATGCCGCCGAGTATGAAGCTGCATTACATGGACTTCGTATCGCCGTCGAGCTGGGCGTCAAGCGCCTCCTCGTGTATGGCGACTCAGCCCTGGTCATTAACCAAGTTAACAAGGACTGGGACTGCACCAACGAGAAAATGGACACTTACGCGGCCGCGATCCACAAGCAAAAAGACAAATTCTATGGCCTTGAGTTTATTCATGTTCCTCGAACGGAAAACCAAGCGGCCAACGAATTGTCCAAGCTAGGATCGTCTCGAGCGGAAGTCCCTCATGGAGTCTTCGTCCAAGATCTGATTACACCGTCCATCCACGAGGAGAAGCCGGGGGGCACGACGGAGGGGAATCTTGGCGATTGGCTCCACCAACGACCCGGCCGCAAAGAAACCACCAGAGCAGGGGACTACCATCCATTCAGTAGCCCCGGTCAGTAACTGGGTCGACCAACCTCCTGAACCGGATGACCACTCCGAGCTCAGTAATGAGCCTGAACTAGACAATGAGGCAACTGATCAGTTGGTTGAACAGCCTGAAGCTCCTTCATCAGATTGGAGGATGCCCTTTATCCAGTACCTCACCAACAAGGTGATACCGGATGATATGACTAAAGCAGAGCACCTCGTTCATCGGAGCCACCATTATATACGGGTCGATGGCCAGCTCATGCGTAAAAATGCGAAAGCTAAAATACTACAGAAGTGTATCACGCCAGAGGACGGCGCCATATTATTGGATAACATCCACTCTGGCACATGCGGCAACCATGTAGAATTGCGGATACTGGTCGGTAAGGCTTTTCGAGCTAGTTTCTACTAGCCCCAGCGCCGTGGCCGACGCCGAGCACCTAGTTCAACACTACAAAAATTGTCAGTTCTTCGCCAAACAGATCCATGTTCCCGCGCACGAGCTCTAGACCATCCCGGTATCCTGGCCCTTCTCATGCTGGGGACTTGACATGATTGGACCCTTTAAAATAGCTCCAGGCAGTTTTAAGTTTGTCTATGTCCTCATAGACAAGTTCTCCAAATGGATCGAGTACAAACCATTGGTTAAGGCGACAGCAAAGAAGGCAGCTGAGATGCTTAACGATGTCATTCACCGTTTTGGCATCCCCAACAGCATAATCACCGACGTTGGCAGTACGTTCACAGGAAGTCATTTCTAGGACTTCTGTGATGACCTGTCTATCCATGTCAAGTACGTGTCTATGGCTCACCCAAGGGACAACGGCCAGGTCGAGCACGCCAATGGTATGATCTTGGATGCCCTTCGTAAGCGACTATTTCGTGAGGATGGCTTGTACCCAGGGCGATGGTTAAAAGAATTACCCGCCGTGATCTGGGGACTGCGCACCCAACCTTGCCGGAGCACTGGAGTTTCCCCTTACTTCATGATATTCGGCTCTGAAGCTGTGCTGCCTGCTGAGGTAGCTCACCGATCTCCCAGGATCGAATACTTCGACGAGGACGCTTCGGATGAAGCACGGGAGCTCGACATCAATGCTCTAGAAGAACGACGCCTAGACACCTGCGTTCAGAACACACGGTATTTAGCAAGTGTGCATCGTTACTACAACCGCAACATCTGGGATCGTTTTTTCGTGGTCGGAGAGCTGGTGCTCCGGCGCAAGCAAAAGACGGAAGGCCTGCATAAGCTGTCCTCTCACTGGGAGGGGCCATTCACGATAAAGGCAGTTACTAGGCCTACCTCCTATAGGCTCTGCACTTTAGATGGCATTGATGTACCAAGCTCTTGGCACATTGAACAGCTTATAAGATTCTACCTTTGATAGACAGCATAGAATAAGATATGTATCTTTCTTCTTTTGTATTCAGTTGAAATTAATAAAGTTTGGTTCATGACCAACCTTTTTGTGCAAATGTTTTATCTGTAAAAACATATTTTTTTCGTAAGCCGCATAGCCTAATGCTCCGACAGGAACAATCAGAAAAAGGCACTGTCTCTAGTTCCTCCGATCATGTGTTACGGCTCCGAGCCATAGAGCACAGGGGATACTAGCAGTCGTCCTCTAACGGTACTAGGGTCCTAAGCGTTCTGGCAACCGTGCTATTCCACAGAGGCCACCTAGTCACCTAACGAGCTGATTTGCTTCAAAGGATGCTACACGACTACACGCATATACACCTCTTAAAAACTAAATGAGTCTCATACTCGTTTAACCGATTCACCATGTCTTGGATTACTGCTTAGCGTGAACTTGTTGAAGTTTTATGTTTTTGATCTCTGTTATTCATTTTGTTTTTTCTAGTTCTACGCCTACTTGAAGTCTTGCAGTTACAAGTTCCTAACTCTAACATTAGGCGACGGTATTTCGAACACCGACCACCGTTCAACAAGTCATCGTATATGGACAACTCTACAAAAGAAGATGCTAACACTCGGTACAGGCCAAGCAAAGCGCAAAAGTGTTTATGTACATCAAGCTATTTTCCACAAATTTACAAGGGGAAGCTCGACCACTCAGGAGGACTGGCTTGATGATCCTTCATCAACCAACTTGATGTTCTGCATCACCCTGGCTGCAGTATCCCAGAAGCCGAGTCGGAGGTTGTTAACTTCTTCTGGGCTGGTGTTAGCCGCCGCTCCCTCTTCAACCCTCTTCAGGTCGATTCGAGGGTAGTGTGACTTCGCCAGCACCAGAACGAAAGACACTGCAAACTGGCCGGCATCCCGGACAAATTCTTTGAACAAGGGCTAGGCCCTCTTGCAAAGGTCCATGATAGCTTCAGGGCTGTTCCGCGGGTCTGGTATCTCTGCGGCTTCTGGAGACAGCTCTTTCATCAAAGGCCTCAGTCTGGCCTCCACCACCTGCCAGCACTCCTTGAGTCTTGTGTTCTCCTTGGTTAGCACCTCGAATGACGCCATGTGCTTTCTTCGGAGTTCTGTTCAAACAGCATTGATACATATCAAATTTAGAACAACATCGGGGCCCAAAGAGAAAGGAGTGGCCGGTTACTGACCTGCCATCTCAACCTTCAGCTCCTCAATGTGCTGTTGGGCGTGTTCTTTCTTAGAAAACAGGCGCGATAACTCCTGCGCCTTCAGCTGGTCGCCCTCCTCCAACTCTGCATCACATTAAGTATCAGCAAGGGCGTTCGACAAAGGCAATTATCCCAAGCCTGTGACTGGTGTCATACCTTCCTTTTGTCCTTCAAGGACATTGGCTTTACAAGTCAGGGTAGCATTCTCCCTCTGCAGACGTTCATTCTCGGCCATGATGGGCCGGAATTGGTCTATCATGTCTGCACGCTGTTGGGAGACGTTTTGCAGCCCCTGCATGGTTATAACTCATTAGCTCTGGCTTAGTGATTCAGATGCACACTGGATGTTTATCCTACGCATATACCTGTATATGTTCGTGCAGCTGCTTAAAGGAAGCTTCAATATTTTCCTGGATCGGGGAGTCAACTTTGGATTCAAACACTTGCCATTCCCCATCCTGGTCTTGTCGGGCTATGAAGCTTACCTTTCCTGGAACCCGTTTTGGTTTCTCAGGATGCCCCAGGATCTATTCCATCTCTTCAGGCGGATCCTACGTGGCGGGTGCACCAGTGCTTGTTTTCGTCCTGACTTTGGTCGACGACGTCTCCCTCATCAGCACAGGCCCGACCACACCCTCCGGCGTGTTCCCACTACCTTCATGATGAGGAGATAGTGGTGCACCTGTCAAAGAAGGGTGGTCAAGCTCGTGATCCACCTCGCCCTGGTCTCCTGAGGCTTTGGTGTGCCCTTTCGGTTGCTGATCCGGGGGACTTCCTCCTTCATCAGTGCTAGCTTGTCTGCAAGTCCAACGAGTAATCATGTTCGGTATGATATAATGAATTTATTGAGAATATAGGTGCCCATACCTAGTCGATTGCTTGATGAAGAAGCTAAAGTGTCTAGCTCCTCCTTGGCTTGCTGACCCACTCCGACCACCAGTGGCGGCTCCCGTACCACCAGACTCTGAGTGTGGTGGTCGAGGATCAAGCGTGGGTGCTCTCTGCTGCCTTGTCGATGACTGCTCGAGAGCCGGCCTCTGAGTCGTCTTCGACTTCCTTGGGGGCTGTTCCCTCTGCCACTTCCGGTTGTCGCCTGCGTGGTCCTTGGTGGTGTTGTCTGTGGCTGGGTGCGTGGCTGTTGGCATGGAGTACCAGTGGTGGTGGTCGATCGACGCGGCTGCTTCTTGGAGCGCTTGGCTCTAAACTTCTGACTCAGGGGGATTGTATCCTCTGCGTCAGAGTCTGAGCTCTCGATTACTGCTCGGCGCCGCGTCTCGGGCTCCTCATTGATCTTTAGTTTGCCACCGATCCTGGTACCGGTGGGCTTCGCCTTCTTCTCTGGAGGTGGCAGCATTGGCGCTTTTTCGGTCGCCTTGCGTTTCAACTGGTTTTCAGTGGCAGCCGACATATCTTCTCCGCCATGGCCACCTTGCTCGACCCCTTCGGTTGGCTTGGTCTTCTTTTATTGGCCTCGGATGGCGTCGCTAGCAGGCCATGGCTCTACTAGCACAAGAGACACAAACGCCAGGCGATCCTATGCAAGATATTGCTAAAACAGATTACAGGTATAGCACATATGCAAAAATTAACTGATCTGGAGAAATAATGCATTATAACTATCCTTTCCTTACAGGTGGAGGAGGATTGTTCAGAGTAAACGGATGCACTCCTTCTTCTAGGAAGTTGTACTTGGCAAAACCCTCAAACATTTTTGATAGTCGGTTCTCCACCTCTTCATCCTCCAGGCTTTCTCTGCTTTCTCGAGACGGGTCTCTGCGTCCTTGGTACTCAAACATGAAGTTCACCCTTTCCTTCAGGGGCTGGATCCAGTGAACGATAAACTAGCTCGCCACAATGATCCCGTCAATCTTGCTGAAATCCATCAGGGATAACAGTTCTTTGACTTGAACCATTTGATCCACATCCAGCTTTTCAGACCACCGGGGGTTTGATTGGGGGATCTGAGTGACATCACAAGGAACTGGTCGGCCTTCCAGATTCTAGTTGATGTAAAACCAGCGCTTCATCTAGTTCTTGTTGTTTGAGGTGTGCCCAATGGCCATCCAGTGGGACTTCACACCCTCCCTCAATGCAATGTAGCACCCACCGGCCACCTGGGATCCATTAGACCCTTCCCCTTTCTTCTTCAGGCAGGTGGCGAAACAGATTGAAATGCGGTGCTATTCCTAAATAGCACTCGCAGTAAGCCACTAAAATTGTGATGGTTAAAATAGAGTTGGGGGAAGATTGCAGATCGAAATCGCCCAAAAATGCACAAATCCCTTAGGAAGTTGTGCACTGGAATCCCTAATCCCCGGGAGAAATAGTCTTCAAATACAACAATTTCATCTTCATAGGGATGGGGATAGCGTTCACCTGCCGGCGGCGCCCTCCACGCCACCAACTTCGGTGGCGGCAGCAGACCTCCCCTCGCCATTGTCTCCAATGACTCCTGCGTCATCAGAGATTTCTGCCAATGGGTTTCCATCAGCTTCTTGTGCGCAGCCTCTGCCGTCGTGGTTTTCTTCTTCCCCATCGTGCGTAGCAAGCTGAGTGGGTGGGAGGCAGAGTCCGCGAATAGTAGTTGTTGAAAACCTAGTTCATGCGCCGAAGATTAAGGAGAAGAGAGAGGTGGAAATGGCAACGACTGTTGAGTATAGAAGAGGAAGCGGCAGCCGTCGGGCTATTTATACCATGCGGGTGGCCCATTGACTCCCCGAGATCACTGTTGACATTCTTTTACGCTAATTTTTAATTGGGCTTTCTTGGGCCGAATTACCTTTATCCGGTTATTTTTTCTATACGGTACGGTGAGCCGTTTACTAAAGTCATGGTCCACTAGTCTTATTGGGGACTAGGCCCACGAGTTGACTGCATGGTCAATTTGGTCCACCATCGACCGAGACGGGGGTTTTTACGAAGTCATATTTATAGCCCCTGCCGACCGGATCGGTCCTGGGATGGGCTGGGCTCACCGAGTGTGTACTCTTAAGCCCCCGGGTCGACCGGATCGGTCTGGGGGACTGGGCACCATGACCTAGGTGTGTGTACTATTAAGTACTGGTCGACCAGATTAGTCTAGGGACTGAGCTCCTTCGTTTAACTTGCGTACTGATATATTAGCTCAATCTGGGAACCAAAACTAGAGATTAGCATTACTCATGATTAAGATGCATTTAGATTGAGTCTGATATGAGATCCAACAAGGACATTAACAACGCAAGGCGCACAGTTTTCAACATAAGATTGGGTCATTTAGATCCCAGTTACAAACTACTTGCCTACGGCATTTGGTACAAAAGTTATGACGCCTGGCTACTGGAGTGCGAGCGTCGCATGGATTCCGTCCCAGAAGAAGCTTCTGTTCAAGGACCAGTAAACCCATGGAACCGCAAAGCGCCCTCTACCAAGCGCTCTTTGGCGGCGGGCACGCCTTACACCCGCCGGGGCCCTATGGAGCGTCATTCATGATGTCCTCCACCGTCACCTCCTCCACTATGGCGCCGACGGCGTCGTCGAAATCCCGGATGAGATGCTCCAGGTCCGCGACACGCTCACTCTCCGGAAGGCTGGCGAGGCCCCGGAGGTCCATTTCCCAGCGGGCTGGCAACGGCAGCGCCGATGACGCCGTGGTGGCGCGCAATGGGACACCACTCCCCCGATGCGGTTGGGCGCATTCTCCAGCTGCTCCTGGAGGGAATCCCCGGGGGCCCCGACGAAGGCAACGACCGCCTCGACCGCCGGGAGGACGGTCTGGAGCTCCTCCTCCAATTGGGCCACCCTCAGGTCTGCCTCTTCCTGGTTGGCCCGGGCCTGCTGCGCCTCCACCTCGGCTTGCTCCAGCGCCGCCATAACGGCGCTCAGCCGTTCGTGGAGTTCCGCCATGGTGACTGTCCGAACCATGGCGTGCCGTCCTCCGGCGCTCCCCTCGCCGGACTCCGCGGGGGGCAAGGAGAAGGCGCAGGGTGGATGCGCTGATAGCCAGCACCCTGCAAATTAAAAATCACTCCAGATTAGATGGCAATTTCATCCCCAATATGTGGAGCACAGTAAAATGGTAGCCTACCCCTCGCCGCGGCGACGCCTCCGGGGCTGACCGCTCGGTGTTCCCTCCGCCGGCCGCTTGCCGTGCTCCATCTATTGCCGCGCTGGACGAGGAGGGAGAGGATTGGAGGAAGACGAAGAACTGAGCAACCGGCTAGGGTTTCTTTGGAAATGGGATGCCCTTCCTTGCCACCGCGCTTTCTATTTATAAGCGGATGTCTCACAGATACGCCGGCGGATGCGAATCACCGCACAGCTACGCGACGGATCGTTTTTCCTCCACGACTGGAAAGTGCCATCATTACGCCCACGACCGAAGGCGAATCGCCGTGGCACATTTTCCAGTAGCATTTTTTTGGAAACCACGCCGGGATGTTCTTTTTTGCCCCTCTGACAAGGCGGAAGGCTAACTGGGCCGTTGTCTGGGTATCAGGCCCATTCAGTTTGGCTTTCGGTTTCAGTTGCTTTGGTTTTCCACAGAGTTACATCTTTTTCTAAAAGAGATGATTAATTCTAGTGACTATCAAGTTTTTTCAAAAAGCTTGCCACAACATGATTCTCATCTTCTAACAACCTTGGGGACTATGTGGGCCCACGTCACTTAGCAGTGGGCCTGTTCCTAATATGGATTCTGACCCCTACCGTATATATGGCTTTTCTGAAAAGTTAGTTTCCTCAATTAAACCAATGATATCTGATATCATATGCTACTGTGGGCCCACGTCTCTAGACATGAGCTATTTTTTTTCTTTTTTCTTGAGCAACATGCATCTTTCGACAAGACTTGTACTGAATTGCTTCTGAGGTCGACTTTTTCTCTAGACTGGTTGGCTCCATGTCAAACTAGTCGACTCTTCACCAAACTGGTCGACAGGTCGATTACAAGCTTCAACTATGCAAGGTTACAACCTGAACTGGTCGGCAAGCGTCAAGACGGTGTTGTTCCTCAAGATTCATAGTGCCCGGGGACTAGCTGTGGGGGTTTAGACCCCTATACCCTCACGGCTAGCCTTTGGCCTCGCCAGACAGGGCGGCCCAGCCCACAAGACCAAGACCGATCGGCCTCATTGGCCTGGTCAGGAGTCCCAGGAGGACAATTAGGGTTACTTGTCATGCAAGGCAACTAGTCGGTTAGGAAACCAATTGTATCCTACTTAGATACGATCTGTTTATAACCGACCACCTCAGGATCTTAGAATCTGTAACCCTGCCCCCCAGACTATATAAGGTGGGCAGGGACCCCCTCAAACGTATTCTTTTTCATCAATAATAGAAGAGCAGGACGTAGGGTATTACGTATCTGGCGGCCTGAACCTGGGTAAACCATGTGTGCTGTTCTTCCTGTTCTATCTCGCTTGTTGTCTAGAGCGTGCCTCCACCGCTAAATCACTACCGTCGGTATACCCGTGGTAGACTGCCGCTGATATTTCATTGACAGGAATCGTGTCCTCTGGATCAGAGTCCGAGCTCTCTATAACAGCTCGGCGTAGCTGCTCGCCACTACCTCCAATGTTTAATTTGCCCCCGGTCAAGGCGGCGACGGTTTCACCTTCTTCTGTTTCGGCCCGGGCATCGGCACCTTTCCGGTTGCTTTTCTCTTCAGCTGCTTTTCAGGAGCAGCCGAGGCCTCTTCCGTGACATCATCACCACCATGACCACTTTCCAACAATGCCTCAGGGCGCTTCCCTTGACCGAGGATTACCTCTCCGACAGGCCATGGCTCCACTGGTACTTAGGAGACGAATGCAGCTCGATCCTGCCCATGATATTGCTGAAAAATTTAACAACAATGAAGTGCGTACAATACACAATCACTGGCTAATTCAAAGTTAGGAAGTATGCACGTACCCTTGGAGGGGGTTTCCAAGACTGAATTTCAGCACTGGAGGTTTCTTGAATCGATAGCTGGTGAAGTGTTCAAACATCTTCGACATACGGCTCACCACCTCCTCTTTAGTCAGATCCTCTTTCCTCTCTCATGACGGATCGTTGGCACCTTGGTTTTCAAACCAAAAATTCACCCTCTCTTTCAGGGGTTGAATCCGATTGCAGACAAACACTGGCCACTACAATCCCATCAAGGGTGCTAAAATCCATCAAGGCTATCAGCTTGTTAACCTACTCTATCTGGTCCAAAGATGGCCTCTCCGACCACCGCAGGTTGGATTAAGGAATTTGGGTTACATCCCATGGCACCGCCCCGCCTTCTAGATTTTGGTTAATGTAAAACCATTTCCTTATCCAATTTTTGGTATTGGAGGTGTGATCAACGGTCATCCAATTGGATTTCACACCCTCTCTCAATGTCACATAGCACCCTCCAGCTACCTGGGATCCACCAGACCCTTTCCCCTTCTTCTTCAAATAGTAGAAGTGGCGGAATAGATTAAAGTGCGGAGCAATCACCAGATAGTCCTCACAGTACGCGACAAAGATCGCAGGGTCAACATGGAGTTTAGATTGCAGATGGAAATCCCCTAGAACAAGCACAAATCCCGCAAGAAATTGTGTATCGGGATTCCTAGCCCACGGAGGAAGTAATCCTTGAAAACCACAATCTCGTCTTCATGAGGGTTCGGATAGCGCTCACCTGCCGATGGTGCTCTCCATACCTCCAGCTCTGGTGGCGGCAGCAGCCCACCTTCCGCCACTACCACGAGCGACTCATGCGTCGTCATGGATTTCTCCCAATGGCTCTCCATTGGCTTCTTGTGTGCCGCCTCCGCCTTCGTCATCTTCTTCCTCACCATCAGATCTCCCTCAAGGGATGTAGTGGGGAATATGGAGAAGAATGGGAATGACGATGAGTGGCAATAGGGCTAACAAACAACAAAGATTGCGGCAATGAGGCGGTGGAAATGGCGAAGACCGGAGTGCTAGGTAACTGAGGCGGCGGCCGTCCGGCTATTTATGCGGTGCGTATGGTCAACTGGACTTCTCGGAGAATATGGTTGGACTGTACATTTACTCTAATTTTTTAACTAGGCTTTTTACTGAGCCTAGCTAAATTTTCATTGGCAGTAAAATTCACTTATCATTGGGTCCACCAGTTAGTCTGGGGATTGGGCCCACAGCCAAGCTGTGTGTTCTTCAAGCCCTGGTCGACTAGACAGTCTGGGGACTGGGCCCATAGCTGAGCTGTGCATTCTTCAAGCCCTGGTCGACTAGACAGTCTGGGGACTAGGCCCACAGCCAAGCTGTGTGTTCTTCAAATCCTAGTCGACCAGTCAGTCTAGGGACTGGGCCTACAGCCGAGCTGTGTGTTCTTCAAGATTTGGTTAACCAGTCAGTTTTGGGATTGGGAGCACAGTCCATTTGTGTCTTTAATAGTTCTGATTATCCGAAAACTAGCCTAAGGACTTATCCTACTCATTCAAGCATGAAGATTAATTGCTGTCTATCAAGTTTTTGCGTGACTAAGACTGAGTTTTGAGATGGATGTTCCGCTGCAGTTCGTCTTCTATCCACAAATTCTACAGATGCATAAACGTGTTGAGGTTATGCCGTTCAGATAGCCTATGATTACGTCTGGTATAGATCAGATACAATATTCACAAGAAAAAGACATTTTTCAGCAAAATATGGATTGATTCATTTCTTGATTACAAACTACTAAGGGCCCCTTGGGCAGGAATATACAAAGCTAAAAGACCTTAGCGTAGGATGCTAGCATCTACAGGGGAGCGAGCATCGCATGGACTTCGACCGGAATATCGCTCTCGAGGTAGAGGAGATCCATGTCGACAAGCCTATGCAGCTCTTGCAGCTGGTAGCTCCACACCCTGGCAAGGACCGTGCTATCAGGGCGCTACGCATCACCCTAGGGGGCATCGCAGATGATGTCCTCCGCCGTCACCTCCTCCGCTATGGCGTCGGCGGTGTTGTCAAACTCGTGGACGAGGTGCTCTATGTCCACAATCCACTCGCCCTCCGGGAGCTCGGCGAAGCCTCACACATCCACCCGGCGCGGGCGCTGTGCCACCGCCCGATCTTGACGATGCCCCACGGTGTATGCCATGGGACACCAACTCCCAGATGCGGCCAGCGGTGTTGCCCAGCTGCCCCGACAGGGAATCCCTGGGAGCTCCAACGAAGGCCACAACAGCCTCCGCCGATGGGTGCACGACCTGGAGCGCTGCCTCCATCTGTGCTACCCTCTCATCGGCCTTCCTTTGGTTGGCCCGGGCGCGTTGCGCCTCTTCCTCTGCGTGGCGCAGGACCACGACGACAACGTCGAGGCTGTCATGGAATTCGGCCATGGCGACCGTCCTGGTCACCATGGGATGGCCTCCTGCGCTGCCCCCGTCGGTATTCTCGGCGGCGAGAAGGTGGCGCGGAGTGGGTGTGCTAATGGCCAGCACCCTATAGGCATCAATCAACTCAGATTAGACAAGATTCAATTTTTCAAGAAACCCTAACGATGCAAGACTGTTACTTACCCCTCGCTGCGGCGGCGGCTGCGCGGCTTCTCCTCTGACAATTCTTCCACCTGGCGCTTCCCGTGGTCCATGGACTACAAGGTGGAGGAAGGAGGCCGCTAGGAGAAGAACTCAGATTCAGATTAGGGTTTAGGCGGAGATGGAGTGACTTTCCCTGCCTCTGTGCCCATCAATTTATAGGCGGGGTGTCACAAGTGCGCACCGGCGAATGGGAATCGACGTGTCGCTACATGACGCTTCACGTTCTCCCATAACCGAATCGTGCCATCATTATGGCCACGACCGAAGTCGAACCGTCGCGGCACGTTCTCCGATGGGGACCTCTAATGTCCTATCATCTTTACTCTTGGCGGTTCGATTGCAGCGCCGAGTTGTTCAATTTTGTCCCTCCGTCTCGACGAAGGATTCTCTGGGCCGTTGTTTCGCGTTCCAGGCCCACTAGTCAGCTTGATGATCAAGACTAGGTTTAAACAATAAACCCTATGCACTGGCCTACCAGTCAGCCTGAATAATATACTTTGCTTCATCTACAATTGGTCCCATAGTCAAACTATGAGTTCAATTCTTGGTTTGTCAGTTTCTTCTGAAAGGCTGGGTCTGTAGTCTACTATTTGCAACAAACCTGATCAAGTTGTTATATTGATATACAAATGAGCAATTTGCTTGTGCATTGATCAATACAGTTTGCATTAGTTTAACCAAATCTAGCGGTTATCAAGTTTTTTCAAAAAAAGCTTGCAACAACATGATACTCATCTTCTACCAACCTTGGGAACTACATGGGCCCATGTCACTTGGCAGTGACTCGGCCTATTTATGTCATGAAGAGGGTTCTAACCTTTATTTGTTTTTGGCTTTTCTGAAAAGCTGGATTTCCATAAGGCCAATGATATCAGATATCATAAGCTGTTGTGGGCCCACATCTCTAGACATAGGCTGCTTTTTTCTTTTTTAGGAGCAACATGCATCTTTTGGCAAAGCCTATACTTGACAGATTTAGTGGTCGGCTCTTCATCAAACTGGTCGGTAGACCCACCACAAGCTTCAACTGTGCAAGACTTCAAGACTCACTGGTCGATAAGCGTCAAGACGGTGTTTTACTCAAGGTTCATGGTGCTCGGGGACTAGCTATGGGGGTTTAGACCCCTATACCCTCATAGCTGGCCTTGGGCCCGCTCAGACGGGGCAGCCCAGCCCACAAGACCAAAACCGACCGGCCTCCTTGGCCTGGTCGGTCTTCCAGGCAGACAATCAATAGTTGTTTGTCATACAAGGCAACTAGTCACTTAGGAAACCATTTGTATCCTGTTAGATACGATCTGTTTGTAACCGACCATATCGGGATCTCAGGATCTGTAACCCTGCCCCCCGGACTATATAAGGCGGGTAGGGACCCCCTCAAACGCATCTAATTTATTCAATAACAGAAGAGCAGGACATAGGGTATTACGTACCTAGCGGCCCGAACCTTGGCAAACCATGTGTGCTATTCTTCCTGTTACGTCTTGTTTGTAGTCTAAGCGCGCCTCCACCAACAAATCACCGCCATCGGTATACCCATGGCAGACGGCCGCCGATATTTCATCGACACATATGCTTGAGCTGAGTCTAGGCAATTGAGGGATATGACATAAGGAGGTTGAGCTACTATTTATCTTATTCCTAGTGATACTAAGTTCTAGAGATTTACCTTTTAAAAACTCAAAATCTTATGTGTTGAGCTTTTGTATGACAAAGTTTGAATTTCTACCAAAGCCATATATCAACAATTAGATTAGGAAAAGCTTTACTCATTCATGCTCCTTGCTTTGCGTTGAGTTTAGTTAATCTTTGTTGTATACCTTATGAGAGTCTTATCGTGCTTTTAAAATCGATATCACTTACACGCTCGACCTACACATGTACTACTCCTACGCTAGGAGTAAGCGCAATCATTTCCCATTATCCTTCGCATCCACCTTAAAAATGTTTTTCTCCTACACTGGGAGCGAACACCCAAAAATAAACCCTATAGGATAAACCTCCGTTTAATTGCTCTAAGTTCTTATCATTATCTCTCTAATTATATTGTATTCAAAGGATGCATGTGGCTATGCAAAAGCAAGAGTTTTGAAAAAAGGGAGTAAAAGAGAAGGACAAGTATCCAAGCGATTAAAACAATGGGTACTTAGATGCCTGCCTCTAAAAAAAGAGAAAAAGAAGAAAAAAAAAGAGTAAAGATAGCCTATATTTTTCTATGAATGTTCTAAAGTTCCTAGAGAGAGATTTATTCCCAAAAAGCAAAAGTAGAAATAGGATTAGCCACCATATATACACTTATCCACCATATTCCATACATATACATATCTTGGTTTGATTGTATGACTTGACTCTTTGTGGATCCATTATTTAACTTTACAAAATATGCATTGCAAGTAGCCTGATCCTTGTTTGTGCCACTCCTATGAGCTCCACAATAATCCTTAGTTGTAGGAGGGCATAACACATTATAATGCCTCAGTGAAATCCATAAATACCATATGTCAGGAGACTTGAGGGTGTCATGTAATTAAGCTCTGAGTTTTACTTTCAACTTTGCAAAAACTTCGGAATATTGGCTGAGTGAAGAATTTGATACATAGTTCTTGACTTTATTGTTCTATCTTTCAATGGCTCGAGACCTAGGTGATAGCTAAGAAGCCCCTTGGTCATAGATAATATAGGTAAGTTTGAAAGCTAGAGCAGTTTTGTATAATCTGGAGGAGAATTTTTGTTTGAAAGCATGTGTACCTTTGATGAGTGAAAGCATTGTAGCAACTCCTGATCCAAGTTTATTAGTAATTATACTTTCGAGGGACCGGCAAAGGGTAAGCTTGGGGGTGTTATTGATGGTCGTTAAGTACTAAATATAACCGTCAACTTTTACATAAATTGATATAAAATGAATTGCAAAACATAGTTATAGGTTTTGATTCTAACGAGTTCCATGAATTTTGGTGTTCTCACTTGTTTTGCGGAGTATGCAGTTTTTCATCAAATAAAAGTACCTCAACTAAGGAATTAGACTGCACCATTATGACGGGTTCATCGAGACGATCCAAACAGACATACCATTTGTGATATTCGGAGCCTAGAATCAAGAGATATCAACTCCACAGCGAAATATGCACCATTGGGCCCTAAAAGAGACAAGAAAACACGTTATCAAAGCTGAGCCCAAATGTATTTCGGCCCAGAGGCCAGCCAAGATCGGGCCATAGGGCCGGTCGACACCCCGGAGCCGCCCCACGTTCGTCTCTGGAAGCTTCTTCCACCGCCTCTTAGGATGCATCTCCACCATACCTTAAGTCGGTTTGATCCAACGACCGTCGTTTCTCCCACCAGGCTATAAAAACAGGGCCAGACCCCCCATCCCAAAACCCTAATTTATTTTATAATCTCTAAGAGGGGTCCCTCAAATGGATCAACCTCTCTAGGATCTAGTCTTGTAGATAATTGTGACATAGAGAGTGAGGGAAGAGTTTGGAGGAGGTGCTGCCTTGTCGGTGCTCCCTCTACAACTTGTACTTCGGCGAATTCAAGTTCTTCATGAGTTTATCTTCGAGATTTCTCTGGTAATCATCTTCTGATCTAAGTTTATTTTGTTTATGTTGTTCATCTGGTTTGTGACGCTTTTGAGTACTTTATTCCTATCCTAGGTGGAGTAGAGTATTAATCATAGTATAGGCATGGAGCTTAGGCTAGGGTTACTCATGAATGCCCCTAATCTTCCTGATCGATAGTAGATCGCGGGTGTGACAGACCTGTTGAGTTCTCTGTAGTCCACCTCTCATTGATAGGTTTGATAGGACGCGGTTATCAAAGTAGGGTGAGGTTTATGTACTCAATCTGCTCTGAATAATGTCCCAAGTTGAATAGTAGAAGAAATAGTTTACCCAAAGTAAGAAGAAGGGAACTATAGTTATCCTCTCTATACTCCTATTATCATCAAAATAGATTGCTATTCTCAACCACATTAAACCTTATTTTAGTGTCTACCTTAATATAATCTCCGCCTTTCTACTGTTATCTTTAGCCACCATAGTTGAGTTAGACCGCAGTTAATCACACATGTTTCCTTATGGATACGATATTTAAAACCTTTGGGTGAAGTGCTACAACGGTATTATATATGTATGCTTGCGGCTAGTTATATTTTCATATGTGCATTTAATTAATACTAATAGTAGGGCTAGGATTGATCATCAAAGGCGGTGGAAGATGCCCGTGGAAGATGATAGGCGGACTCCACAGGGGTTGCCGGCCGGCCGGCAAGTGGTGCCAGCCAGCTCCACCTCCGTTTGCTCTAGTGTCTTCTAGATCCTTCTGGAGTTCGGTGGAGTATTCTTCACCCACAGATAATTCCACGATGTATTTTGATAATTAAGTCCTTTTCCACAGTTTTTTGGAATAATCCCTAAAAATGGATAAATCACTAAAACTCATAGAAATTGTCGAGATAAAACTCTAGCCTTCTAGATATTCATGTGTTTCTCGTATCCAATGATCTATTAAATATTGAAGCTATCCACTGTCAACATGAAGTCTCTCAAACTTACTGACGTTAGTGGATTGATTTTCATGTGCACTAAATCTCTGAATATACTCATCCACTATGTCAATCTGCCGCGGCCATTCTGCAAACTCAGGTGTCCAGAGGTGACCAAATTCATGTCGCAGGATCTACATGAATAACTCCCAATCATTAATAGGCTTGTCTGCTGAGATTTTCATAAACCATACAAATAGGATATCTTTCAGATGTAAAGCTGCTTAGGTTACCATTTCCTCCTCAAGGAAATTGTAGAGGCGGAATAGAAGTTGTATCCTGGACATTCATGGCAATGGATCTGAAGCGCCGTGTATGTCGGCACAAAGATGCTGACATTGTATCGTGGACGCCAGAGCAGAGTCTCTGGAACAACACGCTCTATGATTATTGTCGTCGCTTTCTCCTTCGTTGCTTGCGCCTCTGAGTGCAGTGCTGGTGCCGATGCAAGGATAGCCATGGGAAGCTCTTGAATTCGTATGACGTGCGAACTCCCATCCATACGAGCGCCATTGATGGGTGTTGGCGAGGTCGGCGATGTTGGTGTAGATCCATTCCTCGCAACAAAGTGTTCCTCCAGGATCCGGAGGCCCCGTTGAGGTCGTTAAGGTGGTGGTTCATCTCATCCACGTGGTTATCGAAGGTGTTGCTAAAAGCGTCGATAATCTTTTTGAATGCGGTCATGGTGGTGGAAGCCTTGGATTACTCGAAATCGTCTGCTACCGGTTGTAACACACGCAGCGGGGAGGGTGGACTGGGCTAATGGATTAGAAGGAGAGGAGGAGGAGGGGGGGCGGTGCGCCGCGGCTTGGGTGGCGGTGGCTAGCGGGTGGCGCGGCTAGGGTGAGGGGAGACAGAGAGCGTGGGAGATCGGAATAAAGGGACTTGCCCAATTATTTCTTGATCCAAATTGATTACAATCCCCCCTATTATTTATAGTCCCGATTGGACTCTAACGGGAAAGTGCTTATCAAACACGGACTTCCGGTTTATCTAATATTAATTACCTAATTGATTATTAATAATAAAAAGTAACTTTGCGGTGTGGATTGCGGCGGCAACGGCGGCGGCGGGCTGCCTCGCCCGTGCGCTGGGGGTGGCGGCGGCCATGGTGGCCGTCCCCCTCCCCGGTGCCCCACGCTGGCCCCCTCTAGGGCAGGTCGTGGGGCCTAGCTACCTTCCTCAGCAGGATTCTCCTTGGGCCTCTCTTTTGATCCGTCAGCTCCGTAATTTGTCACTATCGTTATTTGACGTGTGACATGTCATCTATTGCTCAGCCCCCTATTCTAGAATGTTGGTTCCGCCACTGCTTGTTGGTGGTAGCCGCAGCCACAGGTGCTAACTCCCTCTCCATTGTTGACGGACATGGGCGAGGGCAAACGAGACAGCACGGACTCCAAGGCATGGCGAGGGCGTCAGCGAGCGCCCTGTACACCTTGAGGTCGACCTCCACTGACGTCCACATGGGCAGCACGAGGGCTGGCGAGGGCAGTGCGGCAGCGTCGATGGTAGACGTCTGACTAATTGACGGCACTGTGCTTACTAGAGGCAGCGGTCGTAGGGCATTGTGGAAGGAAAACGCGCGGAGAGGAGAAGATTGGGCTGACTAATTGACGGCATGCCATCCACACGGGGAAGGAAATCCCGGACGGCCACATGCGGGAGAAGGATTGCTTCGTGCGTGATTGCTGGTGAGGATCGCATCGCATGCAAGGAAGGAGTGCGCGGGTTGGCTGTGAGGATGACATCGCATGCAAGGTAGGATCCTACGTGAGGATTGCTTCACACGTGATTGCCGGTGTCCTCAAGGTAAGGAAGTCCATCGCGGCGGGGGAAGGGAGGGTTGCGCGGGTAGGAAAGGCAGCACACGCGGGTCGCAAGCGCGGCTGGCCGACGACCCCAAACTCACATTGCATGAAAAGTGTCTACTCTTTCATCTATTT
The DNA here is from genome assembly GCA_015844335.1 of Chrysopogon serrulatus. Taxonomy (NCBI): domain Eukaryota; kingdom Viridiplantae; phylum Streptophyta; class Magnoliopsida; order Poales; family Poaceae; genus Chrysopogon; species Chrysopogon serrulatus. The sequence goes on from JADLZL010007357.1 coordinate 284,775, forward strand.
TAGTTGGGAGAGACGAGAGATTATTACTAGAAAAGTACGCTGCGGCGTTGCCACACGAGAGGCTGTTTTGGCCAGCCCATGATGCATATTTTGAATACATTTTTAGAATATAATAATGGTATTTGTATTTTCAAATATGTTTACGGTACAAATTTATGGTACAATGAGCCTGACGACGCTTGTGCGGTAGAAATTACAAGATGCTTATTTGGTGCTGTGTTCGTGGTTTTCACTTCCCGAGAGGAATGAGAGCAAATTCTATATGAAATATATCTATAAATTAATGATACATAATTAATGTCATTAGATTGATCTTTAAATTATTTTTGTAATAATTTATTTAGATGTACATATATTCTGACGCAACTGCACAAAATCTAGTCATAGTTATGGTAAACAAAATATTTAGGAAAATACTCCGAGACACATGCTCCTCTATTTTGTTTTATCAGTTCACTCGTGGCTACACACGCGCTCATCTTTTCAAAGCACAACTGTAGGACGCCACATGCAATTATTGCTTTGCTTTTTCTACTCACCTGCATTGCACGAAACCTCTAGACATTTCTTAACTTCTCCACGCAGCACCGTAGCAGCACGACACTTCGCCTGCTGTCCTCAAATGCAGCACAGCGGCAGCAGATAGCTAGCGTAGGAGGAACGAACCGGCGGGCGGCGGCATGGCCTAAACCCCACGCGAGCGGACGTCCTCATCCCCATCACCATGGACGTCGTTGTCGTCTCCCTAGGTGGCCTCCCCTGCGTGGGTCATGTCGACCCTGAGATCTGGCGAAGTGTGGTGGCTATAGCCCGTCTCGGTGGCGGGCTGGCAGCGGTGCATGGAAGCGGCCTTGACCGGCGGGGAAGCGGCCTTGACCGGCGGCGGTGGCGGATCTCACACGCACCAACACTACACGAATTCATGGCTTTGCCGAGTGTCTAAAGCACTCGGCAAAGGGCTGAAAACACTCGGCAAAGCATTTGCCGAGTGTAGCTCTCGGCAAAGAGTCATCAGCAAAGCCGGAATCGGCAAAGCCCTCTTTGCCGAGAGCTATTTCTCGGACACTCGGCAAAGGCTTTGCCGAGTGCCAACGGAGGCTCTCGGCAAAGAAAAGTGGCCGTTAACGGCGCCAGGCCTTGACGGCGGTTTTTACCGAGTGCTCGTGACGCGGCACTCGGCAAAGAGTTTTTTATTTTATTTTTTTTTGAAAAAGGTTTGCTGAGAGCCGTACAGTAGGGCTCTCGACAAAGAAGGAAATCCTGTAATTTTTAAATAAATCTTTGCCGAGTGCGTGGACTACGCTCTCGGCAAAGAGGGTCTCTTTGCCGAGTGTCTTGGTCAAAGCACTCGGCAAAGAGTAAATCCTGTTTTTTTAAAAAATTCTTTGCCGAGAGCTTTGACCTCTGCACTCGGCAAATATGGTCACTTTGCCGAGTGCTTTGGTTATTGCACTCGGCAAAGTGACCATAATTTTTTTTCAATTTGTTTTTGCATTAAATCACAGCAAACACAGTATATATATCACATACACAGCACATATATCACATCCACAGCACATATATCACAAATATCACATCCACAACACATATATCACAACCACATCACATATATCAAATCCACAGCACATATGCGGTCACAGTACATCACATATCCGATCACAACCCGATCACAAATGTTTCAAGTGCATCACAAGTCTTGAAATCTCATAAGGGTCAAGAGCATTATTGAAAAGAGAAACAGACGGCCAACTCACTGTCCACCCTACCAACCTGGCCACCCCGTCTCCGGTGAAGGCTGTGGTGACTGCGTCGTAGGCCAAGCCGGGTTGTTCGAACCCGCCGACTGAGGCTGCACAAAAAAGACCGGGTTAGTGCGTGTGATGATCAAAGTTCGAGCGAAACCAATACACTTTTATATTTACAGGAGTCCCAAAGACAGGAGGCTAAGGCTGAGGCTGAGGCGGAGGCACTACTGGAGCGAGTAGTTCTTGTGGGAGCTCTATCCCCGAACGTGCCCCCATCTGGCTGACGAAGGCGATGAGCTGCGCCATCCTCGCCTGCTCGGGCTCGAGCTGGGCCTAAACCGCCTAGTGCCGCTCCAACGCCTCCCTCCTTTCTGCTTCCATCCTCGCCTGCAGTAATGCAAAGGAGGAGTTAGAATAATAGAAACGTAATCAACCGAAGCTTACAACAACAGGACTAACCTCAAGTTGGTTCTTTTCTGCTTCCAGTCTGGCCTGCAGTAATGCAAAGGTGAAGTTAGATAATTGAAACGTCATCGACTGAAGGTTACAACAACAGGAATTACCTCGAGTGTGGTGTAAGCGAGCTGTGAAGCCAGCGGCCGTGGGCGTATGGGCACGCTTGCGTCCGTGCTCCGTGCTCGCAGCTGGGAGAGAGTGGGAGTCGAGGCCGTGTCGATGACACCGTCGCCCATCTAGTACCGCCCATGCTTCTTTCCTCCGCCCATCCTGATGATGATCTCTGGGTCAAGGTCCTGGGTGCTCGGGTCGTAGTCCTTGCCGTGTACCGTCCTCGCCGCGGACGTGTACTCACTGAGGCGGCTGTGCACGCTCGCGTTGGTGTACGCTTCGGGCCGGTCCTCGGGTTGTGCGAGACGTCGGACGTCGCCTTGCCCTTGTGCGCCATAGCATATGCCTTGAAGATGGGGCAAGGCGCGCCACCATGGACCTGAGACTGCAAGAAACAGAGTTAGTGAAGGAAGAATCACGAGTTAGAATCACGAGTTAGTGAGGGCGGAATCATCGATTTAGCTTACCCAGGCGTTTGCGTATCCGGCGAGGTTACGGCCGCCTTGATGGTGCGATACGCCCGGCATCATCAAGCGGCACTCCCGTTTAGCATTGTGGGTCTCCTCCCACTCCGGACTGCACCACCTGTCCACGATCCGCTCCCAGCAGTCGCGGTGGGGGGAGCACCACCAGGCGCAAGTCTGCACGTCACAATTTCACATATAAGTAGATCAAAGTAGACATGTGTAAACTGAAAGGTAATATTCTTTATATACCGCGAGGTACTGGTCCTGGGTCAGCGTCATCGTCCTCGCTTGTGTTTTATTGACCTTCTGCCCAAGGTTGATGCCATGGTAAGTGACGATGGCCTGCAGACGCGCCTCATAGTGCAAGTCAGTGACGAGCTTCTTGCAGGACCTAGTGACGCAGGCTTGGGCCCTATCCTCGTATCCCTCCTCGCATTTGAAAAAAGTCTACACGCAAACATGAAGGATCAATTTATTATTTGAAGATAAGTGCAATAAATGTGATGCGTTAAGTTTACTAGTACTGGATGAAAGACTTACCCAGAACTCCTGCAAGACACGCACCGACTTGCTGCCGTGATCCGGATCCGCGGCAACGGCGTAGTGCTCGAAGGTCCCGGCAGGGTCCTCATTCCCGGCGTATGTCACCAGGCCAGGGTAGTGTTGCTTACAAAGAAGACCCAGGATGCCATTTGGTGGGCGTGAGTGCTCACCCTGCACCACAACCATCCAGTTCCCAAAAAGTGGTTAACCAATAGCATTAGTTTGTAATTCAACTGTCAATATGTCATATGAAATAGTAATGCCATGAAAGTTACTTACTTTTGCCCCTCAGGGCGAATCACCGGCCGCCTCGTCGGGTGCGGTACTGAAGGGAGACTCGCGGGACCGTGCAAGTACACACCCGACGAGGTACCGGAAGAAGTAGAACCAGCACCCACCGCCTCCTCCTCCTCCTCGTCCCCGTCTTGCTCCTCCTGCCCCCCCTCGTCCGTCTGGGGAGCTATCACCTCCTCCTCGTCCTCGTCCTCAGCCTTGTCCTACTCCTGCTCGTCCTCCTACTCACGCGGCGGGGAAGAGACGGCTCCCTCGTGCGCCTGCTCCTCTGCCCCCGCCTCCTGCTGGACGTCCCCTGAGCTACAGCTGTCACTACAGCTCGTGTCCGACTGTACAAAGCGGCCAGGTTCATCGACCGGCTGCCCACCATCTTCGACGAAGCACCTGCATTTGACAAGAACAAATAAGACATAATTAGAAAATTAGGTTAAATAAACAAAACCCAGGCTTACAAAGATAGTATGCATGTATTTGATAACAGAATTACAACATAAGGTAACATATAAATAAATAGCATTACATGTATTAAGTATAATCTTTATGATCAGGATTAGCTGGATCATAAGCCTCATCGTCGGTATCAAACATGTCAAAGTACTCAACCCCGTCCAATGGAGTATTGTCGTCTTCGTCGTCGTTGCCTAAACGATGTCGCTCAAGCATTTGTAAGTCTCTCACATTTTTAACCTCATCCCCATCGTCCTCGTCATCAACCATTTCTGGGCCAACTTCCATTTCTATCGCTTCGGTCAAGTCTATCTCGAACCTCCCTTCTAGCCCTTCTGCTTGAAAGAACTCTCCCTCGTATATGTTTGGGTTGAAGTTATAATCGTCATCGTTTGGGACTGGTAATTTGCCGTGTGGCAATACCTTGTGCACAATATCCCAACCCTTCAGGTGCTCATTGCTTTGGCACGCATAAGGGAGATAATAAACTTGTGTCGCCTGTTGGGCCACAATATACACATCATCTCCGGGTAGGGTGGTATCCTGTCGAATCTCGACTAGACCAAGATGAGAATGGGTCCGTCTCGTTACTGCAGGATCAAACCAGTGGCATTTGAACATGACGGGAGTAAGTGGCATTGAACCATGAAAACTAAGTTCGTATATATCTTGCACTCTTCCATAATACTCGACCCCATCTTGGCCGGGCGTAAAAACCCCGGAACTTGTTGTTCTTCGGTTCGGATGAAGTTGCTCGTAGCCTGTTGTGTGGAAGCGATATCCATTGACATCATAACCACTGAATGACTTGACCCTAAAGCCAAAGCCATCGGCAACCTGTCTCAACTCGGGAGTCATAGTCGTATCAATTTGGGCCTGCAAGCTAAAGCCACGTACGAAAGGTTGGCATGCAACTCGAAAGATGTAATTAAATACGAGCTAAATTGGACGGTACCTTCTTCTTGAACCATGAAATGAATTCAGGTTTTCCACTTCCCACACCGTTTCTAAGAAGAGCATCCATTTCCTGCGAGCTAGGAGGGCGCGATTGACGCCAGTATTCATGAAGAAATTCCCTATACCAACGAGAATATAGGTGTTAGATGCAAGAAATAATGATGGCGTACGGAACAAGTTCGTTCACAACTTACGTGATATATGGCTCCACTTCATCGAGGTTGGTCAACACATAGAACATGATAGCGCGCCACTCTTCATATTGCAAGATCTTGTTTGTCGATCCACTCGCGCTTCCGAGTTGCCCTCAGAAAAGGCTGAGGTTCGACTCATTTCCACCATTATTGTAATGAGGCTGAGGATTATGCCCGCTCGGGAGGTTGTCACTATAATAAGTTGTTGTGAAGTTGGACAACTCCTCGAGGATATGTGCCTCTGCCATGGAAGCCTCGATTTTGATTTTGTTTCTGCATTTCTTCCGAAGAACATTTAGACCTCTCTCGACTGGATAGCACCAACGGAACTGCACGAGCCCCCCCATTCGTGCCTCGTATGGGAGGTGCAAAATCAGATGCTGCATCGGAGTGAAGAAGCTCGGTGGAAATATCTTCTCTAGCTTACAGATCAAAACGGGTGCCATTTTTTCCAGTCTGCAATCACGGTCCGAGATATCTCCTTGGCACATAGCTGGTGAAAGAAATAGCTCAACTCTGCCATGACTAGCCAAACATGCTCAGGGAAACAGCCTCGAACCATCGCTGGGAGAAGGCGTTCAATCCAGATGTGGTAATCATGACTCTTCATCCCTAAGACTCGCAGAGTTTTTAAGTTCACTCCTCTTCTCAAATTAGCTACGTATCCATCAGGGAACACTATAGTCTGTATCCATTCTAGAACTTCCTTTCTTTGTGGCCTTTTCAATATATATTCGGCTGGAGGCCTTGTCCATGTCTTGCCGCGTCTAGGAGGCTTCATCTCTAACTTTGGTCTGTCGCACAACATTGCCAGATCCACTCTAGCCTTAGGGTTGTCCTTTTACTTTTCAGGAATGTCCATGATTGTCCCCCAGAGTGCTTCGGCGACATTCCTTTCAGTGTGCATTACATCAATGTTATGCGGAAGGAGAAGGTCATCAAAATAGGGAAGCTGAGTCAAGTCCGACTTATGCGTCCACATATGTTGTAGACCATACCCCTCAAACCCATCACATTCTGTGTTGAGCGCAAGGGCTTCTATCCTTTCACGAACCTCGGCAGCAGTCAGCATCTGGGGTGGAGGGTCCGTCACCACGAGTCCTTTTGTGAAGTTCTTGATGTCTCGTCTGAATGGATGGTCAAGCGGGAGGAACTGTCGGTGTAGGTCAAACGCTGAAAACTTGCCACCCTTTTTCAGGTAAATGAACCTCAGAGCTTCCTTGCAGATTGGACAAGGGAACTTCCTGTTAACACACCAGGCATAGAACATGGCGTACGCAGCGAAGTTATGCATGGAGTAAAGGTACCACACATACATCCTGAAGTTTCTCTTTGTAGCACGGTCGTATGTCCATACCCTATTCCAGGCACTGATCAATTCATCAATCACGGGCTCCATGAACACAACCATATGATTCCCCGGGTGTCCGGGAATGATCAACGTTAATAACATGTTCTGTCGTTGCATGCACACACCAGGGGGAAGATTGAGGGGGATCACAAACATGGGCCAACATGAGTAGGACGCAGCCATCATGCCATGAGGATTAGACCCATCTATCGCAAGCGCAACACGGACATTACGAGCCTCTTTCACCTTCTCATGATAAATGCCATCAAAGTGGGTCCACGCCTCACCATCGGATGCATGCACCATCTTGTCAGGATTGTATCGTTTGCCATATTTGTGCCATGTCATCTGTTTCACGGACTCCTCGGTCATATATAGCCGTTGGAGCCTCGGTATGAAAGGGAGGTGCCTTACGACTGACACGGGGATGTCAAGCTGCCTCTTGGTGCCATCGGCAGAGTCTACCTCTAGATAAAGGATTCGCACATCGGGCAGTACTTTGCTTCCGCGTGTTCTTTCCTGAATAGAACGCAACCATTTGGACATGCATGTATCTGATCATATGGCATCTTAAGGGCACGAAGCAGTCTCTGCGACCCGTACGTGCTCTTCGGGAGAATGTGAGCCTTTGGAAGCAAGCTACCCACTACTGTCAGTATACTATCGAAGCCGTTTCGACTCATGCTAAGCTGAGACTTTAACGCCATTAGACGGCCAATGGTGTCTAACTGAGAGACCTTTATGTGGTCGTGAAGGGGTTGCTGTGCAGAAGCAAACATATCATAGAACGCCTTTGCGGTGGCCTCTAGGTCCTCCTCCTCATCCGTACGTCCATCACCGAACTGTGCTTGATGAAAGTCATCTAACATGTCTGCTACCCCGGCATCGGCATCAAACTCCTCGACACGTGCTCTCACCACCTCCTCTCTCATTCGATGGGCTTCACCATGGTGGACCCATCGGGTATAGTCCGGGGTAAACCCATACTTCACAAGGTGCTTGCCCATGGTATCCTTGCATTGCCTTTTTAGCACACCTACTGCAGGGACACAGAACCCGACTCGCTCCTTTAGCAGCCTCGCCGAATGCTTGCTCCAAGAACAAATGTGTATTGTCAATCCATTCATCTGTGAAATTATGATCACTTGGGCGGCCCGTGTACATCCAGTCACGATCATCCATCTTCTAACATATACATTAGCGAGAAACATAAAAATCAATTTTACCTACACCAGCCTCCTACTCTCTAATAGGTGAGGATAGGTCCTAATCCCACCCACGTATGCGTTGTTGGGGTTAGTTTCCGTTGTCTGCTCCAATCAGAATTTCGGCAGCACCTCCTCATTTGTTCTCGGTACACGCCCCCAGAGGGGGAGATCATGTTTCCGGAGAACAACGGGGAGGTGATGCCGAAACTCGTCTCCGATCGGAGCGGACAACGGAAACTAACCCCAACAACGCATACGCGGGCTGTCCAAATAACATGGACAATTCGAAACAGCTACGGTTTCCGATATGCAAAGATCTGCATACCTACAGCCGTATCTCTTTCGAACGGGAGACACCTAACTAGGTGACGTGACCTATGACCCTGATACGGAAAAGAGGTTATACCTTGGGTGGCGGTGCAGTCAGGCTATCGGGGCCGTGGCGAGTCGGTGCAGTGGCGAGGCGACGTCGTGCAGGCAGAACCGCAACAGCGCAGGGGTACTCTGGCTCGGCAACGATGGGTCCTTCTCTGCAAACAAAAAGACCACAATACCATCAATTGAAAATTTCGACGGAACCTCTATATGGTGAGGTTTCTATAACCTGCAGCAAACAAAAGGCACGAAGGCCTATAATCACACATATCACATATAAATCGATATAAGCCATCACCGCCACGCCATACCACCTCCACCTCCACCTTCACTTCCACCATCACCTCCACCACCACAATCACACAATCACAATCACATCTGCATATTGCCATTGCTCGCACAACGTAAATTAAACAAAAAGAGGGGCGAACCTCGTGCGTCCCACCGACGTTCAAGGGGACGGGCGGTGTCGGGCGTGGACACGGTGTCGGATAGAGAGCCGGCGCAGCGGAACGGCGGAGGATGGCGCCGCTGGGCAGGGATTCTCCTTCTTCCTTCCTCCTCCCTCCCTCCTTCCTCTTCCCACTTCCCTCCTCCCTGCTGCCTGCTCCCTCCTCCCTCCCTCCTTTTGCTTGCCTACTCCTTCCTCCCTCGTCCCCGCCGCCCGCAATGGTGGGCGTGGGCATTGCCGGCAAGAACGCGCCAACGGTGGGGCAGCACCGAGGCCTCGGGAGGGACCCGGGTGCGGTGCAGTGCCGCTGGGCGTGCGGCGTGGGGCTGGCGGTGGGCGGCGGGGCGCGTGGCGGCCGGGTGGCGCGGTGGAGGGCCGGTGAAGTGTGAACGGCCGGGCGGCGGGAAGGGCGGCGACGGTGTGCTTGGGGCGACGGCGTGCGGGTAGTGCCGGGCGGGGGCAGGCGGGCGCCGGGGGGGCGCGGTGGCGGGGAGGGGACGGGCCGAGGTGGCGCGAGCCGTCGGCGGCGTGGGGGCGGCGTGTGTGTGTGAGTGTGTGCGTTGTGTGACTTAGTGAGTGAGAAGGTGGATAAGTCCCGGGGCGCCCTCTTTGCCGAGTCTTTGCCCCGTCGGGCACTCGGCAAAAAGGCTATTTTTTTTATTTTTCCGGTCTTTGCCGAGAGCCTCCCCTTCCGGCTCTCGGCAAAGAAGGATTTCAAAAAAACAACGGTAGCAACGGCTTAAAATTTTTTAATTATTTGATACCTTTCTTTGAGAGCCCCTTGGACGGGCACTCGGCAAATGTTCATCTTAGAAAAGTGCTGCGGCTTCGAGCACTCGGCAAACCTTCTTTGCCGACGGCAAACCCTAGAACTCTCGGCAAAGAGGATTTCCAAAAAAAAAAAAAAATTAATAAATAGCAAATGATTTCAAAAAAAATGTCAAATTTCGGCAAGAGCCATTTTATCTTGTCTATTCTTCATGAAAAAAGTTTTGACATGAAAATCAACCGCGACAAACGCTACGAGTACGATTCCTCCCGATTCCTTTAGAGGTTTCTTAAACTTCTACGGAGATTGTTCCATTTAAACGCAACGTATGTGACAACTTGCACGAAATATTCTCAATTTTTTATCACTGTCTCCATGCATGAAATGATGACAACTGCGACAAGTTTCATGATTTTTAGACTTCATTTGCTTTTTATACAATTTAAAACAATTCGCCCAAGCAAGTTGATTATCATATCTTGTAATGAAGGTTTTCAACATTTCGGGTCTCACTCTGAATACTCTCCTAGAATACCATAACAAAGAATAATATCATTTTTTGAATCACTTAATTTGATTATTGGAAGCACGTGCAGTTCAAATATCTATTTTTCTAAAAATTACAATGAAATGAAATAAACTTCTGAAAAATAGAAAAATACAAGATTGATAGGTGAAATTTGAATATCTTGCATACTGAAATGTGAGAACTCTAAAGAAAAAATTGGAGGACAAAAAAGCAAAAAAAATTAAAACTTTGCCGAGAGCCTAGGTGAGCCACTCGGCAAAGGGCAAAATTTGCCGAGGGCTCGGTGGAGGCTCTCAGCAAAGTGTCCTCTTTGCCGAGAGCTTGCCGGGTGGCCCTCGGCAAAGGGTTACGGCGATGGACAGCGTGATCTGGTGGGTGCCTTTGCCGAGGGTTGTGCTTTGCCGAGTGCTGTGCTCTCGGCAAAAAGGAGATCTATGCCGAGAGTCATCTTGTGCCGAGTCTTTGGGCTCTCGGCAAAGCTCTCTTCTCCGAGTGCTTTCCTTTGCCGAGAGTTGCTCTTGGCAAAGCGGCCCTTTGCCGAGTGCCCGTGTAAAGAACTCGGCAAAGCACGTAGCTCTCGGCAAAGCACGCGATTCCGGTAGTGCAAGCCGGCGGCCCCAGCGTGGGCACGACGGCTCCGACAGGTCCGTGCACGGTGCGGCGTCATCGAGGCGTGCACGGCGCAGTGGCCCCTATGGCCCAGACGATCACGGCGCAGGCGGGGATGCGGCTGCTGCGGCCATGGCCGGCCCGGTGACCTTGTGCAGTGTAGGGGCCCTCCTAGCCACCCCGGAGGGGGCGCGGGGGCTGGTCTGGTTGGCGACGTCTGCGGCTGCCCTGCTCATGTGCAGTACGGTGGCGACCACGGCCTGTTCGATGCTTGCATCGGCAGGAATGCTGCTACGGCCGGAGGTGGCACAGCGCGGCCGCGCAAGCTTAGTCGTGGTCGGGTGCGCATGTGCCTAGTCTTGGTCCAGACAGCCTGGCGCGGAAGCAAGGAACAGTGGTGGCAGGAGCTCTGCATGAGCGGCCATGGCGGTGTCTGTGTGCTGTGCGTCGCTTTGGAGGGGGCGAGGGACAGAGCAGAGAGAAGCGAGGAGAGCAAGTGAGAGCATGCTCGGCTCCATAAATAAACATGTGACACGTGGCAAAATAATAAGTTGGAGCCGATGGAGCAACTTTGGTACTAGTAAAAGATTAGCCAGAAGAATCTCGATCGTAACTCGTCAGCACAACCATGGACCAATAGCGGCCGTTCATAGGAGAGACCAAAACATCTTAATTTGGTCATGGGTCAGATCCGAAATGCCCGGCACCCGTGAATGGCCTTGAGAAATGCCTCCACACTTCAGTATGGCGCTCCTTCGTAGAATTCGGATTCCATAGCTGAGATAGCAGCTCTGTAGAATCGCGACTTATTACTTTCTCATTTGATAGGATTGACGATCGGTTCTTCTTCTCGCAGTGTCGGGCAGGTCGGTGTTCCTGGTGCTTCCCGGTGTAGAAGGGACTCCGGTGAGCCCCGAAGATATTTTGTTTAAACAAAGAATTTCATTCACTGTGTCCTTTGTTTTTTTCTCATCTGTCTTTCCTTAAGGGTGCCTCTATCCTACTTCCTACTATAATATAGTGTATTTAAGGAATTTTGAATTAAATTAAAAGAGAATATCAAAATATGTCCTCACATTATTTTTGAATCAAAAGCTATCATCAATATGATTAATGATAATTGGTCGATAATTGCAAGTAACAATATAATACCTAGAAATACATAATTTATGTAACTATTAACTAGATGAATTCTCCATGCGTTGCTGCGGAATTTTCGTGTTAAGCAAGTATTTATGCAGTGGAAATTCTTTGTGTAGTCAGAAGTTTCTCTTGTTTTGCTGTAAAATGTAAAAGTGAGACATGTAAAGGCCACGACTCTTAGAAAAGAGCATTAGTGGAACTAAATTTCCTACTAATTTTCATGTGCATTCTATTTATGTACACCGATGCAGCGAGAGTGGCTAATTACTTCGCAGTTTGATTAAAAAATTGCCATCGGCAATTGCACGTGTTTTCATAGAAATTTACCCCACAACTGAAAAGTGATTGTTGAAAAGAAGTAGACAAAACTCCCAGAAGGGTAAAAATACCATGTTTTTCTTTGGTTTTATCTTAGAATTTTCATTTTGGAAAGTTGATTTGAATCTGATTCATTGCGTACATATAGTCCCTCTGTCCTATATAATATAGTACATACAACATTAAAAAATTATACCCAAATCTAAGGGATTCTAGGAGACAAAACAATTTTGCATTAAACATTTACATATAAATTTGGTATATATTTTGTTAGTTGTAGTTTATCAATCAATCATCATTAGTCACGTTAATGGTAGCATCTAATTAATTAGAAGTGAGAACATGTGCGTCTAAAATCTCTAGAATGCACCATATTATTGGATAGAGAAAGTATGATACAGTATGTGAAAATTGTTTTGAAGACTGTACTTGAGTGAGGGACTGCTCCGAGATATCATCTAAATTAAATTAATTATGAAATTTGATTTGGTTTAATCCACCTAGTAAACATGCCATAACTAGTCAGCTTTTCATATGGAACTTATGAAAAATCTGAGTGAGGAAAATATGGACTTTCGAAACTACATCTCCCCCAAAAAGCATGGTAAGAAAGCAAAAAACTTTGTATATTAAACAAATGATCACCAGAGTTTTTTTTTTTCTAAGAACTCATTTTCTTCTCAACCTGATTTTACACTGCTAGTGTTTCTAGGAAAAGAGACATATTTTGATCTCAATAAATTTGGTGGCTGAAAATTTCATCCTTAAAAGAACTTATGTGGCTGCACTCTAGTCAATCCCAATCCAAAATTCCAAATGTGTTGATACGGATTGTGAGGGATTGAAATGCAGTTAAATAATTCCTAAGTGCTGGATCAATTAATAAGTTATTGATGCGTCAGAAATACACATTCTTTTCAATTCTATCCATAGCAAATGGATCCCTATGCATCAAGAAATTCATTGTCATTCATCGATAAGCGGCATTAAGCAATGTATTTATATCTTTGATTTGCAGTTTTCAGCGACCACTATACTAACTACTATTTAAAACCATTCTCACAGTGGTTGACCTTATCCCTTATTTTTTTCGCGGTTTTGTAGGACAAACATGTCTAGGAGTCAATTATCTAGTTCTGATAGGGGTGATGTTGATGAATTGGTTGCTTCCATGATCAGCGATCTCACCTATTGGCGAACCCGAGGTAACAATGATGGCAATGGAACTAAATGCAGACTGATCTACAAGGTTCTGCAATGCAATCGTGCATCTGATCCAAATGCCTATGAACCAAGAGTTCTGTCTATTGGTCCTTATCACCATGGTGCTCCTTCATTGTTGCCGATGGAGAAAGAAAAATGGTTTTGCCTTGACTATGTGCTTAAACTGAACAGGAATAGAAGTTTGCATGACTACCTAGCAGTTGTCACATCCCTAGAGAGAGAGGCAAGAATCTGTTATTCGGAGGATAACATAAGGAACAGCAGAACATTTGTGGAGATGCTCTTGCTTGATAGCTGCTTCATACTTGTTTGCCTCAATGGGATTGCAGGAATTAAAATGCAAGCAGGTGTTGATGAACAACATTCTCAGGAGCTGGGTGTACTGACTGAGATTGTTGTTGCCAAGAATGAACCAAGCAAAAATGGTAAGGAAATAATGTCAGGCAGCGCATCTACCGGCTCATGCAGAGGAAGTGAGGATTATGTACTTCAGATGGAACAAAATCAAGGTCATGCTCATCAACAAAGCAATCAAGACAACATCATGGAGGCATACAACGATCAGAGCCAAGAATGTGAAGGCCAGGGTGAACAATGGTACAACAGTTCTGCTGTCTATGATCTACTTCTATTAGAAAACCAAATTCCATTTTTTGTTGTTACCAAAATATACGAGCTTCTAGTAGATGATGAAAGCACTACGCACAGACTGCTTACTGATAACTTGGCTAACTTCATAGAAGGTGTCCTGCTGCACTTGCCTTTATCAATTCAAGATACTAACAAGCCAAAGGACTTCGACCATTTGCTCCACTTATGTTACATGTATTTCAAGCCTTCTTGCAATACACAGCAGAACCACCAATTGAAGAAAAAAGGTAGAAACCTTCACAATCTTTTATATTGGGGCTTCAAGTACTTGTGTAGCAGTGTTGACGCAGAAGAAAATGGCGACAGTCCACGACCGCATGCACACTTCGAAGATATCTATGCTGTTAAACAATTGAAACGGTGGCGCAGAGCAGAAGAATATCATGAAGCTGGAATTGAATTTACAGAAAGGATGTTCGATGAACACAATCCTCACTCTTTGTTGGACATAGAATATAGAAATGGAATACTACAGATCCCATGTTTGCCAATTGACGACAAATCTGGCACACTTTTTAGGAACCTGCTTGCATTTGAACAGAGCTGTCCAGCACTTGGCAATGACATAGCTTCTTATGTATATTTCATGTCCCAGCTCATCAGTGTTCCGGAGGACGTATCTCTACTTGCTCGAAAAGGTGTCATTGTGCATCAGCTAGATAGCGATGAGGAGGTTTCAAGTTTGTTCTCCAAGCTCTTCGAATATGTTGTATATGATTTCAGTGCTGAAAACTACCTGAAATCGTTATGCCATAATATGGAGGCACATTACCAAAATCGACTAAACCGATGGATGGCATGGTTGTGGCATAATCATTTCGGTAATCCATGGTTAGGCTTCACAGCTTTAGCATCAATTCTCATGGTGTTTTGTAGTCTAGGACAGACTATACTTGCTTTCCTGTCATACATGAGTATGTCATGATTCCATAACTATATATTCTTATCTAAGACCGGATTATGTGGGATACCAGCCGCCACTGTATTACATAAGTTTCCGCTTTCAGCTTATCAATAGTGTTTTCTCTAAAAAAAATCAGCAATTTCAGCTTATCAGCTGGCTTATAAGTCCTACTAAATTGAGCCATGATATTACTATCACAACTTAGGTTTTGCTTGGTTCCCATAGTGTAAAATGTAGAAACTAAAATTCTGATCATTAACATTTGAGGCCTCAAACAAGATGTCAAACGCTATCCAATATTTAGCCAATCTCACTAAAACTTTTGATCACACAAGTCATCTAAAGTGGTCTATAGTTTTAGCAATCAACGTTAGCCAACAAAACTTTAGATCAAACAATGTATTGAGGTCATAACCATCCGTAGTGTTATACCACCACATGGCCCTTCCACAAACCAAAACAGAGGCAATGGCCTAAAACCTGATCGCATCTCCAAGAGCTTAAAGTCACTGTTGGCAGTCTTTAACTATAAAACTGTAACGGCCAATTTAAGTCAAAAAGGATGAAAAAGGCTAATTCCATGCATATACATTTTATTATTGACCTAGTTTCACTTGTATTGGAGATTTATTTATTTTGAGAGATACAAGTGAAAAGAGCCAAAATACA
The DNA here is from genome assembly GCA_015844335.1 of Chrysopogon serrulatus. Lineage (NCBI taxonomy): Eukaryota > Viridiplantae > Streptophyta > Magnoliopsida > Poales > Poaceae > Chrysopogon > Chrysopogon serrulatus. Next base: position 300,190 of record JADLZL010007357.1, read on the forward strand.
CAATCAATGAAGGCATATTTCACTCTATTTTGGCATGGGTTATGAAGGAAGGCCCATGTACATCGCAAATCTGGGTGATTGACCGACATACTAAGGATTCTAGACTAGGCCAGAAGATCACCGCACGAAGCTGGGTCCGAGGGGGCCAGTCCTAGTGTGGTCGTACCAAGGGCGCGCCCGCACACCCCTCACCACCATTCGCCACTGCCTTTCACGAGTGTTGATACTCCTTAACGTCACTACGAAAATAGATATAAAATCTATCCTCAGCAACGGTGCTAGAAATGCCTGTGAGCATATCATAGCATCGCCACTAAAGCGCTAAGTTGTCATCCCCAGCTATGACATCAGGAGTGTGGTATTAAATCATGCCACCATTTAGAATATAGAAATAGTATCCACAAGCGCACAGATCAAATACCATTGTACCATTTTACCCGGAGTATTACCAGGTTGTCATTTATATTTTTTCCATTGGAAGGTTTACGGAGTATATGTGTAGGATAGCAGAATAACCTATAGTGTAACGAATAGGCATAACCGTGTCCTCGCTACTCAATGCAGGGTTAAGTCACAAGATAAATGATAAGATAAGTATAAATCATCAGCGTAAACAGATAAAAACTCTTAGCTATATTATTAGGGTTACTAGCTAGCAGAACATCAAGAGATATTCCTAAGTTATTCCTAGCTATATGCCAATGTATACTATGATTAGTGCAATTACACCTAATAGTCATCGCTAAGGTTAGCATTATATTTATTCATAGTGGACATACTAGGGAAGTTTGAGAACATAGCACCCCTTCCTTCGTATACAAGCCCTATTGTGCCTATAAACAGGGGTTGGAATACATAAGACTCAATAGGATTATTACACCCGCGATCTACCAAACCCGGCCTATAGGATACATTTATAGGTAAACAACGTATAAGTACCACACTTACACAATGTTGACCACTCACCCAATGATCAATTAGATGAGCGCTATATGAATCTATGAATAAGTATAATATCAATCTAGCTATACTAAGCATATAACCACAATAGACAAGGAACATAATAACTATGAATATAAGTATATAAGTATTCATCAATTCAATTGTAGCAATCATATTATCTATACAATGAAAGAGAACAAAGGTGAGAGGAAGTAAGAACTATACCAAATCTAAGCTCTTGATGGCTCTGGAATCCAAGCCTTTGCTTGTCTCTCTCTAGTTCTAACTAGCTATCTAGGCCCTAACTATGGAGCTCTGATTAGAGTTTCTGGCTGATGATCGGATTTCGAATGAGAAAGAATGAATGTGCCTCCCTCCTAGGGGAGGTTCTGCCCTTCTTTTATATCCCTGGGTGATGATCGTGAGCCATCAGATCAAACCAACTTCGGTGGACAGCTGAGATTGAAACCCTAAGGCAGTGGAGCAACCTGGGTGAAGCGGGCCGCCAGCGGGCCTAGGCCCAGACTGGCCGGTCTAGGGTGGGACTGGCCGGTCCCACCTAGGGCCCACTGGTCCTCTCCTTCGGTGCGGTGTCTTCTGGTCTCTTCTGGAACCTCCCTGCGTTGCCGTGGTGCCCGATTTCCCGACCTATGTTCCAATAAACTCCTAGGATTGCGTCTTTTCCAGTTTACATCTACAGAAATAGTGAAACACCAAAACTCATGGAATTCTATCATTGCAAACCCTATATCTACTTTGGTGATCGCAATTGTATCCTTTTCTATGGCTAGTTGACGGTTAAATTCATACATTAACGACCGTCAACAACGAGTCAGTTCCTTGATCCTAAAGGAGGTTGGTTTCCATGCTTACCATTTTTATCTTCTACAAAACTAACCTTAGACAGTATAAAACATAGGGAACAACACCTCCAAAAACAGACAACGTAATAATACTTGAGTAGCATTTTCCACCTTTGTATTTTATCTTTAGTAGTTCTACTTGGAGCTAGAAAACCACCTTGGAGTACATGACTATGGGGGTTATACCTGTAACAGAACCGTCCAAATTTTAAGATCACAAGCGCAAAAATCACTATGGTGACTAATTTTTCATTCATGAGCCCATATAATCCTGGTAGTCCATGAAATCTCAAAGGATTTCAAACCAACATATAAGCCAAGATCGTATATGATTAAACATAACAAGTCATATGTTACATCCATTTCACAAGTAGTTCAATATACATGAGAGTTTAACATCATTATTAAACTTAAGTTCAAAAGTAGCGAAAGCAAAATAATTTTGAATTAACATCACTCTTTATTTGAAATATATGGCAGTACCACAGTCAATCCAGCAAAAGCATTAAAGACAAGATAATTAAGAAGGATCACGATCATGATCTTACTCCTCCGTTATGGTAGGAGTCATCTAATTCTTGCAGTAATCATGATACATTAATAAACCCTGAGTTCGAGAATGTACTTGGTTAGACTTACCTGTTATAACCTAGAAATAAAGTGATATCAAGGTGTATACAAGGCTTCATATAGATGGGGATAGCTTGATAACATTTTTTCATGAAAGGATAGTAACATGAGAGTAATATTTTATTATACTCGCAGCAGATTATTATTAATTTAACCTTTCATCATGGTTAGCACCTATACTAAGCAATCACTTTATATACAAGCATTAGTAACCATATCAAGTTTATTCCAATATCAACATCATCGTCATCATTAGAACCTTCAATTATTTAGTGAAATCTGTAGTGCCGCATGCTTGGTCAATTTCTCACTATCTGGGGGGAGACGGCGATTCGAATCAATTCCAACTCAGCTGAACCAATATTCCCAACACATACCTAGGCAGACCAAGCCAAGGTATCTTAGGTCACCTCAGGTACAACTCAAGAACAGGCCCTATCATGTCGGCAAAACTAGGAAGTCGATAGCCAGGATGTTCAAACCATGTTAACCCAAGGACGCCGCTAGGATAGTTATGCATGCTTGCCCTTGGGCTAGTTTACCACTTCCTATGAATTTCCCAACCGATGTCCATGTTTGACTTGAGTTGAGCTATTAGGCTTCGTAGTCAGATGGTCGCATCTGGCCAGCTATGTGATGGGCTGCATTCAACATGGTCAATTACCTACAACGCGTCCAGTCCTTAATTGACACAGACAAGTATAGATCCACACCCTAGACCTCAATGCCTTATTGCATCACTATATTCCTCCTATCCAATCAACATTCATTATTAACATATGGTTCTTTTTCATGATAGCAAATATAGCCAACCGTGACCAGATAAATACCTAGTCTGCAGATGACAGGAGATCATCTGACTTCTACCGGTTTAAGCATGGCTAAGCAAGTACTCGAAGCTGAACCTTATTGAGATTCAAGGTATATCTTTGCTGGACAAGGAGGATATAAATATGTAGCAAGTGTTTCCATTCAACTCCTATAACATGATACAATAAACAACATAAGATACTCAATTGCATTTTGTAAAATATGGGAGACTTAGAATGCTCTAGGGCTTGTCTGATGTATGACTCAAAGTCAGTTAAGTTAGCTTGCATCATCTTGTGGAACATCTCTACTCCATGTATCCACTCTAGGGACCTTCCATCTTCAGGTTTGACTTCCACATTTTGTTGTTCCCGTAGTTCATCTAACGTACCTAGATGAGGTGCACAATGCATATGTATGAACCTATGGAAGTGTGTTAGACGATGCATCACATAAAGTAAGCAAGACAAGTACAAGATTACACTAGATGTCATGAGAACATTAGAGAGCAAGCCAATCACGTCAGGTCCAACATAGAGATAGCAAGTATATCAAGCATGACACAAAAACTCGTAAGGTATCAGGTGTATTGTTATAACAACCGGGTTTTTGGAAAGCCAAAAATATGAACTTTTTAAAACATTCTCCACAATCATGTGAAGAATGTAGACTATAGGTCAAACCTAAGCCAACCGGGAACAATTTATAAATAAATTGTTGCACACATGTAGTATTGTTTGTAGGTGCTTGCCGGAGCTTTCACTTTGAGTTAGCATTTCATGTCGGAGTGTGCATGATCCATAGTGACCTTCCTTTCATTCCCTCATGGGACTATCTCCAACCTCTTTGGAATCACCAACAACCCACTCGAGCGTTTATCAAAACTCTCACAAAAGTTCTTCTACAATCCATGAACTACGAAACTATATTACTATATTAAAGGAGACGCCTCCTTTCTCCCTTAATACACTATGCTAAAACATCTCCCAATTTCTCCTTAAGTCAAATAGCCATTGAGCCTAGGACGCTGATCGAAGATAGTAGACCCCACTACCCCTAGCTGATCCTAGTGGACCGCACCAGGAGGAACACATACATGGGGGCATAGGTGAATCATCATAGAAGCCAAGGCATGGATGAAACATAGAATAGAAAATAGGAATAGGGAAATAAGAAAAGCTAATTCCATTATTACATGTGTTGAATGCCCTTCTCCCTTCTCCCACCAATCAGCCCAAGCCCAAACCCCCTCCTTCCCCTTCCCCTCCCTCTTAGCCGCATGGGCCGAGCTCAGCTTCCCCAACCAGCTTTCCACTTCCTTCCACCGTAGCCATATGGCCTAGCTCGGCCTGCCCCCGCCTAGCCATATGGCCTAGCTCGGCCTGCCCCCGCCTACCCTCTCACATGGCCCATGTTGGTATTTGTTAACGCAAACAGATAAATCTGTAAGCGCACGGATACCGTTGTAGCTTTCACCCGGAATATTCCTAGTATCAATTTCCACGGGGAACGAGAAGCGAACTAGAAAGGATCAAGGTCGTCCAAGGAATAACTATTTTTGGTGGGTAGAGAGGGGTTTTCTAAGGTTCTTTCAAGATAAGCTAGATCACCAAGATTCAGGCTCACTAAACTTTACTTACTTCGGAGCAGCAGTACCTTTCCGACTCTCGAAGAGACTGGGAAGCGGTAGTCGGAGGAAGGCTGCCAAAAGCTCTACGGAAACACCAACCCGAACATGGTGGAATACAAAGGCCTGGTCGAAGCTGTCACCTCCGGGGCTACCACAACTATCCGTGGGGTTGGGCGTAAACTCAGGTAAACACTAGCCTAGACACCACGTCTATGCTAACGATTACTATTCTAGCCTAGATCTTTAGACTAGAATACTTGGTCGAGCGGAGTTCCCGTAAATAAACTAAAGCAAGGACTGGATTTAATCAAATAGAAATACTGGAATTACCAAAAGAGAACCTGGATATTACTCAGATGAGTCGTATCCATAGAGGTACAAGAGTCGAGGAGGAGCTAACACCTTCGGCCCTCCTATGCTCCTACCCAGGATACCGAGTACAAGATGAAGAGGAAGCCGACAGCTCCAGATTCCTCTCCACTCTCTTCCCTCTCCTCTCTTCCCTTTTTTCTATACTACAACTAGGTGGAGAACACCTAGAGGGATACTACTACTAAAGATATGAAGGATTGCTCAAGTGTAGGATGATTTTACAATGGGGAGAATGGCCCTCTATTTATAGTTGAGAGGAGGAGGGCACTTTTGCACATAGCCCCCCACCCATAGGCGGTTCTAGGCATGCAACCGACTTCCCCTAGGTCGGCACATTAATTCCCAACCGACCTGTGCTGAAAACCGGAGAAGAATCGGCCTGGAAGGCCGCGAACTGGAGCCAAACCGGTGAAATCTGCGTTGTCTGCATTTACTGGGGCGAGAATTCAGGCGCCGACCAGCTAAACCGGGACTAAACCGGCCCAACCGGCCGGTCCAACCGCGCTTGGGCGGCCGGACCGTGCACCGCCTCCGGGGGGGCCAACGGCGGAGCCGCCACGTGCCCTAGGCGGGCGGCCCGGCGGCGCCCACTCCCGCCCCGGCGCATGCGCGTCGCGCCCGCTTCGTGGGTGGCTGCTAGGCCACGTGTCGCCGCCTTATTGGCTGGGCGGGGCTGCTGGCTCCCCCCATGCCGATAGCGCCTGCTTTGTCGTGGGACATACGGGCCCAGCGGGGCCCGCTTTTTTGCCTACTGCTGTGCGTGTTCTCCCCCCGCGAGAGGAGAAGGGTAGTGCCACATGGCGCCCAGCCGTTGGCCCGCGGCTGCTGGGCCAGTAGGCTTTGTCCCCTGCGTGATACTGTGGGGTGCTGACGTCATGATGACGTTAGCGCTCCTTTTTAATTTGAAATTTTAATATCTTCTTATTCTTGGTTTCAAAAATAACAAATTATATATCCGTTTTGATCAGTGCAACGAGCTCTACACAGTGGTAGACTTTATTTCTTGATTTGAGATACTTTTTCTTGGTGATAAATTAAATTCCCTGCAAAGCTTGTGAGAAAATCAAAACTTGTGGAACTTTTGTTGGAAGTAATCTCTTTACTAGTGTTTGCGTTATATTTCATGTAATTTTATATTGATTAGGCGGTTGTAAAATGTGAGTTAAGAGCCACCAACAAGTTCCCCCATACTTGCTCTTTGCTCGTCCTCGGGTAAAGATTTAGGATAAAAGTAAACATGAATATAACATCTTAAGATATATTGCTTATACAAAAACTTATTCTAAAACATTTCTTATACAAGTGGGTTATGTGGCATTGTCTAACATATATCCTAGAGTGGTGGAAGAGTGGAATAGCTCTCGAAGCAAAGTCATCTCCCCAAATTCTCATCTAAGCAACTTGGAGTTTTTTTAAAAGTTTTCACAAGAAAAGCATAGGTCACTTATACTCCTCAAATGGTACTCTCAAATCGCTTAATGGTGTATGATTCCTTACCAAGGTATAACTTTGAATGCTGCCTTTGTTTCATCCTTATCTCTAATAAGCTTTATATGGAGTTTTAGGTATGGCAAAGGATGTAATATACTTACCTTGCATATTTTGCTAAATCAAAGTTTGGATCCAAGGAGAGAAAAGTCATACTCTTAGATCAAGATGTGCATGTGTGTGGAAAAATTATACGGTGGCTATCCTAATTCTATGCTCATGAAATATATCTCTTGTTTGAAAATTTGAAAACTGTGCAAGACCATGGGCTATCTCTCTCTTTTTTTTCTCTATCTTTTTTTCAAGTGGGCAACTTTGTACCCATTATTTTTAATCTTTAGGACACTTGGCCCCCTTTTTCTTTCTTTTGCATAGCCCATGTCTCCTTTGCATAAAGCTTTACAAGAGAGTTGACAATAAAACTTTAAAGCATTTATTTGGTGGACCTATCAAGCAAAAAAAAGTTTTTTTGTACTCTCCTAGGTGTTGGGGTAGCACATTTTTGGTGGATGAAAGGCATGTTTTGCGCCTACTCCTAGTGTAGGAGTAGTGTATATATATGTGTGTGAGTGGATCTTGATCTTGGGAGCATGACAAACCTCTACAACACGGGTCTCAAAGTTTGACAAAACTCAATGCAAAGCAAGCAACTTATGTAGAAGGCTTCTATCCTAAAACAACATGTATGGCTTTGGTAGGAAATTATCACCATTGAGCAGTATGTGATACTATGGTTTTGTAATATTTTATCAAAGTGAAATATCCAAGTGCTTCAAAAAGAAAAGGTAGGATTTCTAAGCCGAGAACTATATCACACTCTACAACAACTTAGTCAATATGATTTCCCTATAAAATATTTTCCCACAAGCATAAGAATATGTATATGGGACAATCTTTATGTCAGCTTCTATCTCAATAATGTTACAAACATGCCACTTTTCAAATTTTTAAATTGAAGTGTGGTTTTGTTTCTTTTTTAATTTTGCAGGTTTTAAATATGTGTGGACGGGATGTAAAACTTAGTAAGTATATGAGTAAGTCAACAAATGTCAAACCAAGTTTTGGAAGTTGTATGCAGAATCCTCCACCAGTTGATGATGTACATTTGTCCATGGTGGAGGTGTCACTTCCCCTCACCTCTTTGTGACTATATCTGGCTTTTATTCAAAGACAAAAATAGTGAAAACACATGGACTCTTCTAGTGGAAAAACACCAGAGAGTCAATTTTATTCAGATATTTATTATTATTACTATTATTTATTATTTCCCCTTTTTTTGGATAAGATTAAAAAAATTTTAGATTGAATCATTAAATTGCAAAAATTCAATCAAGTCTATTTCTTTCACTTTTTCGGGTTCAAGGAAAACTTTTAAACGTTGGCCATTTACCTTGAAAATATTACCTGAGTCATCTTGGAGTGTGATGGCCCCATGTGATGAGGTTTCAATCACCTCGAATGGCCCTTCCCATTTGCTTCTAAGTTTTCCATGACCGAAGAGCTTCACCCTTGAGTTGAACATCAAAACTTTATCTCCTGGTGTGAACTTTTTATGCTTGATTCTTTTGTCATGCCATTGTTGGCGGTGATTACTGACATATCTTAACCGCCAACTATTATCCAAAAAGGGAGAATTATCATAGATATATTCACATATACCTTTACTATTGACCTATTTCCACTTGTATTGGAGAATTATTGATTTACAGGAAACATACAAGAAATAGAGGAAAAGGTCACAAGAATGCGCCTTCCGGCAAGCGTATTTCAATAAAATAAGCAAAGCCCAAATCAAAAGAACACAACCAGGCCAACAACCTACGGAAGAGGAGCCTAGGAACAACAGAAAGGCCATGGACCAAAGCTGGGCCCGAGGGGAGCCACCCCTGGTGCGGGCGCACTAGGGTGCGGCCGCACCCCCAGGAAGCCCAGCCTGGCCCATCTTTCTCTGGCGGTTCACTTGGTCGGTTGCAAAGGCGGTGCAGCAAGGCATTTACTCCCTCGACCTCCAAACCGACCTACACCTAGTATAAAGCAAGGGGTGGAGCTCCTCATTTTAGACACAACACACTACACCTCTCACTTGTACTCTCAAGTGTACCTCTCCACCTTTCTCTTTATCCTTAATAGAAGTAGAGGAGCAAGGCTCAACTTGTAAGAGGAGGAGACATCTTGGCTACTTTTGGTATAAATACTATTCTTTCCATTATGCTCTTCTTCTCTTTTTATCAATATAGCAATGTTCTAGAATTAGAGTGTAGTTCTAGCACTATGATCTTGTTAGATGAACTAGGTACTAGTTTGTGTAGCTAGATCATAGAACATAGGACTTCTAGTTCATATGCCTTGTTCATGATATGTGTGCTAGTTCATAGTGTTCATATCATGTTCGCAGCATATAGAGCTCCGTTCTTAGTCATTCATACATTTAGATGATGAAGAATAGAGTTGTGTGCGGGTTGGTGGTTCATCGCACAACATCCAAGTTCTTTACTTGTTCATCCGTAGGGTGAGAGACCCGGGGGGCTTGGGTAGCTATTTTATATGCGAGCGTGGTGCTTGGGTATAGGGTAGCCGGTGATTGCACTTCATAGTCCACGGATGAGGGGGTAGGCGGCAGGTGGTGACAGCCCTGTCAGTCCCTTCGTAATCCCCCACGTTCGGCTATGGTGTAGGAGTCTAAATTACCACCCATCTCGCTGGCAGACCAGCGGCAGTTGGTCTTCCGATCCATCGCAAACACAGCTCTAGGTCTGATTCATGTATTTGTATGACTATCCACTATCTAGACATTAGCTGTATTAGGACCATTGCTCCTATAGGATATTCTTTTATTCTTTATTCTTTTATTCTTTATGCTTCATTCATCTTTCCCCACTTGAGAGACATCTATTCGTACGTGTGTGTCCACTATCATAAAAACTATATTGTTTACCCCTGTTATGAACATTGGTCTACCTTTCATACAACGTATAATATTCTTGATTATGGTTTCATACTAAAATTTACACTAGCCTTCCTTTGGGAAAATATAAATACGACACCTAGGAATTCTCCGGGTTGAAATGCTACAACGGTAATTCCGTGCGCTTGCGGAGTAACATCTAAAACCGCAAAGGTTTACCGAATCATCGTTACCTCTTTACTGTAGCTAGGAATATAGTTTCAGCCCTAGTGTCAAGGAATGCTGAAAGTACACCGTATAGCATCTCCGAGGTACTAGCAGCTAAGGCTATAGTCCTAGCGTTATTGGGGATATAACTCTCTTGATAGAGGTAAGAATAGTTTGGTATGCCACGGTGCCCGTGCCATGTTATTCTAAAACTATCATCCGAGGTATATCAATAGTAGCAGTAGAGAGAATAACTGGTGAGGTGTACCTCAGTACCATGGCTGATATAGTGATATGGTAATTGAGGTACACCACCCCAAGCATTTCTTACTAATTACCGGGGATAGACTTACTCTATTCTCAGTATTGATGTTAAGGAATGTCAACTGTATTTCTGGCGTTGTCAGCAGGGATCCAAACTTGGTGATGCGCTAAGAAACGCTAACAACCATCTTTTTGTTCTTTCCTTGTAGATCTTGGAGCTATGGTATGTTTTTTCTCTCCACTCTTCTAGCTCAGATAGTTACATTTGTCTCTTTTTACCGGCTAGGTGGAGATCCATGTTCCATTTCTTTATCGCCCAGTGGGCCTTAAACTCCAACTCTACTGGTAGATGGCATGTTTTTTCATATACCAGCTGATAGGGTGACATGCCTATGGACGTTTTGTATGCTGTTCGATATGCCCATAGTGCATCATGCAACTGGTATTTCCATTTCTTTCCCATCTCATCCACGGTCTTTTGCAGAACGTTCTTGATCTGCTTGTTCAATGTTTTGGCTTGACCGCTTGTATGGGGACGGTATGGAGTTGCAACATTGTGCTTGACTCCATATTCTGCTAGGAATTTCTGAAAGGATTTATCGATGAAGTGCGACCCTCCGTCACTTATGACCATTCGGGGCATTCCAAACCGTGGGAATATCACTTCATGGAACATCTTTTTGGAATGCTTGAAATCAGTAGATCGGCAGGGCAGTGCTTCTACCCACTTGGACACATAGTCCACTGCTACCAAGATGTATTCAGCATCTCCAGACTTTGGGAACGGTCCCATAAAGTTAATCCCCCAGACGTCAAACAACTCCACTTGGAGGTTGTTCATGAGTGCCATCGCATCTCGAGTGTTGATGTTCCCGTGCTTCTGGCATCTGGCACATCTTCTGATAAATTCTTTCGTATCTTGGTACATCGTTGGCCAGAAGAAACCACTTTGCCAGATTTTGGCATGTGTACGAAATGCGCCATAGTGTCCTCCATAGGGCGATGCATGACATCTCTCTATGATCTTTGTGGCTTCAACCATGGGGACACATCTCCGTAACAGTCCATCAGCACAGACTTGGTAGAGGTATGGGTCATCCCATAAACGGGAACGACTTTGGTGCATGAGTTTCCTCTTGTCTTCCCCTGGTGCAACATATCCTGCAACTATATAGTTCACAATATTTGCATACCATGGGTCTGAGTGGGTTACCATGAGGAGTCTGTCATCCCTAAGATAGTCATTAATGGGCAACTCATGTGTATCTCTATGATGAAGCCTAGACAAATGATCAGCTACCGAGTTTTCTACTCCTTTTTTATCTTGTCTATATCAAACTCTTGGAGTAGAAGAATCCATCGAATTAGACGAGGTTTAGCGTCTTTCTTAGTGAGGAGGTATTTGAGAGCAGCATGGTCGGTATAAACAATTACCTTGGCCCCCACTAAGTAAGATCTAAACTTGTCTATCGAAGATGACACGACCAACAACTCCTTCTCGGTTGTGGCATAATTCAGCTGTATTCCCTACGACAAAGTTTTGCTAGCGTAGGATATAGCATAAATTTTTTATCCTTTGTTTGGCCCAAAACAGCCCCAACAGCAAAATCGCTAGCATCGCACATGATTTCAAAGGGCAACTTCCAATCGGGTGGTTGGATGATTAGAGCTGAAATGAGTGCCTTTTTCAAGATTTCAAAGGCTTCATGACACTCATTGTTAAAGATGAAAGGTGCATCTTTAGCTAAAAGGCTAGTTAGAGGTCTAGCGATTTGAGAGAAGTCTTTGATGAATCGCCTATAGAACCCTGCATGGCCTAGAAAGCTACAAATGCCCTTAATATTTATGGGAGGTGGAAGTTTCTTGATCACTTCAATTTTTGCTCTGTACACCTCTGTCCCATGAGCGGACACCTTCTGTCCTAGCACTATTCCTTCCTGAACCATAAAATGATATTTTTCCCAGTTCAAAATTAAGTGCTTTTCTTCGCACCGTTGTAAGACCTTGTCTAAGTTCTCCAGACAATCAGTGAAGGTTTTGCCATAGACAGTCAAGTCGTCCATGAATACCTCCATGATTTTCTCAATCATGTCGGAGAAAATAGACATCATGCACCGTTGGAAGGAAGCTGGAGCATTGCACAAACCGAACGACATACGTCGCTATGCGTAAGTTCTATATGGACATGTGAAGGTAGTCTTACTCTGGTCCTCCGGGTGGATCGGGATTTGATGATACCTGGAATACCCGTCAAGGAAACAGAAGAAGGAATGATTCACGCGGCGTTCTAACATTTTGTCATTGAACAGCAACGGGAAGTGATCCTTCTTAGTGGCCTTGTTGAGTTTCCGGTAGTCGATGCACATCCGCCACCCAGTCATAGTTCATTGAGGGATAAGTTCATTATTTTCATTCTCAACGACTGTCATCTCTCCTTTCTTCGGTACTACTTGGATAGCGCTAACCCACTCACTATATGGCACGGGATAAATAATCCCAGCGTGCAACAACTTAAGGACCTCTTTCTTAACAACCTCTCACATAGCGTTGTTAAGTCTCCGTTGGGGTTCCCTCGATGGTGAAGAATTAGGATCGATAGGGATACGATGGGTGCAGAGGGTGGGTGGAAATCATCCGGTCCGAATATTCGGACCGGGGCCTCTGTCCGAACGACGCCGCGCGAGTGTTTGGGCGGGAAACGGGAATAGGAGGAAAGCTGGGGGGAGGCCACGCAGTGCGTATACGTATCTATTTGCCTTTCTTTTTTCTTTTTTCTTTTCTTATTTATTTTTGTTTCCTTTTCTTTTTTTTTTTTATTGTTTTATTTCCTTGTTTCAATTTACTCTTCCCTTTTCATTTTCTTTCAGTTTTGTTCTTTTCGGTCTTATCTTATTTCTTTTCCTTATTTATTTTTGACTTTTATTTTTTTTTATTCTTTCCTTATTTCTATTTATTCTTCCTTTTTTCTTTTTAAGTTTTCTATATTTTTCATTCTTATTTTATATGTTATATTTTTTTTTTTTTTTTTTTTTTTCTCTTCTTTATTATGGCTTCATTTTTTTTTATTGTTTTATTTAGTCCCTTCTATTTATTCTTCATTTTTTTTTTTTTAGTTTTCTATACTTTTCATTCTTCTTATTTTATTTTTTTTTTTTTACTTTTGGTTTTTATTTTATTTGTTTTCCTTCTTTGCTATTTTACTCTAATTTTCCTTCATCATTTTAGTTTTATTTTCTATATATATTTTGTGATGCTCACGTAATATGCTTTTGATGTCCTATATTGTATTCTTTCATATTCACATATTATACTATCTTGTGTTCTTCCATATTAACATGCTTTTCACGTAACATGCAATAGTATTTATATTTTTTTCTTTAGTTTTATTTTTCTATTTATGTGTCATTTTATTTAATTTATTATTTTTTTTTGGTGGCGACGACCGTGTGGAACTAATTATTTATGCACGCTTTCGACAGGCATGATGCTCTGTTCGAACGACCCAGATTCTAGTAGTCCATAGAATTCTTTCCGTCCAAACATTCGGGCGGGAGCATCCCGCCGACAGTTCCCCACACGGTAGTTCCCGCTTGGCGGTTCCCTTGCGCTAGTTGCCGCTTGGTCGTCTCGGCAGTTTCGCGCCCGCTTTTATGTGAGTTTTCTCTGTTTTTCTTTTCGCCGATGGTTACATGCTCATTCCGCCTTGATGATTACCGTACCATGATTATCGCTAGTACGTTGGTTTCCTTTTGTTTTTTCTTTTCTTATTATATTTCATTTATTCTTTCTTTTTTCCCTTTTTGTTATATTTTCTTTCTTCCTTTTTTTATTCTTGGATTTATATCATTATTATTATTATTATTTATTTTTATTGTATTTATATTTTATTTTTACTATAGTTTTTTTAGAATTACAAAGTACCACGCAAATTCTTTTATTTTAATTTACTTTTACACTTTATATTTCTTTCTTTTTCTATTTCCTTTTTATCTTTATATTTTCCATATATTTTTTATTTTTATTTAACTTTTTACTTTAACTTAATTAGATTTCTATGGTCATATAGTATAGTTGTGATATTTTATTTTTGTTTATTTTATAGTTTCACATGATTTTTATTTTTATTTCTTTATTTTCTATTCTATTTTTTTCTTATACATTACTTAATTATTTTTATATTTAGTTTTTTATTTTTCAATTCTATAAGATATTTACGCTATAGTATAGATGTGATGTTCTATGATTTTTTATGCTCACCTAATGTATAATATCATATTTTATGGTATTTTTATGTTCATATAGTACACATATGATGTTTTAAGATTTTTTTATGTTCACTTATAAATGTGTTCTATGTTTTTTTCATATGTTCATGTGGTCTAGATGTGATGTTCAAGATATATTTTTTTATGTTCACGTAGTATAAATATAATGTTCTATGTTGCATTTAGCATGTTTATAGAGAATTTCTATTTTTCTAATTTTACTTTAGTTAAGTATTTTTATGTTTGATTTTTTTATTTTCTATGTTTCATCGGATGTTATATTCATATGGTATAGATGTGATGTTCTACGATATTTTTCGATGTTCGCATGGTATATAATATCATGTTCTGTGATACAAGATATGCATATGTTCTATCATATTTTTTGCGATGTTCACGTATTATAAGTATATAGTTCTATGATATTTTTTACATATTCACATAGTATAGATGTGATGTTCTATAATATATTTTAAGATATTTATAGTATAAATATATTCACATAATATATAATGATGTTCTATGATGCATTCTATGTGTCCATATAGTATACATGTGTTGTTCCTATTATGTTTTTTGTTCTATAGTGTATATAATGACATTTAGTTAGTATATATCGTGGTATTATTTCTAGTATGTTTAAGAAATACCCTTGTGATATTATTTTATAATTTTCTCTATTATATGTTTTATTTATACATTGCTCCAAATTTTATTTCTTTATTTATGTTATTTATTTATTCTATGTATATTATAATACCAATTTTATGTTATTCTTTTATGATATTTGTTCTATGATATTTTTTGTGTTATTCTATGTATATTATAATACCTGTTTTTATAATTTTTCTATTTAGATATGTTATGTTATTTATGTATTTCTATATGTTAAATGTATTTAATAATTTATTTTTTATTTTAGTTTCACATATATTATCATACTATTCTGTGATCCCTGTTTTTTTTTATCTTAAATCTAAAATATGTTTCTTTTTTAACTTAGAATATTTGTTTTATGATGACAGAATATTCGTTTTGTAAAGACGGAACATTATATTATAGTCGTAGAACATCTTTGCACTCAATTAAAAATTATTTTAACTTTATATGATAAAGGTCTGTCTATAAAATTATATCATGGCCGCAGAACATTCTTCTTTTTTTTATGATGTTTCTTTTATTCCTTTTCAATTTTCTCTTCTTTCCTTTGCTTTCATGTTCTTATTGCTCTTTATTTGTTTTTTAATTTTTTTGTTTATTTTATAGTTTCATGTGATTTTTTATTTTTTTTTATTTTCTATTCTATTTTTTCTTATACATTACTTAATTATTTTTATATTTAATTTTTCATTTTTCTATTCCATAAGATGTTCATGCTATAGTATAGATGTGATGTTCTATGATTTTTTTATACTCACCTAATATATAATACTACATTTTATGGTATTTTTATATTTATATAGTACACATATGATGTTCTAAGATTTTTTATGATCAATTATAAATGTGTTTTATGTTTTTTTCCATATATTCATGTGGTCTAGATGTGATGTTTAAGATATATTTTTTTATGTTCACATAGTATAAATATAATGTTCTATGTTGCATTCTGCGTGTTTTAGAGAATTTCTATTTTTCTAATTTTACTTTAGTTAAGTATTTTTGTGTTTCATTTTTATTTTCTATGTTTCATTAGATGTTATATTCATATGGGATAGATGTGATGTTCTATGATATTTTTTTGATGTTCGCATGGTATATAATGTCATGTTCTATGATACAAGTATAATATGTTCTATCATATTTTTATGATGTTCATATGTTATAAGTATATAGTTCTATGATATTTTTACATATTCACATAGTATGGATGTGATGTTCTATAATATATTTTTGAGATATTTGTAGTATAAATATATTCACGTAATATATAATGATATTCTATGATGCATTCTATGTGTCCATATAGTATACATGTGTTGTTTCTATTATATTTTTTGTTCTATAGTGTATTTAATGATATTTACTTAGTATATATGTGGTATTATTTCTAATATGTTTAAGAAATACCCATGTGATATTATTTTATAATTTTCTCTATTACATGTTTTATTTATCCTTTGCTCCAAATTTTATTTTTTTTATTTATGTTATTTATTTATTCTATGTATATTATAATAGTAATTTTATGTTATTCTTTTATGATATTGGTTCTATGATATTTTTATATTATTCTATGTATATTATAATACCCATTTTTATAATTTTTCTATTTAGATATGTTATGTTATTTATGTATTTCTACATATTATATATATTTAATAATTTATTTTTATTTTAGTTTCATTTATTTCTACATATGTTTTGTTATGAAAAAATAAATAGAAAATTTATGGTATCATTTATTTTCATGTGTCCATCTTATTCCTTACAACAAACTCTTCAAATCAAGACCCCCATATGGATATCTTCAAATAGAAAATTTTATGGACAGATATTTATTACATAAAGTTAAAATAATTTTCAATTGAGTGCAAAGTTATTCCACGGCCACCATAATATAATGTTTCGTCTTTACTAAACAAATGTTCTGTCATTATAAAACAAATATTCTAAGCTAAGGAGCACCATATTTCAGATATATAGGTTCATGTGAATGGCATGATAATATATGTGAAAATAAAATAAAAATAAATGATAAAATCTACTTCCTCTATATAGTAAATAGAAGTTGTTTTGGACAATATTTGGGTCAAACATTGGGAACATATATTATGAATAACTTTTAAGTTGTTAAGTTTGAAAAATATAAAAACATATGAATAGATTTATCTTAAAAAATACTTTCATAAAAATATAAATATATCACTTTATGATGAATATTTTTATAAAAATATGAAGTCAAAGTTATATTTTTGAAGACCGTGTCATTGTTCTAAACGACTTTTATTTCTAACATAGAGTGAGTATATAATATATAGAAATACATAAATAACATAACATATCTAAATAGAAAAATTATAAAAAATAGGTATTATAATATACATAGAATAACACAAAAATATCATAGAATAAATATCATAAAAGAATAACATAAAATTGCTATTATAATATACATAGAATAAATAAATAACATAAATAAAGAAATAAAATTTGGAGCAAAGCATAAATAAAATATGTAATAGAGAAAATTATAAAATAATATCACAAGGGTATTTATTAAATATACTAAAAATAATACCACAAATATACTAAAATGTCATTAAATACACTATAGAACAAAAAACATAATAGGAGCCTAGATAACGAGCCAACTTCGGCTCGTTAGAGCTCGACTTCGTTACGGCTCGGCTCGTTACGGCCTCTAACGAGCCGAGCTCTAACGAGCTAAGCCAGTAACGAGCCAAGCTCTAACGAGCCGAGATGTAACGAGTCGAGCTCGAGCCGAGCCATTAACGAGCGAATCGAAGCGAGCTAGCGAGTTTTGAGTTTTTCGCCCACGCTACATATGGCCCGCTCCATCCCTCCAAATCAAGGATGCAAGTTCAAATTATTTTGGGTCACTCGGCTCGTTAGAGCTCGGCTCGTTATGAAAACAAGCTAGCGATCGGGCTCGGCTCGGCTCGCTCGTTAGCTCGTTCGAGCTAACGAGCAGCTCGCGAGCCGAACCGAAGCCGGCTCGTTATAAATCGAGCTAGCTCGTTATAAAACGAGTGGCTCATTATAAAACGAGTCGAGCTCGAGCCGAGCCATTAACGAGCGAATCGAGCGAGCTAGCGAAGTTTTGAGTTTTTCGTCTACGCTTACATATGGCCCCGCTCCATCCCTCCAAATCAAGGATGCAAGTTCAAATTATTTTGGGTCACTCGGCTCGTTATGAAAACGAGCTAGCAGAGCGGTGGCTCGGCTCGGCTCGTTCGTTAGCTCGTTCGAAGCTAACGAGCAGTCATGAGCCATACCGAAGCTGGCTCGTTATAAATCGAGCTAGCTTCGTTATAAAACGAGCTGGCTCATTATAAAACGAGTCGAGCTCGAACCGAGCCATTAACGAGCGAAGTCGAAAGCGAAGCTACCGAAGTTTCGAGTTTTTTTAGATGCAGGGGCTTAGGAACAACACATATATACTATATGGACACATAGAATGCATCATAGAACATCATTATATATTACGTGAATATATTTATACTATAAATATCTTAAAATATATTATAGAACATCACATCTATACTATGTGAACATGTAAAAAATATCATAGAACTATATACTTATAACACGTGAACATCATAAAAATATGATAGAACATATGCATCTTGTATCACGTAACATGATATTATATACCATGCGAACATTAAAAATATCGTAGAACATCGCATCTATATCATATGAATATAACATCCGATGGAACATAGAAAATAAAAAATCAAACATAAAAATACTTAACTAAAGTAAAATTAGAAAAATAAAAATTCTCTATAAAAACACGCAGAACATTATATTTATACTACGCGAATATAAAAAATATATCTTGAACATCACATCTAGACCACATGAACATATGGAAAAAACATAAAACACATTTATAAGTGAACATAAAAAATCTTAGAACATCACATGTGTACTATATGAACATCAAAATACCATAAAATATGGTATTATATATTAGGTGAGCATAAAAAATCATAGAACATCACATCTATACTATAGC
The DNA here is from genome assembly GCA_015844335.1 of Chrysopogon serrulatus. Classification (NCBI taxonomy): domain Eukaryota; kingdom Viridiplantae; phylum Streptophyta; class Magnoliopsida; order Poales; family Poaceae; genus Chrysopogon; species Chrysopogon serrulatus. The sequence goes on from JADLZL010007357.1 coordinate 319,271, forward strand.
ATGAACATCTTATGGAATAGAAAAATGAAAAACTAAACATAAAAATAATTAAGTAATGTATAAGGAAAAATAGAATAGAAAATAAAGAAATAAAAATAAATTTATTATTTATTATTGACACGTTAACTTAGATCTAGAATATTTCTTTTCTGAACTGGTAACATTTTTTTTGAAGAGAGAACATTGTTTGGTGAACCTAGAACATCATTTCTATTTAATAGGACAAAATATTCTCTCTTTATAAGATAAATGTTTGATAATAAAATTTTATCTAAATATATCTATATAAGATCTTGTTTTGAAGAATTTATGGTAAGGAATATGGTGCTATATTTAAATAAAATATAATTTGAATAATTGGTTTAGTAGCTATGTCTTTTTCAAAACTTCATACAAATACTCACATAAGCATATTCTCTTGTCTATATACCATGCACGTGAAGTATGTGGATCCTAATAAAATAATAATATCTAAGATAATGTTTTTTAAAAACATTAAATAGGCTATTGGTTAAATAGCAGGCCTGTAAAAACATTTTCAGTAACAAAGAAACTATTCGAAATAGCCTAGCATAGTAACATATCAATAAAGAATACAAGTCCATTTGCGAAAATATTTATGGGACTGCGAAAATATTTATGCAGCCCACTAAAAAACGATGCATGCGGTGGTCTGTTCTAAAATATTCATGAAGCATTCGTTGCCCGGTCTAAAATGTCCAGAAAACAAAAAAAACAGTCAAAACCCATCGAACAAAGAAACAAGCGCGTCTGGCCGAAAATATTTAGCGGGAAAACAGTCCAGCACCAGACACCAAAAATTGTGGGTGGGAACCCATCGGACGGAGGTTTGTGTCCAAACAATCGGACTCTAAGAGCTCCCGAGAGTGGGACTAATTCCTTTTAGGTCCTTGAGTGAGTAGCCTACAGCCGATATAAGCCTTTCTAGGATGGCGACAAGTTTACGGGTTTCTTCATCAAAAAGCTTATCGCTTATGATAATAGGAGTTTCTCGGTTACCGTTTAGAAAGACATACTTTAGGCCAAAAAGAAGGGGTTTTAGTTCAATTGAGGGTTGTGATGGCACTTCGGTTTGGTCTAGCTGGATAGGCTCCTCCAGCTCTTCTTCCTCTAGAATGAAGTGCTCATCATCAAGTGCTGGTTAGGCCATCTCGTCTAGAGAAGCCATCAAGACATCCTTAATTGGGTCTGGTTCAAGCTTGGGTTCTACTATCACGTTGTGTGATCATGCAAGTGAAATAGCGATAGAAGAATTGCCCAACTTTAAATTTAAGAGACCTGGTTTTGGTCTTTCCTGAAAGAGTGTCCCTAGAGGTAAACCGATCAAAAGGGACATGACCGAGATGTCGTAGATATGAAAATCTAGACGGTACTCGGAGCCTCTTATGCGCATAGGAATAGGCCTCATGACCCCATGACTCTCTAGAGTAACTCCCGAAGGAATTCTCAAAAGTTTATGAGATGGGATCAAGGATTCGTTGGGGCATAGTTTTGCAACTAATGCTTTTGACATGATGTTCATACCAACGCTAGGACTATAGTGAGCCTCTATTGATGTTTCCTTAATGGTGTACAGTAGAATATCTGAGGGGGCAATGATTCGGGCTACCTCGATGGATAACTCTGTTTCTACCGACCACTTATGACTCATGATGGCCGAGAGTCCTTTGATATGTTCTACAAGAAAGGGCTCATTTTGTGGACCATTATCCTCAGTTGGTGCAAAGTGCACCAGAGGTCTCACTTGAATTGGTAATTTCAAGGCATTTCCAAAATCTTCAAAAGGATCTTCCTCGAATTCAAAGGAAAATGATGGAGGATGAGGCTCATCATCCTCTAGAGTGTGGTGTGTTCCCTTAATAGGGGGCTCTATGGCAACTAAATCATGAGAGGAATTTGAGGGAATTTCAGATTCGGTTGCAAGAACCTCCTCTTGTTGGTCGGGGCTTGACTCAACTTCTTCAGGAAACTCATCATATATGCCGGTGTAAAGGGGTGTTTTCTAGGATTCTCTCAAGAATGGCTCTCCCCTCACTAATGGTTTTGTGCGTGAACGAGCCTTTAGAAGATATGTCTAACTGGAGAGCAGCTTTTTTGCTAAGACCAAGATGAAAGTGATGGAGAAGGACATGGTCAGGCAAAGAAAGGTTTGGGCCAGCATTAATAAGTTTTGTGGCTGCTCCTAGAGTCTCCTTCTCCTTTTGCTAAAAAGTTAGAATTTCTATTCGAAGGGCAGCTACTCGGGAAAGAGGAAAGAAAGCAAGACAAAATTTATCTCGAAGTTCTTCCCAATTTCTGTTTACTCCACCTACGGTATAAGCATACCATTGTTTTGCATTACCCAAAAGGGAGAATGGAAACAATTTCCATTTAATGGTCTCATGTGTCATGCCAGAAATATTCAGGCAAGAACACAATTGCTCAAATTCCTAAGGGTGGGTATAAGGATTTTCATCTTCGTGCCCAGAGAAGGATTGCTCCCAAACCATGGCTATAATGCTAGGGCGGAGTTCATAGCTAGAAGCTGTGATTGGCATCGATGATTGTGGTGGCTCTAAGAACTCACCCTTTGGAGCGGAGAATTTATGGATGGGAGTGGAATCCATGTGGTAACGGTGGTGGTTGATGGTGGTGAGGTGAAAGTGGTGGTGGTAAAAGGAAAAAGGATACACGGACGAATTTGGTTCAATTCTAGAACAACTATCGTTCCCCGGCAACGGCGCCAGAAAGCTTGTTGGTATTTATTAACACAAACAGATAAATCCACAAGCGCACGGATACCATTGTAGCTTTCACCCGGAGTATTCCTAGGTATCGATTTCCACGGGGAACGAGAAGCGAAGTAGAAAGGATCAAGGTGGTCCAAGAAATAACTATTTTTGGTGGGTAGAGAGGGGTTTCCTAAGGTTCTTCTAAGATAAGCTAGATGACAAAGATTCAGGCTCACTAAACTTTACTTACTTCGGAGCAGCAGTACCTTTCCGACTCTCGAAGAGACTGGGAAGCGGTAGTCGGGAGAAGGATGCCAAAAGCTCTACGGAAACACCAACCCAAACATGGTGGAATACAAAGGCCTGGTCGGAGCTGTCACCTCCAGGGCTACCACAACTATCCATGGGGTTGGGCGCAAACTCAGGTTAACACTAGCCTAGACACGTCTATGCTAACAATTACTATTCTAGCCCAGATCTTTTGGCTAGAATACTCGGTCGAGCAGAGTTCCCGTAAATAAAGTAAAGCAAGGACTGAATTTAATCAAATAGAAATACTGAAATTACCAAAAGAGAACCTGGATATTACTCGGACGAGTTGTCTCCGTAGAGATACAAGAGTCGAGGAGGAGCCGATACCCCCGGCCCTCCTACGCTCCTACCCGGGATACCGAGTACAAGATGAAGAGGAAGCCGACAGCTCCGGATTTCTCCTCAACTCTCGTCCCTCTCCTCTCTTCCCTCTTTTCTATACTACAACTAGGTGGAGAACACCTAGAGGGATACTACTATTAAAGATATGAAGGATTGCTCAAGTGTAGAATGATTTTACAATGGGGGGAATGGCCCTCTATTTATAGTTGAGAGGAGGAGGGCACTTTTGCACATAGCCCCCCACCCATAGCCGGTTCTAGGCTTGCAACCGACTTCCCCTAGGTCGGCACATTAATTCCCAATCGACCTGTGCTGAAAACTGGAGAAGAACCGGCCTGGAAGGCCGCGAACTGGAGCCAAACTGGTGAAATCTAAGCTGTCTGCATTTACTGGGGCGAGAATTCAGGCGCCGGCCAGCTGAACCGGGCCTAAACTGGCCCAACTGGCCGGTCCAACCGCGCCCCCAGTGGGAGACCGCGCAACGCCTCCATGGGGCCAACGGCAGGCCGCCACGCGTGCCTAGGCGGGCGGCCCGGCGCGCCCGATCCCGCCCGGCGCATGCGCGTGTGCCCCTTCGTGTGGGTGGCTGCCGGGCCACGTGTCCCGCGCGCTTTATTGGCTGGCGCGGGGCCGCCTGGTTTTCCATGCCGACAGCGCCTGCTGTCGTGGGGACAGCTGGGGCCCAGCGCCGCTTTTGCCGCATGCTATGCGCATTCTCCCCCGCGAGAGGAGAAGGGTAGCGCCACGTGGCGCCCAGCCGTTGGCCCACGGCTGCTGGGCCGGTGGGCTTTGTCCCCTGCGTGATACTGTGGGGTGCTGACGTCATGTTGATGTCAGCGCTCCTTTTTAATTTGAAATTTTAATATCTTCTTATTCTTGGTTCCAAAAATAACAAATTATATATCCGTTTTGATCAGTGCAACAAGCTCTACGCAGTGGTAGACTTTATTTCTTGATTTGAGATACTTTTTCTTGGTGATAAATTAAATTCCCTGCAAAGCTTTTGAGAAAAACAAAACTCGTGGAACTTTTGTTAGAAGTAAACTCTATACTACGTTATAATTCATATAATTTTATGTTGATTAGGCGGTTGTAAAATATGAGTTAAGAGCCGCCAAGAGCCCACCAGGCCCATCAGCGCCTCCTACCCCATTGTGGCACAGGAGTGGCTCATAGGGCCCACACACATGTGCACCAGCACAATAGTGCTACCCCGCGGCCTACTCTAGTCTACCCGGCAGTGTTGGTATTTCTTATGCACAATTAAAATATGAAGGATTCCGCAAGCGCACAGAATTACCATTGTAGCATTTTACCGGGAGTATTCCAGGTATCGTTATTTATATTTTACCACTGGGAAACAATGGCTAAAGACATTGATAGTTCACCATCATGTATCTACTAACTAGTATACCAACTAGACCTAAGCAGGGGTAAGTGGTAAATAATAAGAGTTATGCACAATATCACACACAGAGGAGAATCCTATAATATATGGTCAGCTAACTTGAGAGGACTAAGGGAGAGTTCAAGGTTCCTATGTACTTCTCTACTACTCGGGTTCTATTCTAGTTGACACTAGAATGTAACTAATGCATGGGTAAGTATAGCATACACCATAGCACTTCGGGGCAGCAGTACCTTTCCAACTCTCGAATAAGACTGGGAAGAAGGTAGTTGTGGAAGGCTGCCAAAAGCCCTACGAAACACCAATCCCGACGTGGTGGAATACGAAGGCCACATAGAGCTGTCACCCCTATGGGCTATCACAACTAACCGTAAGAATTGGGCGCAACCTCAGGTAACCTATAGCCGAGACACCATGTCTACACTATCGATTACTACTCTAGCCACATATGATAACTAGAGCACCTAATACAGGCGGAGATCCTATGCTAAGATGCAATGACTACACTAACCATACAAATAAGGCATAGAAGTAAATAAAGAAGATAATTATACTAAAGCATAAGTGTTGCAAAGATAAGATACAAAGATATACCAGACCTCCAAGGCTCCACGGCGAGATCCGGAACGAAGCCTCTCAACCCTAGCTCTCAAGTTACTAAACTATTACATTAAAGAGTCTAGCCCTAATCTCCCTGGTGTGTTGATCTCCATGAGAGTATGATCCTTTCAAGGGACGCCTCTCGAATGGATCCCAACGAATAATGAATTAGGGTTTCAGGGGATGCCTCCCCCAGGGGGGTCCTGCCCTCCTTTTATAGCCCGGTGGGATGAACGTGAGCCCTTGGATCAAACCGACTTTGGCGGACGGTGAGATTGAAACCCTAAGGCGGTGGAGCAACTTTGGGCGAAGTGGGCCTTGAACGGGCCGGGGCCTGCACCGCCGGTCTGGCCTGGTGGCCGTTCCCTCCGCTTCGGCGTGGTGTCTTCGGTACCTTCTAGATCCTTCTGTGTAGGTGCCGCTTGCAGGTGCGATATCTTTTCATCCGGGACTCCAAATATGGTAAATAATATGTCCGTTTTGATCCTCTCGACGAGCCCGTCGCAATGGTGCATTCTAATCCATCATTTGAGATACTTTATACTGTCGTATTGATCAACTTCGATAGCTTTTCCAGTATGTACCTGTAGAAATATAGATTCACCAAAACTCGTGGAACTCGTTAGATCAAAACCCTATACCTATGCTCTGTGGTTCATTTCATGTCAAGTTTAATGATAATTGATGGGTTATAATTGACATTAGTGACCGTCAACAGGCTGCATTACTTGCCACCCTAGGAACGGAACGAAAAAAGACGCCACCGCTGCCAGGATGGAGCCACCCCACTGTTGACGGTAGATAACGTCTATTTTTAACCGTCAATCTTCCTTGCAAATTACAACAATATCATAGAATAGGAGGTTATTACTAACAATTTCCATGAGTTTTGGTGAATTATCTATTTTTCAGAGAGTTATCCAGAAAGTGCATAATTGAGGATTACAGTGCGTAAAAGCCACGAAACTTAACCGCGACGAAAAATATCGCCAGAAGGATCAGGAAGGATCTAGAAGACACCAGAATGAAGCAGAGCCCGAGCTGTTTTGGGGTGGGGCCGCCTGGCCCCACCAGCCAGGCCGGCCGGCCTGACAAGGTGGCCCCCACCTGTCATCCTCTACGTGCTTCTCCACCGCCTTTGAGGATGCATCTTGGCCCTACATTAAGTCAGTTTGATCCTACGGTTGATGTTCATCCCATTGGACTATAAATATGGACCTATACCCCCCTAGAAGAGAGCCAGGTCAATGAAGAGCTGAAGAGCCAGAAACCCTAATTCCTATATAGTAGATCAAGTCTAGCAATCAAGAGAGGCTAGTTCAATCTAGTACTAGTTCTTATTTAGAGATTAGAGAGATAGAGTTGGAGAGTAGAGTTTGTTGGTATTTCTTAGCGAAAGCAGCCAAATCCGTAAGCGCACGAAATTACCATCGTAGCACTTCACCCGGTGATAGTTAGGGTATCGTAATCTAACCAAGAACGGTTGTGTCTAGTCACTAGCTTAGTCCGCCCTGGTGGGTTGAAGAAAAGAGATCCTGGGTAGTGAGGTTTTCCTACGGTTTAGATTCTCTACTCGAAGATAATCTTACTTACTACACTCTTGCTTCGGGCACCGGATCGCACCTAGTCTGCTAAGTGATGCCGGCTAACAGCTCTACACCACACCCGAACGTGGGGGAATACAAAGGATGTTAGGGCTATCACCACCTAACACCTACCCCTCACCCATGGAGTGTGAGGCAAACGAGGGTAACCTATAACTTAGACACCACGTCTACGTTATCGATTACTATTCTAGCGTCGGCCAGAAACATCCGTCTTTAACAGGAGTCCTCTACTAGAACATCCGCTACTAAGGCAAGTAACAGACAACGAACCCGCAAGAATGTAATACGTAAGAGAATACGAAATAGAGACTCACCACCGTAGTAGAACACGGACCTTATACTCCAAGCAGTATATGGCCGTAGAGGTACACGTCGAGGGGGAGCCGACACGTTCGGCACTCCGCCTCCTCAACCCGGAGAAGCCGGATCCGAGACAAGAGATGGCGGACATGCCCGAACCTTCTCTTCTTTCCCTCTCTCACTCCTACACTAAACTAGCTAGGCTAGGATGGAATTTGAGCTTGGCTCTCTTCTTCTTCTCCACTTGAATTGTGTCTTTGGGAGGAGGTGAGGGGGTCCTTTTATAGTTGCTAGAGGTCGGTTTTGGCCTGGACAGCTTTAACACCTTATTGAACCGACCTTGGAACCGCCTGAGTGAACCGCCAGAGAAAGGTGGGCCCGAGAGGCGGTCTTTGGGGTGTGCGCCGCACTGTGTGGTGCGGCCGCACGGGGGGAGGCTCGCCTGGCCACCGCCTTTCTCTGGTCGGTTTCTGGTTGGGCCTGGATGCCTGCCTTGTGTGGTGCTCGGCCCAATCATGCAGCTGGAGATGGGTTCCTTTGTATTTTCCTTTGTTCTTGGACCGGTTTCTGGATTTTTATATGCTTTTGGCCCATCTTTGATATCTTTTCATATTTGTCCTGCAAAACAAGTACACTCACCAAAACAATGGAATTTGTTAGTGTATAGACCCTATATTCTAGTTATGGTGGTGTTTTATCTCTCTTTTGTGTGTATGTTGACAGTATATGATGTGAGTTAAGAGCCGTCAATAAACTCCCCCACACTTAATCCTTTACTTGTCCTCGAGTGAAACTTGAGACTAAGGTAGCTAGGTTCTCCTTGTAGTTGATAGCTATACAGTTTTATTTCAAGATTCCATCTGAGTCCATGAATTTCAAAGTCCATCACAATTTCTCCTAGACAACTTAAATAGTAACAATGACTTTGATTTAACTTCCTTTATTCTACTTCTGCTTAAGGACTTGGGTTTTTCTATGTTTTTTTGAAAAGGTGATAAAACTTTGCTTTTTTTTCCTATGATATCCTTGGTTTCATGGGAGACTTTTTCCTCTTATGCTATTCTGCTAACTTCTAGACTTCATGGGGGAAAGTACCATACATTTAGATCGGGAGGTATTTTATAAAACTTTTATTTGTATACCTCCTGTACATGCTTTCCCCTTCTGCTTCTTTGAGAAATGTGGGCTCTCTCTCTGGGCGGGTGCTTTTTGCACCATTTTTTTTCGCTTCGGTCGGGTGTCTTTGCACCCCTTGTTTTACTCTCATTTTTTTTGGCACATACCTTTTTGGTATGGCATCTTTTCTGGCTCATGCTTCTTTGGCATGGCATCTTTTCTTTGTTATAGCCCACATTCTCTTTTGGCATCCGAGTTTTACGAGTCATGCAACAGGAGTGTACATTTTTATTTTTTGTGAATCCCGATCAGTAGGCATTATACTTTTCTCTCATTAAGTCATAGAAAATTAGCGAGAAATTCATAATTGGTAAAGTTCCTATGTACCAAGGTCTACCAAGAGAAAAAATGCTAGTTCATCATGGTTATTTTTATTTATAAATCCCAAGTCTTTTTTTGCATAGAGTAGAGCAAAGGTCATATTATCATTTGTCATTTGTACTAATTCAAGTTACTAGCAGGAAAAAAAGATGTACTTAAATAAAGTTCATAGATCAGGTTTCTCTTGTAAATAAAATGTAAGCATATCATGTACAAGGTGAGAATTGTTAATTTCATACCTTTGAGAGATGAACGCTCCACCCCCACACTTGTTTTTGTGCCTAGCTTTTAATTTTTATTTTGTACTCAAGAGTAGGAGACAAAAACAAGTGTAGACAATATATTTTGGAATTATCAGGAGAAATTAGGCACATATTACAATTGATGAAAGTAAAATATTAGGAAGCAAATACTGGAAAAGTAAATTTGTGCCTAACTTATTGGTGCGGGGAGTGACTGATGATCTTTGTAGTCTTTGAAAACACTCCCGCTGCCCTAGCAACTTTTTCGACCCTCTGGCTCAGGGTGAACCTAGTGGTGTCTAGTTCATCCTGCAGCTCTGTGATCTTGAGCTGTGCTAGTGCAAGGTCCCCGTGCAGCTTCCTCACAAGATACCTTAGTGAGAGGACCGAGGGTCTTGAGGGGGACGGCAGAGAGGCCCGAGTCGAAGTTTTGACTCGAGATCGCTAAGAACGGCCTGCTGTGGATCCGGGGATTCCCCGCTGTCTTGAACCTGAGAGGGAGGGAAGGATCCTCGGACGGCTCCTTTCCTTTGGAGCCTGAGGCCTGGCCATTGGGGGCTGGCATAGGACCCTTGTCCTTGCGCATGAGCCCCTTAGCGAAACCACCCCCTGCCTTGGGAACGCCCACTACCGTGTAACTATGGCTGATAGTCGGACTACTTGGACCGCTAGAGATGCCCAAAGGCGGTACAACAGAAACGTTCCTAGTCTCCCTAGGATGACTAGGCTCGGCCCGTGTTGATGTCGTTGGCCTTGGTCCTAGGATGCCGGCAGTTGTTCGCTTCGCCGTCTTTTCCACCCGTATGCCGAGCTTCTTGGCGATCCGTGTTTGGGTGGTGCCCGAACCTCCCTTGGCCACCTTGCTCCCAGTGCTAGCCGTGCTACTAGCATCACTAGCTGGGGGCATGAGGGCTAGTGGTGCCGCCACTATGGCTTTTGCCTCCTCTCTCCCGAATGAACTCTCCGGGGGCACATAGGCTGGCCCTTGCACACTCTCTAGGCTAAGATCAGTGTAGGTGTCACGGAAGAGGACAAGAGCATGTTCATATGCCATTGTTGGGGAGGAGAGAATGCAAGCTCAAGTGTATGTGTGAGAAAGAGAGATGCTTGAGCTTGTGTGGAGAGATGGAGAGGCCTAGGGGGTCCTTATATACTGCTCTGGCCATGCAATGGCCGAGCACCGCCATGGGTGCCATCACTTAGCTCATCAAGGCCGATTGGGCGAAGATTGGGGACGAGAGGGGCCAGGGGCGGTGCGCCCGCACCCCTGACACGCCCCCCTCGACGCCCTTTCGGCCAGGTGCAGAGTGATGAGTTTGAAATTCAAATATGCTGGGGATTTTTTTTTATTATTGTATTTGTTGATGGCCGGGATAGATAAAATATTCCCTACTTTATGTATTTTGAAATTATTTTGGATTTTGAATTTTGTGTAAAATTGAATTTTAAACATGACAATCAATTATGAGTATGGAAAATCAGTGGGAAAATCATGTTTAAATTAGTGAGGATATTTTGGTAAATTACTAATTTAGACTATGTACACTCACTTTTATTATTATTATAGGATATTATAATGAGGAAATTAAATCTATCCTATCTATTTCTTGATTATCACTGGGAGAAGGTTCTAGGAAAATTTTTGAGCGTTGACCATTGACTTTAAAAATGTTACCTTCGTCATCTTGGATAGTGTTTGCTCCATGTAGCGAGGTGTTGATGAACGTATATGGTCCCTTCCATTTACTGCGTAATTTCCCTGCACCGAAGAGTTTTACCTTTGAGTTAAACAGGAGCACCTTGTCTCCTTGCTTGAAGTCTTTAGGCTTGATTCGGTGGTCGTGCCATCTCTTGGTTCTTTCCTTGTAAATTCTGGCACTGTGGTATGCCTTCTCCCGCCATTCTTCTAGCTCGGCTATTTGCTTTTGCCTATTTCTGCCGGCTAACTTGACATCCATATTCCAACTCTTGATTGCCCAGTAGGCTCTATGTTCTAGCTCTACTGGCAAATGGCAAGTTTTTCCGTACACGAGTTGGAATGGTGACATGCCAATGGGGGTCTTATAGGCTATTCGGTATGCCCAGAGTGCATCTGGTAATTTGTTTTTCCATCCCCTCCCCATTTCATTGATAGTCTTCTGCAGGATGTTCTTGATTTGTTTGTTGGATGTTTTTGCCTGTCCGCTGGTCTGTGGATGGTAGGGTGTTGCAATGTTGTGCTGTGCATCTAGTTCCTTGAGGAAGTTTCTGAAGCTTCGATCTATGAAGTGTGATCCCCCGTCACTTATTACCATCTTAGGTGTTCCAAATCGGGGAAAGATCACTTCATGGAACATTTTCCTTCCATGCTTGGCGTCTGCTGATCTGCATGCCATTGCTTCTACCCACTTGGAGACGTAATCAACTGCCACAAGGATGTACTCGCACTCATAGGACTTTTGGAATGGCCCCATGAAGTCGATACCCCATACATCAAATATTTCTAGTTGAAGGTTATAGTGTAGGGGCATCGCATTGCGAGAGGTGATGCTGCCTTGGAACTGACATTTCCGGCATCTTCTGACGAACTCTTTAGTGTCCTCATACATTGATGGCCAGAAGAACCCGCACTGCCAGATTTTGGCCTGTGTGCGGAAAACTCCGTAATGTCCCCCGTATGGTGCTGCGTGGCATTTTTCGATGATTTGCATTCCTTCGGCAGTTGGCACACACCTTCTTAACAATCCATCCGCACAGACCCGGTACAAGTAGGGTTCATCCCAGAGGTGCCTTCTGCTCTCAACTTGTAACTTTCTTTTGTTCTCCCCCGGTGGTACGTAGCCAGTGACCATGTAATTGACGATGTTTGCGTACCACGGGTTGACGTCATCTACTTTGAGCAGCATGTCATCGCGTAGGAAGTCATTGATCGGTGGGTCCTGCATGTTAGTGACTTGCATACGCGACAAATGGTCGGCAACAGTATTTTCTACTCCCTTTTTATCTTTTATTTCTATGTCGAATTCTTGGAGTAGGAGAATCCATCTGATTAGCCTAGGTTTTGCTTCTTTCTTAGTTAACAAGTATTTAAGAGCAGCATGATCGGTATGAACAATTATTTTAGACCCAACTAAGTAAGGGTGAAATTTTTCGATAGCAAAGACTACGGCGAGGAGTTCTTTCTCTGTTGTGGCGTAATTAAGCTATGCTCCTATTAAAGTCTTGCTAGCATAGGCGATGGCGTGATGCTTTCTATCTTTGGTTTGTCCTAGGACTGCGCCAACCGCGTAGTCGCTAGCGTCACACATGATTTCAAACGGCAGCGTCCAATCAGGGGGTTGGATGATTGGAGCTGAGATGAGGGCTTTCTTAAGGGTGTGGAAAGCAGCTAAGCACTCATCGGTGAACTCAAAGGGAGCATCTTTGGCTAACAGTTTGGTCAGGGGTCTAGAAATTTGTGAGAAATTCTTAATAAATCTTCTATAAAAACCTGCATGCCCTAAAAAGCTACGGATCCCTTTTATGTTTACTAGGGGAGGCAATTGCTCGATCACCTCGATCTTTGCTTTATCTACCTCAATCCCCCGTTCCGACACTAGGTGCCCTAAGACAATGCCCTCACGGACCATAAAATGGCATTTTTCCCAATTTAAAACAAGGTCCTTTTCTTGACATCGTTGCAAGACTTTGTCTAAATTTTCTAGACAAGGATAAAAAGTTTTTCCATAGACTGAAAAGTCGTCCATGAAAACCTCCATGATTTCTTCGATCATGTCAGAGAAAATTGACATCATGCACCGTTGGAAAGATGCGGGTGCATTACACAACCCAAATGACATACGTCGATATGCATAAGTTCCATACGGGCAAGTAAAAGTTGTCTTGCTTTGATCGTCAGGGTGGATGGGAATCTGATGATAGCCAGAATACCCATCTAGGAAACAAAAGAAAGAGTGCTTCGCCAACCGTTCCAACATTTCATCGATGAAGGGCAGTGGAAAGTGGTCTTTCTTTGTGGCCGTGTTGAGTTTTCGGTAATCTATGCACATCCTCCACCCTGTGACGGTGCATTGCGGTATTAACTCGTTTTTACTATTTTCTACTACCATCATACCGCCTTTCTTTGGAACCACTTGGACTGGGCTGACCCACTCACTATGTGGTACGGGATAAATGATCCCGGCGTGAAGAAGTTTTAGAACCTCCTTCTTCACGAATTCCTTCATCGCATTGTTTAATCTTCGCTGGGGTTCCCGAGTAGGTGTGCTAGAGGGGTCTATCGGGATGCGATGGGTACAGAGGGTCGGGCTAATCCCCTTCAAGTCTTGCAAGGAATACCCAAAGACAGACCTATGCTTTTCTAGGATGGCGATGAGTTTGACTGTCTCCTCTTCACTAAGCTTATCACTAATGATAACAGGAGTTTCTTTGTTGCCATTTAGGAAAGCATAGCGCAGGCCGGTGGGTAGGGGTTTTAGCTCAACTGGGGGTTTAATCGGGGCTTCCTCTTGAGGAAGGTCTATGGTTTCATCCAGATCATCCTTCTCTTCAGTAAAGAATTTGGCTTCTCTTTCTAAGGATGATTCTGGTGAATCAAAGGGTATTACCAACTTAACCTCCATGGGCATATTAGGATCAGGAGGGTTGTTTGCCATCAAAGGGTTGGTATGTGAAAATGATATGGCAAACTTATCCTTCCCTAACTTTACATTAATCCCCCTAGAGTTTGGTGACTCTAGAAAGAATCTCTCTAGGGGATGCCCTATCAGGATATCGAAATCCTGGAAATCGAAGACATGAAAGTCTAAGGGTATTTTGACATTGTTGTGATGCAACAGAATATCAGATAGTACCCCTAGTCCTTTCAGTCTCGTGTTTGGCTCACTTCGAAGTAAATGCTTGTTTGAGCAAGCGTTTTTCGCTTCGAAAAAAAGCTGAATGAATGATGCAGACATCAAGTTTGCTCCAACAGTGGGATTATACAGGGAGTTCACCCATGTTTTATCGACCTTGGTTCAAATTATCGAGGAGGGACAGCATATCCGAATGTCTTCGGAAGCTAACTCCACTTCCTTAGTCCATTCCTTGTTCATTGCAACGCACAGATCCTTGATGGAAGTTTTGAGGGTTTCTTGGTCAAGGGTGCTAATCGGTTTCTTGGGTGCTAAGGGCTTCCGGTGGCACAAGTATTTTGAGGTATTGCCTAGATTTTCAAAGAGGGCATCCTTGAAAAACGGAAGATCCGAAGGTTGAAAACCTTCCTCCGGATCTTTATGTTCGGCTGAGGGTCTCTCTGTGAGTGGTAGTGTTTCGGCTTTAGCCGGAGAGACTTCCTCTTGGCATGGTTCGGCTTGAACTAGGAGGGGTTCTGGCGGAGGGGTATTTTCAGCTATCCGGGTTAGGAGTGTTTCCCCCTCCATTGTTGTTAGGTGTGTGAACGAACCTCCGGCAGCTATATCTAGGTGTAGGGCAGCTTCCTTTCTAAGTCCTAACCAAAAATACTATAATAGCACATGGTTGGGTATAGATAGGTCGGGGCCTGATCGTGATAGGATTAGGAACCTGTCCCAGGCTGCACCTAAGGTTTCCTTCTCGTTTTGTCGGAAGTTAAGTATTTCTTGTCGCAGGGCAGCTATCCGGGATATCGGGAAGAACATAAGACAAAATTTATTTTTTAATTCCTCCCAGTCCCCTGATACTTTTCCTAGGTTTTGGGTGTACCATTGTTTTGCTCTCTCATTTAGAGAAAAGGGAAACAATTTCCATCGCAAGGTTTCTTGTGACATGCCTGCTATGGTTAGGCATGCACAGAGTTGCTCAAACTCCCGCAAATGGTGGTAAGGGTTTTCATAATCTAACCCTGAGAAGGTTTGTTCCTGAACCATGGCTATGAAGCTAGGACGAAGCTCGTAGTTTGTGGCTGTGATTGGTTTTGATGATTGTGGCTCTACGAACTCACCCTTAGGAGCAGAAAAGTTTTGAATTGAAATATTCTCCATAATATATATATATTTTTTAGAAAGGATAAAATAAAGGATACACGGGTGGACTAGGTTCGAAGGCTAAAACGACAACCGTTCCCCGGCAACGGCACCAGAAATGCTTGTTGGTATTTCTTAGCGAAAGCAGTCAAATCCGCAAGCGCACAGAATTACTATCGTAGCACTTCACCCGGTGATAGTCAAGGGTATCGTAATCTCACGAAGAACGGTTGTGTCTAGTCACTAGCTTAGTCCGCCCTGGTGGGTTGAAGAAAAGAGATCCTGGGTAGTGAGGTTTTCCTACGGTTTAGATTCTCTACTCGAAGATAATTTTACTTACTACACTCTTGCTTCGGGCACTGGATCGCACCTAGTCTGCTAAGTGATGCCGGCTAACAGCTCTACGCCACATCCGAACGTGGGGGAATACAAAGGATGTTAGGGCTGTCACCACCTAACACCTACCCCTCACCCGTGGAGTGTGAGGCAAACGAGGGTAACCTATAACTTAGACACCACGTCTACGTTATCGATTACTATTCTAGCGTCGGCCAGGAATATCCGTCTTTATTAGGAGTCCTCTACTAGAACATCCGCTACTAAGGCAAGTAACAGACAACGAACCCGCAAGAATGTAATACGTAAGAGAATACGAAATAGAGACTCACCACCGTAGTAGAACACGGACCTTATACTCCAAGCAGTATATGGCCGTAGAGGTACACGTCGAGGGGGAGCCGACACGTCCGGCACTCCGCCTCCTCAACCCGGAGAAGCCGGATCCGAGACAAGAGATGGCGGACACGCCCGAACCTTCTCTTCTTTCCCTCTCTCACTCCTACACTAAACTAGCTAGGCTAGGATGGAATTTGAGCTTGGCTCTCTTCTTCTTCTCCACTTGAATTGTGTGTCTTTGGGAGGAGGTGAGGGGGTCCTTTTATAGTTGTTGGAGGTCGGTTTTGGCCTGGATAGCATTAACACCTTATTGAACCGACCTTGGAACCGCCTGAGTGAACCGCCAGAGAAAGGTGGGCCCGAGAGGCGGTGCTGGGGGTGCGGCCGCACCCTGGTGCGGGCGCACCAGGGGAGGCTCGCCTGGCCACCGCCTTTCTCTGGTCGGTTTCTGGTTGGGCCTGGATGCCTGCCTTGTGTGGTGCTCGGCCCAATCATGCAGCTGGAGATGGGTTCCTTTGTATTTGCCTTTGTTCTTGGACCGGTTTCTGGATTTTTATATGCTTTTGGCCCATCTTTGATATCTTTTCATATTTGTCCTGCAAAACAAGTACACTCACCAAAACTATGGAATTTGTTAGTGTATAGACACTATATTCTAGTTATGGTGGTGTTTCATCTCTCTTTTGTGTGTATGTTGACAGTATATGATGTGAGTTAAGAGCCGTCAATAGAGTTCTGGAGGAGTTCTGGCCTGTCAGTGCTTCTTCGTTGTTGTATTCTTCAAGATCAACCTCCCTCGCCCGGAGTTTGCATCTTGAGATCATTTGGTAGTCAACTTCTAGTTAAAGTAAGTGTTTTGTTTGTATTATTCTTCTAGTTTGCAACTCTTATTGAGTACTTTGATCTTGATAGCTTCTTGATTGAAGTAGTATTCGTAGTGTAGACGTGGTATTTGGGCTATGTTTACTTGTGAATGTTCCCTGATTTTCCAGATAGTGGTAGCTCACGAAGGTGACTTATAGCTTCGTTGAATCCACTGTAGTCCACTTCCCATTAATAGGTTTGGCAAGCAAAAAGCTGCTTAGTAGGAGAGAACTCTAATTTGTACTCCTATGTTATTAAGTTATCACTCATGATCATATGATATAAAACAACCACTTTCAAAGACCAGAACTAGATAATCCACATTGTTCTCCTTGTTCTCGCTATTTTCTAGCTTGATTGTGTATTGGGTTAAGTTTATAGACTTAGTCATCATCACCTACTATTTCTTTGGGTTCGATATTTAAAACCGGGTTTATCTTGGTGAAGTGCTACAACGGTATTGTATCTATGCGCTTGCGGATAATCTTGTTTCTTGTGTGCATTTAATTAATACCAACAAGCATTTTCGGCGCCGTTCCCGAGGAACGGTTTGCTAAGATTGACTTTAAGTTTAGCTTAATTCCTGTATTGTACTTTTTCTTTTTATTTAGTTTTTAGGTTTTTACTTTGTTTTTATCTTCTAATATGGAGCCCGTATCTCAACTCTAATATCAATACAGAGCACCATTGGGCTCATGTTTACAGCCAGTAGAATCATCTAAGCCCATTACATCACCTGGCTATGAGCTACGCCTGGGGTTAATTCATTTAGTTTAGGAAAATGTTTTTTCTGGTAGTTCTAGTGAAAACCCCTATTCCCATTTGAATGATTTTGAAGAAACTTGTTCATGTCTACTCCCTCAGTCCCTAAATACTTGTCGCTCCGCTTCCCGAGAAATAAATACCGGTAATTTTAATAAATAATAAATATCATCGATTAGTATCATAATTAGTATCATCGGAAAGATCTTTGGATCTAGTTTTTTAACAAAATTATTTGGAGATATAAATATTATACATATTTTCTATAAATCAAGTCAAACTTGTGGCACGTATCCCACGGCGACATCTAAATAGGGACGGAGGGAGTACACATTAAAGGCATGGCAGATGAGACGTTAAGGTGGAAGTTTTTTCCGTTTTCATTAACGGGTGTCGGTGTTTCGTGAAAGCACCAACTAGTAAATTTATAGATGCGCATTTATGCCCCGGATGGTTCGCTAAGAGGACATGGGGAGTATACTGATTTGGGCGTGAGGCCCTATGTCCAGCTCGAAGGGATCATGTTACTTAACGGCGGTTCGTAGTAGGGGTTACAACCGGTTCGAGAGAGGGAGGGGCTCCAAGTCTCTGATTGAGCATGATGCCAATATCGTGGTGTGTGTGTGATGGGTTTCGTGAGTCTTGAGTCTTCTATCTCGTGGGATGGCTCGCCCTCTCTTTTATAGATGAAGGGAGGGAACGGCCTTACATGCTGCGTAGAGAGAGAGTATGGGCGTGCCGTGTAGAAAAAGAAAGAAGAAAGGACAATGGTGGAGTGGCTCGTCCGCCTTCCTGGGGTCGGGGCGTCCTTCTTCCTTGAGTCGTACGTGATGATCAATGCCTGTCGCCGGTGTGATCGCATCGCCGGAGTGCTTGCCCATGCCTTCACAGTGGACGGTGAGGTTGAATAGTTGATTGGAGTGCTTATAGTATTGTCCGGCATTAATGACGCTGTACGGCACGGGAGTGGGTCGTGACGGATGGGTTATCCGGGTTGTCAATCAGAGAAGGCGATTAGATGTCAAACCATGCCCTGCCTCTGATTAACAGTGGTCAAGAGCCAGACCACGCCCTGCTCTGGTTAATCGTGCCGCTGGCATCAGTCGCCATACCCTGCGCTGAGGAATAGTGCGGTCAAGATGCTTCTGCCCCATACTCCGCACGGGACGCAGACGGAGGAGATACGGCTTGACCGGTCGTCCTGTAGTGACGTTGTAGCCCAGGCGTGGAGCGCAAGCCTCAGGCGGCTTCTTCGCGAAGATGCCCGCGAGGGGTCGTGCGAGCCGGCCTCCCGGGTCTCGACCCTAGGAGTCCTTTGGTCCAGCAGGGGTCGTGCGAGCCGTGCGCCCTAGGGGTCATGCCCTGTCTTCAGGGTCGCACGGCACAGGTCGCCTGCAGGCCTTTGCCGCGGTCCCCTATTGGGCCATCGGGATGCCAGCCCATTAGGTTCGGCCTCTGTTAGACCGTACATGCGCCGTCATTAGCAGCTTACTTAGCTTAATTTAGCCGGGGGCCCAATAGGCCCGTTGTTTGGCCGCCGACAGTAGCCCTCGAGTCCTTGCAGGTGTGGGTCCACGCCTGCAGGGACTTGCCATCGAGGGTCGCTTCGACTTCTCCGGTGGGTGCGCGCGAGCGCACTTGCCGGGTGTAGCCCCCGAGTCCCTGCGGGTGTGGGTCCATGCCTGCAGGGACTTGTTGTCTGGGGTCGACTCGATTTCTCCGGTGGGTGCGCGCGAGCGCACCCGCCGGGTGTAGCCCCCGAGTCTCTGGGGACGTGGGCCACGTCCGTTGAGACTGAAGCGTGTGCTTCGGGGTAGTGGGAGCGCGTCGGTTTCGAGCGTGCGGCCGAACAGTTCGCCCTCGGCCATAATAACGCCTCGGACCGTCGGGCAGCCGATAGGGACGATCGGGGTCTGTCGAGCCGAGCCCGCGCGCCAGGACTTATCTAGGGGAGGCGTAATGGCAGAGCTACGGTTTCGAGCCCTGCGCCCGAGTTAGTGCGGTAGGTGGGCCGAAGGGTTTTGCCGGGGTTACGTGTTACGCCACCCCCTCGCGCCGCGGTCGTAGGGGTCCGTGGGGTCCGTCAGTCCCAAACTTTCCTACAAATAGGAAAAAAGACGGCTTGTACGCGCCGCACAGTGTTTTACGCCCCCCTTGTGCGCCTCCCCGCCATTCTCGATTACGCCGCCGTATTTGTGAGTCTAGATCTGTAGCCAAGGCCAACTGGTCTTCGTCGGTGATTTCATCAGCTGAGATCGATGGGCTCATCCAGCGCGGCCTTCTCCGTGAGGACGACTGGATTCGCCCGGGAGCCGAGGAAGTTCTGGCCTCGGAAGCGGGGTTTGTGGTTTCGTTTCTGGCGTTCCACGAGCGGGGGTTTACGATTCTAGCTCATCCCTTCTTCACCGCGCTCCTCGAGTTCTACCAGATCCCCCTGCACTGTCTGAATCCTAATGGGATTCAGCACATCACGTCGTTTATCACATTGTGTGAGGGGTATCTAGGGATAGATCCCCACTTCGAGCTCTGGCGATATTTCTTCGCTGTTGACTTGCTGAAACGGCGGGTGCAGGGTGAGTCGGAGACGTGGCAGGTTGGGTGTGCTAGTATCCATCTTCGTGGGAACAGGGTGAGAGATTACATTCCCATGAAGATGGTTTCCTCCAACAGTGGCTGGCACGCCAAATGGTTCTACCTGCGGAAATCTGACCCTCCCTTCCCATCGTTTACGATGGACTTACCTGCCGTTCAACCGAAGCGTTGGGGTGAATGGGGCGTCCCGGCGGCGGAAAACAAAAGGCTTTAGGATCACCTTGCCTCCATTGCGATCCTTCGCGAGAGGGGTCTCAATGGTCCGCGGCTGATTGGAGCCTACCACGAGGCGGGTGGCGCCCCCCATGAGGCGGACACTCCGTCCGTTCGAGGTCAACCCGGGCGCTGCGGCTGAGGGGACCACATTGCCCGTGGACATGCCGTCCGACGCGGAAGTCGCTCGGTGGATCAACAAGGCGTTAGAGCTGGCGGTGGGCTCGGTGGAGGGGTGCCCTCCGATGAGACCAGAGAAGGGATTCGTGGAGTTCATAAGTCCTATCTCTTCCCTGTTCCATTGGTGTTTTTGCTTTTTTGCCTTTCAGCATGCTGACTTCGCCCCCTTTTCTGACAGCCTTCCTATATTGTGTTGACGGGCCGCGGGGGCCCCTGCAGCGGGCGGCCAATCGGGCGGAAAACGAGCGCCAACGCAAGACGAAACTGGACGAGAACGTGAAGACAGACAAGCATCAGGCGCGGGAGGAGAAACGGGCTCGGGGCATCGACACCGATACCACCGAGGAGGATGACGATGACGAGGGACGAGGGTGAGCATCTTGGCTTTGATCTTTTTTCGTCGCCCGATTCTTCACCGTGCGTTCTTCTTGCAAGTAAAGGTTCCGACGTCTTCTTCGGGAGGAGTCGATTCCTTCCTCGCATGCCACGTGGGGGCAGGAGCCTCTGAGCCCGAGTGGGCCGGCTCCGGTGCGTTCCAATGCGAGCGCGCCCTAGATCTCGGGTGACGTCGCCGAGTCGTCCGCCGCGCCCTCCAGGGGGGCCCGAGGTCACCGCGCCCGTGGACGTTGCGGAGACGTCGGCGCCTCTGCGCCCGATCGTGTCGGCGGGCTCCTCGCCCGATGTCACGACACAAGCGGGTCGGGCGATTCGTCCCGGCGCGGCCCGGACCTCTTGGGTGCGTCGCCTCGGAGGAGAGGCCCTCTTCGCCGGCTGTTTTCGGGGAGCGCAGGTCGCGGAAGCGTCTACGGCTAGCGCGATCTGATGGCGGTGAGGGACCGATCCCCAGCGTCCTCGGATTCCCAGGTGGGTTTCTTGTGGAGCCGCTTGATCGTTCATTTCCTTGTTTCTCCTGGCGCGCCGCCTGATGAGCTTAACCCTCCTTTGCAGGTGGGTGAGTGCGACGGTGCCGACGGGTGCTAGAAAGACCTTAGCGTCAAGGGGTGGAGCACCGCCGCCAGGAGGTGCACCGGGGGCGAGGCCTCGCGCCCAGGAAAGGCCGGTGATGGTAGCGCGGCGAAGGATGCGGGAGCCACGGCCTCGAGCGCCGCAGTTCCCCCTTTAGCCACACTTCCCCAAGAGCCGCCTTCTTCGGCTTTGGTGCTTGGTCGAGGCCGCCGGCGCCGGGCTGTCGTGGTGCGTGTCCGGGTCCGCCACATCGGGCAGCCTCGGGTCGAGCTCCCGGCGGCGCGAGGGGTGAAACCCTTTGTGCTTGATGACCCAAGTGAGGAAAGGGACTACATGGAGCTGGGAACTCATCTAGGCAGGATCCATGAGCTGCTGCAGCAGGTGGGAACCAGGGTCAGCGAGGGGTCGTCTCGCCTCAAGCTCGTGGAGGCACCGTTTGAGGTAAGTTTGGTTTCTGGTTACGGGCTTGGCACCCTCCTTACAGGCCCTTGGGCCGCTCCTGATGTCCATGTTACTGATGGTTGTTCCTGTCAGTCGGTGATGGCGAGATCCCTTGAGAAGTCCTACTTCCTCCATCATCAGCGATCGTCATGGGAGTCGCTTGTTGCCGGGGCAAGCTCGAGCCAACCTCGAGTGGACGAGGCCGAGAGTCGCGCCGCTCGGGCCGAGAAGGCCTGCGGAGAGCTGGCCGGGCGAGCCAAGGAGGCGGAGGACAAGGCAAAGGAACTGGCGGGGGGAGAAGGAGCGTCTCCTCGTGCGAGAAGTGGTGCTACTGAAGGAGCGAGACACGGCCCGGGAGGAGAGGGTGGCCCTGGACCGTCAGGTGAAAACCCTGCAGGCTAAGGTCGAGGAGGCCAAGAAGTCGCAGGCGGAAGCTGCCTCGCACTCGGCGGGGCTGCCGATCGAGGTGGCCCAGCTGAGGGCCAAGGTTCAGTCCCTCGTGACTCGTGAGTGAGGTGGGCCGTGGCGACAATGAGAAGAACGCGCTGAAATCTAGAGTCGAAGGTTAGTTATTAGATTTGATATGACACTCGTACCTTCAATCGGGTTGCTTTTAACGTCTGTTGTCTGCCGCGCCTCTCGAGCTCGAACGGCTGCTGGATGGGGCAAAGGCGAACTTCGAGGCAGCGTCAATTGAGTACGACCATCTAGCGGGGGTCGCTGAGATTATCTGCAACCAGCTTGGCGCCGGGCAGCCCCCGGGTACCGAGGGGCTGGTGGCCTGCGTGGCCCGAGTGACCGACCGGGTGCACGAGCTCGAGGTGGTGGCCTTCCGCATCGGGGTCAACCGATCCTTCGCCGTCGTCTACTCACATTTTGAGGAGAACG
The DNA here is from genome assembly GCA_015844335.1 of Chrysopogon serrulatus. Taxonomy (NCBI): domain Eukaryota; kingdom Viridiplantae; phylum Streptophyta; class Magnoliopsida; order Poales; family Poaceae; genus Chrysopogon; species Chrysopogon serrulatus. The sequence continues at coordinate 341,852 of JADLZL010007357.1, forward strand.
TGAAGCTTGACGTCCTGTGCGGTGGGTACGTCGGCGGCTGGTCTGAGGGTGAACTGGAGGGTATTGAGGCCCAGGTGGAACCGTTGTCGCGAGCCTTGGCCGACCGCATAGCCGAAAGCGTCCTGCCACGTAGAGGATGATTTAGCTTGTGTTAAGGTTCGGCCGTTGCGTCGAAACATTTTATGTATAGGAGAGACTATTTTTACGCCTTGCTCGGCTGATGAAGTCTGTTGTTGTTTTGTTCGGTTTTTTCTTGTTGTTTCTTAAAGCGCGGGGTCGTGGCCTTAGACCGTAGAGGGGGGTCGGCTTGATTCGGCCATAGTCGTAGAGACGTGGGTCGTCTTGTTGACCCCCGGGGTCCGGTCCGTGTGGCGTGCTGACACCTTCCCCTTTTTATTAAAAGGTTCAAACTCTTGCCTATAGGGGTGAGACCGCGCCTTGGGGTCGCTGCCCTTGGTTCTAAACCTGGTAGACGGTGCCCTGCCCTCGGGGGCGTGGGTTGTCATGCCGGTGTGTTCCGCGGGCTTTGTCCTCAACTTGTGGTCTGACCTTTGAGGCAGGAGTTGAAATTTTGGAGAGTTTTTTTGTTTTTTGTAGGTTTTCACGCGATGTCTATCTCTACCTCTACCAGCCCCCGAGTGACGGCTATCCTCAGGGGTGGGGTCAGGTGTTACTTAGAAAAAAGACAAGGTGAAATAGCAAACATCTCTTTATTCGATAATTGGAAACTTTTTTACATGGTTCGACTATGTACAAGCTTCAAAGGAACTTAGGGATAAAAGTGACGTAGCTGTTCTGTATTCCATGCGTTGGTGAGGACCTCCCCCTTGTGGTTCTTGAGCCTATACGTCCCTGGCCGAAGCACCTGGTGTATGATGAAGGGTCCTTCCCATGGGGGCGATAGCTTGTGGCGGTCCTCGTTGTCCTAGCGTAGGCGTAGCACGAGGTCTCCGACGCTGAAGGTGCGTCCTCGAATGCGCCGGCTGTGGTAGCGTCGGAGAGCTTGCTGGTACTTAGCGGAATGTAACAGAGCGACATCATGGGCCTCGTCCACTTGGTCCAACGCGTCTTCCAGGTGGACGGTATTTCTCCGCTCGGTGTAAGCCTGTACCCTCGGGGCCCCATACTCGAGGTCGGTGGGAAGGACGGCCTCCGCGCCGTAAACCATGAAGAATGGGGTGTACCCCATAGCTCGGCTGGGTGTCATTTGCAGACTCCAGAGCACCGAGAGGAGTTCTTTGACCCATCGCCTCCCAAATTTATTGAGACAGTTGAAGATTCGGGGCTTGAGCCCTTGCAGGATCATTCTGTTCGCGCGCTCAACCTGTCCGTTCGTCCGGGGGTGCGCTACCGCTGCCTAGTCGACTCGGATGTTAAACTCGTCACAGAAGTTGAGGAACTTCTTGCCCGTAACCAGAGTCCCGTTGTCGGTGATGATCGAGTTGGGAACTCTGAACCGGTAGACGATGTTAGTGAAGAAGTGTACAGCCTCCTCGGAGCGTACTCTCGTTATGGGCCACGCCTCGATCCACTTCGAGAATTTGTCGATCGCGACGAGTGCGTACGTGTGTCCCTCGGGTGCCTTTTTCAGTGGTCCGACTAAGTCGAGTCCCAGACTGCGAAGGGCCAGATGATGGGGATAGTTTGGAGCGCCTGGGCAGGCAGGTGTGTCTGCCATGCGTAGAACTGACATCCCTTGCACGAGCGCACCAGGTCTTCAGCGTCCGTCACTGCTGTGGGCCAGTAGAAGCCCTGTTGGTAGGCGTTCCCTACTAGCGTCTTGGGTGCAGAGTGGTGGCCGCAGATTCCTGTGTGGATCTCTCTGAGGAGCTTCTTCCCCTGGAAGATCGGGATGCACTTCATCAGGACGTTCGAGTGTCCCTTTCGATATAGTTCCCCGTGTATGATGACGAAGGACTTAGCGCGTCGCGCGAGCCTTCGAGCCTCGGTCTTATCCGTGGGTAGCGCCTCCCAGATGAGGCAGTCAAGGTACGGGACTCTCCAGTCAGCAGCTCTGTGTCCGCCTCAGATGCCTCGTCGATGGTCCTCGTGACGAAGACCTCTGGAAGAGTTTCTGGATGGGTGAGGAAAGTCCGCGGTCCGTCCCTCGAGGGTCGGATGCTCACCACTAAGGCCTGGGGGCCAGCCCCCGAGGGTTGGGGATCATCCCCAGAGGGTTGGGCGTCAGTCCCCGAGGGTCGGGAGTCGGACCCCGAGGGCTGGGGTTAGCCCCCGAGGGTCGGTAGTCGGCCCCCGAGGGTTGAGGGTCAGCCCCCGAGGGTCGAGCTTCCTCACATGAAGCTAGGTCGGCGGGGCGGACCGTGGGTTTGAGCTAATCACTGGCGTCTTCCCTCCCGGACGCCATCTTGGCGAAGCGTCGTCGGGCCTCGTTATCTCATCGAGGGACGTGAATGAGCTCGAGGCCGCCGAACTTATCGTCCAACCGCCGGACCTGCAGGCAGTATGCGGCCATTTTGGGGTCGTGGCAACTCGACTCTTTCATGACCTGCCCGACGACGAGTTGTGAGTCACCCTTGATTTTCTGGCGGCGGATTCCTAGTTCCGTGGCGATTCGCAGACCGTTCACCATTGCCTCATACTCTGCGACATTGTTGTTGACGGTGGATAGCGTGAGCATTTAATAGTGCAATAAACATGATAAATGGTCAATACACTTGCAAATAGAGAAGTATAGGGTTTTATCTGACAAATTCCACGAGCTTTGGTGAATTATTATTTTGCAAGGATTGTTCCAGAAAACCACGGAAAAGGGCCTAACTATCAAACAAAGTAACGAAACTTGACGCCAACGAAACCCCGCACATTGGACTCAGGAAGGATCTAGAAAACACTAGAACGAAGCGGAGCACAAGCGACCTTGAGGTAGGGCCGGCCGGCCTGGGAAGAGATGCCGGGCGGCCTCCCTCCAAAAGAATCTCCTACGCTCTTCTGGAAGCTTCCTCCACCGCCTTTGAGGGTCAATATCCATCGTACCTTAAGTCGGTTTGATCAAACGGCTGTCGTGCATCCCACCGGACTATAAATATAGGGCCAGACCCCCCCCAGGAAAACCCTAATTCATTCTATCAATTCATTTGGAGAGCTAGAAGCCCTAGGTCAATTAGAGCTCTTGTAATTAGAAAATAGGGAGAGAGGAGAGGAAGAAGTAGAAGAGGAGCCGGCTTGTCGGATCTTCCTCAACTTTGTACCTTTACGGAGACAGTTCATCTTCAAGTTCTTCAGTTGGTAACTCTAAGTCTTCTATTTGATTAAGTTTTATTCTTACTTTGTTTACGGGATCTTAGCTCGTATTGAGTGCTCTAGTTATTGCGCATAGCTAGAGTAGTAATCGTTAGCTTAGACGTGGTGTCTAGGCTAGAGTTTACCTGAGTTTACGCCCAATTCTTACGGTTAGTTGTGGTAGCCTTCAGAGGTGATAGCTTTGTTGGTCTTCGTATTCCATCACGTCGGAGTTGGTGTTTCGTAGAGCTTTTGGCAGCCTTCCCCAACTACCTTCTTCCCAGTCTTATTTGAGAGTTGGAAAGGTACTATTGCTCCAAAGTAGACAAGTATCGTTAGTCTGATTCTTAGTTACCTAGAACACCTTAGATAGCCCCTCTCTACCCATCAAAAACATTTATCTTATCTATCCTTGGACGTTCTTGATTCGTTTCTAGTTCACTTCGCGTTCCTCGTGGAAATTCGATACCTTGGAATACTCGTAGGTGAAAGCTACAGCGGTATCCGTGCGCTTGCGGATTGTCTCTTTGATTATTCTGTGTGCGTTAAATATACCAACAAGCTTTCTGGCGCTGTTGCCGGGGAAAGGTACCTGTTCTGGGATCGAGCCAAGTTCGTCCGTGTATCTTTTATTTTCCTTTTCATTTTTACCACCTTTACCCTATCATATGGATTCCACGCCTATCTTTCAATTTTCGGCTCCAAAGGGTGAGTCGTTGGAGCCTCCACCATCATCACATCCTATACTCACAGATGGCTATGAGCTTCGCCCTGCTTTCATAGCCATGGTTCGGGAGCAATCCTTCTCTAGATTAGAAGACGAAAATCCCTACACCCATCTTAGAGAATTTGAGCAATTGTGTTCTTACTTGAATATTGCTGGCATGACACAAGAGACCATTAAATGGAAATTGTTTTCCCTTTTGGGAAGAGCGAAGCAATGGTATGCTCATACTATCGGAGGAGTGAAAGGAAATTGGGATGAACTTCGAGACAAATTCTGTCTTGCTTTCTTCCCTCTTTCTCGGATCGCCACTCTTCGAATAGAAGTTCTTACCTTTAAACAAAAGGAGAAGGAGACACTAGGAGCAGCTTGGGCTAGGTTCTTAAGTCTTATCAATACCGGCCCAACCCTTCACTTACCAGACCATGTGCTTCTTTACCACTTTCATTTTGGCCTTAACAAGGAAGCTGCTCTACATCTTGACTTATCTTCTGGAGGTTCATTCTCGCACAACACCATGAGTGAGGGAAAAGCTATACTAGAGAAAATCCTTGAAAACACCCCTTACACTGGCATCTTTGATGAATTCCCTAAAGAAGAAGTCAAGTCAAGCCCCGACCAACAAGAGGAATTAGACACAACTGAATCTGAAATTCTTTCAAATCCTATAGATGATATGGTTGTCAAAGAACCTCCAACTGTGGAAACACAACATAGTCTAGAAGATGATGAACCTCAACCTTCCACGTTCCCTTTTGAAATTGAGGATGGTCTTTTTGAAGATTTTGGCAATGCTTTGAATTTACCTGTTCAAGTGAAGACTCAAGCACACTCTATGTGTTTTGAGGATGATGATGGCCCAAATAATGATTCTTTCCTTATGGAACATATTAAAGGATTATCGGCCATCATGAGTCATGAGTGGTTCATGAGTCATGAGTGGTTGGCAGAAGCGGAGTTATCCAATGAGGTAGCCTGAATCAATGCTCCCTCAGACGTTATCACTTGCATCCTTAAGGGAACCACTATAAAGGGCTACTACAGTCCAACCGTTGGGATGAATATCATTTCAAAGGCGTTAGCTGAACAACTTTTCCCCAACGAGTTCTTGATCCCATCTCATAAGCTTTTACAAATTCCTTCTGGAGTTACTCTTGAAAGTTATGGGGTCATAAGGTCCATTCCATTACGAGTGCAAAGTTCTGAGTATCGTCTAGATTTTCATATCTTTGACACCTCAGACACATCCATCTTGATTGGTGTACCTTTTGGGACACTCTTTCAAGAAAGACCAAATCAGGGTCTCTTAGATGTAAAACTAGGAAGTTCTCCTATCACCATCTCGCTTGCATGCTCAAATAATGCAATAGTGGAACCCAAGCCTGAACCAGACCCTGTTGAGGAAGTCTTAATGGTATCCTTAGAAGACATGGCCCAACCAACTCTTGATGATGAACACTTTATTCAAGAGGAGGAAGAGTTGGCAAAGCCTGTTAAGATAGAGGAAATAGAGGAGCCATCACAACTCTCTGTTGAGCTAAAACCTCTTCCTTCTGGCTTAAAATATGTCTTTCTTAATAATAATCGAGAAACTCCTGTGATCATAAGTGATAAACTTTCTGAAGAAGAAACACATCAACTTGTCACTGTCTTAGAAAGACATAAATCAGCCATAGGCTACTCACTCCAAGACCTCAAGGGAATTAGTCCCATTCTCTGTACTCATCGTATTCCCATCGATCCTGATTCTTCACCATCGAGGGAACCACAAAGGAGACTTAACAATGCAATGCGAGAAGTTGTTAAGAAAGAGGTCCTCAAACTCTTGCACGCTGGGATTATTTATCCCGTACCTCATAGTGAGTGGGTTAGCCCTGTCCAAGTTGTGCCAAAGAAAAGAGGAATGACGGTCGTTAGGAATGAGAAGAATGAGCTCATCCCTCAACGTACTGTCACTGGGTGGCGTATGTGCATTGACTACCGGAAACTTAATAAGGCTACAAAGAAAGATCACTTCCCGTTACCCTTCATTGATGAAATGTTGGAACGGCTTGCAAATCACTCTTTCTTTTGTTTCCTTGATGGGTATTCCGGATATCATCAAATCCCAATCCACCTAGATGACCAAAGTAACACCACTTTCACATGTCCATATGGAACTTATGCATATCGGCGAATGTCATTTGGGCTGTGTAATGCTCCACCTTCGTTTCAACAGTGCATGATGTCTATTTTCTCTGATATGATCGAGAAAATCATGGAGGTGTTCATGGATGATTTTACCGTCTATGGCAAAACCTTCGATGAATGTTTAGAGAATTTAGACATGGTCTTACAACGGTGTGAAGAAAAGCACTTAGTCCTGAATTGGGAAAAATGCCATTTTATGGTTCGAGAAGGAATAGTGCTAGGACACAAGGTGTCCGAACGTGGGATAGAAGTGGATAGAGCAAAGATTGAAGTTATTGAACAACTTCCACCTCCCACAAATGTGAGAGGCATTCGCAGCTTTCTAGGCCACCCAGGGTTCTATAGGCGTTTCATTAAAAACTTTTCTCAAATCGCTAGACCCCTGACTAGCCTTCTAGCCAAAGATGTACCTTTCATTTTTAATACTGAGTGCCTTGAAGCCTTTGAAATTCTTAAGAGGGCACTCATCTCAGCTCCAATAATCCAACCACCTGATGGGAGTCTACACTTTGAGATCATGTGTGATGCTAGTGACTTTGCAGTTGGTGCTGTTTTAAGACAAACCAAAGATAAGAAACATTACGCTATATCCTATGCTAGCAAAACCTTGTCTGGGCCACAGCTTAATTATGCTACTACTGAAAAGGAGATGTTAGCAGTGGTCTTTGCAATAAACAAGTTTAGATCTTACTTAGTAGGAGCAAAGGTAATAATATACATGGATCATGCTGCACTTAAATACCTCCTCACTAAGAAAGATGCTAAGCCACGATTAATCCGATGGATTCTTCTGCTCCAAGAATTTGATATAGAAATTAGAGATAAGAAAGGAGTAGAAAATTCAGTAGCTGACCACTTATCTAGACTTCAATATAAAGACACATATGAGCTACCTATTAATGACTATCTAAGGGATGACACGCTCCTCGCGGTAACGGACTCCGATCCTTTGTACGCAAATATTGTCAACTATATGGTTGCAGGTTATGTTCCACCAGGGGAAGACAAGAGGAAGCTCAAGTATGAAAGTCGTATCCACTTGTGGGACGATCCATATCTTTATAGGGTCTGTGCCGATGGGCTGCTACGGAGGTGTGTCCCAATAGTTGAAGGCATGAAAATTATTGAGAGATGTCATACATCACCCTATGGAGGACATTATGGAGCATTCCAAACACATGCTAAGATTTGGCAAAGCGGATTCTTCTGGCCAACGATGTATCAAGATACAAAGGAGTTTGTTAGAAGATGTCTCAGATGCCAGAAACATGGAAACATCAATACTCGGGATGCTATGCCACTCACGAACAACCTTCAAGTGGAATTGTTTGATGTCTGGGGAATTGATTTCATGGGACCACTCCCAAAGTTAGGAGATGCAGAATACATCTTGGTGGCGGTTGACTATGTATCCAAATGGGTAGAAGCATTACCATGTCAAGCTGCCGACTCCAAACACTCTAAGAAGATGTTCAACGAAGTAATATTTCCACGATTCGGAATGCCTAGATTAGTCATAAGTGATGGGGGACCACATTTCATTGATAAGAGATTCCGACAGTTCTTAGCAGAAAATGGAGTCAAACACAATATCGCAACTCCATACCATCCCCAAACAAGTGGTCAAGCTGAAACATCAAATAAGCAAATCAAGAACATTCTACAAAAGACCGTGGATGAGATGGGCAAGAAGTGGAAGTACAAGCTTTTTGATGCACTATGGGCCTACCGAACTGCATACAAGACACCCATAGGCATGACACCTTATCAGCTGGTATATGGTAAAACATGCCACTTGCCTGTTGAATTGAAATTCAAAGCTCACTGGGCAATCAAGAAATGGAACATGGATATCCATCTTGCTGGCAGGAATCGTCAAATGCAAATATCTGAGCTGGAAGAATCGAGAGAGAAGGCTTATCACAACTCCAAGATTTATAAAGAAAGAACAAAAAGATGGCATGATAAGAGAATCAAACACAAGGAGTTTAAGCCTGGAGATAAAGTCTTGCTATTTAATTCAAGAGTAAAGCTCTTTGGCCATGGAAAACTTCAAAGCAAATGGGAAGGACCATTCAAGGTAGTTGAAACCTCATCTCATGGTGCCATTACAATTCAAGATGACTCAGGTAACATCTTCAAGGTAAATGGCCAACGTTTAAAAATATTCCTTAAAACTAAAAATTTAGAAGAGATAGACATGATTGAATTTCTACAATTTAATGATCCTATCTAAAAAAAAAGATTCAATCATCAAGACTCGGACAACTAAAACTTATATGCCTAACACTTAATTTATTCCACGAGTTTTGTGTCTATTTGAGTTTTGCAGGATTTAGAAGTTTAAGATGAATGAATAAAGCCTAAGCAAACAACTAGCTTGGGGGAGGGCATCCCCTAGTTATCAGGTAAGTATACCTATACGATTATTAAGTCGATTTTATAGTCATAAAATACGAAAAATATGTGGGCACATGAAGGTCCACGTCTGTTGAGTCTTTTGTGAGTCCATTAGTCTAAAAGAAATAAAAAGATGAATAATAACAAAGATACTTTAGCTATTTATTAAGGTGTGATCATAGAGTGTGTCTAGTTTAAGAGTCAACTGAAGAACAATAAAATTTTGTCTTGGAGATGATGAATAGTTGCTCTGTCGTAATTCCTTTCAAGTACCTAGTTTTCAACCTTAAATTCTCCCGAGTTTTGGATATGACTGTTTTGATATAAGGATTTACTCTGAACCTGAAACTTGTGGAGGCATATGCTTAAGCTAAGTCTAGGTGATTGAGGGATACGATATGAGAAAGTCTGAGCTGCTATTTATCTTATTCCTAGCTATACTAAGTTCTAGAGATTTATCTTTTGAAAACTCTAAAATCTTACATGATGAGCTCTTGTATGACAAAGTTTGAATTCCTACTAAAGCCATATATGATATACATTTAGAATAGGAAAACTTTTGTTCAATTATGCTGCTTGCTTTACATTGAGTTCAGTCAACCTTTGTTGTATACCTTATGAGAGTCTTGTCATGCTTTTAAAATCAAGATCACTTTCACACTCCACCTACATATGCATTGCTCCTACTCTAGGAGTAAGCGCAATCATTATTCCACTTTTATCTAGATCCACCTTAAAAATATTTTTCTCCTACACTAGGAGTAAACACCCCAAAAAATATACCCTATAGGACAACCCCTGTTAAATGCTCTAAGTTCTTACTATTATCTCTCCAATCATTTATTGTATTCAAAGGATGCATGTGGCTATGCAAAAGAAAAGGGAGTTAAAAAAATGGACAAGTGTCCATGCAATTAAAATAGTAGGTATTTAGATTCTCGCCTCTCTAAAAGAAAAAAAAGAAAAAGAATAAAGATAGCCCATGTTTTTCTGTGAATGTTCTAAGTCCAAAAACGAGAGAGATTTATTTTTCAAAGAGCAAAAGTAGAATTAGGTTTAGCCACCATATATTCACCTATCCACCATATTCCATACACATGCACATCTTGGTTTGTATGACTTGACTCTCTTTGGATCCATTGTTTGACTTTACAATATATGCATTGCAAGTATGCTCATCCTTGTTTTAATGCCACTCCTATAAACTCCACTATAATCCTTAGCTGTAGGAAGGCATGACAATATCAATGCCTCAAGTGAGATCTATAAATACCACATACAATAAGAGACTTGAGGGTGTCATACAATTAAGCTCTGAGTTTTATTTCGAAACTTATAAAAACTCCGGAATATTGGTTGAGTGAAGAATTTGAGACATAGTGCTTCACTTGATTGTTCTATCTTTCAATTACTCAAGACCCACGCGAAAGTTGAAAAGCTCCATAGTTAAAGGTAAAATGGGTAAGTTTAAAAGTTAGAGCAGTTTTGTCTAATTCAGAGGAGAATTTCTGTTTGAAGGCATGTGTACTTTTGAGGTGTGAAAGCATTGTAGCAACTCCTGATCCAAGTTTAGTAGTTAGGCTTTGCTAAGGGACTAGCAAAGGGTAAGCTTGGGGGAGCTTGTTGACGGTGGATAGCGTGAGCATTTAATAGTGCAATAAACATGATAAATGGTCAATACACTTGCAAATAGAGTAGTATAGGGTTTTATCTGACAAATTCCATGAGCTTTGGTGAATTATTATTTTGCAGGGATTGTTCTAGAAAACCACGGAAAAGGGCCTAACTATCAAACGGAGTAACGAAACTTGACGCCAACGAAACCCCACACATTGGACTCAGGAAGGATCTAGAAAACACTAGAACGAAGCAGAGCGCAAGCAGCCTTGAGGTGGGGCCGGCCGGCCTGGGAAGAGATGCCGGGCGGCCTCCCCCCAAAAGAATCTCCTACGCTCTTATGGAAGCTTCCTCCACCGCCTTTGAGGGTCAATATCCACCGTACCTTCAGTCGGTTTGATCAAACGGCTGTCTTGCATCCCACCGGACTATAAATATAGGGCCAGACTCCCCCCAGGAAAACCCTAATTCATTCTATCAATTCATTTGGAGAGCTAGAAGCCCTAGCTCAATTAGAGCTCTTGTAATTAGAAAATAGGGAGAGAGGAGAGGAAGAAGTAGAAGAGGAGCCGGCTTGTTGGATCTTCCTCAACTTTGTACCTCTACGGAGACAGTTCATCTTCAAGTTCTTCAGTTGGTAACTCTAAGTCTTCTATTTGATTAAGTTTTATTCTTACTTTACTTTGTTTACGGGATCTTAGCTCGTATTGAGTGCTCTAGTTATTGCGCATAGCTAGAGTAGTAATCGTTAGCTTAGACGTGGTGTCTAGGCTAGAGTTTACCTGAGTTTGCGCCCAATTCTTACGGTTAGTTATGGTAGCCTTCAGAGGTGACAGCTTTGTTGGCCTTCATATTCCATCACGTTGGAGTTGGTGTTTCGTAGAGCTTTTGGCAGCCTTCCCCAACTACCTTCTTCCCAGTCTTATTCGAGAGTTGGAAAGGTACTGTTGCTCCAAAGTAGACAAGTATCATAAGTCTGATTCTTAGTTACCTAGAACACCTTAGATAGCCCCTCTCTACCCATTAAAAATATTTATCTTATCTATCCTTAGACGTTCTTGATTCGTTTCTAGTTCACTTCACGTTCCTCGTGGAAATTCGATACCTTGGAATACTCGTAGGTGAAAGCTACAGCGGTATCCGTGCACTTGCGGATTATCTCTTTGATTATTCTGTGTGCGTTAAATATACCAACAGTTGTTAGAAGCTGGGAAATGTAATCGAATGGTGTACCTCAACCATACTCCGAGCGGCGAAATGAAGACGAGTCCAGCCCCCGCGCCTTTCTTCATCTGCGAGCCGTCGAAGTACACCGTCGAAGTACATCATCCAGTACTCCTGCGCCACAGAGGCCGGGGGAAGCTGAACCTCCGTCCATTCTGCGACGAAATCCGCCAGGACCTGAGATTTGATAGCGGTTCGTGGTAGATAGGTGATGTCGTGCCCCATTAGCTCGAGGGCCCACTTCGCGATACGCCTTGTCGCCTCGGGGCTCTAGATGACCTCCCCGAGTGGGAACGAAGATACGACGGTGATTTTATGGGAGTCGAAGTAGTGCCTGAGTTTTCGCCGAGCAATGAGTACCGCGTAGAGGAGTTTTTGGATTTGAGGGTAACGGGTCTTGGTCGGAGAAAGCACTTCATTGATGAAGTACACCGGTCTCTGTACCTTGAGGGCGTGACCCTCCTCTTCCCTTTCCACCACAACAGCGGCGCCGACCACTTGGGTCGTGGCTGCCAGATACAGTAGAAGGGGTTCTCCCTTGTTCAGGGGGGTCAGGACGGGTGGACTAGAGAGGAGACGTTTCAACCCGTCGAGGGCCTCCTGAGCCTCGGGTGTCCACTCAAAGCCGTCAGACTTCTTTAGAAGTTTATAGAGGGGTAGGCCTCGTTTGTCGAGGCGCGAGATAAAATGGCTGAGGGCCGCTAGGCACCCCATGACGTGCTGTACCCCTTTAATGTTTTGTATCGGCCCTAGCTTGGTGATGGCCTTGATCTTGTCGGGGTTGGCTTCGATGCCGCGCTAGGAGACGATGAATAAGGTTGATGAATAAGGTTGCCTCCTAGTCTGATTCTTTCATTGGGATCTGGTGGTAGCCCGAGTTGGCATCGAGAAAGGAGAGGGTTTCGCATCTTGAGGTCGAATCAACTATTTGATCTATACGCGGCAAAGGGTGCGGATCCATCGGACACGCTTTATTAAGACCAGTATAATCGACACATATTCTCCATTTATCATTTTTCTTTTTTACAAGAATGGGGTTTGCTAGCCACTCGGGATGGTGCACCTCCCAGATGAATCCGGCCGCCAAGAGCCCCTTGAGCTCCTCACCGATGACTTTACGCCCCACGTCGTCGAAGCACCGCAGTCGCTGCCTCATCGGCTTGTAGCCGGCCTTGATCCATAAGGCGTGCTCGGCGACATCCCTTGAAAACCCCAGCATGTCCGAGGGTTTCCACGTGAATATTCGCTGATTCGCGCGGAGGAAGTCGACGAGCGCGCTTTCCTGTTTGGGGGAGAGGGACGCGCTGATGCACACCATCCTTCCATCGGAGCTGCTGGGGTCGAGGGGCACCTGCTTGGTGTCCTTGTCAGGCTTGAAGTTTGCCCCGGTGGGTCTCTTGGCGTCGGGGAGGTCCTCGTCCTCCGCCAGGCTGTGGAGGAGGTAAAGCTCCTCTGAGTTGATGATGGTGTCAGCCAGGTCACAGCTCTGCATCTCGCACTCGTAAGATTGTTGCACCGACGAGCTAACCGTGATCACCCCCTTGGGGCCTGGCATCTTCAGCTTGAGGTAGGTGTAGTTCAGGATAGCCATGAACTTCGCGTAACATGGCCGGCCCAACACTGCGTGGTAGGTTCCGTGGAATCTAACCACCTCGAAGGTGATGGTCTCCTTCCGGAAGTTGAGCGGCGTGCCGAACGTGACCGGGAGGTCGATTTGCCCCAATGGTTGCGCCTGCTTTCTAGGCACGACGCCGTGGAATGGGGCCCGTTAGGGTGCATCCGGGAGTGGCTGATCCCCATCGCGTCTAGGGTCTCGACGTAGAGGATGTTGAGGCCACTGTCGCCGTCCATGAGGACCTTCGAAAGGCGCTTATTGGCGATGATGAGGCTGACGACGAGGGGGTAGCGCCCGGGCTGCGGCATGAAGTCCGGGTGGTCGGAGCGGTCGAAGGTGATGGGGGTGTTGGCCCACCGGCGAAAGGTGGGAGTCACCGGCTCGGCATGGTAGACTTCGCGCCGCTCGAGCTTCTGAGCCCTCTTCGACGCGTAACTCTCCGGCCCACCGAAGATCATGAAGCAGTCGTAGTTGGCCGGGAAGACTTCGTCGCTGCCTTGCTCCTCCCCTCTGGTGTTGTCCACTAGGGGTCGGGCTGCTTCTTCTTCTTCTCCGCCTTCTTGGCTTCTTCGAGCAGGAACTTTTTCATGGTTCCACAGTCCTTGAGGAGGTGGTCGACCTTGTAGGCGTGGTTGGTGCAGGGCTCATTGAGCTTCTTCTCGAAGAAGTTCGGCGCCTCCTTGGTGGTGGCCTTTTTGCCCTTCGGTTCAGCGGCGGCGACGAACTCTGTCTCTCGTCGCTGCTTCCCCTTCTTCTTCTTCGAGACGCGGTTGGAGGGGCCTTCGCTGGCTCCTTCTTCTCGCCTGCCCTTGCCCTTCGGGTGATCGAAGATAGCCCCGACCGCGTCCTCTCCGGAGGCGAAGCTGGTGGCGATGCCGAGCAGCTCCTTCGTGGAGCGTGGCTGATTTCTTTCTAGCTCATGCACCAAGTTCTTGTTGGTGGTTCCCAAGAGGAAGGCGCTGATAACGTCTGCATCCACCACGTGGGAGAGCTCAGTGCATTGCCGGGGGAACCGCTTGATGTAGTATCTCAGGGACTCGCCGGGCTCCTATGTGCAGCTGCGCAGATCCCAGGGGTTACCTGGTTGGGTATAGGTCCCCTGGAAGTGCTCGACGAAGATCTCCTTGAGATCCCCCATGAGTTGATCGAGTCATGTCGGTGAGGTAGAGCAGGAGGTTCCGGATGATGAAGGCCTCATTGTCCGCTCCCCCGGCCAAATAGGCTAGGCGGTAATCCTCTAGCCAGATCCCGGGGTTTGTCTCCCTAGAATATTTCGTGATGTTTGAGGGCGCACAGTAACACTGGGGAACCGGTGCGTTGAGGATGTTTCGGCTGAAGGCCCAAGGTCCGGCGGGAGGTGGAACGTCTCTAAGGTCGTGGTCCCGACGTCGCGGCTCGCTTGGGCTCACGCGCCGGTCGTGCCGAGGGTTGTAGCAACCGCCGTGACGCGGGTTGTAGTCAAAGGCGTGACCGAAGCGCTCCCGATCCCTCTCGTTCCGCCGTCGTGCGCCGAGGACGGCCCGGCGTCACGGATCGGCCCCAGCCGTTCTTGCGCGGGAGGGACGTCAGAGCTCCGAACCGAAATTCGGGCTGATGAAGCCCCGGCCCGAGGGTGGGACGATGCCTGACGACTCGGGGTCAGCTCGTGCCGTCATGACATCGAGCTCTCCGCCTGCTGCTTTGTGCCACGAGGTTGAGCAGCTCTTGGATGTCCCGTTGGGCCTTCCGCTCCTCCGGGGTGGCTGGCTCGGGGAGCCGCTGTAGGAGCGCCGTGGCCACCGCGATGTTCTGGCTAGCCCGGGGGAAGAACGGTGTTTGACCCGTGTCTTCTTGGATACGGCGATGGACGTCGCGAGCGTGAGCCCGTGCATTTCCTGCCAGCCCCGCGCGGCGTACGCCTTCGCAACGTGGGTTTGCTGCCTTTCGTTGGGCTCGTGTCCTGCAAACGACAGGTTGCCCCCCGGGGCTAGAGCTGGCTCGGCAGGGTCATATTCGCCGGCGTAGCCATGATCCTGACCCTGCGACTACTCTACCACCCCGTGGTCTTGGTGATCGTGTGGCGGGGTCGCCTGAGGGGTAACCTCCTGAATTCTGGGTCTTGTTCCTCAGGTTCCTCCTCAATGTCGGCCATGTAGCACTCGCGGGATGGATGAGTGCTCCCTCCGGTGGAGGCTGAGTCCAAGACCTCGCTGGAGTCGTCGGACGACAGGATATCCTGAACCGAGTCTCGGCCGAAGTCTGCCATCCTGACGAACTCAACTTCGCCGCGTGCCACCCGGGTATCCCCGGAATCGGGCTACCGAAAGTCGTGGCGGCGTTGCGAAGGCCAAAAGGGAATCCCCTCGACGCCGGTGGATCGCGGAGCAGCACTTGCCCACGGTGTCGTGCCGTCATCTTCGCGATGCAGCTGAAGAGGGCTTGCCTGTCCGTTGCTGGAACAGCAGGACCGTTGTCTGGGGTTCGCTCCCCGGGCAAAGTCAGACGGAGGCTCTCGATGGCCTCTGTGGTGGTGCAGACGTCAGGGAGGGGAGGAGGGGTCGAGACCCTCCGTAGCGTCCCCTCCTCGGTGACGACAAAGTCTAGTCTCCTGAAGCGTACGAGCACTCCGGGGGCCCAGGGCACAGCGTGGCTTCCCATCCGGAGCCTTTGTTGGGAGACGAAATGCGCAAGGCCCCTACCTGGCACGCCAACTATCGGTGTTTCATGAAAGCACCAACTAGTAAATTTATAGATGCGCGTTTATGCCCGGATGGTTCGCTAAGAGGACACGGGGAGTATACTGGTTCGGGTGTAAGGCCCTACATCCAGTTTGAAGGGATTGTGTTACTTCGCGGCGGTTCGTTGTAGGGGTTACAGTCGGTTCGAGAGAGGGAGGGGCTCCCAAGTCTCTGATTGAGCGTGATGCCAATATCGTGATGTGTGTGTGATGGGTTTCATGAGTCTTGAGTCTTCTATCTCGTGGGATGGCTCGCCCTCCCTTTTATAGATGAAGGGAGGGAACGGCCTTACATGCTGCGTAGAGAGAGAGTATGGGCGTGCCGTGCAGAAAAAGAAAGAAGAAAAGACAATGGTGGAGTGGCTCGTCCGCCTTCCTGGGGTCGGGGCGTCCTTCTTCCTTGCGTCGTACATGATGATCAATGCATGTCACTGGTGTGGTCGCGTCGCTGGAGTGCTTGCCCATGCCTTCATAGTGGACGGTGATGTTGAATAGTTGATTGGAGTGCTTATAGTATTGTCCGGCGTTAATGACGCCGTACGGCACGGGAGTGGGTCGTGACGGATGGGTTATCCAGGCTATCAATCGGAGGAGGCGATTAGACGTTGAACCATCCCCTGCCTCTGATTAACAGTGTGGTCAAGAGCCAGACCAAGCCCTGCTCTGGTTAATAGTGCCACTGGCATCAGTCACCATACCCTGCGCTGATGAACAGTGCGGTCAAGATGCTTCTGCCCCATACTCCGTGTAACAGAACCGACCAAATTATAAGAGCACAAGCGCAGAAACAATCGCCGAAGCAAGTATTTTCGCTCTTGAGCCCATATAATCCCGGTAGTCCGGAAATCTCGACGGATTTCAAACCAGCAACATACAAGCCAAGATCGAACGCAATCCAACATAACTTACCATTCGTTACATCAGAGTTCACAAATAAGTTCGCAAGTAGCATCACATACCGAAGTACTTAGTTATTACAACACAAGTTTAGAAGTAGCAGAAACAACATAGTTTTGAAACCATCAGAGTACACCCACACTTAGTTCAAATACATGCCAGGTTCATAGTTCTTCCCACAAAAGCACATGATAAGATAACAGAGTTGATCTTTGCCCGAGATCTAGTCATCATCCCCAGTGGGGTGAAGACATACCTTGCAGAAGCCATTATAGAGTATATCATCTGCAACAAGAGGGAATAAACCCTGAGTACAAGAATGTACTCAGCTAGACTTACCCGTCATAAACCAGAAATAAAAGACACCAAGGATTATGTAAGGCTTACTTTGGTGGAGCTGGCTTGACTCATTTTGCATAAAGGCATATGTAGCATTAGAGGAACATGTTATTATACTGGCAGCAGCTTAAATCATTTTAGCCTACCAACTAAGTGAGCACCTGTACTAAACAATCACTTTATTATAACAAACATTAATAACCATATCCAGTTTAGTACAGCTTTCATCAAGATCATCATCAATATTAGAACCATCATTATTTAATGAATTCTACGGTGCCGGATGCTTAGTCAAGTTCTCACTATCCGGGAGAGACGGCGATTCGAATCGATTCCAACTGAGCTCAGGGGGTATTCTCAACACACACTGAGATAGACCTAGCTAGGGTCGTCTCAGGTAACCCTTGGTACAACTCAGGCGCGGGCCCGGTTCTCGCGTCGGCAAAACTGGAAAGACGGTAGCCAGGATGTCCAAGCCATGCTAACCCAAGGACGACGCCAGGATCAGTTAGACATGCTTGCCCTTGGTCTAGTATGCCGCTTCCCGCGAATTGCCCAACCGCCCCCGGTGTTCCCGTCTTGAGTTGAGCTACTCGGCTTCACGGTCAGACACTCGGGTCCGGCCAAGTATGTGTTGGGCTGCTTTCAACATGGCCAAGTGCGTACAACGCTTACAGTCCTTAAGCGACTCAGACAGGGTCCACTGTCCCTGCCCGGTCTTCTTTTAATTTAACACATGGTTCATTTCCACGATAGCACATATAGCCAACCGTGACCAGAGAACTAACCACCTATAGCTCGCGGATGACAGGAGATCACCCGACTTCTACCGGTCTAAGCATGGCTAAGCATTTGCATCGATCCTAACCTAAGACATAGGATTCAGGGTATAATATATATATTGGACAAGGATAGGATAAATGCAGCAAGTATTTCCAATCAATTCCTATACTTAATGCAATAAACAACATAAAGTACTCAATTGCATTTATAAAAGATGGGAGACTTAAAATGCTCCGGGGCTTGCCTTTCACAAAGGTGGATGGCTCGTGGTTAGGGCACTCAGTTAGCTCTTCTTCTTCGACGGAGTTGCTTTCGCCGGCGGGTCCCTCCTGCTCCTCCTCCTCCAGGTGCGCCTGGTCCAGGCTCCCGAATTCCAGCAGCGCCACCCCCTTCGGCGAACCTATTGAATGCACTGCATAAATGAGCATAATGAATGCAAATGGTGATCATGTAAGAGAATGAATATTAGCAACAATAATAAACCCTCCACCTAGGGTGATGACTCTATTCAAATCACTTTAATTTACAGAGTAGGTGCATATCTCCTCTCCAAACAAGATTAAACACTCACCAAGCAAATCAAGGTATAACTTTTCATCATCAGTTAAGGACATACAACCTGCACCTAATCACTTGTATTAATTAGCAAAGCATCTACAAGATAAAACTTCACATACAAGGACAAGCAATCACTTGTAAACCAATTCAACATTTCTGACCTACAAATAGCAGCTGAAAGAAACAACTGTAACTAGAATTATATAAATCCAAATGACTTGCAAGAAGACATTCTGGAAAGCTTATGAAATTGTCTACAACTCTTATTTAGACATCACAGACAGATTCACAAATTAAAAAGGTCAAACAAACAGATTTCCCAGATCTGTCCAGAGATCCCAGAGTTCTGGAACCTAACCAGATATAGCTATCTCTCATAATCTACTTAACCAATTGCTCTCAAATTTTAACAACAACTAGATAATGAAATTATCTACCCGTTTGCTATAGATCACCAAGCCAGAAAACATCATCTAAAGCATGCAAAACCAAAAGTGCTACAAACTGTCCAGAAAAGTTTAAATTGGAGAATTAATTATTTACTCATGTTCAAACTTGCCATTTAAGCTCACCCAACTTAATCAACAGTTAAAGCATGACTAATGATCAATAGAAAACCTAACAAGCCACTCAAAAACATTAATTAAAACACCCTTTTCATTTAATCCCATCATTTAAGGGCACAAATGAGCACATAGTAAAAGTACCCAGAAAAATCTACAAAAATTACAGTGGAGTACTCATAGCTCAAATAGACTACAGTTCAAATTTCACATTAAAATTCTAAGTAGAACTTACTGTAGAAAAAGAACAAGCTACACAAGCTGAAAAGATGATAATTCACAAATCTATTTGAAAAGTATCAAACAACAGATTTCATAATTTTCTTCTCATCAACATATCACAATTATACAGTGTACCAATTTTTACCTCAATAACATGTCTATAGGAAACATGATAAATATATCACAAAGCAAGGCATGAAATCAACTTATTTAGCAAACTGCCATGCAAAACATGTTCACATGACAATCATTATTTTTCCTAGATAGAGCATGTCCAAACAAAGCAAATCCCACTGGTTTCACATTTTTAGCACCAATTTATAATTAGTTATGCATTTAACAAATTTCCAAGGCATAGAACAAAATAAATAGATCAAACAAAATCTACTACAGAACATGCCAAGTTTCATATTTTTATAAAAAACTAGACCTACAGAGGAATCCAACAAAATTGGAATCACACCATTTGGACACTCTTAGCTCCAGATATGAATTAATGAAGATCTAAGCATTTTCTGGAAAAGAATAAAACAAAACAAAATTGAAAACCCTAATCAACAGCTTGGTGCACCCGGTCCATGCACCCAGAGGTGCTGACCGACGGGCCCCAGTGACCAGTGGCCCCACCAGTCAGAGAAACAGAGGGAGGGGCGGCCGGTCAACAGGCGAGAGCTCGCCGTCGGCGAGGTTGCCGGCGGCGAGACCACCACCGTTGGACTCCTCTCATCGCTGCGCACCCAACAAGGTAGGTTAAGGTGGGGTGCTAGGCTTCTAAGCACGGCGGCGGCGGCAATGGCGGCTCGGCGGCGGGCTTCGGCGGCGTGCTCGCCAAAGAAGGCCACGGCGGCGTGTGCCGAGCCGCGGCGAAGCTTCTACGGCACTAGGCGAAACCCTAGAATGGTTTTTGGGTGCTTGCGGAGCACCGGACGAGGGCCGGCCACGGCGGCGACGACGACGCGACAAGAACGGCGGCGCCCGGCCGTGTTCGGTGAGGTGGCTGCAAGGGAGGGCTCGACGTGTCTGCGTCACGGGCTTCCTAGACCTAAGGAGAAGAGAAAACAAGGGAGAGACGGGATGGAGCAAGCCCAGAGAAGCTCGAACACGTCGAGCTCGAGCTCGGTGGCGCCAATGGCGGTCATGGCGGCGTTCCTGGCCCGTGGGCTCTCACCTATCAATGGCGGTCGATGGAGCTAGGTCGTGGGCCAAGAGGGAGCCATGGCGGACCTACGGTACGGAGGAATTGGACGGAGGTATTGTAGTGGCCGCGAATTTGGTGATACGGCGGCGGTGGCACCCCTGCTGCGCTTCCGCCTGGGAAGAAGGAGAGGGAGGAAGCAGCGCGAGCGAAAGGGAAATGGGAGGGAGAGGAAGCAGAGCCACGCGCCCTCCTCTTCCCATTCTGCACGGACTCTCGAGGTGGCCAGCAGTGGGCGGGCGTGCACGCCACGCGGCGACGCTGTCCTGTGCACGGTCAGCCACTGAACCCACGCCAACTGAATTCAAACTTGTTTGAATCGACTGAAACTGTGAACTTCGGCCCCTTCAAACTCCAAATCTAAGCCGAGTTAGAGTAAAGTTCAGTAATACAACTTTTAGTTTGATAGAAGATCTATGACTTTGGTTACACTCACTTGAGCTGGTTCGGCCTAGATTTGAAATTACAGAGCTGCAACTTGCCCTAAAAACAAACTGAAAACCTGTTTAGGACTTAGCCAAAAATTCAGAGATATTTCAGCACTGATTTTTACATAGATGTGCATTTTTGAGTGTCTTGTGCACATTTTCAGAGCTTGAGCCTTAAATAAAGTTTGTTCCCTACTAAATTATCTACAACTTTTATTTAGGACTCATTGACATGCAAAGCTTCTAGCTTGCACTTTTGAAAAGGTCAATGCAATCAGCTCTAGAGGGCACTCTAAGTCAAACTAGCATTTAGAGACTGCATTAGGCAAAGTAATCAACACCAACATTGTTCCATTAAGTGCCCTAAACATCATTGAACTACTGTAGAGCACATTTAGCAACAATTCAGGTAATGACCTAGTATCAAGCAAGCAAGGCAAGCACAAAATGATCCATTCATGAGCACAAACATAGAACTTGCATAATGACTTCTCATACACATGCATATATGAGATGATGATGATGCTTATGGCCAGTTAATGCAGGTGTTTTAGTGAGCCCAACACCAGAGGTGTTACAGCCCTCCCCCCTTAAAGGAATCTCGTCCCGAGATTAGGTTCACGTACCATTGTGCGGCAAACGTAGGATACATTTCTCTCAGATAGTCTTCTCTTTCCCAAGTAGCATCTCAATCACTCTTATTGTTCCAAGTAACTTTATGGAATCGAATCACTCGGTTACGTGTAACTCTTTCTTTAGTATCAAGGACGCGTACGGTCGAGATTCATATGTTAAATCAGATTTCAACTCTACGTCTTGTGCTTCCATTCTTTCTTCGGGTACTTGAAGGCATTTCTTGAGTTGAGAAACGTGGAAAACATCAAATATTGCACTCATCTCTGGTGGCAGTTGAACTTTATATGCTACTCTACCCCTCCTTTGTAGGATCTGATAAGGACCTACATATCTCGGAGCCAACTTTCGTTTAACTCCAAAACATTGCACACCTTTCATAGGGGATACCTTGAGATACACAGTCACCAACTTCAAACTCAATAGGACGTCTTCTCTTATCCGCATACGATTTTTGTCGGGATTGCGCAGCCTTGATATGTTGCTGGATAATCTTGACCTTTTCTTCAGCTTCGTTAATCAAATCAATGCCGTAGTACCACCTCTCACCAGGTTCAACCCAATTCAAAGGTGTTCTACACTTCCTTCCATATAACGCTTCAAAAGGAGCCATCTTAATACTCTCTTGATAGCTACTGTTATAGGAAAATTCAGCCAAGGGCAACCATTTCTCCCAAGATCCTCCTGCGGATAGCACACATGCTCTCAGTAGGTCTTCCAGTATTTGATTTACCCTTTCTGTCTGCCCCGAAGTTTGAGGATGGTAAGCAGAGCTTCGAAGTAAATTAGTACCCAAAGCTTTGTGCATTAACTCCCAGAAACGAGCGACAAACTGTGGGCCTCGATCAGATATGATGGTTCTAGGTACGCCGTGGAGCCGATAAATCTGATCCATGTATATATCAGCACACTGATGAGGCTTGATAGTAGAACTGACTGGAATGAAGTGTGCAGTCTTAGTCAGACGATCTACAATTACCCAAATCGTGTCATGCCCTTTTTGAGTGGTGGGCAAACCTGAGATAAAATCCATGCTAATTTCTTCCCATTTCCAACTAGGAACAGAGAGAGGTTGTAGTGGTCCTGCTGGCTTAAGATGAACTGCCTTGACTCTACAGCAAGTATCACAACGAGCAACAAAGTCAGCAATCTCTAGCTTCATTTTAGTCCACCAAAACCTAGGCCTCAAGTCTTCATACATCTTGCTACTGCCTAGATGGATAGAAAAATTGGAAGAATGGGCTTCAGTCAAGATCTGTTGCCTAAGCTCTTTGTCTTTGGGTACCACTAAGCGATCATCAAACCATAAGACACCCTTTTCATCCACGCGAAAACGCGTGGTTGGTTTAACCTTCATCTTCTTTTTGATATGAAAAATACCAATATCAGTCTTTTGTGCCTCAATGATCTTGTTCATAAGGGTAGAGCTTAAAGTGATATTATGGAGCACAACTGGATGCATAAGATGTGCTAAGTGATAATCTCCTTGAATAGCTGAACTAGAATGGGGTTTCCTACTCAAAGCATCAGCAACTACGTTGGCCTTTCCAAGATGATAGTGCACTTGCAAATTGTAATCTTTAATCAACTCAAGCCATCTTCGTTGCCGCATATTCAACTCAGGTTGAGTAAAGATATACTTTAGGCTTTTATGATCAGTATAAATGTGACACACATTACCAAGCAAGTAATGTCTCCAAATCTTCAGAGCGTGTACTACTGCAGCCAACTCAAGGTCATGAGTGGGATAGTTGACTTCATGTTTCCGCAACTGACAGGAGGCATAAGCAATAACTCGCCCGTCCTGCATAAGCACACAACCCAACCCAGTGCCTGATGCATCACAATAGACATCAAAAGGCTTCTCAATATCTGGTTGAGCTAAGACAGGAGCAGAGGTCAACAACATTCACAAGGTGCGAAACGCGGACTCACATTCCGTTGTCCATACAAACTCTTCACCTTTCTGAAGCAACTTGGTCATCGGCTTGGCTATTTTTGAAAAGTCAGGAATAAACCTACGATAATACCCAGCAAGACCAAGGAAACTACGGACTTCAGAAACAGAAGTTGGAGCCTCCCAATCCAAGAGCTGTTGTACTTTTGAAGGATCTACTGAAACCCCATTTCCCGAGAGAATATGGCCAAGGAAAGGGACCTCTTTCAACCAAAACTCACATTTACTGAACTTAGCATAGAGTTGGTGTTCCCGCAGCCTGGACAGTACCACTCTTAAATGCTTAGCGTGGTCTTCCTCATTTTCAGAATAAACCAGGATATCATCAATGAATACCACAACGAATTTATCCAACTTCGGCATAAACACCGAGTTCATCAGGTACATGAAATGGGCAGGAGCATTCGTCAGACCAAAAGACATGACAAGATACTCACATAACCCATACCTGGTTGAGAAAGCCGTCTTTTCAATGTCTTCAGGACGAATCCGAATTTGATGATACCCAAAACGCAAATCAATCTTGGAAAACAATTTGGCTCGGGAGAGTTGATCAAACAAGATATCAATTCGGGGCAATGGATACTTATTCTTGATAGTAACTTCATTGAGAGGCCGGTAATCTACACACATACGCAAGGATTGATCTTTCTTCTTAACAAAGATAGCCGGACAACCCCAGGGAGAAGAACTAGGATGAATCAAGCCTTGAGTCATCAACTTCTTTAGTTCCTCCTTCATTATTGCAAGCTCATTAGGGGGCATCCGATAAGGCCTTCTAGATATGGGCGCGGCACCTGGGATTAAATCTATCTTGAACTCTACATCACGCACAGGTGGTAGACCGGGCAACTCCTCTGGAAATACATCTGGAAACTCGCATACCACAGGTATGGCTGCAATACTGTCACTAAGAACAGAATTTGCTGTAGAACTTGGATCCGGAAAATCAGGAAGGGGCACTAGGAAAGCTTCATTCGTACCGGGATCTCTCAACATGATTACCCTAGTGGATGTATCAATGAGTACACCATGATGGCTCATCCACCGCATTCCTAGTATCACATCTATTTTTAGGTTGGGTAGAATGATAAAGGTTTCACTATACACTCACCCACCAATATCAAGACGTACTCCCCTTACTATCTGATTGGTAGCCACGGGGTTACCTGCTGCACTAATATTGAATTTACCCTCTTCAAGATTGATTATTGTCATGTTGTGCTCAGATGCAAAGATAGGACTCATGAATGAATGCGAAGCACCAGAATCAAAGAGCACAATAGCAGGATGGTGGTCGACTAAGAACTTACCAGCTGTGACTGTCTCACCAGCCGGGATCTCTTTAACAGCAGTATAGTGCACATGACCTTGACGAGGTGCATTCTGATTTCCCTGCTTCTTGGGATAAGGACAGTTCTTGGACCAATGCCCTGGCTTGCCACAATTCCAGCATGGCATGTTGCTTGGTGGAACATTAGAACGAGGCTGACTGGAAGAGCCCTTAGGCAGAGCAACTGTGAAACCCCTACGAAAACCAGTCTTGTTATGATTTTTCTTCTGAGGTGGACGATAGCGAGGAGGTGCAGTGGGAAGGCGATAAGGAGCCCTAGAAACCACAGGAGCCTTAGATTGAGATGACCTAGCATCAAAAGCTCTCTTAGGACTCTTAGAAGCGGTATATACTGCATTGCTGTTCTCTTGAGTCAGAGTATCGCTGATAAACTCATTGAAAGTGGTACACTTGCTGGTACTCATTGTCTTCATCAACTTAGGACTAAGACCCCGCTTGAAACTGGCAATCTTCTTTGCCTCAGTATCAACAAACTCAGGTGCGTACCGGGATAAGTTATTGAAGTCTTGCAGATACCCAGTCACACTCTTGTTGCCCTGGTTCAGCTTCATAAACTCATTGTGCTTGATCACCATGAGACCCGGTGGGATATAACGCCCACGGAAAGCAGCATAGAACTGCTCCCACGTGATAGGGACATTAGCAGGGTAGGTGGTACGATGATGAGCCCACCAAATTCCTGCAGGTCCTTGCAACTGATGCGAAGCATACTCAACTTTCATGTTCTCAGGCACATTCAACATGCGGAACTTCTGTTCTATAGTATTTAGCCACTCATCAGCTTCAAGCGGCTCTAGCTTCCTTGAAAATAGGTGGATTTGTGCCCAAGAAATCCCTGAAATCACTATACTGTTCCTGATCGTGGTCCTGACGTCCACGACGCCCATCACGATTGGCCAATTCTCGAACAGCATCAGCCAAGGCCCGTTGTCCTTCCGCCAACATAGCCATCAACTCACCTGGAGTGGGAGGTGGTGGTGGTGGTGGTGGATCCGCACCAAAGCACCTCCTCCAAAGACTACCCCGCACGGGTGTTATAGCGCGACATCTGCATCACATATCCAAGTGAGCATCAGTGTTGATGTTTGGATAAAATATAGACAATGATTAAATTATGCCAAACTGTATTCATTGGAGAGAAATACATTCATACAACAAAACAGGGCACAATAACTCATTTCCATTCCCCAACATCAACAACATAATAACACAAATGATAGCGAGTCGTGCATCAATTTAACACAAAGTGCAACAGATATAATTAGCTCACACTCCGAGAGCGAAACACTTGTTCCCAACAAGTCATCAAGGTCAACAAAAGAAAGGTCCGAATAAAGTCACGGCCTAATTACTATTACATCACGGATGTTCAGGAGAGATATAACATGTGAATTACATTCATCCAGCAAAAGCATCCCTAAGGGGCTAGTTAGAGCTAGGAGCTAGTCTAAGCATCATTCTCGGAGTCGAGACCCGAGTCATCGCCTGCTTCCTCTGCCGCTGCATCTGGCTGGACCTGCTCCTGAGGCTCTTCAGCTGCCATCTCATCATCCTCAGCTATGACACCTAGATCCTGCTGTGGCTCGGGAGGAAGGAGAGGATGCAACTCATTCTGCCTCATGTGGATCTCCTCATGAAGAGCATTGTTGTACCCCTCCAAGATGTCATTCTGGCGACGGAGGCCCTCAATCTCATCTAGAAAACGCCGCTCACGGCGGTTGGCAACCCCAATGATATACTCCCTATCCTCCTCCCGCTCCTCAGCGAGACGGTAAGCCTCATCACGCTCACGGATAGCTGCATCATGCTCCTACACGACCTGGTGCCTCTGAATGCGCACCTGACGTGCCTCAGCCTGTGCCTCCAGCCTAGCATGAACAGCAGTATTCAGCTGTGTGTTCCTCTCCCTTGCTACCGTGCGAAGCCTCATGATCTCCTCGTATGCTGCATTCAAGCGACCCTGCAAGCCATGCTTCTGATCTGCTGAAAGCTTCATGACTGCATACATAGCACTCATTGCATCACAAGTGCTACCTGCACGCTCATCCCTGTTGCGCACTAGAGCCTGCATGGGGTCCTGTTCCCAGTCTGTCCAGGAGGTTGGGCACTCCTCAGGAAAGTTCCCAATAGGCCCCACTGAACTCCAGTCAGGGTGGTCTGACCGGATCTTCTTGAGCATGTGAAAAGCCACTGTCTGAACTGCCTCCCAGAGAGTATCACCACCCATGGTGATGGTGATAGGCTGAATCTGAGGAATACTTGGCCTCTCCTTGATCCTTAGCGTCACAGCATAGCCTTGCCCCTCAACAGCTGTCCAGGAGTAGCGAGGGGGTTTGGTGTACCCCGCTAGCTTCAACACCCTCCACAACAAGGTGGGAGTGCCAAAGTGCTCCAGAAAGTGGCCACGCTGGGGAGGAGCTGACGACGAGGAGGCCATCTGTAGAAGGACATTTATTACAAGGGTAAGAAAACCTTGAAATACAGAACGATTACTTTAAGGGAGGAAAAAATTTATAATGATTAAGCTATGTATTAAAACATGATGCATGAAACGTTCCAACGTCCTCACAACCTAGAATATATTTATTTTTCTAGCGTTCTAGACCGTGGCATACATACGTCCTCTCATTATGCGTAACTAGTCGGTCTACACGTTTGTGCTGTTAGTGTACCTGCAGAAAATTCATTGCAGCCCAACAGTTCCCACAATAATAATTCACAAACAACAAAATCATTTGAAAGCAGTAAAAGCTAAATACTTTCCACAAATATGCCCCAACACATTTGCTTTGGTATCACAACTACCCGACAGTTTACCCACAATTAAATACCTTTATAATTGCATGGTTTTGACATACAATTAATCCAATATCACAATCTAGCACTTCCCTAGACCGCCGGTTGGACGATCATGCTCTCACAACTCACCTTACCTTGGGCGTAGCTGCAAAAATTTAATCTACAACATATATGGCTATTTCATATATGAAGGCTGCCTCCACCATTTGACCATTGAGGGCAGCGTATTGCGGTCATCACAGTTCTCACCTTTGCCTGGTTGTCGATGCAAAAATTAAAAACTCCCAAGTCAAGTACTTACATAAGCCACATAATAATCCTTAATAGGGCATAAGGGATGACCACTGGCATGATAGTAAATTAAATTTCAGATTTAGAACCTAAGTATAACCCTAATGTTTTACCCAAAATTTTCCTTTTTGCAAATAAATTCTTTTGTTTTTAAATAGACAAATGGTAAATTACGTCGAATCTTGCTCGATGCCACCTGTAACAGAACCGACCAAATTATAAGAGCATAAGCTTGTAAACAATCGCCGAAGCAACTATTTTCGCTCTTGAGCCCATATAATCCCGGTAGTCCAGAAATCTCGAAGGATTTCAAACCAACAACATACAAACCAAGATCGAACGCAATCCAACATAACTTACCATTCGTTACATCAGAGTTCACAAATAAGTTCGCAAGTAGCATCACATACCGAAGTACTTAGTTATTACAACACAAGTTTAGAAGTAGCAGAAACAACATAGTTTTGAAACCATCAGAGTACACCCACACTTAGTTCAAATACATGCCAGGTTCATAGTTCTTTCCACAAAAGCACATGATAAGATAACAGAGTTGATCTTTACCCGAGATCTAGTCATCATCCCCAGTGGGGTGAAGACATACCTTGCAGAAGCCATTATAGAGTATATCATCTGCAAAAGAGGGAATAAACCCTGAGTACGAGAATGTATTCAGCTAGACTTACCCGTCATAAACTAGAAATAAAAGACACCAAGGACTATATAAGGCTTACTTTGGTGGAGCTGGCTTGACTCATTTTGCATAAAGGCATATGTAGCATTAGAGGAACATGTTATTATACTAGCAGCAGCTTAAATCATTTTAGCCTACCAACTAAGTGAGCACCTGTACTAAACCATCACTTTATTATAACAAACATTAATAACCATATCCAGTTTAGTACAGCTTTCATCAAGATCATCATCAATATTAGAACCATCATTATTTAATGAATTCTACGGTGCCGGATGCTTGGTCCAGTTCTCACTATCCGAGAGAGACGGCGATTCGAATCGATTCCAACTGAGCTCAGGGGGTATTCCCAACACACACCGAGACAGACCTAGCTAGGGTCGTCTCAGGTAACCCTTGGTACAACTCAGGCGCGGGCCCGGTTCTCGCGTCGGCAAAACCGGAAAGACGGTAGCCAGGATGTCCAAGCCATGCTAACCCAAGGACGACGCCAGGATCAGTTAGACATGCTTGCCCTTGGTCTCGTATGCCGCTTCCCGCGAATTGCCCAACCGCCCCCCGTGTTCCCGTCTTGAGTTGAGCTACTCGGCTTCGCGGTCAGACACTCGGGTCCGGCCAACTATGTGTTGGGCTGCGTTCAACATGGCCAAGTGCGTACAACACTTCCGGTCCTTAAGCGACTCAGACAGGGTCCACTGTCCCTGCCCGGTCTTCTTTTAATTTAACACATGGTTCATTTCCACGATAGCACATATAGCCAACCGTGACCAGAGAAGTAACCACCTATAGCTCGCGGATGACAGGAGATCACCCGACTTCTACCGGTCTAAGCATGGCTAAGCATTTGCATCGATCCTAACCTAAGACATAGGATTCAGGGTATAATATATATATTGGACAAGGATAGGATAAATGCAGCAAGTATTTCCAATCAACTCCTATACTTAATGCAATAAACAACATAAAGTACTCAATTGCATTTATAAAAGATGGGAGACTTAAAATGCTACGGGGCTTGCCTTTCACAAAGGTGGATGGCTCGTGGTTAGGGCACTCAGTTAGCTCTTCTTCTTCAACGGAGTTGCTTTCACCGGCGGGTCCCTCCCCTGCTCCTCCTCGTCCAGGTGCTCCTGGTCCAGGCTCCCGAATTCCAGCAGCATCACCCCCTTCGACGAACCTATTGAATGCAATGCATAAATGAGCATAATGAATGCAAATGATGATCATGTAAGAGAATGAATATCAGCAACAATAATAAACCCTCCACCTAGGGTGATGACTCTATTCAAATCACTTTAATTTACAGAGTAGGTGCATATCTCCTCTCCAAACAAGATTGAACACTCACCAAGCAAATCAAGGTATAACTTTTCATCATCAGTTAAGGACATACAACCTGCACCTAATCACTTGTATTAATTAGCAAAGCATCTACAAGATAAAACTTCACATACAAGGACAAGCAATCACTTGTAAAGCAATTCAACATTTCTGACCTACAAATAGCAGCTGAAAGAAACAACTGTAACTAGAGTTCTTTAAATCCAAATGACATGCAATAAGACATTCTGGAAAGCTTATGAAATTGTCTACAACTCTTATTTAGACATCACAGACAGATTCACAAACTAAAAAGGTCAAACAAACAGATTTCCCAGATCTGTCTAGGGATCCCAGAGAAGAACCCTTTTCTGGAACCTAACCAGATATAGCTATAACTCATAATCTACTTAACCAATTGCTCTCAAATTTTAACAACAACTAGATAATGAAATTATCTACCCCTTTGCTATAGATCACCAAGCCAGAAAACATCATCTAAAGCATGCAAAACCAAAAGTGCTACAAACTGTCCAGAAAAGCTTAAATTGGAGAATTAATTATTTACTCATGTTCAAACTTGCCATTTAAGCTCACCCAACTTAATCAACAGTTAAAGCATGGCTAATGATCAACAGAAAACCTAACAAGCCACTCAAAAACATTAATTAAAACACCCTTTTCATTTAATCCCATCATTTAAGGGCACAAATGAGCACATAGTAAAATTACCCAGAAAAATCTACAAAAATTACAGTGGAGTACTCATAGCTAAAATAGACCACAGTTCAAATTTCACATTAAAATTCTAAGTACAACTTACTGTAGAAAAAGAACAAGCTACACAAGCTGAAAAGATGATAATTCACAAATCTATTTGAAAAGTATCAAACAACAGATTTCATAATTTTCTTCTCATCAACATATCATAATTATACAGTGTACCAATTTTTACCTCAATAACATGTCTATAGGAAACATGATAAATATATCACAAAGCAAGGCATGAAATCAACTTATTTAGCAAACTGCCATGCAAAACATGTTCACAAGCCAACCATTATTTTTTCTAGATAGAGCATGTCCAAACAAAGCAAATTCCACTGGTTTCACATTTTTAGCACCAATTTATAATTAGTTATGCATTTAACAAATTTCCAAGGCATAGAACAAAATAAATAGATCAAACAAAATCTACTACAGAACATGCCAAGTTTCATATTTTTATAAAAAACTAGACCTACAGAGGAATCCAACAAAATTGGAATCACACCATTTGGACACTCCTAGCTCCAGATATGAATTAATGAAAATCTAAGCATTTTCTGGAAAAGAATAAAACAAAACAAAATTGAAAACCCTAATCAACGGCTTGGTGCACCCGGTCCATGCACCCAGAGGTGCTGACCGACGGGCCCCGGTGACCAGTGGCCCCACCAGTCGAGAAACAGAGGGAGGGGCGGCCGGTCAATCAGCAAAAGAGCTTCGCCATCGGCGAGGTTGCGGCGGCGAGACCACCACCGTTGGACTCCTCTCGTCGCTGCGCACCCAACGAGGTAGGTTAAGGTGGGGTGCTAGGCTTCTAAGCACGGGCGGCGGCGGCAATGGCGGCTCGGCGGCGGCGCTCGACGGCGTGCTCGCGCGAGAGAAGGCCACGGCGGCATGTCCCGAGCCGTGGCGAAGCTTCTACGGCACTAGGCGAAACCCTAGAACGGTTTTTGGGTGCTTGCGGAGCACCGGACGAAGCGCCGGCCACGGGCGGCGACGACGACGCGACACAAGAACGCGGTGGCGCCCGGCCGTGTTCCGGTGAGGTGGCTGCAAGGGAGGGCTCGACGTCTGCGTCACGGGCTTCCTAGACCTAAGGAGAAGAGAAAACAAGGGAGAGACGGGATGGAGCAAGCCCAGAGAAGCTCGAACACGTCGAGCTCGAGCTCGGCGGCGCCAATGGCGGTCATGGCGGCGTTCCTGGCCCGTGGGCTCTCACCTATCAATGGCGGTCGATGGAGCTAGGTCGTGGGCCAAGAGGGAGCCATGGCGGAGCTACGGTACGGAGGAATTGGACGGAGGTATTGTAGTGGCCGCGAATTTGGTGAGACGGCGGCGGTGGCACCCCTGCTGCGCTTCCGCCTAGGAAGAAGAAGGAGAGGGAGGAAGCAGAGCGAGCGAAAGGGAAATGGGAGGGAGAGGAAGCAGAGCCGCGCGCCCTCCTCTTCCCATTCTGCATGGACGCGCGAGGTGACCAGCAGCGGGCGGGCGTGCACGCCACGCGGCGACGCTGTCCTGTGCACGGTCGGCCACTGAACCCACGCCAACTGAATTCAAACTTGTTTGAATCGACTGAAACCGTGAACTTTGGCCCCTTCAAACTCCAAATCTAAGCCGAGTTAGAGTAAAGTTCAGTAATACAACTTTTAGTTTGATAGAAGATCTACGACTTTGGTTACACTCACTTGAGCTGGTTCGGCCTAGATTTGAAATTACAGAGCTGCAACTTGCCCTAAAAACAAACTGAAAACCTGTTTAGGACTTAGCCAAAAATTCAGAGATATTTCAGCACTGATTTTTACATAGATGTGCATTTTTGAGTGTCTTGTGCACATTTTCAGAGCTTGAGCCTTAAATAAAGTTTGTTCCCTACTAAATTATCTACAACTTTTATTTAGGACTCATCGACATGCAAAGCTTCTAGCTTGCACTTTTGAAAAGGTCAATGCAATCAGCTCTAGAGGGCACTCTAAGTCAAACTAGCATTTAGAGACTACATTAGGCAAAGTAATCAACACCAACATTGTTCCATTAAGTGCCCTAAACATCATTGAACTACTGTAGAGCACATTTAGCAACAATTCATGTAATGACCTAGTATCAAGCAAGCAAGGCAAGCACAAAATGATCCATTCATGAGCACAAACATAGAACTTGCATAATGACTTCTCATACACATGCATATATGAGATGATGATGATGCTTATGGCCAGTTAATGCAGGTGTTTTAGTGAGCCCAACACCAGAGGTGTTACAACCCTCCCCCCTTAAAGGAATCTCGTCCCGAGATTAGGTTCACGTACCATTGTGCGGCAAACGTAGGATACACTTCTCTCAGATAGTCTTTTCTTTCCCAAGTAGCATCCCAATCACTCTCATTGTTCCAAGTAACTTTATGGAATCGAATCACTCGGTTACGTGTAACTCTTTCTTTAGTATCAAGGGCGCGTACCGGTCGAGATTCATATGTTAAATCAGATTTCAACTCTACGTCTTGTGTTTCCATTCTTTCTTCGGGTACTCGAAGGCATTTCTTGAGTTGAGAAACGTGGAAAACATCAAATATTGCACTCATCTCTGGTGGCAGTTGAACTTTATATGCTACTCTACCCCTCCTTTGTAGGATCTGATAAGGACCTACATATCTCGGAGCCAACTTTCGTTTAACTCCAAAACGTTGCACACCTTTCATAGGGGATACCTTGAGATACACATAGTCACCAACTTCAAACTCAATAGGACGTCTTCTCTTATCCGCATATGATTTTTGTCGGGATTGCGTAGCCTTGATATGTTGCTGGATAATCTTGACCTTTTCTTCAGCTTCGTTAATCAAATCAATGCCGTAGTACCACCTCTCACCAGGTTCAACCCAATTCAAAGGTGTTCTACACTTCCTTCCATATAACGCTTCAAAAGGAGCCATCTTAATACTCTCTTGATAGCTATTGCTATAGGAAAATTCAGCCAAGGGCAACCATTTCTCCCAAGATCCTCCTGCGGATAGCACACATGCTCTCAGCAGGTCTTCCAGTATTTGATTTACCCTTTCTGTCTGCCCCGAAGTTTGAGGATGGTAAGCAGAGCTTCGAAGTAAATTAGTACCCAAAGCTTTGTGCATTAACTCCCAGAAACGAGCGACAAACTGTGGGCCTCGATCAGATATGATGGTTCTAGGTACGCCGTGGAGCCGATAAATCTGATCCTTGTATATATTAGCACACTGATGAGGCTTGATAGTAGAACTGACTGGAATGAAGACTCCCAAAAGAGGAAGGCACGAGGTACCTTGAAAGGATTGGCAGCCAGCCACAAGAGATCCAAGCAAGGCAGTGAGAAGCTCAAAGTCGAATTTTCTAGGCTTGGAGGAGCTGGATCTGAGAACACACGGACATTTATTGATGAAATAGTAGTGTTTACAAGGAGAAGAGCACCACTCATTGGAGTGAAAACATGGAGAGATGTCCACAAAGATGTAAAAAACTCAATAGTATCTACTATAATGGTAAGCTTCATATCTGTTTTTGGTCACATTCACATTTTATTACCAAATTATTTAACAACTGACCTAGTATTTATGTTTTATTTTGAACAGCAAAAGTGGGATATTGAGAATAATGAGGAAAACAAGAAAAAGATACGGACTATCGCTAATGAGCGTTATAAAGGATGGCGAGCAACATTTAGTGCTACTTACAGGGCGTACAACACCTATGACGAGAGAATGAGACACAAGCCAGAAGATTTGGACATTGTTGAATGGCACTATCTGGTGTTGTATTTTGCCACTGAAGAATTTCAGGTTTAATGACATTTATTTGTATCTTCCCAATTGCACTTGCTGAAATAAAGGCTATGCTTGTAGCAGTGCACTATTTTTTAAAAAATCACCTCCTCATGCAGAGTATTAGCATCAAGAATTCTCATAATCGCCAGAATCGAAAGATTAACCATGTGACAGGATCAAAGTCTTTTTCTCAGTTAAGCTATGAGCAGGTAATAACTTCATAAGCACATGTGCACCTTCCTTACATGATGAGCTATCCCTACTAATTTATTACATTCTTGCCACATTAGAGGGAGCAGGTAATAACTTCATAAGCACATGTGCACCTTCCTTACATGATGAGCTATCCCTACTAATTTATTACATTCTTTCCACATTAGAGGGGCCCAGTAACCGGTGATGAGCCAAATGATTTGGAGCTTTTTTTGTTGACACACAGTAAGAATGGGCGATGGACAAGCCAAGAATGTAGGCATGTCTATGTGAGTATATAACAGTTTGTAAACCTTATTAAGTGATGCAAAGTGAAGGCTGACAATTATATTTTCAATTAACTACTTTTATTGTTCTCTCTTTGCATGTTAGGATAATGCAAGCAATAAAATTTCAGAGAGAGAAACAAATGGAGATGCAAACATCGTCTCAGACGTGGAGCAAAACCATATATTCCAGTCAACCTACAAGGAAACAACAAACTGCAAATCAACCAAGATCCACGCTAATGGATACATGGCAAAGTACCCAACTAGAAGGCAGCTACTATCTGAGGACTACCACTACCAAGTCTGTCAGGACGCGGCGCTCATGGACGCATTTTCAAAGCTACGAGAACGAATGGAAACTCAAGAGATTGAAAGAGAAGCCGAAAAAGAAGAACATAGGCGTCAGATGGAAGAAATGAGGAAGGCAAGGGAGGCTGATAGAGAAGCATATAGGCAAGAGTTTATGTCAATGATGCAAGCAGCACGAGGACAGACATCATTACAACAGGTAATAGTAGTGTAAAATCATAATTTGCCCAAAAGATTCATGCATTTATCTGTCTCTAGGTTCTATACTACCATCTGGTTTAATCTTTGAAAAAAGTATGTTACATAGAATTGAGTAGTTGAGAACATCATATTTGATCAAAAGAGCTGCTAAGTTTCTGTCATTTTTTTCATGAAAAGAACAACTATAAAACAGACCTGCTAAGTTGAACACAGAACTGAGCAGTCACCAATTCAATGGCTTGCCAGCACCTTGGAGTCTTTGATAATCTCTTGTCCTAGCAGGATATACATTCTTTTGCTTAACAGGAGTGGTCATCAGGGTTCTTTTTGGGAAAGAACAGTACCAACAACACCATGAGTCCTGCTCTAGTAACGCACACCCATAGCATCGTTTCCAATTATTTATCTTCTTTTATGGCCTTAAGTCCTTGAGAACCTCCAAGTTCTAGTAGGGAGCACAAGAACAATTTTTTTTTTTCAGTTTACAACCTGCAAGTTCTAGTAGGGAACACAAGATATTTTTCAGTTTACAACATAAGCAATGGTTCAGTTCATACCAGCTCGATAGTATATTGGTACTTGGCGCTTTGCCTTTTGGATTTATTCTTACCACATGTTTCGGACCAAACTTTAAATGCAGGCTAACAATGATGGGGGACAAATTGCAGAGGTTGCTGCTGCAACAAACATGGTTGAAAGAAATGTAACAACAGTAGAAAGTCAACAGGTAGTTTGAGAATTAAAGAGTGATTGATGGTCATGTGATTGTCCGTATTATGGGGCCTAATTTTGCCTCTATTGAGTTGCAGGATAACCCAGGTACCAGCCTGTTGGAAACACAACTTCGCAGCTACAGCACCTGCAGCTATCAGTAATACTCGCATAACTAGAAGTAGTGCTGCGAATAAGTCACAAACAAGCCAAGACAAAGGAGGGAATACGGCAGTTAGTTTTATTACTACAAAGGCACTACAGGATGATGCGACTAACAAGCGATTAGCAGCCAAAAGAATAAAAAAGGTGGTAATGCACAGGTGATATTTTTTTGGTAACTCTAGTACCTGTGAATATTTCTGAATCAGATTTGTGTCACTGAGATTGGCTTGCAAGGCTTGATCATATAGCCTTTACTTGGGGAATTTTACTTATTTGCAAACCTCCTAGTTTTTAGTTTAATATTCCAAATTGATTATTTTGTCGACTCCATGCTGCTGTTGCCAAAATAATTATAGAATTTTCATTGCAAGACCTCGAAATGAAGTGCTATCATGAGCTGCATTTTAAACATGCAGCTGCCAGTGACAACTTTCTGATGCAGGCTTCAAAAACCTAGAACAACTGAATATGAGATACTTCACAGATTCAGACATGAAAATGTTGTCGAGGCGGTGACTATTGTTAAACAGATATGAAAATGTTGTTATCTGTCTAAATGAATATTTATTTGTTTAATATTTTAGCAGCTATGTTCCTCCATAAGCACAATGTCAGAAAATTATTTGGATTCTGAATTCATCTAACTTTCCCAAAATATAGTTTTGAATATAGTTAATACCACTTATGTTCAGTTAAATGTTGTTTCTACCAAAATTCACCATTTCTCTTGTATCTTTATTTTTTTTGCTCATTGAATTAAACCATTTTTATATTCAATAGGATATAGAGCAACCAACTAATAGGAGGATCTGATTGAGTTACTACATGAATGTAGGTCCTTGAGAAGATGTGAACACTGGAGAACAACCTTCTACTTTATGAAAAAAAGTATGTACGTAAATGACTTCAATTCTTATGTTATCTATGTGATTGCAAGGATATGCCTAGCCCCTAACATTTTACATGTTGCACCATGCCTATATCACTTCAGGAGATATCTAATTCTATTATCCTGTGCATTAGTATTTACGCTACTTTGCTATCATTCTAGCATACAACATAGCAGCCTTGAGTAATAGCAATAAATTAGCTACTGGTAGCAAACCTTTACTTGGGGAATTTTTACTTTTCAATAATTCTGCAAATTTATTTGGAAACCTGTTGGTCATTAGATTAATATTCCAAATTGCTTACTTGGTTGGCTATACTTCTGTTGCCAAAATAATACAATTTCTATTTACTTGATGCATATACTAATTGTTAATGACTCTTTTTAGGGGCAAATGGAGTTTGACTGGAGTGCATGATTGATGGGATGATCGACATAATGGCAACCTTTGCTGCACATTGCTACAAAGCTCATTACATTTTCATGTGTTCAAACTAGCTAGTGATATGTGTTGGATACCTTATTGTGTTTTAATTGTTAGTGATATGTGTTCGATACCTTATTGTGTTTCAATTGTACGTGTGTTATCAACTGTGGATGTGTCATTAATGATTTGTATGAACAAAGCATATTTTGGTTTAATAGATATCTACATCCTTCATTGATTCATCGTATATATATTGTTTAGCGTGCAATTATTGTTGGATGCTACCAACCCAAGTGACGCAATATGGACTAATTGCATAATCATTTGGCGTTGCAATATATGATATAACAACAAACAATTGGTGTGGCAAAAACCTTGGCGTGGCAATAGAGGGTCAAAATATAGCAACCATGCGTTGGTCATGGCAATAGAGACTTCAACTTATGGCAACTAAATATTTGTTATGGCAATAGAGAGTTCCACCTAATGCAACCACAACATTTAGCGTGGCAATAGAGAGGCCACCTCTAGCAACCAAATATTTGTCGTAGCAAAAGAGGATTAAACCTATAGCAACCACATTGGCAACCGTGGTAATAGAGAGGTCACCTGTAGCAACCAATTTTTTTCGTGGCAATATAGGGTTGCACCTATAGCAACCAAAGATATAGTGTGGTAATAGAGGGTCCTTCTATTGCAATGCTATTGATGTGTGGCAATAAACTTAATTGCAACATCCATTGTCATTGCCAGTGTATCTATTACCACTCTTTGGGTATGTGGCAACAAGTATCTCTAGCAACGCCAGGTGTGTTGGAATAGCTACTATTGCAACACCCGTGGTGGTTGCTTTGTACTATGGCTTGCAACACTTCTTTGTGTTGCAACAACACTAAGTTGTGTTGCAATAAGGGAAAACATATTGCAACACCAAAAAAAATAGTTGCGCAAGGCTATTGCTACGGCATCAGTGGCAACGCCTCGCAACCATTTTTTTGTGTTGTAATTTTGTCTATTGCAACCAGTTTTGGCATATTGCAACACTTTTAGGCCGTTGCATCAGGGGTAAAACCTTGTAGTGTCTAGTTCTGACAACCGGTAAGCTTTGTATAATATTGTTCTAACTGGGCAAGTATCCCGAATAAGAGAAGAAACAGAGTAATCTCCTACCAAGAACCTATAAGCCTATCAGTCCTATCAACGGGAAGTGGACTACAGAGGAACCAACGCAGCTGTCACATACGCGGACTACCACTATCCGGCTAATCAGGGGACATCCACAAGTAAACCTAGCCTAGGCACCACGTCTACACTATAAAATACTACTTCAACCAAGTAATGATCAAGATCAAAGCACTCAATATGAGCTGTGAACTTAAGAACAAATAAGAACAACTGCTTACTTGAATCGGAATGACGAATACAAAAGTACCTCAGAACGCAGCTCCGGGCGAGGGAGCTGAATCCAGAAGAATACAGCCATGAAGAAGCGCCGACAGGCCGGAACTCCTCCAGAATCTCTACTCCTCTACTCAATCTCTCTTACTAAGCTAAATAAGACTAGATCTAAAAGAACTAGTCTCTCCTAATTGCTACAACTAGATGAACTAGAACTAGATGAACTAGAACTAGATCAACTAGAGGGACCCTAACCCTAATTATGTAGAGAATAAGAAGCACCGGGGTGTAGAATGCCTCTTGAAGGGGCCTTGGGGCCACATTATATAGGTCGAGGTGGAGTAGGGGGCAAGGAACCGCCACGTCATCGATCCGCGTCTTCTTGTTGTGTGCATCGTCGGATCAAACTGACCTTAGATTGACGTAGGGACGCTCTGCTTGGGTGCCAAGGTGGCGTGGGAGGAAGACTCCGAAGGCGGCGGCCGGATGCCCCAGGGGGGCGCCGACCGGCGCCGGGGGTGGGGCCGGCCGGCCCCACTGGACTCCCCAATGGGTCCCGCCGCCGGTGTCTTCTAGATGTTTCCTGAGCCTGATGACAATATTTTTCAACGCGGATAAGTTTCGTAATAATTATGTACTCTAATCCCTCTTTTATGCTTTTCTGGAATAATCCCTAGAAAATATAGAATATGCAAAACTCGTGGAAATTGTCAGTTAAAACCCTAGACTAATGTGTATTCATGTATCCTTTCATGTCTAAATTTCTAATAAATATTGACGTTATCCACCGTCAACAACTCCTCCAAGCTTACCTTTTGCTAGTCCCTTGGCAAACAATCTAGGTCTATTTACTAATAAACTTGGATCAGGAGTTGCTACTATACTTTTATTTCTTTTAAGTACACTTGTTTTTAAACATAAATTTTCCTTCGGTTTAGACAAAACTGCTCTAACTTTCAAACTTACCCATTTTACCTTTAATTATGGAGCTTTACCTTTTTGCATAAGTCTTGAGCAATCGAAAGATAGAACAATCAAGTCAAGCACTATGTCTCAAATTCTTCACAGTACCAATATTCCAGAGTTTTGTAAGTTTTTAAAATAAAACTCAGAGCATAATTGTATGACACCCTCAAGTCTCTTATTATATATGGTATTTATAGATCTTACTGAGGCATTAATGATGTTATGCCTTCCTACAACTAAGGATTTATAGTGGAGCTTACAGGAATGGCAATAACAAGGATGAGCATACTTGCAATTCATATGTTGTAAAGTCAAACAATGAATCCACAGAGAATCGAGGCATACAATCAAATCAAGATGTGCATGTGTATGGAATATGGTGGATACGTGTATTTATGGTATTTAGTGGCTAATCCTAATTCTACTTTTGCTCTTTGAAAATAACTTCCTCCTTAGAACTTTTCGCGGGAAAATATGGGCTATCTTTATTCTCTCTTTCTTTCTCTTTTTTTTAATTAATCTAGGAGGCGGGCATCTATGCACCCATTGTTTTAATTGTTGGGACACTTGTCCATCTTTTACTCCCCTTTTTCTTCTTCTCTTTTTTTTCAATACTTTTGCATAGCCACATGTATCCTTTGAATATAAATAATTGAAGAGATAATGATAAGAGCTTAGAGCAATTAAATGGGGGCTATCCTATAGGGTATATTTTTGGGTGTTTACTCCTAGTGTAGGAGAAAAATATTTTTTAAGGTGGATCTAGATGAAAGTGGAAATGACTGCACTTACACCCGAGTAGGAGTAATGCATATGTGGGTGGAGTGCGTAAGTGATCTTGATTTTAAAAGCATGACAAGACTCTCATAAGGTATACAACAAAGGTTGACTGAACTCAATGTAAAAAGCAAGCAGCATGAATGCACAAATGTTTTCCTAACGCTAAATGTATTATATGGCTTTGGTAGGAATTCAAACTTTATCATACAAGAGCTCATCATGTAAGATTTTAGGTTTTCAAAATAAATCTTCAGAACTTAGTAATGCTAGGAATAAGATAAATAGTAGCTTAGACCTTCATGTATCATATCAATCAATTACCTAGACTTAACTCAAACATATGCTTCCACAAATTTCAGGTTCAGAGTAAATTCTTATATCAAAGTAGTCATGTCCAAAACTCAGGAGAATTCATGGTTGAAAACTAGGCACTTGAAAAGAATTATGGTAGAGCAACTATTCAATATCTCCAAGACAAAATTTTAATGTTCTCTAGTTTTTATTTGGCTCTTACTAACTAGACACACTCTATGATCACACCTTAATAAATAGCTAAATATATTTGTTTGGTTTTAATTTGTTATTCATCTTTTTATTTATATTGGACTCACAAGACTCTAAAGACATGGACCTTCATGTGCCCATATATTTTTGGTTTTTCTAAATTTTTCTATGATACTATTGTGAACCTTCATGTGATCACATATTTTTGGTATTTTATGACTATATAAAATAGACTCGATAATCACCTAGGTATAGTTACACGATAACTAGGGGATGCTCCTCCCCCAAACTAGATGTTTGCAATACTTGGTTTTGATGATCTTTAGGGTGAGCTTGTCGGCGATAGTCTTAGTGGGTTCCACCGATAAACTCACTCCTTAGTCATAATGTTATCCTGCATAGTTATACTCCAACAAGAAAACCAAAACTTGAGGCTCGAATTTAATAAGAGGTTAGCGATCAGCCAATAAATAATTGATTATTCGTATGAGTTGATTTCAAATTGACAAGTTTTAGCAGGATTCTCTTTTTAGGATTTTCTAGTTATGTAGAAATTAAATATGTGTGCATTATATAGTTGCATTTTTTTTTATGCCACCACAGAGAATATTTATTCTTATGGGGTTTAGGATTTTTATAATACAAGAAATTAAATACAGGAGCTATTATTATTTTTTTTTTTATACCACCACAGTAATCCTACAGGTTTACCACAAGTTTATTCACGTGGGACTTTTAATATTTTATGATAACTGAATCAATAAAGATTTTTATTTTATTTTATTTTCTTTTTAATATTTATGAAGATGAATATGTTAAGGTAAATTTATTAATGTAGATAGGAATACTAATTAATTAGATAACTACCATATTACCTTATGGCAAGGGTACGAAATTTAAAGTCTACCGATAGGTCTTCTTCCACTCTTGTGTATCTCTCCATCTTGAGAGATGGAGGTCTTGATGGTTGCATACCTCTAGTGATGATGATGTCACTTTTGTTCTTTGGTTTGGCCCCTAGGTTGAAGTAGAGCTTTAATAGTAGCTGGCAGCATCTTGTTCAGTGTGCATGTTCATAGAACTTTCACTTGTAGAATTAATAAACTTTGCTCGATGTGTTGTCCTGTTTGCAAAACCAAGGCAGAGATCAAGTGCATGGGCTCTGCTGGTGGAAAAACACCAACAGAACCAAATTTATCTCTTTTTTATTTTTTCTCTATCCTTAGGCACTTTGAACAAGATAAAGTTGGTGTTACATGATTTGTTTATTTATAACATGAGTGGTAAGATCAAAAGATTAAGCATTGAATGTTGCATTTAAGTTCACATGGCAGAAAAGAATAAAAATGCTTAACCAATGGAAGGATTGTCTATCTCTATATAAATTTTCACATAAGTATAACTATCGTCTTCCCAAGATTGAATATAATATTTTAGCTTGTTTGGTTAAGGCTGAGATTAAGAGAACGGTGCCACGAACAATTTTAAAGAGCAAAGCATGTTGAGTTTAATTTGGTTTAATCAATTTAAGTTGTAACTCTAACATGTTTGTGTATTTATGTGCACCAAGATCAAGAGAAGAGCAGTGATCACTTACCTTAGAATATTACCTTCATTATTAGAGCGTGATGGCACTAAGTTATGAAGGGTAAATGACTGGTGGTCTTTTCTCTTGCATCTTGAGTTGTTCATGGACATCTTGTCTCCTCTGTTGCCCTCATTCTTTTGTCATCTTTTGCTTCTTTGATCTTTTGACTCTTTTCACTCCAGTCATTATTATGCCTACAACGGATTAGTGGACAATACATACCCGAAGGAGTATACAAATTTTAAACATAGGTTGCTTGTCCAGTATTTCATTTTGTTCTGTCTATGCTAATGAAAATATAGTATTGATACTATTTTAGCATATATCATATTTTATACAGACATGGCTTGAGGCAAAGTAACTTGCAGTAGAAGATAAAGTGAATGAATCATTAATACTCACAGTTCTATCATTTATGGTGAATGAGCTATGTCTTCTTTTTCAAGCATGTGCCCTGTCTCATCTCTAATTCGAATTTATCTCATGACTTACCCAAATTAATTTTAAAAGTTTTCTGCAGGGGTTAGCCCAATAAAAATATCCAATGTCTACTACAACAATTTCTAGTTCAATAACCAAGCTAGACTCTATGTCTAATTTAGTTAAAGAAGGCTATTCAACCTAAGCACCACGCTTAATTCAAAAAAGCCTTTGGAAGTATGTGCGTACTTCCAAACCAAATCTTACTATAGCAAACAAAGGTAATATGAAAACACTTATAGAGATTTATTCATTTAGAGATAAAAAGGTAAATAATTGAACATGAATTAAAAAGTATATACAACCAATATTAGCAACATAGGATTTTCTAAATACGTCCATTCCCCTAAGCTTGAATTTTGCAAGGCAGATTTAAGTTTAGATGGATATAATTAATGTTGCATGATAATTGGTTGGACATATCTATTCTTTGCCATTAGTCATTTTCTCACTTCAAACCTGAAATGGTTAGTGACAAAAAACATCAAAGGAACATTTTCATGAATTCACAAGGGCATTATAGCTATGCTATTTTTTCAAGAGTGGTTATTTTAGGACACAAGGTTATTCTTGGAAAACCTTCTAATTATTGTACGTTGAGTTTGTGCGGCGGTTTCCTCTAGAACACTAGCCTTTGTGCGCCTATATCAAGATTACAACGAGATCTATAATATTTATGATAAACATATGCATCTACAACCACCCTTTTAATGATTTTATGAACAGGTATAAAGAGGGGTTAAAGATTTCGTGTGTGGTAATATTAGAGAGACCAAAAGATTCAGGGGATTTCTCATATGACCATGGATTCGATGAAGTTTTATGAGATAATTCCCATGCTCATCGATGTGATTTCCCTTTTCAAACTCCAAGGATATTTCTTCGTGGATGTCTATAGGCAACAAGTTTGCCTCTATTATTTCATGCCTATGACATTTATTGGATGTTCTATTTTCTAGAATTTCCCATGAATTGATATCCCTAAGGTTGGTCTATAAAGCTTTCTCTAAACTTGGGTGAGTTCTGTTTATTAAAGAAATTGATTTAAGCTCACCATTTGAATTTAAACCAAGTTTAGATGCTAGTGCTAAAGCTTCGTCCTCTTCCATCCATTTTTTTACAATAGCATATGTATTTCTAGTATGTTCTATGCATTCCTGCCATTATCGTTGCTCTTCTTGGGCATTCCTATGACTTTTATTCTTGAGATGTCTTGATAGATTTCTAGGGTCATTATAAAGTTTAGTAGAAAGAGCATAAAAAGATTCATTGGGGTCAATGATGGGTTTAGAGATGGGTTCAGAGACATTTATTGTGGGCATAGAAGGAGAGAAGATAGAGTTTACTCCTAAGTGGCTTGGCTCTCCTTCTATGACATCACTCGACATGCCATCCTTGAACTCTCCCTAGTGCCTTTTATGAGGGAAAGGAAGTTGACGACACTTTTTCCAAGATGCTCTTCTGAGAAGATCTGATGTATATTGATTTACGAGCATCTTAGCTAACTAGAAGTCTAAATCATCAAAGTGGAATTTCAAGGGTTTAGGATTGATAGCTAAATCTTGGGAATGGGATGATTGTGTTTTAGCTACCAAGACTTCTGTTTCTAGTTCGGGTGATAAGTTCTTCTCTTCCTCGGTGAGCTCAGAATAGGCTTGAACAACCTTTTATAGCATAGGCCTTGCTTCAGTTATAGGTAAGTGAAGAAAAGCTCCTCTA
The DNA here is from genome assembly GCA_015844335.1 of Chrysopogon serrulatus. Classification (NCBI taxonomy): domain Eukaryota; kingdom Viridiplantae; phylum Streptophyta; class Magnoliopsida; order Poales; family Poaceae; genus Chrysopogon; species Chrysopogon serrulatus. The sequence continues at coordinate 386,785 of JADLZL010007357.1, forward strand.
GAGGCTAAATCAAGGGATTCCTTGGATTCCTTGTTAAGATCCAAATAAAAATGTTGAATAAGCACAGGGTCTGGAAAACCAAGGTCAGGGCCAAATGTAACAAGTTCATTAAAATGCTCTTATGATTTACTAAGAGATTCTTGTTCTAGTTGCCTAAAAGTTAGAACCTCTTTTCGAAGGTTAACTACTCTATGGATGGGAAAGAAATATAAACAAAATTCAGAGTATAATGTTTCCCAATCACCTTGCATACTCCCTACGGCTCGATTATACCAACGTTTGGCTCTTCCAGTCAAGAAAAACGGAAAAAGCTTCCATCTAATAGTCTTATCGGACATGCCAGCAATGCGCAAGCATGCACAGGTCTGCTCAAATTCTCGTAAGTGTGAGTATGGGTTTTCGTTACCTTCTCCCGAGAAGGGTTTATCCCGAATCATATTAATTAAACATGGACGCAGCTCATAGCCAGGTGTTATGATAGGTTCATTAGATTTTGGTGGCCCGAAGCTTTCGCGCATGCCATAAAGACAGATAGGAATAGAATTAAAAGCATCCATAAGGATGAACACAAAAATAATGAAGAGAATAGGATAAAATAAGAAAAGATAAAAGCATAATACAAGATTAAGCTAGACTAAGTCAAAATCAGCAAACCGTTCCCCAACAACGGCGCCAAAAATGCTTATTGGTATGAATTAACTGCACTCCATTAAATAAGATTTAAGTAGGATTATCCGCAAGCGCACAGATATCGTACCAATGTCACATTGTACTCGGAGGTTTTAAATATCGTATCCACAGGGAACAGTTGTGATGATGACAAAGTATATAGACTTAACCCTACAATTAGGCTAGATAAAATCAAGAACGAGGAAATAGCTATTGAACTCTAGTTCTAACAACCGGTAAGCTTTGTACAATATTGTTCCAACTGGGCAAGTATCCCGAATAAGAGAAGAAATAGAGTAATCTCCTACCAAGAACCTATAAGCATATCAGTCCTATCAACGGGAAGTGGACTACAGAGGAACCAACACAGCTGTCACCTACGCGGACTACCACTATCTGGCTAATCAGGGGACATCCACAAGTAAACCTAGCCTAGGCACCACGTCTACACTATGAAATACTACTTCAACCATGTAATGACCAAGATCAAAGCACTCAATATGAGCTGTGAACTTAAGAACAAATAAGAACAACTGCTTACTTGAATCGGAATGATGAATACAAAAGTACCTCAGAACGCAGCTCCGGGCGAGGGAGCTGAATCCAGAAGAATACAGCCACGAAGAAGCGCCAACAGGCCAGAACTCCTCCAGAATCTCTACTCCTCTACTCAATCTCTCTTACTAATCTAAACAAGACTAGATCTAAAAGAACTAGTCTCTCCTAATTGCTACAACTAGATGAACTAGAACTAGATCAACTAGAGGGACCCTAACCCTAATTATGTAGAGAATATGAAGCACCGGGGTGTAGAATGCCTCTTGAAGGGGCCTTGGGGCGTCATTATATAGGCCAAGGTGGAGTAAGGGGCAAGGAACCGCCACGTCATCGATCCGTGTTTTCATGTTGTGTGCACCGTCAGATCAAACCGACCTTAGATCGACGTAGGGATGTTCTGCTTGGGTGCCAAGGAAGCGTGGGAGGAAGACTCCGGAAGGCGGCGGCCGGATGCCACGGGGGGCCGCCGGGCCCGGGGGGGGGCTGGCCGGCCCCACCTAGACTCCCCTGTGGGTCCTGCTGCTTCGGGTGTCTTCTAGATGCTTCCTGAGCCTGATGACGATATTTTCCAACACGGATAAGTTTCATGATAATTATGCACTCTAATCCCTCTTTTATGCTTTTCTGGAATAATCCCTAGAAAATATAGAATATGCAAAACTCATGAAAATTGTCGGTTAAAACCCTAGACTAATGTGTATTCATGTATCCTTTCATGTCTAAAGTTCTAATAAATATTGACGTTATCCACCATCAACAATGATGCATGTATGAAATCTTTTAATATTCTTAATGAAGCACTCATCTACGCACCAATCATTCAACCCCCTGATTGGTCTTTACCTTTTAAAATTATGTGTGATGCTAGTGATTATGCTGTGGGGGCAGTTTTGGGACAAACTAAAGATAAGAAGCATCATGCTATTGCTTATGCTAGTAAAACTACGACATGAGCTCAGCTTAACTATGCAACAACCAAAAAAGAGCTTTTAGCTGTTGTTTTTGCTATTGATAAATTTAGATCTTACTTAGTGGGAGCTAAAGTAATCGTTGATACTGATCATGCTGCTCTGAAATATTTGCTCACTAAGAAAGATGCTAAACCTCATTTAATAAGATGGATTTTGCTACTCTAAAAATTTGATTTAGAAATAAAAGACAGAAAAAGAGTAGAAAACCCTGTTGCCGATCACTTGTCTAGAATGCAATTTAGGAATTCGCAGGAATTTCCTATTAATGATTTGTTGAGGGATGACATGCTATTCAAGGTAACAAGATCAGACTTGTGGTACACGAATATTGTCAACTTTATGGTTGCAGGTTATGTAGCACCAGGGGAAAATAAGAGGAAGCTCATTTACGAAAGTCATCTCCACATACGGGATCCTCCATATCTCTTCAGAGTATGTGCTGATGGCTTGCTCAAAAGATGTGTACCAGCAGAAGAGGGCATTTAGATTATTCAAAAGTGTCATTCATCACCATATGGAGGACATTATAGGGCATTCCACACTCATGCAAAGATTTAGCACAGTGGATTCTTTTGGCCAACCATGTATGAAGACACCAAAGATTATGTCTGGAGATGTGGATCATGTCAGAGGCATGGAAATATCAATTCACGAGATGCTATGCCACTTACTAACAATCTTTAGATCGAGCTTTTTGGTGTCTAGGGTATTGATTATATGGGACCATTCGTGAAGTCGAAGAACTATGAGTACATCTTAGTGGCAGTTGACTATGTATCCAAGTGGGTAGAAGCTATGTCAAGCAAGAATGCCAATTCAAAATACTCAAGGAAGATGTTTGAAGAAGTCATATTCCCAAGGTCTGGAACACCGAGGATGGTGATCAGTGATGGAGAGACTCACTTTACCGATACAAAATTTCATAACTATTTGAAGAGTCATGGCGTCCGTCTATGGGGGTTTAGTCCCCTATACCCTCACGGCTGGCTTTTAGCCTCGCCAGACAGGGCAGCCCAGCCCACAAGACCAAGACCGATCGGCCTTTCTGGCCTGGTCGGAGTCCCAGGCGGACAGTTGAGAGTTACTTGTCATACAAGGCAACTAGTCGGTTAGGAAACCAATTGTATTCTACCTAGATACGGTTTGTTTGTAACCGACCACCTCAGGATTTCAGGATCTGTAACCCTGCCCCTGGACTATATAAGGCAGGCAGGGACCCCCTCCAACATATTCTCAATCCTTTTCATCAATAACAGAAGAGCAGGACGTAGGGTATTACGCATCAAGCGGCCCGAATCTAGGTAAACCGTGTGTGCTATTCTTTTTGGTCCATCTCGCTTGTAGTCTAATAGCGTGCCTCCACCATAAATCACTGCCATCGGCATACCCGTGGTAGACTGCCGCCGATATTTCGTCGACAATGGCGCGCCAGGTAGGGGTTGTGCGTGCAGACTTAGTAGCAGGCAAGATGGTTTCCTTCGCTACAACCATGAAGATTGAAGCTGGGTCGACCTTCACCGTCGGCTTTTTCACCTGGACTGTCTCCGCGGCAGGAGGCGTGGGAGGAACCCCGGCAGATCCAGCGTCAGCACCTCAGGCTCCGCAAACACCTCATCCCTCGGGGTCAATCTCGAGGGCACCAAGACTGGCGTCCCGACCACCGCTCCCTCGCTACCAAGGAAGACAGATCGACAACTCCGATCTTCTCGAATCCATCGATCGGCTCGGAAGGGGCCTCGAGGAGATGGTCGAGCAGTTGGAATCGGCTCAGAACCGATTCAACAACGATGGCTTCACTCTCATTCAGCCACGTCGGCACCGGGCTCAGGCTTGCGCCGGCACTCAACGCCGACCAGATTCTAATCTGGCCGCAGCAAGACGCGGTCCGCAAGTCCGCGCTAATTCGTTCCGTCGCCCAAGCTCCGACCTGGCTTCGACAAGGCACAATTCTCTGGTTCGTGCCAATCAGCTTCGCCGCCCAGATTCCAATCTGGTCGTGGCTCAACCACGGCGTGGTGCACAGGCCCGCGTCAGTCAAACTCGCCGCTCGGATCCAGATCTGGTCGCGGCTCGACCTCGACGTGGCGCGCAGGCCCGCGTCGACCAGTTTCGCCGTCTAGACCCGGCTCTAGCATCGGCTCAACCTCGGCACGGCCCCCGGGTCCACGCTAACCATTTAGATTCTGGTCTGACGGGGGTTCAACCACCGAACTCTCAGAATCATCCTCGACCTCGTCCGATAACTGGTCGGACAAGCTCAAGGGGTGACGCCCTGATTGCAGCGGGTCAAAACCCGTTCCCCTTCGGGATGCCCAACGCCTCCAGGGTGTACCAGCAACAGGCGGAGAGGCTGTTCCAGAACCAGCGTCCGCAACCGCCTCCGACTCAACTCGTTGAGTTCTACCTCGACGGGACAACCCGGCACGTCATCCACTGCGTCCACAGCGGGGAAGCCTCCAACGGTTCTCAATCAATCATTGAAGAGGAAGGCGGCTCAAGCTCCATCTCTGGGTTGGATGGAGCAACCGTCACTGCAAGCTCTACCTCTACGAGCTCCGCCTCTACAGCGGATGACGACGAATTCCCGCAACGGGTGGCGGAGCTGTTTGATACGACCGACTTCCGGAATTCCCTCCAGGGTTCGAAAGGGCTATTTTCAATGTCAGCGTCGACGAAGGAGAGCCTGTCGTTGAAACGGTTGAGGAGAGGCAGCAAAGGATTGCTCGCAACGAAGACCGAGCTCGACGTCGTACGGCTCAAGCTCAAGCTCAAGCTCCTCCACAGCCCGATGCGGACGTAGCTGCAGATGACGCGCAGGTCACCGAGCAAGATCCGCCGCCTCCCCAGCGGGCCAACCGGCAGAGAAGAGGGATGCAGCCCCGCAATTTAGTAGATGAGTTCGACCTAGTCGGCGATCGACAAGTCCACAAGACGCCTAGCGCCAATATCGCCGTTGCAGTCCAGAGGCTTCGCGAGATGCAGGCTATGCCAGAGATCCAGGCTGTTCTCGATCACCTCAGGGCTGTGGAAGCTCAAGTCAACATCATGCGCGAGATGTCCGCTGGCCCGTCCTGAAGCCGCCGCTCTCGCAGCACTCACCGCGACCGCGGGGACCGGCCAGAAGGTGGCGATGCCAATGACCGGGACCGAGAGAGTCAGCGCGCGGCAGAGCTAGATCAACACCGAGGACGCGACAACCGCCAAAGACAAGGCGGCAGCAGGCAACCACCCCGCGTACCTCAGGAGGTTAATCAACCTAACCCGCCCAACCTCCGTAATATCATTAACGATAGATACCGAGCTCGGCACGGGGCTCCAGGGCCCAGATGTTTCTTCGAAAGGCTGCGCCAAGTTAATTGGCCAAGAAGCTTCAAGATCGAAGACTTAAGGCACTACGATGGCAAGGCTGATCCAGAGCAGTGGATGGTCATCTATGAGACTACCGTCCGGGCAGCAGGAGGCGGCGAGCATGTAATGGCAAACTACCTACCAATAATGCTAGGAGAATCTGCCAATCGCTGGCTGCTGCGCCAAAGGGATGATTCCATCCATAACTGGCTGCAACTACGGGAGATGTTTATAGACAACTACAGGCCAACCTGCGAGCAGCCCGGCACCAAGTATGAGCTTGCCCTGACCCAGGACTCTCCCCGTGAGTCCTTACGGCATTATATCCACCGTTTCTCCGAAGTCTGGATCACCGTCAAAGATCTCAGCGTCCCGGAGGCCATCGGCATCTTCGTCGTAGGACTCCGACAGCCGCGCAACGCCGACCTCTGCAAGGAGCTCCTGCGCAAACAACCAGCGACAATGGAGGAAATGTTCAACATTGCCCAAGAATGGGCACGTGTTGATGAAGCTCTCGTTCAATACAACAATGGTACCCATGACATACACAAGCGTATTCGGCCCCGCGACGATGATGATCCAGACTATGACGGTCAACGGGACCCTCGCCCTGCTCGTCAGCGGGAAGACCGCGGCAGCAATCGCTGCGACGACAGAGGCAACGATCGCCGCGATGACCGAAACAATAAGCGTCGCGATGACGACCGACCATATAGGCAGCGGGACGATGGCGGCAGTGATCGGCGCAACTGTTGGTATTTCTTAGCGAAAGCAGCCAAATCCGCAAGCGCACGGAATTACCGTCGTAGCACTTCACCCGGTGATAGTCAGGGTATTGTAATCTCACCAAGAACGGTTGTGTCTAGTCACTAGCTTAGTCCGCCCTGGTGCGTTGAAGAAAAGAGATCCTGGGTAGTGAGGTTTTCCTACGGTTTAGATTCTCTACTCGAAGATAATCTTACTTAGTACACTCTTGCTTCGGGCACCGGATCGCACCTAGTCTGCTAAGTGATGCCGGCTAACAGCTCTACGCCACACCCGAACGTAGGGGAATACAAAGGATGTTAGGGCTATCACCACCTAACACCTACCCCTCACCCATGGAGTGTGAGGCAAACGAGGGTAACCTATAACTTAGACACCACGTCTACATTATCGATTACTATTCTAGTGTCGGCCAGGAACATCCGTCTTTATCAGGAGTCCTCCACTAGAACATCCGCTACTAAGGCAAGTAACAGACAACGAACCCGCAAGAATGTAATACGTAAGAGAATACGAAATAGAGACTCACCACCATAGTAGAACACGGACCTTATACTCCAAGCAGTATATGGCCGTAGAGGTACACGTCGAGGGGGAGCCGACACGTCCGGCACTCCGCCTCCTCAACCCGGAGAAGCCGGGTCCGAGACAAGAGATGGTGGACACGCCCGAACCTTCTCTTCTTTCCCTCTCTCACTCCTACACTAAACTAGCTAGGCTAGGATGGAATTTGAGCTTGGCTCTCTTCTTCTTCTCTACTTGAATTGTGTCTTTGGGAGGAGGTGAGGGGGTCCTTTTATAGTTGCTGGAGGTCGGTTTTGGCCTGGACAGCCTTAACACCTTATTGAACCGACCTTGGAACCGCCTGAGTGAACCGCCAGAGAAAGGTGGGCCCGAGAGGCGGTGCGGGCGCACCAGAGGAGGCTCGCCTGGCCACCGCCTTTCTCTGGTCGGTTTCTGGTTGGGCCTGGATGTCTGCCTTGTGTGGTGCTCGGCCCAATCATGCAAATTTGGAGATGGGTTCCTTTGTATTTGCCTTTGTTCTTGGACCGGTTTCTAGATTTTTATATGCTTTTGGCCCATCTTTGATATCTTTTCATATTTGTCCTGTAAAACAAGTACACTCACCAAAACTATGGAATTTGTTAGTGTATAGACCCTATATTCTAGTTATGGTGGTGTTTCATCTCTCTTTTGTGTGTATGTTGACAGTATATGATGTGAGTTAAGAGCCGTCAACAAATTCCCCCGCACTTAGTCCTTTACTCGTCCTCGAGTGAAGCTTGAGAGTAAGGTAGCTAGGTTCTCCTTGTAGTTGATAGCTATACAGTTTAATTTCAAGATTTCATCTCGAGTCCATGAATTTCAAAGTCCATCACAATTTCTCCTAGACAACTTAAATAGTAACAATGACTTTGATTTTACTTCCTTTATTCTACTTCTGCTTAAGGACTTGGGTTTTTGTATGTTTTTTTGAACAGGTGATAAAACTTTACTATTTTTCTATGATATCCTTGGTTTCATGGGAGACTTTTTCCTCTTATGTTATTCTACTAACTTCTAGACTTCATGGGGGAAAGTACCATACCTTTAGATCGGGAGGTATTTTATGAAGCTTTTATTTGTATACCTCCTGTACATGCTCTTTCCCTCTTCCTTCTTTGAGAAATGTGGACTATCTCTCTGGCGGGTGCTTTTGCACCCACTTTGCACCCCTTGTTTTTTACTCGTTTTTTTGGCACATACACCCCTTGTTTTTTTTGGTACCTTTTTGGTATGGCATCTTTTTCGCTCATGCTTCTTTGGCATGGCATCTTTTCTTTGTTATAGCCCACATTCTCTTTTGGCATCGAGTTTTACGAGTCATGCAACAGAGTGTACATTTTTATTTTTATGTGAATCCCGATCAGTAGGCATTATACTTTTCTCTCATTAAGTCATAGAAAATTAGCGAGAAATTCATAATTGGTAAAGTTCCTATATACCAAGGTCTACCAAGAGAAAAATGCTAGTTCATCATGGTTATTTTTATTTATAAATCCCAAGTCTTTTTGCATAGAGTAGAGCAAAGGTCATATTATCATTTGTCATTTGTACTAATTCAAGTTATTAGCAGGAAAAAGATGTACTTAAATGAAGTTCATAGATCAGGTTTCTCTTGTAAATAAAATATAAGCATATCATGTACAAGGTGAGAATTGTTAATTTCATACCTTTGAGAGATGAACGCTCCCTCCCCACACTTGTTTTTGTGCCTAGCTTTTAATTTTTATTTTGCACTCAAGAGTAGAAGACAAAAACAAGTGTAGACAATATATTTTGAAATTATCAAGAGAAATTAGGCACATATTACAATTAATGAAAGTAAAATATTAGGAAGCAAATCTTTGGAAAAGTAAATTTGTGCCTAACTTATTGGTCTTGGGAGGATCGATGATCACCGTAGTAGTCTTTGAAAACACTCCCGCTGCCCTAGCAACTTTTTGATCCTCCTCGGGGCGAACCTAGTGGTGTCTAGTTCATCCCGCAGCTCGGTGATCTTGATTTGTGCTAGTGCAAGGTCCCCGTGCAGCTTCCTCACAAGATACCTTAGTGAGAGGACCGAGGTGCCGAGCGAGACGGCAGGCAGAGGCCCGAGTCGAAGTTTTTTCGACTCGAGATCGCTAAGAACGGCCTGCCTGTGGATCCGGGGATTCCCCGCTCTCTTGAACCCGAGAGGGAGGGAAGGATCCTCGGACGGCTCCTTTCCTTTGGAGCCTGAGGCCTGGCCGTTGGGGGCTGGCATACGACCCTTGTCCTTGCACATGAGCCCCTTAGCGAAACCGCCCCCTGCCTTGGGAACGCCCACTACCGTGTAACTACGGCTGATAGCCGGACTACTTGGACCGCTAGAGATGCCCGAAGGCGGTACAACAGAAAACGTTCCTAGTCTCCCTAGGTTGACTAGGCTCGGCCCGTGTTGATGTCGTTGGCCTTGGTCCTAGGATGCCGGCAGTTGTTCACTTCGCCGTCTTTTCCACCTGTACGCCGAGCTTCTTGGTGATCCGAGTTCGGGTGGTGCCCGAACCTCCCTTGGCCACCTTGCTCCCAGTGCTAGCCGTGCTACTAGCATCACTAGCTAGGGGCATGAGGGCTAGTGGTGCCGCCACTATGGCTTTTGCCTCCTCTCTCACGAACTCTCTGGGGGCACATAGGCTGGCCCTTGCACACTCTCTAGGCTAAGATCAGTGTAGGTGTCACGGAAGAGTACAAGAGCATGTTCATATGCCATTGTTGGGGAGGAGAGAATGCAAGCTCAAGTGTATGTGTGAGAAAGAGAGATGCTTGAGCTTGTGTGGAGAGATGGAGAGGCCTAGGGGGTCCTTATATACTGCTCTGGCCGGGCAATGGCCGAGCACCGCCATGGGTGCCATCACTCAGCTCACCAAGGCCGATTGGGCGAAGATTGGGGACGAGAGGGGCCGGGGGGCGGCGCGCCGCACCACGGTGCGCCCGCACCCTTGACACCCCTCGACGCCCTTTCGCCAAAAAAGTGAGTGATGAGTTTGAAATTTAAATATTTGGGGATTTTTCATTATTGCGTTGTTGATGGCCGGGATAGATAAAATATTCCCTACTTTATGTATTTTGAAATTATTTTGGATTTTGAATTTTGTGTAAAATTGAATTTTAAACATGACAATCAATTATGAGTATGGAAAATCGATTGGGAAAATCATGTTTAAATTAGTGAGGGTATTTTGGTAAATTACTAATTTAGACTATGTACACTCACTTTTATTATTATTATTATTATTATAGGATATTATAATGAGGAAATTAAATCTATCCTATCTATTTCTTGATTATCTTTGGGAGAAGGTTCTAGAAAAAATTTTAAGCGTTGACCATTGACTTTAAAAATGTTACCTTCGTCATCTTGGATAGTGATTGCTCCATGTAGCGAGGTGTTGATGAACGTATATGGTCCCTTCCATTTCTTTGCGTAATTTCCCTACACCGAAGAGTTTTACCTTTGAGTTAAACAGAGCACCTTGTCTCCTTGCTTGAAGTCTTTAGGCTTGATTCGGTGGTCGTGCCATCTCTTGGTTCTTTCCTTGTAAATTCTCGCACCGTGGTATGCCTTCTCCCGCCATTCTTCTAGCTCGGCTATTTATTTGCTTACGCCTATTTCTGCCGGCTAACTTGATATCCATATTCCAACTCTTGATTGCCCAAGTAGGCTCTATGTTCTAGCTCTACTTGGCAAATGGCAAGTTTTTCCGCATTACACGAGTTCGAATGGTGACATGCCAATGGGGGTCTTATAGGCTGTTCAGTATGCCTAGAGTGCATCTGGTAGTTTGTTTTTCCATCCCCTCCCCATTTCATTGACAGTCTTCTGCAGGATGTTCATGATTTGTTTGTTGGATGTTTCTACCTGTTCGTTGGTCTGTGGATGGTACGGTGTTGCAATGTTGTGCTGTGCACCTAGTTCCATGAGGAAGTTTCTGAAGCTTCGATCTATGAAGTGTGATCCCCCATCACTTATTACCATCTTAGGTGTTCCAAATCGGGGAAAGATCACTTCATGGAACATTTTCCTTGCATGCTTGGCGTCTGCTGATCTGCATGCCATTGCTTCTACCCACTTGGAGACGTAATCAACTGCCACAAGGATGTACTCGCATTCATAGGACTTTTGGAATGGCCCCATGGAGTCGATACCCCATACATCAAATATTTCTAGTTGAAGGTTATAGTGTAGGGGCATCGCATTGCGAGAGGTGATCTTTGCCTTGGAACCGACATTTCCGGCATCTTCGACGAACTCTTTAGTGTCCTCATACATTGATGGCGGAAGAACCCGCCTTTGCGATTTTTGGCTTTGTGTGCGGAAAACTCCGTAATGTCCCCCCATGTATGGTCTTTGCATGGCATTTTTCGATGATTTGCATTCCTTAGGCGGTTGGCACACACCTTCTTAACAATCCATCCGCATAGACCCGGTACAAGTAGGGTTCATCCCAGAGGTGCCTTCTGCTCTCAACTTGTAACTTTCTTTTTTGTTCTCCCGGTGGTACGTAGCCAGTGACCATGTAATTGACGATGTTTGCGTACCACGGGTTGACGTCGTCTACTTTGAGCAAAGCATGTCATCGCGTAGGAAGTCATTGATCGGTGGGTCCTGCATGTTAGTGACTTGCATACGCGAAATGGTCGACAACAGTATTTTCTACTCCCTTTTTATCTTTTATTTCTATGTCGAATTCTTGGAGTAGGAGAATCCATCTGATTAGCCTAGGTTTCGCTTCTTTCTTAGTTAACAAGTATTTAAGAGCAGCTTGATTGGTATGAACAAATATTTTAGACCCAACTAAGTAAGAGCAAAACTTTTCGATAGCAAAGACTACAGCGAGGAGTTCTTTCTCTGTTGTGGCGTAATTAAGCTGTGCTCCTGTTAAAGTCTTGCTAGCATAGGCGATGGCGTGATGCTTTCTATCTTTGATTTGTCCTAGGACTGCGCCAACCGCGTAGTCGCTAGCGTCACACATGATTTCAAACGGCAGCGTCCAATCAAGGGGTTGGATGATTGGAGCTGAGATAAGGGCTTTCTTAAGGGTGTGGAAAGCAGCTAAGCACTCATCGGTGAACTCAAAGGGAGCATTTTTGGCTAACAGGTTGGTCAGGGGTCTAGAAATTTGTGAGAAATCCTTAATAAATCTCCTATAAAAACCTGCATGCCCTAAAAAGCTACGGATCCCTTTTATGTTTACTGGGGGAGGCAATTGCTCGATCACCTCGATCTTTGCTTTATCTACCTCAATCCCCCGTTCCGACACTAGGTGTCCTAAGACAATGCCCTCACGGACCATAAAATGGCATTTTTCCTAGTTTAAAACAAGGTCCTTTTTTTGACATCGTTGCAAGACTTTGTCTAAATTTTCTAGACAATGATCAAAAGTTTTTCCATAGACTGAAAAGTCATCCATGAAAACCTCCATGATTTCTTCGATCATGTCAGAGAAAATTGACATCATGCACCGTTGGAAAGATGCGGGTGCATTACACAACCCAAATGACATACGTCGATACGCATAAGTTCCATACGGGCAAGTAAAAGTTGTCTTGCTTTGATAGTCAGGGTGGATGGGAATCTGATGATAGCCAGAATACCCATCTAGGAAACAAAAGAAAGAGTTCTTTGTGTTCCAACATTTCATCGATGAAGAGCAGTGGAAAGTGGTCTTTCTTTGTGGCCGTGTTGAGTTTTCGGTAATCTATGCACATCCTCCACCCTGTGACGGTGCGTTGCGGTATTAACTTGTTTTTACTATTTTCTACTACCGTCATACCGCCTTTCTTTGGAACCACTTGGACTGGGCTGACCCACTCACTATGTGGTACGGGATAAATGATCCCGGCGTGAAGAAGTTTTAGAACCTCCTTCTTCACGACTTCCCTCATCGCATTGTTTAATCTTCACTGGGGTTCCAGAGTAGGTGTGCTAGAGGGGTCTATCGGGATGCGATGGGTACAGAGGGTCGGGCTAATCCCCTTCAAGTCTTGCAAGGAATACCCAAAGACAGACCTATGCTTTTCTAGGATGGCGATGAGTTTGACTGTCTCCTCTTCACTAAGCTTATCACTAATGATAACAGGAGTTTCTTTGTTGCCATTTAGGAAAGCATAGCGCAGGCCGGTGGGTAGGGGTTTTAGCTCGACTGGGAGTTTAATCGGGGCTTCCTCTTGAGGAAGGTCTATGGTTTCATCCAGATCATCCTTCTCTTCAGTAAAGAATTTGGCTTCTCTTTCTAAGGATGATTCTGGTGAATCAAAGGGTATTACCGACTTAACCTCCATGGGCATATTAGGATCAGGAGGGTTGTTTGCCATCAAAGGGTTGGTATGTGAAAACGATATGGCAAACTTATCCTTCCCTAACTTTACATTAATCCCCTTAGAGTTTGGTGACTCTAGAAAGAATATCTCTAGGGGATGCCCTATCAGGATATCGAAATCCTGGAAATCGAAGACATGGAAGTCTAAGGGTATTTTGACATTGTTGTGATGCAACAGAATATCAGATAGCACCCCTAGTCCTTTCAGTCTCGTGTTTGGCTCACTTTGGAAGTAAATGCTTGTTGGAGCAAGCGTTTTCTCGCTCAGAAAAAGCTGAACGAATGATGCAGACATCAAGTTTGCTCCACCAGTGGGATTATACAGGGAGTTCACCCATGTTTTACCGACCTTGGTTCGGATTATCGAGGAGGGACAGCATATCCGAATGTCTTCGGAAGCTAACTCCACTTCCTCAGTCCATTCCCTGTTCATTGCAACGCACAGATCCTTGATGGAAGTTTTGAGGGTTTCTTGGTCAAGGGTGCTAATCGGTTTCTTGGGTGCTAAGGGCTTTCGGTGGCACAAGTATTTCGAGGTATTGCCCAGATTTTCAAAGAGGGCATCCTCAAAAAACGGAAGATCCGAAGGTTGAAAACCTTCCTCCGGATCTTTATGTTAAATTTGAGGGGTCTCTCGTGAGTGGTAGTGTTTCGGCTTAATTTGGAGAGACTTCTGTTGGTATTTTTAACCGCACTCCATTAAATAAGTTTTTGGTAGGATTATCCATAGTTTACGAGATATCATACCGGTGTCACATTTTACCCGGAGGTTTTAAATATCGTATCCACGGGAACAGTTGTGATAATGACAACGTCTATAGACTTAACCCTACAATTAGGCTAGATAATATCAAGAAAAAGGAAATAGCTATTGTACTCTAGTTCCAATAACCGGTAAACTTTGTATAATATCGTCTTATCGGACAAGTGACCTGAATAGGAGAAGAAACAGAGTAATCTACCTACCAGACACCTATAAGCCTATCGGTCCTATCAACGGAAAGTGGACTACTGAGAGGATTCAATGCAGCTATAAAGTCACCTACGCGAGCTACCACTATCCCAATTTGATCGGGGGGGACATTCACAAGTAAATCTAGCCTAGGCACCATGCCTACACTACGAAATACAACTTTAACCTACAGGGTCCTATAGATCAAAGTTCTCAATATGAGATGTGAACCAAAGAACGAATAAGAACAAATTGCTTACTTGAATCAGAATGGTAAATACAAAAGTACCTCAGAACGCAGCTCCGGGCGAGCAAGCTGAATCCAGAAGAATACAGCCACGAAGAAACGCCGACAGGCCGCAGCTCCTCCAGAATCTCTACTCCTCTACTCAATCTCTCTAATCTCTAAAGAAAACTAGATCTAGAAGAACTAGTCTCTCCTAATTGCTACATCTAGATGAACTAGAACTAGATGAACTAGACTAGATCAACTAGAGGGACCCTAACCCTAATTATGTAGAGAATATGAAGCACCGGGGTGTAGAATGCCTCTTGGAGGGAGCCTTGGGCGTCATTATATAGGCCGAGGTGGAGTAGGGGCAAGGAACCGCCACGTCAGCGATCCGCGTCTTCATCTCATGTGTACCGTCGGATCAAACCGACCTAAAATCAACGTAGGGATGGCTTGCTTGGCTTCCAAGGATGCATGGGAGGAAGACTCGAAGGCGGCGGCGAGAGGATGACCTAGGGGCCGCCCGGCCCGAGGGTGGGGGCCGGCTGCCCCCACAGGCTCCCCCTGGGCCCCGCCGCTTCGGGTGTCTTCTAGACCCTTCCCCGAGTCCGATGATGATGTTGTTCCGTTGTGGATCAATTTCGTGATAATTGAGCTCTATAATCCCCTTTTATGCTTTTTCGAAAATCACCCTGGAAAATCTGAGAATATGCAAAACTCGTGGAATTTGTCAGATAAAGCCCTAGACTAGTGTGTTTTCTTGTTTTCCTTCAGGTAAAAAGCCCTAGTAAAAGTTGACGCTAAGGAGTGTCAACAATACCCCTAAGCTTACCTTTTGCCAGTCCCTTGGCAAACAATCTAGATCTAGTTATTAATAAACTTGGATCAGGAGTTGCTGCAATACTTTTATTTCTTTTAAGCTCACTTGCTTTTAAACATAAATTTTCCTCCGGTTTAGACAAAGCTGCTCTGACTTTCAAACTTACCCATTTTACCTTTAACTATGGAGCTTTACAGCTTTTGCGTAAGTCTTGAGCAATCGAAAGATAGAACAATCAAGTCAAGCACTATGTCTCAAAGTCTTTACAGTACCAATATTCCAGAGTTTTGTAAGTTTTCACAATAAAACTCAGAGCCTAATTGTATGACACCCTCAAGTCTCTTATTATATGTGGTATTTATGGATCTCACTAAGGCATTAATAAGGTCATGCCTTCCTATAACTAAGGATATATATAGTGGAGCTCATAGGAGTGGCAATAACAAGGATGAACATACTTGCAATTCATATATTGTAAAGTCAAGCAATGGATCCATAGAGAATCGAGGCATACAATCAAATCAAGATGTGTGTGTGTATGGAATATGGTGGATAGGTGCATATATAGTATTTAGTAGCTAATCCTAATTCTACTTTTGCTCTTTGAAAATAACTCCCTCCTTAGAACTTTGTTCGCGGGAAAACATGGGCTATCTTTATTCTTTCTTTCTTTTTTTTTCAATCTGGGAGGCGGGCATCTATGTACCCATTGTTTTAATGTTGGGACACTTGTCCATCTTTTACTCCCATTTTTCTTTTTCCTCTTTCTCTTTTTCTTCTCTTTTTTAATACTTTTGCATAGCCACATGCATCCTTTGAATATAAATAAATTGGAGAGATAATGATAAGAATTTAGAGCAATTAAATAGGGGTTGTCCTATAGGGTATATTTTTAGATGTTTACTCCTAGTGTAGGAGAAAAATATTTTTAAGGTGAATCTAGATGAAAGTGGAAATGATTGCGCTTACATCCTAGAGTAGGAGTAATGCATATGTGGGTGGAGTGCGTAAGTGATCTTGATTTTAAAAGCATGACAAGACTCTCATAAGGTATACTCCAAAGGTTGACTAAACTCAATGTAAAGCAAGCAGCATGAATATGTAAAGGTTTTCCTAACTCTAAATGTATCATATATGGCTTTGGTAGGAATGTAAACTTTATCATACAAGAGCTCATCATGTAAGATTTTGGGTTTTCAAATAAATCTCCAGAACTTAGTAATGCTAGGAATAAGATAAATAGCAGCTTAGACCTTCATGTATCATATCAATCAATTACCTAGACTTTAGCTCAAGCATATGCCTCCACAAATTTTAGGTTGAGTAAATTCTTATATCAAAGTAGTCATGTCCAAAACTTAGGAGAATTCATGGTTAAAAACTAGGCACTTGAAAGGAATTACAGTAGAGCAACTCTTTATCATCTCCAAGACAAAATTTTAATATTCTCTAGTTTTTTTAGTTTTTTTATTTGACTCTTACTAACTAGACACACTCTATGATCACACCTTAATGTATAGATAAATATATTTTTATTTCTATTGGACTCACATGACTCTAAAGACATGGACCTTCATGTGCCCATATATTTTTGGTATTTTTATATTTTCTTATGATACTATTGTGAACCTTCATGTGCTCACATATTTTTGGTATTTTATGACTATATAGAATAGACTCGATAATCGTCTAGGTATAGTTACACGATAACTAGGGGATGCTCCTCCCCAAGCTAGATGTTTGCAATACTTGGTGTTGATGATCTTTTTAGAGTGAGCTAACTAGCGGCGGTTACGGTAGGTGCCAGCGATAGACTCTCTCCTTGTCATAATGTTGTTTTCTGCATAATTATACTTCAACAAGAAAACCAAAACTCGAGGCTCAAATTTAATAATGGGTTAGCGGTCAGCCAATAAGTGATTGATTATTCTTTGAGTTGATTTGAATTGACAGGTTCTAGCAGGATTCTCTTTTTTAGGATTTTCTAGTTTTAATTATGCAGAGATTAAATATGTATGCATGATGTATAGTTGTATCTTTATGCCTCCACAGAGAATATTTATTCTTATGGGGCTTAGGCTCTCTTTTTTTTATAATGCAAGAAAGTAAATATAGAAGCTATTATTACTATTTATTTTTTTTTTTATGCCACCACAGTAAATATCCCTATAGGGTTACCATAAGTTTATTCACATGGGGCTTTCAGTATTGTATGATGCAGTAAATAAAGCAATAAAGATTTTTATTTTCTTTTTAATATTTATGAAGATGACTATATTAAAGTAAAATTATTAATGTAGATAGAAATACTAATTAATTAAATACCCGCCATATTACCGTATGGCAAAGGGTACGGAATTTTAAGTTTACCGACAGAACTTCTTCTTCCACTCTTGTGTATCTCTCCATCTTGAGAGATGAAGGTCGTGATGGTTGCATACCTCTAGTGATGATGATGTCACCTTTGTTCTTTGATTTGGCCAACAAGTTGAAGTAGAGCTTTAATTATAGCTGGCAGCATCTTGCTCAGTGTGCATATTCACAGAACTCTCACTTGTAGAATTAATAAATTTTGCTCGATGTGTTGTCCCTGTTTGTAAAACCGGGGTAGAGATCAAGTGCATGGGTTCTGCTGGTGGAAAAAATACCAACAGAACCAAATCTATTTCTTTATTTATTTTTTCTCTATCCTTAGGCACATTGAATAAGATAAAATCGGTGTTACATGAATTGTGTATTTATGACATGAGTGGTGAGATCAAAAGATTAAACATTTAACATTTAAGTTCACATGATAGAAAAGAATAAAATTGCTTGACCAATAGAAGGATTGTCTATCTCTATATAAATTTTCAAATAAGTATGACTATCATCTTTTCAAGATCAAATATAATGTTTTAGCTTGTGTGGTTAAGACTGAGATTAAGAGGATGGTGCCATGAATAATCTTAAAGAACAAATCATGTTGAGTTAATTAGGTTATCAATTTAAGTTGTAACTCTAACATGTTTGTGTCTGCATTTATCGTGCGCCAAGATCAAGAGAAGAGCAATGACCACTTACCTTAGAATATTACCTTCATTATTAGAGCGTGATGGCACTAAGTGATGAAGGGTAATTGACCTGGTGGAGTGGTGGTGCCTTCCTTCTCTTGCATCTTGAGTTGTTCATAGACATCTTAGCTCCTCTATTGCACTCATTCTTTTGCCATCTTTTTGCTTCTTTGATCTTTTGACTCTTTTCACTCCAGTTATTATTATGCCTGCAATAGATTAGTGGACAACACATACCCGAAGGAGTATATAAATTTTAAACATAGGTTGCTTGTCTAGTATTTAATTTTATTCTGTCTATGCTAATGAAAAGATAATATTAATATTATTTTAGTATAGATCATGTTTTATACAAACATGGCTTGAGGCAAAGTAACTTATAGTAGAAGATAAAGTGAATGAATCATTAATGCTCATAGTTCTTTCATTCATGATGAATGAGCTATGTCTTCTTCTATAAAGTTATTAAAGTTCAGCATGTATCCTACTTCATCTCTAATTTAAATTCATCTCATGACTCACCCAAATTGATTTTGAAAATTTTCCTATAGGGGCTAGTCTACAAAATATCCAATGTCTACTATAATATATTATTAGTTCAAAAATCAACCTAGACACCACGTCTAATTTGACTTAGGAAGGCATTCTAACCTAAGCACCACGCTTAATTCAAAAAGCCTTTGAAAGTAAAATCAATACACCTCTTAGTTCAAGAATCAAACTAAACACCTTATCTAATTATGACTCAAGAAAATAGTTTAAACTAAGCACCATGCCTAATTCAAAAGGTGTATGAAATTTCTCCAAACCTTAAGTATACTATACCAAACAAAGGTAACATGAAAGTTTATCGAGTGTTATTCAAACAGAGATGAAAGAGTATGATTAATAAATTGAATAAAGGTAGAGACAACCAATATTAGCAATATAGAATTTTCTAAATAAGCCATTCCCCCAAGCTTGAATTTTGCAAAGTAAATGTAAGCTTGAGTGGATGTAATTTAAAGTTGCATAATGATTGGTTGGTCATACCTGGCACTGCCATTATTCATTTTCTTACTTCAAACCTGAAATGGTTAGTGACAAAAATATCTAAAGGAATATTTTGACAATTATATTTCTATGCTAAAGGTGCAAACTTAATTCATTCATTCATTTTTTAGAGTGGTTATTTTTGGGACACAAAGTTATTCTTAGGAAACCTTCTAACTATTATACTTCAAGTTGGTGAGGTGGTTTCCTCTAGAACATTAGCCTTTGTGCACCTATATCAAGATTACAATGAGATCTATAATATTTATGATAAACATATGCATCTACAACCATCCTCTTAATGATTTTATGAACAGGTAGAATAAGGGGTTGAAGATCTCGTGTGCGGTAATATTTGAGAGACCAAAAGATTCAGGAGATTTCTCATATGAGCATGGATTTGATAGGGTGTTAATGACATAACTGCCGCGCTCGTCGATATGATCTCCCTTTTTAAACTCCAAGGGTGTCTCTTCATGGGTGTCTATAGGTAACAGGTTCATCTCTATTATTTTATGCCTATGACATTCATTGGATGTTTTATCTTCTAGGATTTCCCATGAATTGATGCTTCTAGGATTGGTCTCATCTAAAGCTTCCTTCGAACTTGGGTGAGTTCTATTTATTAAGAAAATTGATTTAAGCTCACCATTTGAATCTAGACCAAGTTCGGATGCTAATACTAAGACTTCATCCTCCTCCATCCATTCTTTGACAATGGCAAATGAGTTTTTCATATGTTCCATGCATTCATGCCATTGTCGACGTTGCTCTTCTTGATCATTTCTATAGTCTTCATGACTCCTATACTTTGGGTATTCTAGTGAGTTTTTAGGGTCGTTACGAGACTTAGGGGAGAGAGTATAAAAAGGATCATCAGGGTCAAGGATGGGTTTAAAGCTGGGTTCAGATAAGTTATCTAATGTGGGTATAGAAGGGGAGAAGATATGATTAATTCTTGAGTGGCTTAGCTCTCCTTCTATGGTGTCACAAGACATGCCATCCATATATTCTTCTTGATGTCTTTTAGGAGGAAAAGGAAGTTGAGGACACTTTTTCCAAGATGCTCTTCTAAGAAGGTCTGATTCATATCGATGTACGAGCATCTTAGCTAATTGGAAGTCTAAATCATCATTGTGAGGTTTTGATGGTTTAGGATTGATAGCTAAATCTTGGGATTGAGATGATTGTGTTTCAGCTACCAAAACTTTCTCTTCTTGTTCGGGAGATGATTCATTCTCAGAGAGCTCAGAATAGGCTTGAACAACCTTTTCTAGCATCGGTCTGGCTTCAGTTATAGGCAAGTGAAGAAAAGCTCCTCCAGAGGCTAAATCAAGGGAGTCCTTAGATTCCTTGGTAAGACCCAAATAAAAATGTTGAAGAAGCATGGGGTCTGGAAAACCAAGGTCAGGACCAAATGTGATAAGTTCATTAAAACGCTCCCATGATTCACTAAGAGATTCTTGTTCTAGTTGCCTAAAAGTTAGAACCTCTTTTCGAAGGCTAGCTACCTTAGAGATGGGAAAGAAGTGTAAACAGAATTCAGAGTATAACATTTTCCAATCACCTTGCATACTCCCTACGGCTCGATTATACCAAAGTTTAGCTTTTCCTGTCAAGGAAAACGGAAAAAGCTTCCATCTAATAGTCTTATTAGACATGCCAAAGAATGCACAAGCATGCACAGTGTCCTTTCAATTCTCGTAAGTGTAAGTATGGGTTTTCATTGCCTTCTCCCGAGAAGGGTTTATCCCGAATCATTTTGATTAGACATGGGTGCAGCTCATAGCCAGGTGTTATGATAGGTTCATTAGATTTTGGTGGCCCGAAGCTTTCACGCATGCCATAAAAACAAATAGAATTAAAAGCATCCATAAGGATGAACACAAAAATTAATGAAGAGAATGGGATAAAATAAGAAAAGATAAAAGTATAATACAAGATTAAGCTAGACTAAGTCAAAATCAGCAAACTGTTCCCCGGCAACGGCGCCAAAAATGCTTGTTGGTATTTTTAACTGCACTCCATTAAATAAGTTTTAAGTAGGATTATCCGCAAGCGCACAGATATCATACCAGTGTCACATTTTACCCGGAGGTTTTAAATATCGTATCCACAGGGAACAGTTGTGATAATGACAACGTCTATAGACTTAACCCTACAATTAGGCTAGATAATATCAAGAAAAAGGAAATAGCTATTGTACTCTAGTTCCATTAACCGGTAAACTTGTATAATATCGTCTTATCGGACAAGTGACCTGAATAGGAGAAGAAACAGAGTAATCTACCTACCAGACACCTATAAGCCTATCAGTCCTATCAACGGGAAGTGGACTACAGAGGATTCAACGCAGCTATAAAGTCACCTACGCGAGCTA
The DNA here is from genome assembly GCA_015844335.1 of Chrysopogon serrulatus. NCBI lineage: Eukaryota > Viridiplantae > Streptophyta > Magnoliopsida > Poales > Poaceae > Chrysopogon > Chrysopogon serrulatus. Next base: position 408,446 of record JADLZL010007357.1, read on the forward strand.
CCACAATCCGGCTGATCAGGGGACATTCACAAGTAAATCTAGCCTACGCACCACGCCTACACTACGAAATACAACTTTAACCTACAGGGTCCTATAGATCAAAGTTCTCAATATGAGATGTGAACCAAAGAACGAATAAGAACAAATTGCTTACTTGAATCGAATGGTAAATACAAAAGTACCTCGTAACGCAGCCTCTCGGGCGAGGAAACCGAATCCGTAAGAATACTGCCCATTAAGAAACACCGACAGGCCAGAGCTCCTCCAGAATCTCTACTCCTCTACTCAATCTCTCTAATCTCTAAAGAAAACTAGATCTAGAAGAACTAGTCTCTCCTAATTGCTACATCTAGATGAACTAGAACTAGATGAACTAGACTAGATCAACTAGAGGGACCCTAACCCTAATTATGTAGAGAATATGAAGCACCGGGGTGTAGAATGCCTCTTGGAGGGAGCCTTGGGCGTCATTATATAGGCCGAGGTGGAGTAGGGGGCAAGGAACCGCCACGTCAGCGATCCGCGTCTTCATCTCATGTGTACCGTCGGATCAAACCGACCTAAAATCAACGTAGGGATGGCTTGCTTGGCTTCCAAGGATGCGTGGGAGGAAGACTCGAGAAGGTGGCGGCGAGAGGATGACCTAGGGCGCCGACCGGCCCTGTGGTGGGGGGGCCGGCCCCACCTGGCTCCCCCCGTGGGCCCCGCTGCCGGGTGTCTTCTAGACCCTTCCCGAGTCCGATGATGATGTTGTTCCGTTGTGGATCAATTTCGTGATAATTGAGTTCTATAATCCCCTTTTTATGCTTTTCTGAAAATCACCCCTGGAAAATACGAAATATGCAAAACTCGTGGAATTTGTCGATAAAGCCCTAGACTAGTGTGTTTTCTTGTTTTCCTTCAGGTAAAAAGCCCTAGTAAAAGTTAACGCTAAGGAGTGTCAACACTTCCTCTTGGCATGGTTCGGCTTGCACTAGGAGGGGTTCTGGCAGAGGGGTATTTTCGGCTATCCGTGTTAGGAGTGTTTTCCCCTCCATTGTTGTTTGGTGTGTGAACGAACCTTCGGCAGCTATATCCTGGTGTAGGGCAGCTTCCTTTCTAAGTCCTAACCAAAAATGCTGTAATAGCACATTGTTGGGTATAGATAGGTCAGGGCCTGATCATGATAGGATTAGGAACCTGTCCCAAGCTGCACCTAAGGTTTCCTTCTCGTTTTGTCGGAAGTTGAGTATTTCTTGTCGCAGGGCAGCTATCCGGGATATCGAGAAGAACATAAGACAAAATTTGTTCCTTAATTCCTCCCAATCCCCTAATACTTTTCCTACGTTTTGGGTGTACCATTGTTTTGCTCTCTCATTTAGAGAAAAGGGAAACAATTTCCACCGCAAGGTTTCTTGTGACATGCCTGCTATGGTTAGGCATGCATAGAGTTGCTCAAACTCCCACAAATGGTGGTAAGGGTTTTCATAATCTAACCCTGAGAAGGTTTGTTCCCAAACCATGGCTATGAAGCCAGGACGAAGCTCGTAGTTTGTGGCAGTGATTGGTTTTGATGATTGTGGTGGCTCTACGAACTCGCCCTTAGGAGCAAAAAAGTTTTGAATTGAAATATTCTCCATAATATATATATTTTTTTCAGAAAGGATAAAATAAAGGATACACGGGTGGACTAGGTTCGAAGGCTAAAACGACAACCGCTCCCCGGCAATGGCGCCAGAAATGCTTGTTGGTATTTCTTAGCGAAAGCAGCCAAATCCGCAAGTGTACGGAATTACCGTCGTAGCACTTCACCCGGTGATAGTCAGGGTATCGTAATCTCACGAAGAACGGTTGTGTCTAGTCACTAGCTTAGTCCCCCTCGGTGGGTTGAAGAAAAGTGATCTGGGTAGTGAGGTTTTCCTACGGTTTAGATTCTCTACTCGAAGATAATCTTACTTACTACACTCTTGCTTCGGGCACCGGATCGCACCTAGTCTGCTAAGTGATGCCTGCTAACAGCTCTACGCCACACCCGAACGTGGGGGAATACAAAGGATGTTAGGGCTGTCACCACCTAACACCTACTCCTCACCCGTGGAGTGTGAGGCAAACGAGGGTAACCTATAACTTAGGCACCACGTCTACGTTATCGATTACTATTCTAGCGTCGGCTAGGAACATCCATCTTTATCAGGAGTCCTCTACTAGAACATCCGTTACTAAGGCAAGTAACAGACAACGAAGCCGCAAGAATGTAATACGTAAGAGAATACGAAATAGAGACTCACCACCGTAGTAGAACACGGACCGTACACATCGAGGGGGAGCCGACACGTCTGGCACTCCGCCTCCTCAACCCAGAGAAGCCGGATCCGAGACAAGAGATGGCGGACACGCCCGAACCTTCTCTTCTTTCCCTCTCTCACTCCTACACTAAACTAGCTAGGCTAGGATGGAATTTGAGCTTGGCTCTCTTCTTCTTCTCCACTTGAATTGTGTCTTTGGGAGGAGGTGAGGGGGTCCTTTTATAGTTGCTGCCGGTTTTGGCCTGGACAGCATTAACACCTTATTGAACCGACCTTGGAACCGCCTGAGTGAACCGCCAGAGAAAGGTGGGCCCGAGAGGCGGTGCTGGGGGTGCGTCCGCATCCTGGTGCGGGCGCACCAGGGGAGGCTCGCCTAGCCACCGCCTTTCCGGTCGGTTTTCGGTTGGGCTCGGATGCACGCCTTGTGTGGTGCTCGGCCCAATCATGCAGCTGGAGATGGGTTCCTTTGTATTTGCCTTTGTTCTTGGATCGGTTTCTGGATTTTTATATGCTTTTGGCCCATCTTTGATATCTTTTCATATTTGTCCTGCAAAACAAGTACACTCACCAAAACTATGAAATTTGTTAGTGTATAGACCCTATATTCTAGTTATGGTGGTGTTTCATCTCTCTTTTGTGTGTATGTTGACAGTATATGATGTGAGTTAAGAGCTGCCAACAGCAACCGGGGCAACCGTCAGCGCAACTTTTTCAATAATACTGACAAGGGGCAGAAGCGCGAGGTCGACGACGACTACGGTGAGTACGACAAGATCCTGAACGGCGACTGCCCCCGCCATCCTGACAAGGGGCACACCTTTGGCGAATGTCACGGCTTCACCAGTATCTTCGCCCGCAAGCGGCAGCGCACTAACAAGAAAGGCTACCCCAAGAAGCCCAGTGCGCGTTCCAAATCTGAAGATAACGAGGATGACGGAAAAAACCCGCGTCATGCTTACAAGGACCCCGAGAAGCATGTGACTGCCATGATCTTCGGAGGGGCGCCGCAGAAAATGCGCGGGAAAAGAAGCTCCTCAAAAGGCGCATCGTCGCCCTCTCAGAGGCCGATACACTCGTTGCCGATGTCCGAGCTCCAGCCTGGTCGGAACAGCCCATATCGTTCAGTCGATCTGACATGTGGGCCAAACTACCTGACACAGGTCGCTTTCCTTTGGTCCTTGACCCAGTGATCGGCAACGTTCGCTTTGAGAAGGTGTTGATAGATGGCGGCAGCGCTCTGAATATCCTTTTCCACCATGCTTTCTTGGAGCTTGGTCTATCAGAGGATCAACTCGAGCCCTGCGATTCACCATTCTGGGGCATCATGCCCGATAAGCCGTCCATGCCCCTTGGGCAGCTAACACTGCCTGTTCAGTTCGGCACACCGCAGCACTTCCGTGTCGACTACGCCAACTTCATCGTGGCCGACTTCAACGGCGTCTATCACGCGATACTTGGCAGACCCACCCTCACCAAGTTCATGGCCATTCTGCACTATGGCTATCTTGTCCTCAAGTTGCCAACCGCGCAGGGTATCCTGTCCCTCCGCGGAAATGTCCTCATGGCTCATGCATGCGAGACAAGTGCGTTCGCCGCTGCCGAGGCCGAAGAAGTTAAGGCACGCATGGAGGAAGCTACCTTCCAACTCAGGACCTCAAAGCCTGCGGAGCTCGAACCTCCAGTCAAGCAGCACCAACGTCCTGAAGAGATTACCAAGGCGAACAAGAAGGTCAACCTAGTCCCCGGAGATCCCAACAAGACGGCGATGATCGGGGGCAACCTTGACCCTAAATAGGAAGACGCGCTCGTCCATTTTCTGCAGGAGAACATAAGCGTTTTTGCGTGGAAACCTGCTGACATGCCTGGTGTCCCCAGGGAACGAATCGAGCACTTCCTTAATGTCTCCGAGACAGCTGAACCAGTCAAGCAGAAGCTACGACGATTTGCTCAGGACAGGAAGGAGGCGATTAGGGCAGAGATAACCTAGCTCTTAGATGCCGGCTTTATTAGAGAAGTGTATCATCCGGATTGGTTAGCAAATCCAGTCCTTCTACGCAAAAAGAATAATGAATGAAGGATGTGCGTTGATTACACCGATCTCAACAAACACTGCCGAAAAGACCCCTTTCTGCTCCCTCGCATCGGCGAGGTGGTCGACTCCACCGTGGGTTGCCAATTGCTTTATTTCTTAGATTGCTACTCGGGCTATCACCAGATCGCCCTTGCCTTAGATGATCAGGAAAAGACATCGTTCATAACTCCCTTCGTTGCTTCTTGCTACACGACCATGTCGTTTGGCTTAAAAAACGTTGGTGCAATATACCAGCGCGCCATACAACAGTGCCTCAAAGCGGAGATCCGTGACGGACTGTGCGAAGCTGTTGGCACTTCTAACATCGCTACGAATTAACGAGATTAGAAATGCATGGTATTAAATTAACTTGTCATTAGCAACTAGCCACTTCTTTATCACTAGCATTCCTAAGCATGAATTAAGTTGTCATCCCTAATTATAATGCTATGGAGCAAATATAGATTCTCATGTATTATTATTTAATATGACTATGTAGAAATATGAATATACACTAAAATAGGTTACGTAAGCGGACCGAGATAATTATACCATTGTAGCATTTTACCTAGGGAGTTCTACCGGGTTGTCAATTTATATTTATACCCTTTGGGAAAGCTTGTTATAAACTCTTTCTATTATATTGATAAGAAAGTACATACAATGAATAAGTGATATTACCAATGTCATCTACTCTACTCATAACAGGCAGAGGTCATAAGATAAATATAGATAAATATGGGTGATAGCATAATCAAGTATCATATTTATATAGATAATCATCGAGCATTTTCTAGTCATAATCATAGTTAGCCAATGGATAAACTAAGCAGATATCTAAGGTAATTCTATAACTACATCAATGAATAACTCTAATTAGTGCAATTACATCTAGTAATCATCGCTAAGTCAACCCTATATCATAATCACATGTAAGGGGGCATCAACTAGGAAGGATGTGAAACAGAGTCATTATCCAACTTCACGACCGTGCCCTGCTGTCTTACACACGGAGGGTGACTACAGAGGAACCAACGTAGCTGTCACCTACGCGGACTACCACACGTCCCGGTATGTCAGGGTGCACTCGCAGACAAACAAGATATCTAGACACCACGTCTACATATTGTCCATCATCTACCCATTGTACACTTGGATAAACGCTATACGAGCAATTACATGAATTCAATAAGATCGAACTAATTAAACTAGACATATAATCAAAGTAGACAATGACTATTGCAATTAAGAACATATTAACTATTAAGAATAATGTCTCCTTAATCTAAATAATGAATACAATGAGAAAGAAAGAACTAGAACTATACCGAACTCCTGCGCTCCAGACAGACGCCGGGGGCTCTAGATCCCGATGAAGAACTAGATCTCCTCTACCTCTAATCTAACTAACTAGAACTATGAGCTAGAAGGCTCTTGATAAACTTAAAGACTTCTTGATGCTTGATGGCTTGAGGCCTTGATGAATAATGAATTGGCTCTCTCCAGGGGGAGGTCTACCCATATATTTATAGTCCGGTGGGATGAACGTGCGCCGCAGGATCAAACCGACTTAACCAAGGGCTGAGATGCATCAGGAGAGGCGGTGGAGGAAGCTTCCAGAAGGAGGAGGGCTGAAACCCTAGGGGGGCGCCGCCCGGTGCCATGGTGGGGCCGGCCAGCCCCACCTAGCCGCCTCTGCCGGTCTCGCTGCTTCGGGTGTCTTCTAGATCCTTCCCACGTCCCAATGTTGATCTTTCCTGTGGCGGATAAGTTTCGTGATTCATATGCACTTTAATCCCTCTTTTCAGCTTTTCTAGAAAAATCTCTAGAAAATATAGAATATGCAAAACTCGTGGAAATTATCAGTTAAAACCCTAGACTATTGTGTGTTTGTGTATCCTCTTGTGTCTAAAGTTCTAATGAATGTTGACGTTATCCACCGTCAACAACTCCCCCAAGCTTACCTTTTGCCAGTCCCTTGGCAAATAAACTAAGCCTAATTTTTATTATATTTGGATCAGGAGTTGCTACAATGTTGTTAGTCTTTCCAAGTACACATGCTTTCAAACAAAGATATTCCTCCGGATTAAACAGTATATGTTCTAACCTTCAAACTTACCCATTTTACCCTTAATTATAGGGCTTCACAGTTCTTGCATAAGTCTTGAGCAATCAAAAGATAGAACAATCAAGTCAAGTGCTATGTCTCAAATTCTTTGCAGTGCTAACATTCTGGAGTTTTTCATAGGTTTTCAAAATAAAACTCAGAGCTTCATTGTATGACACCCTCAAGTCTCTCAATATATGTGGTATTTATGGTTCTTTCTTAAGGCATTTATGATGTTATGCCTCCTATAGCTAAGGATATATAGTAGAGCTCATAGGATCGGCAATAACAAGGGTAGGCATACTTGCAATGCATATATCGTAAAGTCAACTAATGGATCCACAGAGAATCGAGGCATACAATCAAACCAAGATGTGCATGTGTATGGAATATGGTGGATAGGTGTATATATGGTATTTGTGGCTAATTCTAATTCTACTTTTGCTCTTTGGAGATAACTCTCTTGAAACTTTCCTCAGGAAAAACATGGGCCATCTTTATTATTTTAAATCAGGGAGGCGGACATCTTTTACCCATTGCTTTAATTGCTGGGACATTTGTCCATTTTACTCCCTTCTCTTTCTTCTTCTTCTTCTTCTTCTTCTTCTTCTTTTTTTTCTTTTTTTAATATCTTTTGCATAGCCACATGCATTCCTTGAAAATAATAACCAATTAGAGAGATACAATAAGGACTTTAAAGCATTAAAGACAGGGGTTTTCCTATGGGGTGTATATTTTTGGTGTTTTCTCCCAGTGTAGGAGAGAAACATTTTTGTGATGAACATGGATAGAAAATATGTGAATGATTGCAATTACTCCCATGGTAGGAATAATGCATATGTGGACTGGAGTGTGTAAGTGATCTTGGTTTTAAAAGCATGACAAGACTCTCATAAGGCATTCAACATAGGTTGACTGAACTCAATGCAAGCAGGCAGCTTAAATGAAAAAGTTTCCTATCTACTAAAGAATATTATTTCTGGTTTTGGAAGGAATTCATATTTCGTCATACAAGAGCTCATCATATAGATTTTAAATTTTCAAAATAAACCTCCAGAACTTAGTAATGCTAGGAATAAGATAAATAGCAGCTCATCTTTCATGAATCATATCGATCAACCACCTAGATTCAGCGCAAACTTATGCCTCCACAATTCAGGTTCAGAGTAAATTCTCCAATTAGAACAACAGTGTTTAAAACTTAGGAAGATTTAAGTTTAGCAACTAGGTACTTGACTAATATGACAACAGAGCAACTATTCATCATCTCCAAAATGAATTTTAATGTTCATCAAGTTTTTAATTGGCTCTAGCCTAGACTGCCTTTAAATATACTATAATATATATAACTAAATATTTATTTGGTTTTAAATTATGTATCTTTTTATCGTTTTGAATTAATAACCTAACAAAAGAGACTATGACTTCCGTGGACCTTCATGTGCCGACATGTTTTTGGTATTTTATGACTATATAAAGTAAACTTAACAATCGCCTAGGTGTAGTCACCTAATAACTAAGGGATGCTCCTCCCCCATCTTTGGATGTTTGTAATACTTGGTGTAGATGTCCTTTGGGGCGAGCTAGCCAATAGCAGACCTAGTGGTTGCCACCGATAGACTCTCTCCTTGTTATAATGTTGTTCTTGCATAAATACATTCAACAAAATAGGGAAACCAAAACTCGAGGCTCGAATTTAATAATAGGTTAGCGGTCAGCCAAAGAGTGATTGATTATCTTCATGAGCAGATTTTATGTTGCTAGTTTTTAGCAGGATTTCATTTTTTCTTTTTTTTGAATTTTCTGTTTATGATGCAAGAATTAAATATGAATGCTGTTTTTATTATTTTTATTTTATACCACCACAAGTAAATATTCCTACGGGGTTCCATAAGTTTATTCACATGGGGCTTATAAATTTGTGATGCAATAAATCCGGCAGTAAATAATTTTTTATTATTTTTATATTTTAATGTGCAAACATAATTATGCTACTATATATTAAAGTAAAGTAAACTCACTAGTGAACTTAAGTAGATAATTACCATTCTAACGTTATGGCTAGGGTACAGAATTTAAAGTCTACCGACAGGACTTTAGACAAAGGAGAATTCTTACTTAGTGGGTTCATTGTCTGAGGTCACCACAGTCAATTCCCCGTCTCGTGGTGGTGCAGCACGTGCTTCTTCTTTCTCCTTCCATCTCTTTTCTGTTTCTTCTGCTTCTCTCTTCTCTAGCTCCAGCTCTTCAGCTTTGTTTTCCTTCTCCCACTTTTCTAGATGTGCTAGGATCTCTTCTTTTTCTGCCTTGGTGACTTGGTCCATTCTTTCAGCTTCCGCTTCCCACTCACTCCAGCGTGGTGCTTGTGTGTTCTCTTCTTGCTCCTTGTAGCAGTCTTCATACTTCACAATCTTGCCAGGAAATTCTTCCCATCTACAGTGAGGCTGGACAGCCTGACGGTGGCCTTGGCGTCTTCTCCTGTCGCGTTGCTTCCTAATCTGTTCCTGGTTAACAAGTGTTTTAAATTGACAGCGTACCTTTCCAGTAGGCAAGTTGAAGTGGATCTGTCCGGACCCAATGTAGATGTTCGCGTTGGCGGTGTAGAGAAATGGTCTTCCCAGAAGGATCGGGGATTCATCGTCTCCCTGCATATCAAGAACTAGAAAATCTGCAGGTATATATTGCCCTTGAATTCTTACCATGACATCCTTGACCACTCCTTCAGGGAACCTTAGTGATTGATCCGCCATCTGCAACTGAATAAATGTTGGGTATAAAGGTAAATCAAATAGGTCATCATATACCTGTTTTGAGGTTACGTTGCAGCCTGATCCGGTGTCGCAGATGGTGCTGGCGAAGGTGGTGTCTTTGATTGTGCATTCAATGATTGGTATACCTGGTTCACCTCTCTTTGTTGGAAATGGCTTGGGTAGCATATGATCATTTTCTGTATTGAGAGCAGTGATTAGTTGAGTAGTTTCTTCAGGTGCATGCTTGATCTCCCTCCATCTTCTATTGCTTATATTATTCTTTTTCTTCGGCACTGATTGCTGTAGTTGCTCTTCTTGTTGATAGAATTGCTTTGGGGCTGCAGGGGCTTTCAGGACGCGGTTCTTGAACGTGAATCTTTCTTTCTTGTCCTTAATGGATAGGATAATCTTGGCGTACTCCGCATAGATGATGGCTTTTGTTGTGCACAAGAATGGTCTGCCCAAAATTATGGGTGCCTTCTCATCTACTCCTGTCTCCATGACCACGAAATCAACTGGAACGTATGATTGTCCCACTCTAATGACAACTTCTTCTAGTACTCCCTCAGGGTAGTAAATAGACTGATCTGCAAGCTGCAAACACATATTTGTGTACAACAGGGGATCATTTAATATTTTCTCATAGATTACCTTGGGCATAATGTTGACACTAGCGCCGAAATCGCAGATAGCCTCTGGAAAGTTATGACATCCTATAGCGATAGGAATGACAGGCCTTCCAGGGTCTCCCATCTTCTCAGGTAGAGAGTGGTCAATCCACTGTACATCTGCAGGCTCAATATGGTATTGGGTTGCATTGTGAATATCAACAAGGTTAGCGGTTTCTAAATCTTCCTGCTGGTCTGGAATCTTACCTTTCTCAAATGGAGGAACAGCAGCAGCTAACTGGGCTAATTGTGATTCTAACATTTTATTAAAGCTATGCAGATTCTTTACAGCAGAAGCAAAGGTGTCCAATCTAGTATTTATATTTTCTAATGCTTTATCATTAGAAGCTATCTTTCTAGTCATTTGATCTAACAATTTAGATTGGTTAGCAACTAAATCTCTTAAAGGCGGAAGATTGTAATTATTGAAATTATTACCTTGGTTGTTACCTTGGTAATTACCTTGTCGAGGTTGCTGTTTCCACCCTTGGTTTTGTTGAGGACGATAGTAGGTGTTGTTGTTGATGAAGTTCACATCCTCTTGCAGTGTAGGGCAGCTGATGGCTGAATGCCCATAGTCTCCATATTCTTCACATGTCATATGAGAATCATTGATGTACATGACTTCCTTCTTCTCTATATCGAGCTTCTTCATAATGAGGTCTAGCTTGGCAGTGACCATGTCAGTTTCCTTGAGATGATGGATTCCTCCTCCTTTCTTGCGGGGCTGAGTATGTTCTTCATTACAGCTTGAATTTGAGGCCATCTTCTCAAAAAGTGCTTTAGCATCTGAGAGCTTAAGTGACAGGAAAGCTCCTCCTGCTGCAGCATCAATAGACTCACGGGTGCTAGAGACAAGACCGTGGTAGAAAGTCTGCATTAATAGCCACTCCTCTATCCCATGATGAGGACAGTGTTCTATGTAGTTCTGGAATCTTTCCCATACTTCAGTGAATGATTCATCATGTTGTTGTTGGAAACTTGCAATTTTCCCACGCAGAGCGTTTGTCTTGGTGGTAGGAAAGAATTTTGCCAGGAAAGCGGTTGAGCACAGGTCCCATGTAGTGTTCTTGTCTTTGTTGATGTAGAACCATTGCTTAGCTTTCCCCAATAATGAGAACGGGAAAGGCAGAGTAAAATAGCATCTCTTGGTACTCCTCTGATTGTGAAGGTGCTGTAGATTTCTAGAAAGTGTTGTAGGTGTGCACTTGCATCTTCATGAGCTTTTCCACAGAATTGGCTGGCTTGAACCATGGTGATGAGAGCAGGCTTGAGCTCAAATCTATTCTCCCCAGTGTTGATTTGCTAGTCCAAATCCGGATGTTTGCTGTTGTTGGGGCAGAGAACTCACGCATTGTCTTCTCAGCCATGTCTTCAAACACAGGAGCTAGGTTTTCTCCTAATTGCTCTTCTGTTTGTTCTTCTACTTGTTCTTCCAATGTTGGAGCTGGCTCCTCCGAAGAGCTAGCTTGAGCAGCAATGGGTGTTCTTGATGGTGACTCAAATTTGTCCCTTGCTTCCACAAACTTCTTTCTAAGGAGTTTCTCTGGATCGTCAGTGAAGTTCTTTGGAAGAGAAAAACCATTCATTCATCACCCTGCATAAGATAAGCAAATGATAACAACGAAGGGTGTACCTGTTTGAGTTAGAGATCGATTGGTAATATGACTTTATCCATTTTGTATATATGTTATCAATATTTCCTAAGTTTATTGTGCCTTCCCCGGCAACGGCGCCAAAAATGCTTGTTGGCACTTCTAACGTCGCTACAAATTAACGAGATTAGAAATGCATGGTATTAAATTAACTTGTCATTAGCAACTAGACACTTCTTTATCACTAGCATTCCTAAGCATGAATTAAGTTGTCATCCCTAATTATAATGCTAAGGAGCAAATATAGATTCTCATGTATTATTATTTAATATGACTAGGCAGAAATATGAATATACACTAAAATGGGTTCTGCAAGCGGACAGATAATTATACCATTGTAGCATTTTACCTAGGGAGTTCTACCAGGTTGTCGATTTATATTTATACCACTGGGAAAGCTTGTTATAAACTCTATCTATTATATTGATAAGAAAGTATATACAATGAATAAGTGATATTACTAATGTCATCTACTCTACTCATAACAGGCAGAGGTCACAAGATAAATATAGATAAATACGGGTGATAGCATAATCAAGTATCATAATTATATAGATAATCATCAGAGCATTTTCTAGTCATAATCATAGTTAGCCAATGGATAAACTAAGGAGATATCTAAGGTAATTCTATAACTACATCAATGAATAACTCTAATTAGTGCAATTACATCTAGTAATCATCGCTAAGTCAACCCTATATCATAATCACATGTAAGGGGGCATCAACTAGGAAGGATGTGAAACAGAGTCATTATCCAACTTCGCGACTGTGCCCTGCTGTCCTACACACGGAGGGTGGACTACAGAGGAACCAACGTAGCTGTCACCTACGCGGACTACCACACATCCCGGCATGTCAGGGTGCACTCGCAGACAAACAAGATATCTAGACACCACGTCTACATATTGTCCATCATCTACCCATTGTACACTTGGATAAACGCTATACGAGAAATTACATGAATTCAATAAGATCGAACTAACTAAACTAGACATATAATCAAAGTAGACAATGACTATTGCAATTAAGAACATATTAACTATTAAGAATAATGGCTCCCTAATCTGAATAATGAATACAATAAGAAAGAAAGAACTAGAACTATACCGAACTCCTGCGCTCCAGACAGACGCCGGGGGCTCCAGATCTCGATGAAGAACTAGATCTCCTCTACCTCTAATCTAACTAACTAGAACTATGAACTAGAAGGCTCTTGATGAACTTGAAGGCTTCTTGATGCTTGATGGTTTGAGGCCTTGATGAATAATGAATTGGCTCTCTCCAGGGGGAGGTCTACCCATATATTTATAGTCCGGTGGGATGAACGTGCGCCAAGCAGATCAAAACCGACTTAACCAAGGGCCGAGATGCATCGGAGAGGCGGTGGAGGAAGCTTCCGGAAGGAGGGAGGGCCGAAACCCTAGGGGGCGCCGCCGGCGCTATGGTGGGGCCGGCGCGGCCCCACCTGCCGCTCGCCGGTCCCGGCCGCTTCGGGTGTCTTCTAGATCCTTCCCACGCCCCAATGTTGATCTTTCCCGTGGCGGATAAGTTTCGTGATTCATATGCACTTTAATCCCACTTTTTAGCTTTTCTGGAAAAATCCCTGGAAAATATAGAATATGCAAAACTCATGGAAATTGTCAGTTAAAACCCTAGACAATTGTGTATTCGTGTATCCTCTTGTGTCTAAAGTTCTAATGAATGTTGACGTTATCCACCGTCAATAGAAGCATACGTTGACGACGTAGTGGTGAAAACGAAAGAGGCCTCGACTCTGATCGATAACTTTGATAGGACCTTTAAGGCCCTAAATGTATTTCAATGGAAGCTCAACCCGAACAAGTGCGTGTTCAGTGTTTCCTCTGGCATACTTCTCGGTAGCGTGGTTAGCCAAGACGGCATACGTCCTAACCCTGAGAAAGTCAAAATCATGCTGGATATGAAGCCTCCTAAGTACGTCAAGGACATCCAAAAGCTAACAGGATGCATGGCTGCCCTTAGCAGGTACATATCCCGACTCGGTGACAAGGGTCTTCCCTTCTTTCATTTGCTCAGAGCGATGGAGAAGTTCGTATGGTCCGAAGAGGCTGATGCTGCCTTCAATGAGCTCAAAACCTACCTATCCTCACCACCCGTCCTCACGGCACCCACAGGGGATGAGCACCTACTGCTCTACATTGCCGCCACCAACAGAGTGATCACCACCGTCCTAGTGGTCGAGTGCAACGAACCCATGTTCGTTTATCCTGTCCAGCGACCAATATACTACATCAGCGAGGTACTCAACAAGACCAAGCAGCGATACCCACATGTCCAAAAGCTCCTTTATGCGATCCTGGTCACTAAAAGGAAGGTCTCGCATTACTTCCAATAGTACGGCATTACTGTGGTAACCGAGTATGTGCTCGGAGACATCTTGCGTAACAAGGATGCCACCGGCAGAATTGTCAAGTGGGCGATCAAGCTCAGCCCTTTCCAGCTCGGATTCAGCAGCCGCACCACTATAAAGTCTCAGGCCCTGGCTGACTTTTTGGTCGAGTGGACAGACATAACGTTACCCGTATCTGAAACGGTCGAAGAACAATGGAAGATGTACTTTGACGGCTCGTTAAATATAGGAGGCGCTGGAGCCAGAGTGTTCTTCATAGCACCTTCTGAAGGTCAGTTGAGATACGTTCTGTGTATCCACTTTAAAGCTTCAAACAATGCTGCCGAATATGAGGCCGCACTACACGGACTCCGTATAGCCGTTGAGCTCGGTGTCAAACGACTCCTTGTCTATGGTGATTCGGCCCTGGTTATCAACCAGGTCAACAAAGACTGGGACTGCACTAACGAAAAAATGGATGCCTACGTGGCTGCGATCCGGAAACTTGAAGACAAATTCTATGGCCTTGAGTTCATACATGTGCCCCGGGCAGAAAATCAAGCAGTTGACGAATTGTCCAAGTTAGGGTCATCTCAATCAGAAGTTCCTCATGGAGTTTTTGTTCAAGACTTGATCACGCCATCTATCCATGAGGAAAAATCAGAGAAACAGAAGAGGCGCCCAGCCAGCCACCTTCACCGAATCCCGACGCACAGTCACCACCGCTCCCGTCACCGCTCATCTGATGGCTCCAATCAATAAATGGGTCGACCAGTCCCCAGGACCAGACAACCCTGCGGAGCCTGATCATCAGTCCACAGCTAATGACGACGCGACCGATCAGTCGGTCGACCAGCCTGAGGCTCTCCCATCAGATTGGAGGGTGCCTTTTGTTTAGTACCTCGTCAACAAGACGGTACCAGACGATAAGAATGACGCAGAGCGCCTTATCCGTCGAAGCCGCCATTACATCTTAGTTGATGGCCAACTTATGCGCAAAAATGCCAAGGCAGAAATACTCCAGAAGTGCATCACACCGAAGGACGGCATCGCCTTACTGGACAAGATCCATACTGGCACATGCGGCAACCATGCAGCATCGCGGACACTGGTTGGTAAGGCTTTTCGAGCTGGTCTCTACTGGCCCAGCGCCGTGGTCGATGCCGAGCACTTGGTTCGACATTGCAAAAATTGTCAGTTTTTCGCTAAGCAGATTCATGTCCCTGCGCATGAACTCTAGACAATTCCAGTCTCTTGGCCCTTTTCATGCTGGGGACTCGATATGATTGGACCCTTTAAAACAGCACCAGACGGTTTTAAGTATGTCTATGTCCTCATAGACAAGTTTAAACCTCTAGTCAAAGCGACCGCAAAAAAGGCTTCTGAAATGCTTAATGATGTCATCCACTGTTTTGGCATCCCCAATAGCATCATCACTGATCTCGGCAGACGTTCACGAGGAAGTCATTTACGATTTTTACGTGATGACTTGTCCATACAAGTCAAGTATGTGTCAGTAGCTCACCCAAGGGCCAACGGACAGGTCGAGCGTGCCAATGGCATGATCATCGATGCTTTGCGCAAGCGTTTGTTCCGCGAAGATGGTTTGTACCTAGGGCGATGGCTAAAAGAACTACCAGCTGTGATCTGGGGACTGCGTACTCAGCCTTGTCGCAGTACAGGCGTTTAGAACGACTCTTGGACACGTGCATTTAGAACGCTCGATATTTGGCTAGCTTACGTCGCTACTACAACCGCAATGTCAAAGATCACTTTTTGTGGTCAGAGACCTTGTTCTTCGATGCAAACAGAAGACAGAAGGCCTGCATAAGCTGTCCTCTTACTGGGAGGGGCCACTCATGATAAAGGCAATCACTCGGCCTACCTCCTATAGGCTCTGCACTTTAGATGGCATCGATGTACCCAGCTCCTGGCTCATTGTTGGTACAAATTAACTGCACCCTATATTATAATTTTAATCAGATTATCCGCAAGCGCACAGATATATACTGATCAGCACATCACCAAGATCAACCCGGTTTTAATATCGAACCCAAAGGAACAGTAGGTGATTTATGACTAAGTCTATAACTCTTAATCTAAAGGGGGCACAAACAGTCTAGAAAACTATCAAGAACGAGGAAATAGCTATTGCAGTCTAGTTCCGACAACCGGTAAGCTTTGTATAATATCGTCCAATCAGGCAAGTCACTCGAATAGGAGAAGAAACAGAGTAATCTCCTACCAAGCACCTATCAGCCTATCTGTCCTATCAACGGGACATGGGCTACAGAGGAATCAACGAAGCTATGAAGTCACCTTCGCGAACTACCACTATCCGGCTAATCAGGGGACATTTACAAGCAACCATAGCCCAGACACCACGTCTATGCTACGAATCACTCCTCCGACCTAGGAGCTACCCAAATCGAAGTACTCAATATAATATGAGTTGCAAACTTAAGAACGAATAAAAACAAGTTGCTTACTTGAATCGAATGGCGAATACAAAAGTACCTCGAGGAATGCGACTCGGGCGAGGGAGCTGAATCCGACGACGAATACTGACTACGAAGAAGCTCCGACAGGTAGGGACACCTCGAATCTCTACTCCTCTACTCTATCTCTCTAATCTCTATCTTGATTGCTAGCCTAGATCTAGTGGATATCTATCTAATGCTCGGCTCTTCAGCTCTTGATCTCCCCCTTCGGGGGGGTCGGCCCTTTATTTATAGCCCGGTGGGATAAATGCACTTATTTGTTGGATCAAACCGACTTAACAAGAAATTTGAGATGACTCCTCGGAGGCGGTGGAGGAAGCTTCTAGAAGGGGAAGCAAACCCTAGCCGCGGGGGGGGGCCCGGCACGGGGGGTGGGGCCGGCCGGCCCCACCAAGGCTCGTCTGCCCGGCCCCGCCGCTTTGGGTGTCTTCTAGACTCTTCTCACGCCTGTTGGCGATATTTTTTCCGTCGTGATCAAGTTTTGTGATAATTACGCATTTTAATCCCTCTTTTAAGCTTTTACGGATAATTCCCTGAAAAAATATACAATTCACCAAAACTCGTGGAAATTATTAGTAATAACCCTATTCTAATAGATATTCATATATGACATAGGGATATTTGCTAATAAAAAAATTATACATTAATGAGTGTCAATAATTACCCCCACACTTAGGCTTTTACTCGTCTCGAGAAAAATGTTGGTTTTATCATAGAAAGAAATAATCATTTAATGCATAACTTGAGAATCGAGTTATATAAAACTAGTCCAGTTATCATGCACTGTGGAATTTAAAGTGTCTACCATGAATCCTTGAGTGATTGAGGAGCAGAATAGTTTGAAATAGATCACTCTTTTCCTTTAATTTTATCTATTGGAGGGCAAGTGAATTTGCAAATAAAACTTTAGCTCAACCTTCTCCTGTTTGTAGTGGTATTAGAATATGCGATATTAGTTAATTAATATTCATAACTAGGGAGAGAGATATCATATTCCCAGATCAAGAAAATTGTCTACTCTTGGCATATTGTGTCGGAGGGACCATGAGCTATTTAGGCTAATTCTACTTTGTTGAGCACATGCTCAATTTTCTTTTATTAACTCGAGGTTCCGGACACTTGTCCCTTTTTATTTCCTCGTGATCTATCTTTTTGAGGTTTTCGGACACTTGTCCCTTTTTATTTCCTCGGATTTTCTTTAAATAGCTCATGCCTCCTTCACAATGATACTCAAGAGAGAGTTTATTAATTATTTATTTATATTATTTTTTTATGATACAGGGGGATATGATAAATCTCTCAACCAAAGCCATCAAAATTATAAGTAATAGAGTAATGTGATTGTTATTTATTTCCACCACAAGGAGATTGTTATTTATTTCCACCACAAGGAGAAGTGAAGCTAATTGTTTTTAAATTTTCGAAATAAAACCTCCAAAGACAAATTATCAGGAATTAAGTTCTCATTATTCTACTATCTCATGTTCCACAATAACTTAAGCATTCATGATGTACCTATAATAATTTCCAACAAGTAATCATGAGTTCGAGAAAAAGTGTTATACAATTTATTTTCAAGTCATAGATTAAACGGTTTTATCATCTTTTAAAAGCGTTTAATATGAAGATTTATAATTCAGATAATAAATCAAAGTAGAATGTATGCAATTATATTGTATCAGACTCAAACCTGACCATGACCGAGGCGAGGAGGCGAGAGGGGGTAGTAGGGCGCCGGCCGGCCCAGGCAGGGTGCCGGTCGGTGGGCTTTTGTGGCCCCATGGGGCCCGCTTCGCCGTGCAAGGTCCTAGTTCAATTGTATTTCCAGATTATGATATTTTTCTGATCGAATTTAATTCCGTAGCTGTAATGTGCCTCCCCCACACTTGGTTTCCTGTATATTTTCCTGCGCAATATGTGGAGACAAACACATACCAAAAATAGAGAGTAGAGTAGATAAAAACATTAATAATATAAAGATAAGGCACTTTATTCATAATGATGGTGATAATGTATAACTTGACAGACGCTTTAACGACTGAGCTAACGACTGCCCTAGCTCATTAGGCTTTGTCCTAAGAAAAATTTATGACTCGACATACTCAATTTGCTAACCAAACCTAGCGAACTGTGCCTTATTACATGGATAACCAAGCAATTATTGTTGCCCTTCATTGGCAAGGCCCTGGATTTCTTCCTTGAGGGCCTCAACCTCTGCTTCGAGCTTGTCCTTGTCACGCTTGAGACTGCGGATTAACTTGACATTGATTTCTATCTGCTTAGCCATGTCGTTCATAATCTTATCCCTTAGCTTGTCAGTCTTCTCTAAGCCTTTAACAGTGTTAGAGAGGCCTTCAATCCTCTCACGAGAATGAGCAAAGAAAGCTGGGGCTGCTTCGGAGCCTTTTCTAACGCTAGCGCGGACGCAGCTCTCTTCCTCTTGGGCAGAGGTGGTATGAACTCAGTGTAGCAAACCTCGCGTGGGTTTGCACGAACTCCCCTAACGGCGGGACGAGCATTGGTGTACTTTGCACACACCAGCGTCCCGTTCTTGTCGGTCTTGACCAACAAGAGTCGTTCGTTGTCCCTAGGTGGAAGAAGCGGAGTACCCCGGGGAATAGCAATCTGCTTCCCCTTGGTACCGGCTTCTAGTAGCAGTCTTGCAGGTGGCAGTGGCAGAGCAGGCTGGTCTTCAACGTAGTAGGCTTGCTCGTGGCGCTGCGGTACCGTAGCAACTTGCTTCGGTGGCACGACGACGAGAGGCTTCGGCTGCGTGAGGACGAGGGCCTTCGAATCATCGCTGTGGATGTTGTTGAAGTCCGCGCCGTAGGAGACGATCGCCTTGTCTGCTATTGCTGCTAGATCTAGATTGGAGAGTTTCTCTGGAGGAGAGAGGTGGCTGTTTATGGGATACAATTAAGGGGGGTCTAGGTACGTATTTATATGGGTTTTCAGGAGGCAGGATGAGGACAAACCTAGGTTCTACGGGGTTCGTACGAAAGAATATCCGAACGCAATTGGATTATACGCGGATATACGTAGGAAGAGTGTAGAAGGATAAGGGAACGAGAGTCGGGACGAGAGGGGGCAGCGGGGCGCCGCCCGGCCCCACTAGGGCGCCGGCCCGGCCCCACCTGGGGGGGGTCCTCTCGGGGTGACCTTCCTCGTGGTGCCTTCGGACTCTAACTACTTTCTATTAGTTGTGTTGCGAGATATATTTTTGTACCGAAAAAGAACAGAGCTTAATAAATTGGTAATTGGATAAAATCCAATTCATCAACTACTCCTGAATCAAATGGTTCTAGAAAAAGTTTAAGTCGATGCCCATTTACCTTGAATAACGTACCTTCGTTTGATTGTAGAGTTACCGCTCCATGTGGTGATGAATTCACAACAGTAAATGGTCCTTCCCATTCGCTTCGCAATTTTTCAAGCCCGAATAATTTAAACCTAGAATTAAAAAGTAATACCTTATCTCCTGGTGCAAACTCCTTCTTCTTGATCCTCTTATCATGTCATCTCTTTGTTCGTTCTTTATAAATCTTTGAATTATGATAGGCTTTTTCTCTCCATTCTTCTAATTCTGATAGTTGCATTTTTCTTTTCTCTCCAGCGGCTTCCAAATCTATGTTCCACCTCTTGATAGCCCAGTGAGCTTTATGCTCCAATTCTATGGGTAAATGGCAGGTTTTCCCATATACCAGCTGATATGGTGACATACCTAAAGGTGTCTTGTAAGCTGTCCGGTATGCCCATAGTCCATCGGGTAACCGATCTTCCATAAAGTTCTCATCTCATTTACTGTTTTCTGAAGAATGTTTTTGATTTGTTTATTTGATGTTTCTACTTGGCCACTTGTCTGAGGATGATATGGAGTAGCGACATTATGTCGTATTCCATGAGCTTGTAAGTATGTGAAACTTCTTGTCGGTGAAATGTGTTCCTCCGTCACTTATAACCATTCTTGGTGTCCCAAATCTTGGAAATATAACCTCTTCGAACATCTTTTTTGAGTGTTTTGAATCGGCATTCTTGCATGGCATAGCTTCTACCCACTTGGATACATAATCAACTGCCACCAAGATATACTCATAATTCTTTGATTTCACAAATGGTCCCATGTAATCAACTCCCCAGACATCAAAGAGCTCTATCTGAAGATTATTGGTGAGTGGCATAGCATCTCTAGCATTAATATTCCCGTGCCTCTGGCACGACCCACATCTTCGGATGAATCCTTTGGTGTCTTCATACATGGTTGGCCAAAAGAAACCACTCTGCCAGATTTTTGCATGAGTGCGGAATGCCCCATAATGACCTCCATATGGTGATGAATGGCATTTTTGAATGATCTGCATGCCTTCTTCCACTGGTACACATCTTCTGAGTAGCCCATCTGAACAAACCCTAAAGAGGTATGGTGGATCCCATATGTGGAGACGACTTTCATAAATAAGCTTCTTTTTATTTTCTCCACGGTGGTACATAGCCCGCAACCATAAAGTTGACAATATTCGCGTACCAAGGGTCCGACTTGGTCACTTTAAACAACATGTCATCTCTTAATGAATCATTGACAGGTAATTCCAGAGGTTCTTTAAAATGCATCCTAGACAAATGATCAGCAACAGGGTTTTCTATTCCTTTTCTATCTTTTATTTCAAAATCAAATTCTTGAAGTAATAAGATCCATCTTATCAAGCGTGGCTTAGCATCTTTCTTAGTGAGCAAATATTTAAGAGCAGCATGATCAGTATAAACAATTATTTTAGCTCCAACTAAGTAAGACCTAAATTTATCAATAGCAAAAAACGACAGCTAAGAGTTCTTTTTTAAGTTGTTGCATAATTTAATTGTGCTTCTGTCATTGTTTTGCTAGCATAAGTAATGGCATGATGCGTTTTATCTTTTGTCTGTCCTAAAACTGCTCCTATAGCATAATCACTAGCATCACACATAATTTCAAAAGGTAAAGACCAATCAGGAGGTTGAATGATTGGTGCTGATGTAAGTGCTTTTTTAAGAATATTAAAGGATTCTAAGCATTCATCATCAAATTCAAAAGGTACATCCTTAGCTAATAATCTAGTCATTGGCCTAGCAATTTGTGAAAAGTTTCTCATAAATCTACGATAAAAACCACAATGACCAAGGAAGCTTCGGATTCCTTTTATATTAACAGATGGAGGTAGTTGTTCAATTACTTCAATTTTAGCTTTATCTACCTCTATACCTCTTTCTGACACTAGGTGTCCTAACACTATTCCTTTTCTAACTATAAAATAACATTTTTCCCAGTTGAGGACTAAGTGCTTTTCTTCACGTCTTTGTAAAACCCTATCTAGATTTTCTAGACAATCATTAAAAGTTTTTCCATAAACTAAAAAATCATCCATAAAAACTTCCATGATTTCTTCTATCATATCAGAAAATATAGACATCATACATCTTTGAAAAGAAGCGGGTGCATTACATAATCCAAACGACAATCTACGATAAGCATAAGTTCCATAAGGACATGTAAATGTGGTTTTGCTTTAATCATCGTGGTGGATAGGAATTTGATGATATCCTGAATAACCATCAAGGAAACAAAAGAAAGAATAATTGGCTAAGCGCTCTAGCATCTCATCAATGAAAGGTAAAGGGAAATGGTCTTTCTTTGTTGCCTTGTTGAGTTTTCTGTAATCTATACATATTCGCCATCCAGTGACAGTTCTTTGGGGTATTAATTCATTCTTATTATTTTGGACAACTGTCATCCCTCCCTTTTTAGGTACAACTTGCACAGGGCTCACCCACTCACTATGCAGTACAGGATATATAATTCCTGCATGTAAAAGTTTTAAGACCTCTTTCTTCACGACTTCTCTCATCACATTTTGGAGTCTCTGTTGAGGCTCTCTTGAAGGTGTAATTTCAGGATTAGTTGGTATATGATGAGTGCACGGGACAGGGCTGATCCCTTTAAGGTCTTGGAGTGAATAACCAAAAAGCGGCCACGGTGTTTTTCTAAAATAGTAATTAATCTATAAGATTCTTCATCAGAGAGTTTATCACTAATAATCACTGGATAATTTTGATCATTATTTAGAAAAACATACTTAAGACCAGAAGGCAATGGCTTAAGCTCAATAGGAGTTTTAGGCGGCTCTAGCAATTCATCAAGAGGTTCGGGATCAATAGGGTCCTCCTCCTCTTCATTAATGAAAAACTGAGTGTCATCCTCTAAATCAGGTTCAACAAATTCATTAAATTCAATGGCTCTAACTTCTTCTATTGGATCTACTTCGGGAAGGGGTTCTGCTTTAAATTTTACTGAATGCGTTATAGGTATTGAAAAACTACATCCTTTCCCAATTTTAATGTCTAATTTACCATTGCGACCTTCTCGAAGAAGTTTTATAATTGTAAGTCCTATCATTACATCAAAATCCCAAACATAAAAAATATAAAAATTCAGCAAAATTCGGAGATCATTAATAACAATAGGAAGTGCACTTAGAACTCCTAAGCTAGGAATAATGTATCCTGAATAGTTTTTTAATAATTTATTTATAGAAATTAATGGTATATCTTTTAAGAATTCTTTAGCAAATGTATAAGACATAATATTGACTCCTACAACTGGGTCATATAAAGCCTCCAATGGATATGTATCTACTTGCAATTTTATAGTGATAGTGAGAGAATTAAGGCGAATTACTTCTTGAGACTGCTCAGATTCTATCAACCACTCATCACCCAAAATAAAAATTAATTCTCTTGTCATTTCTCTAAGAAATTTTAAGTCATCGGGATGTGAAAGATTTGGATCAAAATTCCTAAATTGTTGAGGTTGAATAATCTTACGATAAAATGTAGTATTTCTATAATCATCAAAAACTCATCCTCGATTTCACACATCCATTCAGAAATTGGAGTTATTTCTTTCTTATTAGCTAGTTCAGGTGCTAAATCAACTACCGGTTGAGATGAATTAGACAAAAGTTCATTTTCAACTAATGGGGATTCTTCTTCTAACAACTCTTCTTTTTTTTCGGGAAGGTCATTCAAGATATTAGTAAGAATGGTTTTAGCATGATCAGCAGTAATATGCATAAATGCTCCCCCCGCGGCCAAATTTAGGTATTCCTTATTTTTATCATCAAGGCCCAAAAAGAAATATTGTAAAAGCATAGGTTCTGGTAAAGCAAGATTAGGTCCCGAATTCACAAAGCCATCAAAAGCGATCCCAAGCCTTGCCTAGCGATTCATTATCTAATTGTTTAAATCCTATAATTTCAAAACGAAGTTTAGCGACTTTTTCTATAGGAAAGAATTTAAGACAAAAGCTTTTTCGTAATATTTCCCAATCTCCTTGACTACTTGTTGACACGAAATGCGACGCACTGTGCCTCACACACAGCAAGCCGGAAAGCGTGGCTTCAATCGGACAAGCCGCACGGTTTGGAAACGGAAGCGTGCCGGTCGGTTTAACACGAAAGTCGACAAGGGACAAAAAAGCATTAAATACAAAATCGGAACGTCTTGGGATGAAACCGCGGGCAGTTTAGTATATACGGCCCCCGAAGCCACTTACGACGACATACAGCTATAGAAGGCATGCGCCAATCATGCATATGATTCATTCGGCTAATATGAAGACAAAACACGTGGATCATTTGATTACCGAACGCACATGCATGAGAAGACATGTTTGAACAAGTAAAAGTTAATCATGAATTGAAAGCATAACCAAGCTCGGCAGTCCAGCCGACTCGGGGTCCATGAAGAAGGAACAAACAAGCTATCACGAATAAACCCATCAAGAACTTGCATCTGCCGCACGACACCCGGCCCTATCAAGATTCAAACGCTTCTAACGTGCAAGAACCCGCAACATGTAACAATCTAGATTGATCTTATTCGGCTATATAGGCATGTGATCTATCTTTCATGGTGACATGATAGGTACGTCAAAGAGCAAATAGAACTATGACAATAAAGAGCCAAAAACAACCAATCTAGGTTGGGCAAAAGAGTGTTACAAATAAATAAAAGCATTAAACACATGCAACACATGATAACTTAATGAATCTACTAGATCTTGCCAAAATCTAATAGAGCCGATAACTATCTTGCTTCGCTAAGCTATCAAGCGGGCGCTTTTGCCGCCGCGGCCATCTAGTCGAGATGAACAAAGCATAAGCAAAGACTTCTTGATCGTCAAGCGGGCGCTGCTGCCGCCGCGACCATCCGGTCGAGACAAACAAGACTACTTGCATCAATATCTAAATCCACCGCATGATACTAGACATGATAGCAAGGTTGCCGGAACTTACGGAGGTCGACGGATCGATGGCTCCTCTCGAAGAACTTCGGCGACACGACAAAAGGACTCGAAACTTGGCACGGGGCGGTTGTGTTGATCGATTGTGAATATCCTTTACAATGGTCGAGGGTTTATATTTATACCCTGGACATAACATGAATCATAAGAGATTACGACTACACAATTCATTAAAGGTAACTCAAAAGTATGGCGATTCTATAGCCTTCCTCGGAGTCCTTGATCATCACGCTCTTCTCCTTCTATTCGGCTTCTGCTTGCCACCTTTTGCTTCTGAATGGAGCTACCGCCTTTAAAGATAGCCGACCGCATTGCGAATGCTTGCCGAACCGCCCGGAGTTAGCCATACGGACACTTGCCGAATAGTTCAAGGTCAATCGACCGCACGGCGTTTGCCGAATGCGCCGACCTCTTGCCTTTCGCGAGTTTTTGCGAGCGGGCCCATTGTCATCTTTTCGGCTCTTACCAAAATCCGGTGTTAACACATGCCCCCTCAATTTCGGGATAAAAGTGAGTTTTATTCGAAATTGACCACAAACTCTTTTTCTCATCTAGGTCAACACTGTTCAAATCTGCGGCCGCCACCCGAAATCCAAATTCTCCGTCCTAGATTCAAACCCACTTTTAGTATTCAATGGCAACCCGGGATGGAGTTCCGAGGTAATTTTTCGCTTCTTTTATGTATTCGGCAATTTCCTCATTGATCCTTCGCTTTTTCTCGATTCATTTCTTTAAGTTTGCGTCACTCTGTTGAAGGAATACAAGGATGAGACTTTGATTCCCTACGCCGCTTGAACCCGATTCATATTTCTTAGGGGCGATGGGAGATCCTAACCCGATTGAGTTCATTGAGAAGGAAACTCGAGGATCCCTTTTAAATCTGGAATCACCCCGCCGAATCGGTGGCGAACACCTTCAAGACTTGGCCATTTCCTCCAATTGCCGGATGGCGAAATTGGTACCTTAGGAGGATCTTGGAGAAAAGCAGCGATCCTTTGGGAGTCCCAAGACATCAAAGCATTGCTTGGAGTTATCCCCTGTCAGAGACACCCCGAAACGACTCCCTTCTGATAGCAGCCACCCACTTCTGGTCTGATGCTGTTAATGCCTTCATCTTTGGTCATGGCCCAATGTCTTTTACTTTGGCCGATATTTTCATGATGACCGGCCTAAATGTGACAACACCGGTGTACCCTTCCAAGTACAAGAATAGCAAGCAACCAAAAAGGCAGTTAAGTGCGGAGGTGGATGGATGAAGTACATCAATACTTACCAATCATCCGGTACTATACTTGACAAAGAATACAAGGCTTTCCTGAACATGTGGCTATGCAGATTCATCTTACGTGGAAAATCAAATGAGCCGACTCGAATCACATGGTAATGGCTGAAGAGTTGGCTGCAGCACCCCGATTCCCTTGGGCAAGTATTTCTTAGGGGTTGTCTATCACATGATGCACAAGACCATTGTTCAAATGCGTCAACATGGGGAAATACATTGTGTGAATGGTCCTTGGTGGTTTGTCCGGATGTGGCTGCAGTTGTACATGCATCAAATAGTGTCGTAGATCTCCATGACTTGGGCTTCCTTTGATTAATCATCTTTGAAGATGACTGATAAAAGAAAAGGCCTGCCAAACATATGGAGAAGCAGCATCCTCTATCAGCATTGACATAGACATTGGTCACCTCTTCAAGCTGTTTTTCAAAGGTTTTGAGAATGTACTCTGGCTCCCTTATAGGAAAAATAAGAATTTGACTCTCCCCTGCAAGTTTAGTTATGAGTATGGGTGCTCAGACCAAGTGTCCACAGAGGTTTTCAACTCCTTTATCAAGCCTTTCCATCATGGAAGGTTATTGCGTCCCACTTATGAATTTTACAACCCAAACATGGTGGCCAGACAGCTAGGATGTGGACAGTTGCCCCCAAGGCTGTTCTTCTCTAGGATCATAAAGCCCAGGGAAGAGATAAAAGATGACATGGAGGCCAAAAAGTTTTTGAACTTGGATGGGACTTGCCAACATATGCACCTTCCCCACTCGGATTGATACATCTTTGCCCATCCCTTGTTTGCTTCTGGTGGTGAGAATGGCGTGCCCACATCTTTAATACACCGGTGCATCCTTTATGCCAAGATTTGCAGGCTCAATTTGCTTCCGACAGTGAGGTAACTTTCTTGTACCCATATTTTCTCACCATTGGATTCATTCCTAATTTTAACACTTTGTTATTCACGGGATATTGAGCCCCTCCTCCTTCTCGGCAGCTCGGTATTACCAGGTGGGCCTATTCCTGCTTTGGGATATAATGCCCCTACTTTGGCGGCTTTCATGAAAACCCCAGCCGGTTTTGGGTTCGGCACTTCCAAGAGGAGAGAGTAAGAGGAAAGCCCTTTGCCGAATTAAGCAAGGATGTCACTGTGCCCAGAAGAACAAGATCCAAGAAAGCTAAACTGTCTCCCAAGGTACACCCTTGTCAGTTTTTGTTTAGGCAATAATTTTGTACTCACTTTCTGCGCTGCGACCCACAGATTAAACTTTCAAGATCGGCCAATGCTTCAACAACCATTGAGATCCCTCCTCAGGCCTCTGCTGGAGATGCAGAAATCCAAGGAACCACTGGCCACACTGGTATTATTATCCCAGTTGATCGTTCCCTTTCTTTGTACTAGATGCACTGAATAGTTCTCACATTCTGCTACTTTTACATTTTAGAAACAGATCAATTCTTGGGCGGGGACAGCGAGAAGAATCCTCTTCTCGCCCGGGCTTCTAGCTCATCATCCCTGGGCATCCAATCAAGTCCTCAACCAAGCGGTAGGATTCAACTTTGAAGAAGACTCTATTCAAAAGGTAATACTTCACTTCATTGGTTTCTTTAACGATTTTGACCAATCGGCTAATGATTTTCCTTCCTTTAAGGATGAGGCCAAGCCGACTATCAGCTACTCTTTCACAGTTGAAGAGTATATCAATGAGGGAGGCGAAGAAGCTATATCTCGGCAGAGAGGTTATCGGCCAGAGAACCAGGCTCGGCTTAAGGAAGTAGCCCTTTTGTTAACCAAGGACATCGGCATTACGGTTCAAGATGCGGATCGGATAAAGGGACTGGTTGAACTCATTGACCAAGAAATCCCTCCAACTCTCAGAGTTCCCCTAGAATCTGCAACTCATCTTGATGACCATCTTGGTAAGGTCGGGAGGGTGAACAAGAACATGGCTTCTAGAGCTGCTCTGCTTGAGTGACAATCGATGAAGAAGCAACAAGCCGGAGAGCTGCATTTCGAGATTCAGGCTGCTAAACAATCTTTGTCAACTTTGGAGCCTGAGGCGAAAGCTATGGAGGAAGAAAAGGCCGGTGGAAGCTCAATTGGTTCGGTTAAATGCCAACATCCGGTCCCACAAAGATAGAATTGCCAATCTGCCAAACTCCATAGATGCAGCCAAAACAAAGATAGCATCTGTCATCAAGGAGAATCAGCAGATCAAAACCAGGCTTACCAAAATCCAAAGCTCCGAGGATGACGACAAGAAGGTGCTAGAGGAAGTTAGCCGAATTAGGAATGATGCTATAGATGCAATCAAGTTGTTCCTAGGCGAGTGAAGCACCGGCTTTGTAATGTACTCATATGTATCATACTATATTCCTGAGCAATTGCATTCCTTGTTATGTTTCGCTCCTTTTAATCTCGGCCTGACTGATGACATAGCCGAATACCTCAAGCTTCCCGATTAGGAGGATAGCAGACCGCCTCAGGCTTCCCGATTAGGAGAATAGCCGATTCCTTTGAACCGTCGTTTTTGATTTAGCCGAGCCTGGCCCGGTCCGTAACGGCCCAAAGGAGTAAACCCTACTTTCGTCGCTTGGGATACCCGAAGTAGACGCCACGATCTCCACTTTGGCTTATAAATAAAGCCCTTCCTCGGCCTTCACTGTTACCTCCAACTAGCATACACATCGCTGTCTCTTCATCTCTCTGCCTCATCCAACCCTAAGAAGAGGATCAATCCTCCAGAGCGCCAATGTCGAGTGGCGGCGATGATCGTGGCAAGCGTCCTGCTGAGGGAGAGGCAGAGGGAAGTCGAGCACCGCGCCGTCAGCGTCACGGGTGAGAATCAATCAGTGGCTTCTTTGCGGTTCATGCTTCATGTTCATCTCCCCTAACCTTGGTTTTCTTCATCTGCTCGGGGCGAGGGTCATCACCGGCCAGCGCCATCTCCCTCCCTCCGATGGTGGTGACTCAACCAGGGCACCTTGGACGGCCGGTCCCCTGTCTCCGGCTCCCTCGAGTTCGTCGAGCTCTTCCGAGTCCGACAACTCATACGACGCCAACCCTTGGGGTCCTGGCGGAATCAGAGGGTGAGGATCCTCTGTACATTCACGAGGAGGCGCTTCGGTTCCGCAAGGAGAGGGATGAGGCGCGGAACGAGCTAGGCGACGTCTCCAAGCGATTCGGCATTGCGCAAAGCCGAATGGGAGGATCGGCGCAAGCGTTTCTGCGACGCCATTCTTTGGTTCGGCATCCTCACACAAATTTCTTTTCTCTCAATCCTCTTCGTGTGCTGACTTGCTTTTCTTGTTCAGCCTTGTCTGCGAAGAATGAGCGTCGAAGGCGGCGAGCGGGGTGGCCGACAAGGTGAACGCCCAGGGGAGACTGCCGAGGCACGCCTGGATCTTGTGGCGGCCGTGTTGTCGGCCGTCATCCAAGGTGTGCACCTTGGCGCATCTCTCGGCTTTGGCGGCGATGTCTTCCGGACCGGCGAAGACTACTCTGTCCAAGCCGTGGGCTTTCTTTGGCGGCCCTCCTCATGAGATTGAGGGCGTTAACGGCGTGCGGGAGCGGTATGAAGATCATGCTTTGCCCTCGCTAAGTCCACCAATCCTCGGTCCGTCTGAATAAGTTATTCGGGGAGTAGTTTGTAATTAGGGATTGAATGTAAATAATAAAATTACTTTTCGAAGATGCGTTTGTTCATGATTTTTGTGTTGGATGCCGAATAGTTGTCTTGACATTTTTTACGAATCAAAATAACTCGAAATGATGTTTCCCGAATGTAATGGCGTCATTTTAGCCGAGTAGATCTTAGCCTTGCGTTGCAATCGATTTGGCGTGTCATTCGGTATTGTCATTCAACGCTTCACTTTCTCTTCTTCCGATAAACCAACGGTCAGAATGCCCAAGTCAATTCCAAACCATTCGGCTATATTTTGTACTAAAGGCGATACAAAGCGTATCGGCTATTTGCCGATTTCACAATTTTCGGCTAAAAGGCGTGTTGTTTCATCTATTTGTTTAACTTCAAACTCCTTTTATGAACCAACCTCAACTTTGGGGTAATATTTTTTAAGATATCGTCCATTGATAGCTCGGCAAATTCTTCTCCAAACAAAGTCTTCAAAATATATGCATTGCCGGGCACACATCTTTCTACCCGAAAGGGTCCTTCCCAATTCGGAGATCATTTGCGAATGCTCGTCTTTTGATCCAATCGGCGGTATAGTCTTCCAAACCGGATCACCTTACGTGAATTGCTTTATCTTGACTTTCTTATTGTAGTATTTGGCAACACGTGCTTTGTTTTTTCTCAATGTTTTCCGGTGCCTTGAGGCGAATCGGATGCAAATCCTCCGGTTCATCTATCATCGATTTGTATAATCTCCTTTTTCCAAATCCTTTTGTAACATAACTTCGCCTTGAACCCGATTGCAACTCCCAAGGTAACACACGGCATGATGCCCATAAACCAACTCATAGGGAGATGTTTGAGTCGACCCATGACAAGCCATTCGGTAAGCCCACAACGCTTCATTAAGAACCAAATGCCATCTCCTTGGCTTCTCATCAATCTTCTTTTGAATGATCTTGACCATAATCTTATTTGATGCTTCGCTTTGGCCATTGGCTTGTGCATAATAAGGAGAAGAATTATACAACTTGATTCCCATGTCTTCGGTAAAATCACAAAACTCAGAAGAAGTAAAACTGAGTTCCTTGATCGGTCATTATAGTTTGAGGGATTCCAAACCTATAAATTATATGCTCCTTAACTTAAACCGATCATATTTTCTCGGCGTGACCCTCTTCAATGGAATAGCTTCAACCCACTTGGTAAAATAATCCGTGGCCAAGAGCACAAACTTATGTCCTTTGCTCGAAGGAGGATGAATTTGACCAATTAAATCTATGCCCCATCCTCTAAATGGCCAAGGTTTGATTATTGGGTTCATAGCGAGAATCTTTGGAGCCTTCGAATATTGCTGAATTTTTGACAATCATGACATCCCTTATAATATTCAAAGCAATCTTCCGGCATGGTTGGCCAAAAATAACCGGTTCTCGAATTATCCACTTCATTCGGTAAGGCGGTGATGTGCACCACACAGTCCTTCATGCACTTCGTACATCACTTTTCTGGCCTCTTTTTTGACTCAAGCATTTAAGCAATACTCCATCTATAGATTTGTAATATAATTGATCATCAAAAGCACGAACTTGAGGGCTTTATATACGAGCTTTCGGGGAAACCCTACGTGATGGATTTCTTAGATATTCGATGATTTCGCATTTCCAATCATCAACTACTCGCTCGAGTACTCAAAACATCTTCATCTATAGTGAGGATTTCTTGATTTTCACGATATCGAAGCGGCTTGAGCTAACCTATTTGCTTCTTCATTGTGCCCCCTAGGGATATGGTGCAAGGTTGCTACCGAAAGCTTTTCAAAAGTTCGGCATTCTTCATAATATTCTCTCAACACATCACTCTTGCATTCATATTGGCCAGTTAATTGGTTAATTACCAGCTCGAGAATCCCCAAAGATCTCAACAACAACGGCTTTCACTTCTATAAGAAGCCGAAGTCCTCTAAGCAATGCTTCATACTCCGCTTGATTGTTAGTAACATAAAATTCAATGGGAATAGCATACTCAAAAGTTGCTCCCTGTGGAGAAATTAAGAGAATACCAGCACCACCACCTTTGCAACAGGATGAACCATCAAAAATAAAGTCCAAGGCACAATGCTTACCATCTCAACAGAAAGATCACGATGTTGTGTAATAAAATCGGCAATAATTTGACCTTTTACCGCTTTTGCCGATTCATATCTTAAATCAAACTCGACAAAGCAAAAATCCACTTGCCAATCCTCCCATTCAAAATTAGCATCGACAACATATGCTTTATTACATCAAAACTAGAAACTACCACGCATTCGGCATTTAATAAATAGTGCCAAAATTTGGTACACGAGTAATACACACATAAACAAAGTTTCTCAGTAGCGAATACCTTGTTTTACGGATCCAAGAGTTTTCGGCTAAGATAAGCTATCACTCTCTCCTTTCCTTCAAACTCTTGTATGAGGGCCGATCCTATTGTTAAACTATCGGCCGCCACGTACAACTTGAAAGGCTTGTCAAGTTGTGGAGGTACCGAATCTTTGGTGGCGCCCTCATGTATTCCTTGATTTCATCGAAAGCCTTTTGTTGTACGTCACCCCATACAAATTCTTGACCCTTTTTGAGCTTTAAAAGTGGAGAAAAAGGCAAGACTCTTTCTGATAAATTGGATATAAATCTTCTCACAAAATTAATCTTACCAAGCAATGACCGTAACTCTGTGAGATTGGTCGGAGGGACAACTTTGTCTATTGCTTCCATGCTCTTTTTCCCAACTTCAATCCCTCCTTTATGAACAAGAAACCCGAAAAACTCACCAGCCGAGACTCCGAAAGCACATTCAAACCATGTCTTCTAGTGCACTCCAGAGTCTTCCTCAAATCGGCTAAATGCCCTTCATAGTTTCTAGACTTGACCACCACGTCATCAATATAAATCTCTACGACTTTGCCGATCAACTCATGAAAAATGTAATTCATAGCTCTTTGATAAGTTCTTGTAGGCATTCTTTAACCCGAATGTCATGACAATCCATTCAAACAAACCAATATGACCGGGGCATCTGAAGAAGGCTGTTTTTGATATATCTTCTATTGCCATGAAGATCTGGTTATAACCAGCATTCCCATCCATAAAGCTAATGACTTCATACCCGGCTGTGCATCTACTAGCAAATCGGCAAGCGGCATCGGGTATCCATCCATCGGAGTGGCTTTATTAAGATTTCTAAAGTCTATGCATACCCTCATCTTTCCATTCTTCTTGTATACAGGGAACTATATTTGAAATCCATTCTGCATACCGCATGGCCGGATGAAATTTGCTTCCAACAATCTTTCGATCTCTTTTTTTCACATCGGCCAATACCTCCTCTTTATAGATCCTTCGTGGAGGTTGTTTGTAAGGGCGATAACCAGTCTTAATAGGTAATCGATGTTCAACAATAGAGCGATCCAATCCGGGCATCTCTGTATAATCCCAGGCAAAACAATCTTTGAATTCCTTTAAAAGGGCTATTAATTGTGATTTGTACTCCGGATTCAAACTTGCACTAACGTACATCGGCCTTGGCTTAGTGCCATCACCAACATCTATTTCTTCTAACTTGTCGGCCGACATAAAACCACGCCCCAACTTTCCTTTGTTGCCATCGATTGGGTTACCCATTAAAATTACTTGTGAGAGCCGATTTGCTTGGATAAATGCATTTGATCCCTCGTTGAAGACATTTCACAGGACCTTCTCCCCATACTTTCTTGGGAAAAACAATCAATGCCGTCATATTCCCAATAAGCGGGCTCCCCGGCCAGCAACACTTACAGAATCATCGGCGTGGACAACCTCAATGTCGTCTCCAACCCATTGAATAAGAATTTGGTGCATGGTTGAAGGGATGCAACAATTGGCATGGATCCATCTCTTCCCAAAAGCAAACTATATGCCCCCTTGCCATCAATGACAAAGAAAGTAGTGATCAAAGTCTTTGATCCAATCATCAACTTCGACATGTACAGACTCCTCGAGTATCGGAAGGATTGCCGGCCGAAATCTCCGAGAACCATGTCGGTTTTTAACAAGTCTTCACTCGTCATTCCAAGCTTCACGAAAGTTGTATATGGCATAATATTGATAGAAGCACCTCCATCAACAAACTTTTTTAGTCGAGGAGGCTTGCCATTGGCGTATCCTTTTAGATAAAGTGGCTTCAAGTGACGATATTTGGCGGTTTGTCGAAAGTTGCTGTTGTTGTGTCAATACCCGGTGAGCCATCAAATCTTGAAACTCACTCTCATCAAAATCGAGTATACTTCTTCTTGGGACGTCTTGGTTTTCGGGAGCTATAAACTCGATGGGAGGAAGAAAGCCATACATGCATCACCCGAGGGTCCATGCTCATCGGGTTTCTTCTTAGGGCGCCATATCGGTTTCTCCAAAGCATCCGCTTGCTTCAGTTCTTTGTTCCTTAAGCGCTGAACTCTCCTCTTCGACTCTTTCTCGAGTCCTGGAGGGCACCACTTGTCCTTTTTGCCGGATATATTCATGGGGACCTTCCCCTCCGTTGTATCCTTTATAATGAGTCCAACGTTGATCTGCAAACCTTTTCCTTGGCTGATTTTCAAAACTGTCTATTTTTAAGCGCCGATCGTCCTCAGGAAAACGCATTCCAAGTCTTTCATGGACCGGTCGGCGGTTGACTCGAGCTCGCCTGTACCGAAATACGATCGCGCATTCGGGGCAATTGTTTCTAGCGGCAGCTTCAAGCCTTCGTTCGGCAATGTTTGAAGAACGAACAACCCCAATGAGACTGCTCCATCTCTCTCAAATGCTCTTCTTGCTCTTTGCGGTATACCTCTTCTTCGTATCTTCGGCGTTCCTCTATAAACCTTTGTTCTTCATAGTATTCCCGTTCTTGCTGTCTTTGCCATTTGTTCAGCAAAATACGCGACGTTACCCTAGACTTGGAACTTTCTCCTCTTTCGGTTCGGCTATTCTTGAACCGAACTTTTTGTTTCAGCTCTTCACTTGTGATTTGCTGATCAGGGTCGACAGTGCCATTCTTCTTCGCTCTGTCAGAGGTTAACACCTTCATCTTGCCTTTACCTTTAGAATCATCCACAGAAACCATATTCACAGAGAACGAGATCATATTTTGAGGAAAAGGTTGACCATCAATCTTCATCTTGCCATCGAACTTTAGATGTCCCTCCTGGATAGCCTTTTGAATCCGCACTCTAAACACTCGGCAATCATTAATGGAATGAGAATTAGTGTTGTGATAACCACAATACTTCTTGTCTTTCACTCCGCCGGGGACGCAAACATAGAATGTCCATCGGCGGTTTAATGCGTCCTTCCCTTACTAACAGATCAAAGAGCTTATCGACTTGGAGACATCAAAGTCATAGGTTCCTTTTTGTTGCCTCAACCAACGCCGGCTAACTTGAGTAGGCTCCTTTGCCCAAGTCGGTTAAATTTTGCGGCTATCTCGTCATCATCATCATACTCGGCCGCTTCTTCCGAAAAAACTTTGATACATTTCAGCGGCAACATTTCCCTTTTGGAAGCGGTTATCTCTTTTGAACCCCCGAGCTTGATTACTCATAGCAACCGGTCGTTGTGAAAGTTGACCAAGGTCATCAAATTCCATGCCGAAACGACTTCTCTCGACATTTGGCTGCATGCACGCTATCGTCATCCGGGCAATTGATCATCCGGTAAGTTCAATGAATAACAAAGGTTCTTGGTCTCTCTAAATCTGCGAAGATACTCTGCGGTGTTTCATTAGCTCTCTGTCTCGGACTCATGAGGTCGACTAGCTTCTTTTCATTAGTGCCGGTGAAGAAGTACGCATGGAACTTGTTCTAGTTCCGCCCACTACCAATGGAATGGACCGGCAGGGAGGTGAACCATGTGAAGGCCGGCCCCGTGAGAGACAAAGGAAAATACCGAATTCTCCAAGCTTCATCTGTTGAAGCTTCCCCAAGCTGCATCAAATACCGACTGATGTGCTCTACGGTGCTAGTATCATCTTGGCCAGAAAACTTGGTCAAATCTGTTGGAGGCTTCACTCTTGGAGGAAGTGCCACTCTATTGTACCATTCGGATAAGGAGATTTGTATGAATAGGATTGATTCTTTGGCTTTAGGCCGAACTGATTCTCGCATCATGTCGGCCATCCTATGCATGATGACATCAATATCGACTTTGGAGCCCCACGTGTTTGCCCTCCGGATGGTATCCCCGATGCACTCCTGTACCTGGATTCGGCAAAGCATTTGAGCGATATAATCAGTAAATTTCGATATCCATCTCCATACATGTTTCTTTGCAACCCTTTGTTTGATACCGGGGACACTTTGAAAGCGCATCTGCGGCACATCTTCGTTGTACCAAATGTCACTTGACCATAGGTAGGAAGTCTGCTTTGTTTTCTCATTAGGGGACTGGTGCTGTCTTTGTTTGAACCGGATGCTCCTTCATCTTGATAGGCTTTTCTTGGTATTTTGGCGGGTTAAAGAGTGTTGGTCCACGGATTGGTCCTGCATTCTCTTCAAAATACTTATCGACATTTGGGCGAAAGTACTAACCATGATTGCACGGAAGGTGTTCAAGAAAGGCGTGTTATGATTTGTAATAGTTTCTCCTAGAGCTTTGTGAACCAATTCGACACATTTTGAGCCTCTTCTTCTTCAAGTATAATCAGATTGATGTGGAAGAAGAACCCTTGGCAATGACTGCTTTTGGAAGACCTTATTGCTCTTGTTCTTGGTGAAGGACATCAAACACTTTTGCTGAAATTGATCACATGCTTGTTGCACCAACTCCCTTGAATTCTCCGGCAATTCATCCAAAGTCACATCCAGAACGTGATTGTTGTTGATTTCAGACATCTTGAACAACGGTGTCCCACCGAGCGTGCCAAAAAGTGTGTTGACACGAAATGCGACGCACTGTGCCTCACACACAGCAAGCCGGAAAGCGTGGCTTCAATCGGACAGCCACACGGTTTGGAAATCCGGAAGCGTGCCAGTCAGTTTGACCGAAAGTCGACAAGGGACAAAAGACTGTTAAATACAAAATCGGAACGTCTTCGGATGAAACCGCACGATTCCGTATATACGGCCCTGAAGCCACTTACGACGACATACAGCTATAGAAGCTGTCTGCCAATCATGCATATGATTCATTCGGCTAATATAAAGACAAAACACGTGGATCATTTGATTACCGAACGCACATGCATGAGAAGACATGTTTGAACAAGTAAAAGTTAATCATGAATTGAAAGCATAACCAAGCTCGGCATCCGGCCGACTCGGGGTCCATGAAGAAGGAACAAACAAGCTATCACGAATAAACCCATCAAGAACTTGTATCTGCCGCACGACACCCGGCCCTATCAAGATTCAAACGCTTCTAACGTGCAAGAACCCGCAACATGTAACAATCTAGATTGATCTTATTCGGCTATATAGGCATGTGATCTATCTTTCATGGTGACATGATAGGTACGTCAAAGAGCAAGTAGAACTATGACAATAAAGAGCCGAAAACAACCAATCTAGGTTGGGCAAAAGAGTGTTACAAATAAATAAAAGCATTAAACACATGCAACACATGATAACTTAATGAATCTACTAGATCTTGCCAAAATCTAATAGAGCCGATAACTATCTTGCTTCGCTAAGCTATCAAGCGGACGCTTTGCTGCACGGCCATCTAGTCGAGATGAACAAAGCATAAGCAAAGACTTCTTGATCGTCAAGCGGGGCGCTTTGCCGCGGCCATCCGGTCGAGACAAACAAGACTACTTGCATCAATATCTAAATCCACCGCATGATACTAGACATGATAGCAAGGTTGCCGGAACTTACGGAGGTCGACGGATCGATGGCTCCTCTCGAAGAACTTCGGCGACACGACAAAAGGACTCGAAACTTGGCACGGGGCGGTTGTGTTGATCCGATGTGAATATCCTTTACAATGGTCGAGGGTTTATATTTATACCTGGACATAACATGAATCATAAGAGATTACGACTACACAATTCATTAAAGGTAACTCAAAAGTATGGCGATTCTATAGCCTTCCTCGGAGTCCTTGATCATCACGCTCTTCTCCTTCTATTCGGCTTCCTGCTTGCCACCTTTTGCTTCCCGAATGGAGCCACCGCCTTTAAAGATAGCCAACCGCACGAATGCTTGCTGAACCGCCCAGAGTTAGCCATACGGACACTTGCCGAATAGTTCAAGGTCAATCGACCGTCATACGGCGTTTGCCGAATGCGCTGACCTCTTGCCTTTCGCGAGTTTTTGTCGAGCGGGCCCACTGTCATCTTTCCGGCTCTTACCAAAATCCAGTGTTAACACAACTCCCAACATGGCGATTATACCATTTCTTAGCCCGTCCCGTTAATGAAAATGGAAAAGTTTCCATCTTAAAGTATCATCAGCCATGCCCTTAATACTTAGACATGAACATGCTTGCTCAAAATCGGTTAAATAGGAATAGGGGTTTTTCGCTAGAATTACCGAGGAAAAATTATGTTTTCGAACTAACTTGATTAATCCCGGGCGTAGCTCATAGCCGATGATGTAATAGGTTTAGATGATTCTTTTTGGTGGAGGTGCGATCCCGATGGTGCTCCGTATTGATATAAAAGTTGAGATTCGTATTCCATATTATTTTATTTTTATTTTATTTTTTATATATATTTTTTTCAAGATAAAAGGATAATAATAGATTAAGATAAACTAAAGTCAAAATCAGCAAACCGTTCCCGACAGCGGCGCTTTAAATGCTTGTTGGTATAAATTAAGCGCACCCTATATTATAATTATAATCGGATTATCCACAAGCGCATGATATATATCTTGATCAAAGCACTTCACCAAGATCAACCCGGTTTTAATATCGAACCCAAAGGAACAGTAGGTGATTTATGACTAAGTCTATAACTCTTAATCTAAAGGGGGCACAAACAGTCTAGAAAACTATCAAGAACGAGGAAATAGCTATTGCACTCTAGTTCCGACAACCGGTAAGCTTTGTATAATATCGTCTAATCAGGCAAGTCACTCGAATAGGAGAAGAAATAGAGTAATCTCCTACCAAGCACCTATCAGTCTATCTGTCCTATCAACGGGACGTGGACTACAGAGGAATCAACGAAGCTATAAAGTCACATTCGCGAACTACCACTATCCGGCTAATCAGGGGACATCTACAAGCAACCATAGCCCAGACACCACGTCTATGCTACGAATCACTCCTCCGACCTAGGAGCTACCCAAATCGAAGTACTCAATATAATATGAGTTGCAAACTTAAGAACGAATAAAAACAAGTTGCTTACTCGAATCAGAATGGTGAATACAAAAGTACCTTAACGCAGCTCGGGCGCGGGGAGTTGAATCGGGCGAATCTGACTACGAAGAAGCTCCGACAGGCCGGGACTCCTCCGAATCTCTACTCCTCTACTCTATCTCTCTAATCCCTATCTTGATTGCTAGCCTAGATCTAGTGGATATCTATCTAATGCTCTGGCTCTTCAGCTCTTGATCTCCCCCTTCTCAGGGGGGTCTAGCCCTTTATTTATAGCCCGGTGGGATAAATGCGCGCCGTTGGATCAAACCGACTTAACAAGGGGCTGAGATGACTCCTC
Source organism: Chrysopogon serrulatus (assembly GCA_015844335.1). Lineage (NCBI taxonomy): Eukaryota > Viridiplantae > Streptophyta > Magnoliopsida > Poales > Poaceae > Chrysopogon > Chrysopogon serrulatus. Next base: position 447,754 of record JADLZL010007357.1, read on the forward strand.
GGAGGCGGTGGAGGAAGCTTCTAGAAGGGGGAAGCAAACCCTAGCCGCAGGGGGGGCCGCCGGCCTTGAGGGGTGGGGGCCGGGCCCCACCAAGGCTCGTCTGCCGGTCCCATTGCCGGGTGTCTTCTAGACTCTTCTCACTCCCCGTTGGCGATATTTTCCGTCGCGATCAAGTTTTGTGATAATTACGCACTTTAATCCCTCTTTTAAGCTTTTTCGGATAATTCCCTAAAAATATACAATGTACCAAAACTCGTGGAAATTATTAGTAATAACCCTATTCTAATAGATATTCATATATGACATAGGGATTGCTAATAAAAATTATACATTAATGAGTGTCAACACACATCGAGCAGCTTATAAGATTCTACCCTTGATAGTCATCATAGAATAAGATATGTACCCTTCCTCTTTTGTATTCAGTCAAGTTAATAAAGTTTGGTTCATGGTCAAGCTTTCTTTTTCGCATAAATATTTTATCTGTAAAACATACTCTTCTATAAGCCGTACAGTCTAATGCTCCGACAGGGACAATCAGAAAAGGCGTCGTCTCTAGCTCCTCCACATGTGTTACGGCTCCGAGCCACAGAGCACAGGAGATGCTAGCAGTTGCTCTCTAACGGTACTAGGGTCCTAAGCGTTCTGGCAACCGTGCTGTTCCACAGAGGTCACCTAGTCACCTAACGAGAGCTGATTTGCTTCAAAGGATGCTGCACGACTACACGCATAACGAACCTACTTACGAAATAAATGAGTCTCATACTCGTTTAACGATTCAAAATAATTTGGATTCTGTTTTAGTACGAACTTACCAAAGTTTCATATTTTTTAATACCCCATTGTTTATTTTTGTAGCTCTTCGCGCCTATTTACTTAAAGACTTTTTTCGGTTGAGAGTTACTAACCTTAACCTACTTGGCAGTATTCTGAGTACCGACCACCATACAACATAAATGGATAAAGCTCCAGACAAGCATTTAACACTCGGTACAGGCCGAGCAAAATTAACAAATAAAACGTTTGTTCTTCGCATATTTATAGGGAGGCGCTCGGTAATTCAAGAGGTCTGGCTCGATGATCCTTCATCGATCAGTTTTACATTCTGCATCACCTTAGCCGCAGTATCCCAGAAGATAAGGCGGAGGTCGTTCACTTCTTCTGGGCTTGTATTAGCTGCTGCCTCCTCTTCAACCCTCTGTAGGTCGATTCGGGGGTAGTGTGACTTGGCCAGTGCCAGAATGAAGGATACGGCGAACTGGCCTGCATCCCGGACAAACTCCTTGAACAGGGGCCAGGCTCTTTTGCAAATACCCATCACAGCTTTAGGGCTATTTGCTGGGTCTGATATAGCGGCTTCCTCTAGGGCCGGCTCTTTCATCAATGGCCTCAACCCGGCCTCCACGACCTGCCAGCGCTCCTTGAGCCTTGTATTCTCCTCGTTAGCACTCCAAATTGTGCCATGTGTTTTCTTCGGAGCTCTATCCAGATAAGTATTGACATACATTAAAGCAATTTTGGGACATAAGGCGATGGAAGTGGTCGGTTACCGACCTGTCATTTCCACCTTTAGCTCTTCAATGCGCTGCTGGACGTGTGATAATTCTTGCGTCTTCAGCCAATCGCCCTCCTCCAGTTCTGCATCACAATAACCGGATATATAGATTTTCTATACAATAGCAGATATTCCAGAGGTGTGGACAACACTCTTACCTTTCGCCTTTCTTTCAAGGACGCTAACCTTGTACTTCAGGGCGGCGTTCTCACTGTGTAGGCGCTCATTCTCGGCCATAATGGGCTGGAACTACTCTATCATGTCTGCCCGCTGCTGAGCAACATTTTGCAGAACCTGAAAACCATTAACAGCACATTAGTTCTGGCTAATAATTAAACTGTACATCAGATGTTCAGACCACACATGTACCTGTACATGTTCCCACAGCTGCTTCATGGAAGCCTCGATGTTTTCTTGGATTGGGGCGTCGACCTTGGACTCAAACACCTGCCACTCTCCGTCTTCAACCTGACGGGCTATGAAGCTTACTTTTCCTGGAACCCATTTTGGTTTCTCAGGATGCCCCATAATCTCTTCCATCTCTTCAGATGGATCCTGTGTGGCAGGTGCACCGGTCCTAACTTCTGATCGAATCGTGGTCGATGGAGTCCTCTTCCTCGGAATGTGACCGACCACGCCTCCCTTAGCATTTTCATTGTCCTCCTGATGGGGCGATGGCGGTGCCCCTAGAGGGGAAGGGTGGTCGGCCCCTTGGGCCACTTCTTTTTGGTTCTCTGGAACCTCGGCATGTCCCTCTGGTTGCTGGCCCTAGGGACTCCCCCTTCTTCCGTGCTGGCTTGTCTGCAAGATCGGTAAATAATCATGGTCAGCATGATATAGTGAATTCATTACGCATATAAGTACCCATACCTGGTCGACTGCTTGACGAAGCACCTAAAGCGCCCAGCTCCTCTGCGGCTGGATGATCCACCAGCGCCAATTCTCCCACCACCAGACTCTGAGTGTGGTGGTTGAGGATTAGGCGTGGGGACTTTTCTGCTGTTCCATAGACGGCTGCTCGGGTGCTGGCCTTTGAGCCGTTTCTGCTCTCCTTGGAGGGCTGTTCCTTCCGCCGCCTTCGGTTGTCCCCGGGGTGGTCCTTGGTGGTGTTGTTTGCGGCTGTGCTCGTGGCTGCCGACGCGGTGAATCGGTGGTGGTGGTCGGTCGGCGCGACTGTTCTTCAGAACGTTTAGCTCCGAACTTCTGACTCAGGGGAATTGTGTCCTCTACATCAGAGTCCGAGCTCTCAATAACTGCTCGGCGCCGCTACTCTGCCTCTTCACCAATCTTCAGTTTCCTACCAGTTTTGCTCTTGGTGGGCTTTGCTTTCTTCTCGGGTGGTGGCGGCATTGGCTCTTTTCCAGTTGCCTTGCGCTTCAGAAGCTTCTCGGGGGCATCTGGATGACTTTCTTCGTCCTCGCCATCATGCTCGACCTCCCCCGATGACTTGGTTTTCTTTTGCTGGCCTCTAATTGCATCACCAGTAGGCCACTCTTCCACGGGCACGAGTGATACAAATACCCGGCGATCCTATCCAAGATATTGCTACAATAGATTATCAGTCAAGGCAATACTCAACTACACAGTTCTACTAAATTCATGAATTTGCAGCTATTTATTACATATTGGAGGAGGTGGATTCTTCAGAGTAAACGGTTTCACTCCGTCTTCTGGGTACCGGTATTTGGCAAAGCTTTCAAACATCTTGGATAGCCGATTCACTATCTCATCATCATCCAAGTTATCCTTGCTTTCCCTTGGCGGGTCCTTACGCCCTTGGTACTCGAACATGAAGTTTACCCTTTCTTTCAAGGGCTAGATCCGATGAACTACAAACTGACTGGCCACAACAATGCCGTCAATTTTGCTGAAATCCATCAGGGATAGTAGCTCCTCGACTTCCACCATTTCATTGGCATCTGGCCTTTCTGACCAACGAGCATTCGGCCGTGGGATTCGGGTGACGTCGCAGGGAACTGGTCGACCCTCCAGGTTTTGGTGGATGTAGAACCAACGCCTCATCCAGTTCTTGGTGCTCGAGGTTTGTTCAATAACCATCCAGTGGGACTTCACACCTTCCCTCAGAGCAATGTAGCACCCACCGGCCACCTGGGAGCCCTCGGACCCTACACCTTTCTTCTTCAAGACATACAGGTGGCGAAACAAATTGAAATGCGGTGCTATTCCCAGATAACACTCACAGTATGCCACAAATATCGCTAGCGTCAAGATGGAATTTGGGGGCAGATTGTAAAATGAAATTCCCCAAAAGATGCACAAATCCCTCAAGAAATTGTGCACCGGAGTCCCCAATCCCCTCATGAAGTAATCTTCGAAAACCACAATCTCATCTGGCTGGGGGTTGGGATAGCGTTCACCTTTTGCCGGTGCTCTCCAAACTACCAGGTCTGGTGCTGGTAGTAAACCACCTTTCGCCATTGTTCCCAACGACTCGAGTGTCGTTAGGGATTTCTCCCAGTGCGCCTCCATCAGCTTCTTGTGCGCGGACTCCGCCTTCATCATCTTCTTCACCATGGCTCGAAATGGATGATGGTGAGAGGCGGTGGTGCGGGCAACTAAAAACCTAGTTCGTGCGCTGGAGATTGCGGAGAAGAAGGTGGCGGAAATGGCAATGACTGTCGAGAGTAGAAGAGGAAGCAGCGGCCGTCGGGCTATTTATACCATGCGGATGGCCCATTGACTCTCTCGAGATCACTGTTTAACATTATTTAACTGGGCTTTCTTGGGCCGAGTTACCCTTATCCGGTTATTTTTCTAAAGTACGGCAAGCCGTGTGCTAAAGCCATGGTCCGTTAGTCTCACTGGAGACTAGGCCCGCAGGCTGACAGTATGACCCATTTGGTTCACCGGATCGGCCGGGGAATTTGGGCATATAGCCAAGCTGTGTATTCTTAAGTCACGGGTCGACCCGGATCGATGCCGGGGACTAGGCACACGCCCAAGCTGTGTATTCTCAAGTCTGGTCGACCGGATCGTGCGGGGCGGGTGCACGGCTAAACTATGTATTCTTAAGCCCCTGTCGACCAGATCGATGCAGGGGACTGGGCACATAGTAACATCATGTACTCTTTAGTAATTGGTCGACGGATCAATCTGGGACTGGACTCATAAAATTCAGATTCAAATTGGGACGATTAGTTCGAACTGGAACTAATATCGGACATTTGCATTTAATGAGCGTTCGGATTGAATCTAATAAGAGATCCAATGAAGACATTAACTTTCCACATCAAATTGGATTACTAGAACCTAGTTACAAACTACTTGCCTACGGCATTTTTACAAAAGCAATGACGCTTGGCAACTGCAGTACGAGCCTCACATGGATTCTGTCCTAGAAGAACTTTCTGTTCAAGGACCAGTAAACCCATAGAGCGCAAAAGCAGTCCTCTACCAAGCGTCTGCCAGCGAGCACAGCAAATGCCCACCGGGGTCCTATGGTGCGGCGTTGATGATGTCATCTGCCGTCACCTCCTCCGCTATGGCGTCCGCGGCATCGTCGAAGTCCCGGATGAGATGCTCCAGGTCGGCGACGCGCTCGCCTTCCGGAAGGCCGGCGAGCCCCGGAGCTCCGCCGAACGACGCTGGGCAACGCGGGCCGACGCTGCCCGCGGCACACGCCCCGCGAGACACCGCTCCCCGGATGCGGCCGGGAGTGTTCTCCAGCTGCTCTGGGTGAGTCCCCGGCAGCGCCGACAAGGTCAACGACGGCCTCCACCACCGGGAGAACCGCCTGGAGCTCCTCCTCCATTTGGGCCACCCTCAGGTCGGTAGTCTCTTGGTTGGCGCGGGCGTCTTTGCGTCTCTGCCTCGGCTGATTCGCTGACGCTGCCATACTTTGTGCTGAGGCGCTCACGGAGTTCCGCCATGGCGACTGTTCGAGTCACCATGGCGTGCCGTCCTCCGGCACTCCCCTCGCTGGCTTCCGCAAGGGCAATGAGCAGCTAAGGAGTGGATGCGCTGATGGCCAGTACCCTGAAATTACAAATCACTCCAGATTAGATTTTATCCCCAAAGTGTGAAGCACGGCGACATGCAAACTTACCTCAGAGGCAAATTCATCCGTTTCATCGATAACAGTTTTTGCGCTGTGGCAAACTGGTCGGTCCTTCACAGAACTGGTCGGCAGGTCGATGACAAGCTTCTACTATGCAAAGTTACAATTTGGACTGGTCGGCAAGCATCAAGACGGTGTTGTTTCTCAAGATTCATGGTGCTCGGGGACTAGCTGTGGGGGTTGTCTCCTATACCCTCACGGCTGGCTTTTGGCCTCGCCAGACAGGTCAGCCCAGCCCACAAGACCAAGACCGATCGGCCTTTCTGGCCTGGTCGGAGTCCCAGGCGGACAATTGAGAGTTACTTGTCATACAAGGCAACTAGTCGGTTAGGAAACCAATTGTATTCTACCTAGATACGGTTTGTTTGTAACTGACCACCTTGGGATTTCAGGATCTGTAACCCTGCCCCCTGGACTATATAAGGCGGACAGGGACCCCCTCCAACATATTCTCAATCCTTTTCATCGATAACAGAAGAGCAGGACGTAGGGTATTACGCATCAAGCGGCCCGAATCTGGGTAAACCGTGTATGCTGTTCTTCCTGTTCCATCTCGCTTGTAGTCTAATAGCGTGCCTCCACCATAAATCACTGCCATCGGCATACCCGTGGTAGACTGCCACCGATATTTCATCGACACCGTCACAACGTTGCCACTCCTTATCACCCAAAGGCAAGTGGACAGACAGAGACATCAAATAAGCAAATTAAGAATATTCTACAGAAGACGGTGAATGAAATAGGTACTATGTGGAAAGTTATTATATGGGAAGACTTGTCACCTACCTGTGGAGTTAGAGCATAAAGCTCATTAGGCTATTAAGATATGGAATATGGATTTTGAAGCCGCTGTGAATAAAAGAAAATGCAATTATCAGAATTAGAAGAATGGAGAGAAAAGACTTGTCATAATTCCAAGCTTTATAAAGAAAGAACCAAAAGATGGCATGACAAGAGAATCAAGAAGAAGGAGATTGCACCCGGAGATAAGGTATTACTTTTTAATTCTAGGGTCAAATTATTCAGACTTGGAAAGCTGCGGAGTAAATGGGAAGGACTGTTTATGGGGGTTAACGCATCATCGCATGGAGCGGTAACTCACCAATCACACGAAGGTACGTTATTCAAGGTAAATGGTCACCGCCTTAAGATTTTTCTAGAACCTACTAGACCCCTAGAGGTAGTTGAGTAGTTGGAGTTTATCCAATTACCTTAAATATGCTTATATTTTAACCGAATCGATCCGAATCTTTAAACAACCGTCATCGAGAAGTAAATAGAGTACTTAACCGCCACCAGAAAAGTCACCCCAAGGGGCTGACATGTGGGGTCAGCTGGCCTGGGCAAGGATGCCGGGCGGCCTCCCCCTGTTCCCCTCGTGTGCATTCGAGTGTCTACCCCCTTCTGAAGTATTCCTCGATAGAATCCCGTAGGTTTAAACCTCATTCAGTTTCACGATCGTATGCACCCTGTAGGATAGATTGAAGCCCCACTGCAAGCCTGCTGCCCATATAAATACGTACCTAGACCCCCCTCAACCTCATTCCATCCAAGCCTTCTCTCTCTTATTCAGAGAAAATCCATCTAGATCTAGTTCTAAGCTCTAGTTCCAATGGCCGAGAAGGGGATCGTCGTCTACGGAGCTGACCTCAATAAGATCTCGAAGGATGAGTCGCTGGCCATTGTCCCAGCACAGCCGAAGCCTCTCACGACCATCCCACCGAAGGAGCTAGCTGAAGTTGTTAACACTGGATTTTGGTAAGATTGAGAAAATGACAGGTGGGCCAGTACACGGTGGACTCACGAAGGGCAGGAATTCACGGCATTCGGCAAACGTCCATGCGGTCGGCTGATTTCTGGCGATTCGGCAAGTATTTTGTGTGGTCAGTTATCACGAGAAGCATCGTTTCCATTCGGGAAGCGAAAGGTGGCAAGTAAGAAGCCGATTAGGAAGAAGGAATTACGACGACAAGAGCGATAAGGACTCCGAGAAGACTTAGAGCTAAAGTTGTCGTGTTTTTGGGGTTTTTCTTTGGTATTTTGTAGTCGTAGTCTTTTAGGACTCGTATCATATTCGGGGTATAAATATAAACCCTCGACCATTGTAACAGGGGAACACAACGAAATCAATACAATCGGCCCCGTGCCAAGTTTTCGAGTCCTTTGTCGTGTCGTCGAAGTTCTTAGAGAGGAGCCATCGATCCGTCGACCTCCGTAAGTTAAGCAACCTTGTTATCATGTCTAATATCTCGCGGTAGATTTAGATCTTGATGCAAGTAGTCTTGTTTGTCTCTCTTGGATGACCGCGGCGGCAAAAGGCGTGCGCTTGACAACCAGGAAGTCTTTGCTTATACTTTGCTCATCTCGACTAGATGGCCGTGCGGCAGGCGTTTGCTTGGTAGCTTAGTAAAGCAAGATAGTTATCGGCTCTATTAGGTTCGGCAAGATCTAGTAGATTCATCAAGTTACTACGTGTTGCATGCTTTTGATACCTTTATTTTATTTGTAACACTCTATTGCCCAATCTAGATTGATAAGGTTCGGCTTCCTACTTTTATAGATCCGTCTGTCCTTTAATGTTCTTGTTTTCATATTGTCATGATAGACAGGTCATATGCTCGCAATAGCCGGATTAGATCAATCTAGGTTGTTACATGTTGTGGGTTCTTATACGTTGAGCACAATTAAACCTTGACAGAACTAAGTATCATGCGGCAGATGCAGGTTTTTGGGCTACTCTAGGGCTAGTCATCCGGTGGACTAGATTTTAGTTTAACCTGATTGGTTTGTTCGTGCTTGCTTGTTTGTTCCTTCTTCATGGACCCCAATTCGGCTAGTTCGCCGAATATGGTTACGCTTCAGTTTACGATTAGTTTTTACTTGTTTAAACATGTCTTCTTGTACGCACGTTCGGCAATCAATGTTTTACATTTGTATCTTTATGTTAGCCGAATGATTTATAAACATGCCGCGCGACTTCCATAGCTGTATGTCGTCGTAAGTGGCTTCAGGGCCGTATATATTGGAACTGTCTGGTCTCATCCAGCACGTTCCAATTTTGTATTTAACAGTTTTATCCCTTGTCAGTTTCAGGTCAAACTGATTGGCACGCTTCCGGATTTCAAACCACCCGGGCACCCGATTGAAGCCACGCTTTCCGGCTTGCTATGTGTGAGGCACAGTGCGCCATATTTTGTGTCAACACACTTTTTGGCACACCCGGTGGGACTCCGTTGATCAAGATACCTGAAATCAACAACGACCATGTTCTAGATGTGACCTTGGATGAGCTGCCAGAACACCTGAAGGAATTAGTTCAGCAGGCGTGTGAGCAAGTACCAAATGAAGTGCGATGTCCTTTTCCAAGAACAAAAGCAACAAGGTCTTCCAAAAAACGATCCACGCCAAGGATTCTCCTTCCACACCAAACCGACTACACTGAGGAAGAAGATGCTTAAAAGATGTCAGCATTAATCTACAAGGCTTTGGGAGAAACTATGACAAATCATCATTCAGCTTTTTTGAATACCTTCCGCTCAATCATGGTCAGCACTTTTGGCCCAATGGCCGATAAGTACTTTGAGGAAGCTGCTGGCCCAATCCGTGGACCAACACTTTTCAATGTGCCAAAGTATCAAGAGAAGCATCTTTGGAGATGGTGGAGCATCCGGTTCAAATAAAAGTGGACCAACTCCTAATGAAAAAAACAACAGCCTCCTATGACTTATGGCCAACTTGCATTTGGTACAACGGGGAAATATACCACGATCGGCTTTCAGAGTGTCTCCAAAGATCAAATAGGTTGCATAAGAATATGTATGGAGATGGATATCGGGAGTTTGTTGATTATAGCTCTATTGATGCTTTGCCGAATCCAGGGTACAAAAATTCGTCAGGACTGCCTTCTGAGGGGCAGGTACATAGAACCCCGAATTCAAGTATTGATCTTATCATGCATAGGATGGCTAATATGATGCAAAATCAGTTTGGTTTAAAGCCAAAGAACCAATCCTATACGTATAAGTCTCCTTATCCAGAATGGTACAATAGAGTGGCACTTCCTCCAAGGGTGAAGCCTCCCACAGATTTGACCAAGTTTTCTGGTCAGGATGATACTAGCACTATAGAGCACATCAGTCAGTACTTGATGCAACTTGGAGAGGCTTCCACAGATGAGGCTTGGAGGATTCGATATTTTTCTTTGTCTCTTACGGGGCCAGCCTTCACATGGTTCACATCTTTGCCAGCGCATTCCATTGGCACATGGGCAGAGTTAGAGCAGAAGTTCCATTCATACTTCTTCACGGGTACTAATGAGAAGAAGCTGGTTGACCTCATGAGTCTAAGGCGAAGGCTAATGAGACACCGTAGAGTATCTTCGCAGTCGAGAGAAACCAAGAATCTTTGCTACTCCTTGAATCGCCGCCGGATGATCGGTTGCGGGGATGGCGGTAGCGGGTATGCAGCCGAATGTCAGAGAGAAGCTATTCGGCATGGAGTTTGATGACCTTGGTCAACTATCGCAGCGATTGGCAGTGATGAGTAATCAAGCTCAAGGGTTCAGGAGAGACAACCGCTTTCAAAAGGGCAATGTGGCTAATGAAATGTATCAAAGTTTCTTTGGAAGAAGCGGTAGAGTATGATGATGAAAGACGAAGTGGCTGCGGCTGAGTTAGTCCGGGCAAAAGAACCTACTCAAGTTAGTCAACGCTGGTTGAGGCAACACAAAGGGACTTATGACTTTGATGTCTCCAAGTCAGACAGGCTCTTCGAACTATTGGTAAGAGAAGGACGTATCAAACTGCCAGAAGGACATCCTATGCCGCACTCGGAAGGAGTGAAAGACAAGAAGTATTGTGGCTACCACAACACTAATTCTCATTCCATCAACGATTGCCGAGTATTTGAGTGCAATTGAAAGCTATTCAAGAGAGACACTTGAAGTTTGATGGTAAAATGAAGATTGATGGTGAGCCTTTTTCCACGAAATATGGTGTCTTTCTCCATGAACATGGTTTTACGTAAATGACCCTAAAAGTAAGGGCAAGATGAAAGTGTTAACCTCCAGAAAGAAAAAAAAGAAAGAGTGGTACCTGTCGTACGATCGGCAAATCACAAGTGAAGAGCTGCAGCAACGGGTTCGGTTTAGGAATAGCCGAACTGAGAGAGGTGAAACTTCTAAGTCCAGGGTTACATCACGCATTTTGCTAAACAAATGGCGAGAGGCAACAAGAAAAAAAGAGTATTACGAAGAGCAAAAGTTTATGGAAGAACTCCGGAGATATGAGGAAGAGGTGTATCGAAGGGAACAAGAAGAATACATGAGAGAACAAGAGCAGTCTCATTGGGGGTGTTCATTCTTTAAGCATTGTTGGAATGAAGGCTTGAAACTGCCTGCTAGGAATAATTGCCCTGAATGCAGTGATCAGTACTTTGGGTATAGGCAATCTCGAGCCAACCGCCGTCCGGTCCATGAAAGACTTGGAACACAGTTTCCTGAGGATGATCGGCGTTTAAAAATAGACAGTTTTGAGAATCAGCAAAGGAAGAGATTTGCAGATCAAAGTTGGGTTCATTATAAGGGATACAATGAGGAAGGGAGTCCCTATGGATATGTCCGCGAGAAAGGGCAGTGGTGCCCTCGGGGACCGAGGAAAAGAAGAAGAGAAGGGTTCGGCGTTTGAGGAACGAGGAATTGAAACAAGCGATTCTTGCCGAGAAGAAACAGATATGGCGTCCTAAGAAGAAGCCCGATGAGCACGGTCATTCAGGTGATGCATGTATGGCTTTCTTCCTTCCATCGAGTTCATAGCTCCCGAAGGCGAGAATATTCAAGAAGAGGTGTGCTCGATTTTGATGAAAGCGAATTTCAAGATCTAATGGCCCAACTTGTCGACCACGACCGGCGGTTTTTGATAAGCCAATCAAGTATCGTCACTTGAGGCCACTTTACGAAAAGGATATGTCAATGGCAAGCCTCGACCAAAATGTTTGTTGATGAAGGAGCTGCTATCAATATTATGCCTTATACTACTTTCAGGAAGCTTGGGATGACCAGTGAAGATTTGTTGAAAACCGACATGGTTCTTAGAGACTTTCTTTGGCAATCCTTCCGATGCAGGGAGTCGTGCATGTTGAATTGATGATCGGGTCGAAAACTTTGATCTACATTCTTTGTTATTGATGGCAAGGGGGCATACAGTCTACTTTTAGGGAGAGATTGGATCCATGCTAATTGCTGCATTCCTTCAACTATGCACCAGATTCTCATTCAGTGGGTTGGAGATGATGTTGAGGTTGTTCACGCCCGATGATTCCGTAAGTGTTCTTTATTACGGAACACGCTTATTGGGAGTATGATGGTGTTGATTGTTTCTCTGGCGAGTATGGGAGGAAGGTCCTGTGAATGTCTTCGATAGGGATCAACGGCCGATCCAAGCGATCGCTCTCTCACAAAGTAATTTTGATGGGTAATCCAATCGACGGCAACAAAGGAAAATTGGGGCGTGGTTTCATGTCGGCCGACAAGTTGGAAGAGATAGATGTTAGTGATAGTGCTAAGCCAAGGCCGATGTATATTAGTGCGGGTTTAGATCAAGAATATAGGTCAAAATTGATAGATCTTCTGAAAGAGTTTAAAGACTGTTTTGCTTGGGATTATACAGAGATGCCCGGATTGGATCGTTCTATTGTTGAGCATCGATTACCCATTAAACCCAGATATCGCCCCTACAAACAACCTCCATGGAAGATTTATAAAGAGGAGGTACTGGCCGACGTGAAGAAAGAAACTGAAAGATTATTAGAAGCAAATTTCATTCGGCCATGTAGGTATGCGAGTGGATTTCAAGCATAGTTCAAAGTATACAAAAAGAATGGAAAGATGAGAGTTTGTATAGATTTCGGAGAGATCTCAATAAGGCCACACCGATGGACGGATACCGATGCCGGTTCCGATTTACTAGTAGATGCAGCGGCTGGTTATGAGATCATCAGTTTCATGGATGGGAATATTGGTTATAACCAAATTTTTATGGCAATAGAGGATATTTCAAAGATAGCTTTCAGATGCCCTAGTCATATTGGTTTGTTTGAGTGGATTGTTATGACATTTGGATTAAAAATGCGGTGCAACTTATCGAGAGCCATGAATTATATTTTTCATGAGTTGATCGGCAAGATTGTGGAAATCTATATTGATGACGTGGTGGTCAAATCTAGAAACCATGAAGGACATTTAGCCGATTTAAGAAGAACTCTGGAGTGCACTAGAAAACATGGTTTGAAAATGAATCCAAACAAGTGTGCTTTCGGGGTCTCTTTTGGTGAGTTTTTGGGATTTTTAGTTCATAAAGGAGGAATCGAAGTTGGAAAGAAGAGCATGGAAGCAATAGACAAAGTTGTCCCTCCAACCAATCTCACGAGTTACAATCATTACTTGGCAAGATTAATTTTGTAAGAAGATTTATATCCAATTTATCAGAGAGGATCTTGCCTTTTTCTCCACAATTGAAGCTCAAGAAAGATCAAGTGTTTGTATGGGGTGACATACAACAGAAGGCTTTTGATGAAATCAAGGAGTACATGAAGGCGCCACCTGTATTGGTACCTCCACAACTTGACAAGCCTTTTAAGTTGTATGTGGCGGCCGATAGCCTAACAATAGGATCGGCCCTCATGCAAGAATTTGAAGGAAAAGAGAGAGTAATAGCTTATCTTAGCCGAAAAAACTGCTAGACCCGAAACAAGGTATTCGGCTATAGAGAAACTTTGCTTGTGTATTTATTATTCATGTACCAAATTTCGGCACTACTTGTTGACTGCCGAATGTGTGGTGTTTTTCGAGTTTGATGTAATAAAACAAATGTTATCAATGCCGATTTTAAATGGAAGAATCGGCAAATGGATTTTAGCTTTATCAGAATTTGATTTAAGGTATGAATCGGCAAAAGCAAAGAAAAGGTCAAATTATTGCTGATTTTATTACCCAACATCGTGATCTTTACGTTGAGATGATAAGTATTGCACCTTGGGACGTTGTTCTTTGATGGTTCATCCTGTAACAAAGGCGGTGGTCTTTGGTATCCTTCTAATTTCTCCATGAGGAGTAACTTTTGAGTACGCCATTCCCATTGAATCCTATGTTACTAATAATCAAGCTGAGTACAAGGCATTGCTTAAAGGACTTCAACTTCTTATAGAAAATAAAGGCTTTGCGGTCGAAGTTTTTGGAGATTCCGAGTTAGTAATTAACCGGTGACCGGCCGATATGAATGCAAAAACGACATACTGAGGGAATATAATGAAGAATGCCGAAAGCTTCTGAAAGGTTTTCAGGTGGTAACCTTGCATCACATCCCTAGAGAACATAACGAAGAAGCAAATAAAGCTGGCTCAAGCCGCTACGGATACCGTGAGAATCAAGAAGTCTTTGCTATAGATGAGAATGTTTTCGGCATTGATCAAGTGGTTGATGATTGGAGAAGTGAAATTGCTAGTTATCTAAAGAATCCTTCACGAAAAGTTTCCGAAAGCTCGGTACAAGGCCCTCAAATTTGTGCTTCTCGATAATCAATTATACTACAAATCCATAGATGGAGTGTTGCTTAGATGCTTGGGTCAAGAAGAGGCCAAAAAGATGATGTACGAAGTACATGAAGGATTATGTGGCGCGCATCAGTCATCTTACAGAATGAAGTGGATAATTAGAAGGACTGGTTATTTTTTGCCAACCATGCTAGAGGACTGCTTTGAATATTATAAGGGGTGTCAAGATTGTCAGAGATTCGGCAATATTCAAAGAGCTCCGGCATCTGCTATGAACCCAATAATCAAGCCTTGGCCATTCAGGGGATGGGGTATAGATTTGATTGGTCAGATTCATCCTCCATCCAGTAAGGGGCATAAGTTTGTACTTTTAGCCACAGATTACTTTACCAAGTGGGTTGAAGCTATCCCTTTGAAGAAGGTTACGTCGGAAAATATGATCAGTTTTGTTAAAGAGCACATAATTTACAGGTTCGGGATCCCTCAAACTATAACGACTGATCAAGGAACTCAATTCACTTCCTCGGAATTTCGTGATTTTGCTGAGGACATGGGGATCAAGTTGTATAATTCTTCTCCTTATTATGCACAAGCCAATGGCCAGGCAGAGGCATCAAACAAGATTATGATTAAGATCATCTAGAAAAAGATTGATGAGAAGCCAAGGAAATGGCATTTAGTTCTTAATGAAGCTCTGTGGGCTTATAGAATGGCTTGTCATGGATCTACTCAAACGTCCCCCTATGAGTTGGTTTATGGGCATCATCTTTGTGTTGCCATGGGAGTTGCAAATCGAGAATCAAGACGAGTTATTTTGCAAAAGGATTTGGTGAAAGAAGATTATAAGAATCGATGATGGATGAATTAGAAGATTTACATCAAATTCATCTCAAGGCGTTGGAAAACATTGAGAAAAAACATGATGCGCGTTGCCAAATATTATAACAAAAAGGTTAGAGTGAAGCAATTCGCAGATGGAGACCTAGTTTGGAAAGCTTTATTGCCGATTGGAACAAAAGACAAGGCATTCGGCAAATGGTCTCCAAATTGGGAAGGGCCTTTTCGGATATTAAGATGTGTGCCTGGCAATGTATATATTTTGAAAACTTTGCTGGGGGAAGAGTTTACCAGAGCCATTAATGGAAGATTTCTTAAGAAGTATTATCCCAGCATCAAAGTTGGTTCATGAAAGGGAGTTAAAAATCCAACGTGAATAGCCGATGAAAGAACATCGCCTTTAGCTAAAATACTCCATAGGATTGGAGAATAGCCGATACAGTATGTATCGCCTTTAGAACAAAAAATATATATAATATTTAACCGAATGGAGTATAAAGAGAAGTGGCTTTAACGTTCTGGTCCGGTAGGTTTATCGGGAGAAGAGAAAGACGAGGTGCATTGAATGAAAGTATTGGGCGAAATGAAGGCCAAGATCGATCGGTTAAGGTGACGTCACGCGTTCGGAAAGTGTTCTTCAAAGTCACCCGGTTCGAAAAATTCTAAAGAAGACCGTTCGACATTCAAAAGAGAGATCGCAAATAAGCTGTATCAAAAGACAAACTATTGACATTCAGTTTACCCTAGTACAAACTACTCATCAAACAACTTGTTGAGAATAGATTGCGCATTGGTAGACTGGGCAATAGCAGCAACATGGTCTTCATAGTACCTCAGATGTTCGTCGATGTCCTCGACCTCTTCTGGGGGCCCGCCAGAGAAGCCGACTGGCTGGACAGAGTAGTCTTCACCAGTCTGAGAAGACAGCGCCGCCAATCCTAGTGAGACGCCGAGATGCACACCATGGATGGCGACTTGGTTGATACGGCCGTCCGCATCATCAAGGCGCGCCTCGGCAGCGTCCTCCTGAGCGTTCACCTTGTCAGCAACCTTGTTCGCCGCCGTCTTCAGACGGTCATTCTTCGCGGAGAGTGCTGAATAAATAGGAGAACGAATCAGGTAAACAGAGAAATCAGGGAAGGGATCTGAGCAAGATTGTCAAACCGGTGATAGCGTCGTAGAGTTGTTTCCGTTGATCCTCACATTCGGCTTGTTCAATGCCGAGCTGCTTGGAGACTTCGCCCAGTTCCCTTCGGGCCTCGTCCCTCTCCTTGCGGAAGGCAAGTGCCTCCTCATGAGTGTATAGAGGATCATCCTCCTCTGACAATGTCGGACCCTAGGGATTTGGGTTGTATGAATCTTCAGACGCTGAGGAGCCTGAAGAGCTGGAGGAGCCAGAGATGTGCACGGGCTGGTCGGAGGTGCCTGGTTGAGTCATCGTCATCGGAGGGAGAAGGTGACTCTGATTGGTAATGACCCTCGCCCTAAATAGATGAAAGAGAAATCAAGATTGAGAAGGATGAACACGAGATAGAACCGCAAGGGGGCAAGAGATTGATTCTTACCCATAGCATTGGCGACGCGGTGCTCGGCTTCCCTCTGCTTCCTCCTCGCCAGGCGCTTACCACGGTCATCGCCGTTCACCATTGCTGCCTTGGAAAGCTAGGTTTTCTTTTGGATCGATTTGGGCAGAGAGACGATGAGGCGGTGATGAAAGTGTTTGACTAGAGGTATCGGTGAAGGCTGAAGGAGGGTTTTATTTATAAGTCGAGCGAGAGATCATGGCGTATATCTCGGAATGGAAATTGGGAACGCCAAGCGGCGTGAAGGGGTTTTTCCTCTTGGGCCGTCACCGGACTGGGCGGATTCAGCTAAATTAAAGATTCTTGCTTCGGAGGAAATTCGGCTATATTCTTAATCGAGAAGTTGGTGACATTCGGCTATATCATAAACCAAGTATAAAGGTAAAAAGAAGCAAAGTTTGGCCAGAGAAACAATGGAAAATCTAATCATTCAAGAACACAGTATGCCACACTTAAATAAATTATAAATCAACATTCTACGTGCTCCGAAAATGTTTGATTGCATCTATAGCCTCGATCTGATTCGATCGATATCACTCAAAGCACCTTCTTGTCATCATCTTGAGCCTTGAATATTGGTGAGCTTTGTTTTGAGCTGTTGGTCCTCTTTGATGACAGATGCTATCTCTGTTTTGGCTGCTTCTATAGATTATGGCAAACCAGCAATTTTGTCCTTGTGAGACTGGATTCTAGCATTCAACTGTGCCAATTGAGCTTCCAGCCTAACCTTCTCATCCTCCATAGCTTCCAACTCAGGTCCCAGCGTTGCCAAAGAATTTTTAGCAGTTTGAATCTGGGAATGCAGTTCTTTGGCTTTTTGTTTCTTCACGGACTGTTGTTACGCAAAGTAGCTCTAGAAGCTATGTTTTTACTTGCTCTCCTAACCACAAACAAAGTGATCATCAAGATGAGCTGCAGATTCTAAGGGGGCTTTGAGAGTGGGAGGAATCTCTTGATCAATGAGCTCAACAAGATCCCTTATCTGATCTGCATCTTGGACCAGGATGTTTATGTCCTTATTCAGCAAGGGAGCTATGTCCTTCAGCCGAGTTTGATTTTCTGCTGATAGTCTCTGCTGTGAGGTAGCTTCTTCACCTTTTTCACTGATATATTCATCGACGGTGAAGGAATTGCTGGCGGTCGGCTTGATGTCTTCCTTAAAAGGGAGAGAATTGTTAGCCGACTTAATAAACTTGCTAGAGAATGGATAAGACAAGATATTACCTTTTGTGTGGGATCTTCATCAAGTTGAGCCTTGTCCTGGCTTGATTCACTACTACACAAAAGATTTTGCAAGGCACTTGAAAAATGAGCTCGGAGGCGGTTTTAGGAAAAAACCGCCTCGGTTAATCGATTCAAGCGAGGTAATCCACCGGCGCAACAACCGCCTCGGTTAATACATTAACCGAGGCGGTTTTTATTAGAAAACCGCCTCGGTTAATCACAATTAACCGAGGCGGTTATTGTAAAGAAACCGCCTCGGTTAATATATTAGCAGAGGCGATTTGCGTTATAATACCCGCCTCGGCAAATTTTGGGCCCAAACAGCCCATCGAAGCCCAATAACAGACCTCTTCTATATAGCGGCGAACACACCAAACCCTAACTCCCTCCCTCTCTTTCTCTCCCCTCCTCAGTCGCCGTCACTCTGTTTCTCTCCCTCCCTCCCTCTCTCTCTCTCCCTCCCTCCCTCCCTTCTCTTCCTGCTCAGTAGCGGCCCGGCAGCACCCTCCCGGCGTGGCGGCTCCCACCCCGCGCAGGCCTTGGCGTGACGGCCCCGGCGCGGCGTAAGCGCAGCAGCTCCCACGAGGCGGGCGCGCGGACCCGCCCCCCCGGCGTGGCGCGGGCGCGCAGCGGCTCCCGGGAGCCGGGCGCGGCGGCTCCCACGTGCGCGGGCTGGGAGCTCCCCAAAGGGGCCCCGCGCCAGCGGCCTCCCGAGCAGGCGCGGGCGGCCCCCCGTCGGCGGCTCCCAACGTGGGCACGGCGTGGCTTCCCGGTGGCGGGGTTCGGGGGCCGGATCGGTGGGGAGCTCGCCTCCCTCACTCTCCTCTCCCCATCCCCGGCGAAGAGGTACTCCATCATCGGCTTTCGTGTTTTCTCCCTCTCTCCATCTCGTTTACCCTCTATCCTCTCTCCATCCTGCGCAGATCCAAGTGGTGGTGGCGCTGGCCGCCGGGCGGCGGCGTGGTTCTTCTTGCGGGGCGCCCGGCTCTCCCGGCGGGCGTGGGGAGCCGGATCCGGAGCCGGCCCGGGGCGGGGCGGCGCGAGAAGCTCACCGGCAAGCTGATCTGGGCGAGGAGGGGGATCCATGGCGGCGGCGGGCGGATGCCGGGTGGCGGCAGATCGGCTACGCAGCCCGCATCCAGCCCATTTGGGCTAGGGTTTGGTTTTTTTCTTTTTTTTTTTTTTTTTTTTCGTTTGATTAACCGAGGCGGTTTTTTATAAATTAATCGCCTCGGTTAATATTAACCGAGGCAGTTTCCTAACCGCCTCGGTTAAGGCCACGATTAACCGTGACCTTATGTTCGAGGCGGTTAGGAAAACCGCCTCGGTTAACCAAAAAAAACCGCCTCGATTAAGTTTTACGTAGTAGTGATTGGGGGCTCGACTGAATACCGAGGAGATGATGAGCCCGAAGCATGGTGAGGAGAAGATTCTTCGCCATCTTGTCCAAAAGTTGATCATTTCTAAGAATGCAGATGGTAAAATGTAAGTCTTTGTGGGTAAACGGTAGAAGAAAGGAAATGATTAGCTAAAGATTGTTACTAATGTGATCAGTAGTTTCATGAGTTTCTACACCTTCAGCAGAAGTCTGAGGAGAATTTTCCACAGTTGTTGAAACATTGGCCGATCTTAAAAAGACCGACTGCGGGTGGCTGCAATGAGATAAAATGAGTACAAAGGAAAACCAAGATTGTTACCAAATTAAAATTAGGGGAACTTATACCTTAGGGGGCAATTTGGCTTTCTTGGACCTTGGCTTCCTAGTTACAATGATATCCTTGCTTGATCCTGCAGGAGCTTTTCTTTTGCCCTCTCTTGAAGGTGTTGTACCCCAAGCTGCAGGGATTTTCATGAAAGCTGCCAGGGTTGGAGCATTATATCCCAGGGCAGGATTAGGCCCAGCTTGGTAGTATTGAGCCACTTTGGAAGGAGGAGTAGGCTCAATATCCCGTGAATAACAAAAATCTTTGGAATAAGAGATAAACCCGAAAAGCGGGAGAATTATGAGTACAAGGAGATTACCTCGCTATCGGAAGCAAATTGGGGTTGCAAGTCTTGGCATAAGGGATGCTTTGGTATCTTTGAAGATATGGGCACGCCATTCTTACCACCAAGAGGCAAACATAGAATGAGCAGCTTCTATTAACCCGAATGGGGAAGGTTCATACATCGGCAGATCCCATCCAAGCTCAAAGATTTTTTTGGCTTCCATGTCATCTTTTATTTCTTCCCTGGGCCTTATGATTTTGGAGAAGAACAATCTTGGGGGCAATGGCCACATCCTAATTGTCCGGCTGCCATGTTTGGGTTATAAAATTCATAAGTGGGGACTTGATAACCTCCCATGATGGAATTCGTCGGCAAAGTGCGGGGGCTTGATGAAGGAGTTGAAGACTTCTGTAGATATTTTTTATGCGTGCGGCCGGACTCATAACTAAACTTGCAGGGGAGGGACAAATCTTCATTTTCCCCTGTAGGGAAGCCAGATCACATTATCAAACCCTTTGAAGAATAGCTTGAAGAGATGACCAATGTCCATGTCAATGACAATGGAAGATCTTTGCTTCTCCATATGTCGACAAGCTTTGTCTTTTCTTTGTACCACCTTCAAAGATAATTGACTGAAGGGAAGCCCAAGTTGTGGAGATCTAGGGAGACTATTTGATGCATGTATAGTCTGTAGCCACATACGAACCAACCACCGGGGGCCATTCACACGGTGTATTTCCCCTTGTTGGCGCATTTGAATGGTGATCCGATGCATCATGTGATAGACACCCCTAGAAGATACTTGCCCAATGGAATTAAGGTGCCAAGAGCTAAATCCTCGGCCATCACTATGTGATTCAAAGTTGGTTCATTGGATTTTCCACGAGAAGATGAATCTACATAGCCACATATTCGGGGAAAGCCTTGTATTCTTTGTCGGACACAGCACTGGATGACATGTATGTTTGAATGTATTTGGTCCATCCACCTCGACTTAATGACTTTTTGGCTACCGCTGCTCTTGTGTTTGGAAGGATATCTTGGTTTTGTCACATTCAAACCCGGTCATCATGAATATATCGCCCAAAGTGATGGACATTGGACCATGGCCGAAGATAAAAGCATTAGCGGCGTCGGACCGAAGTGAGTAGCCGCTATCAAGAGAGGGTCATTTCTGGGTGTCTGATAAAGATAGCTCCAAGCAGTGATGAATATCCTGGGTTTCCCAATTGCTGCTGTTCTTATCCGATATCCTCCGGTACCAGTTTCGCCATCCGGCAATTGGGGGGAACGGCCAAGTTTTGAAGGTATTCGGCCACTGATTCGGCGGGGTGACCCCGGACTTGAAAGGGATCCTCAGAGTTTCTTTCTCGATGAATTCAGCCGGGTCAGGATTTCCCATCGGTCCAAGAAAATAAGAATCAGGATTCACAGCACAAGGGATCAAAATCTCATCCTTGTATTCCTTCAAGGAAGGTAAAGGCAGGGAGAAGAATAAGTCAAAGAAAAACAGGGGTTTGATTGGGGAATTACCGAATGCATAAGGATAGATGAAAATTACCTCTGGAATTCAAAATAGGCCTGAGTCGCGTTGAGAGGATTCGGATTTTTGAGCGACGGCTGTGATGTTGAACAGTGTTGACCTAGGCGAGAAGAAGAACTTGTGGTCAATTTTAGAATAAAATCACTTTTATCCCTAAATTGAGGGGGCATGTGTTAACACTGGATTTCGGTAAGATTGAGAAAATGACAGGTGGGCCAGTACACGGTGGACTCGCGAAGGGCAGGAATTCACGGCATTCGGCAAACGTCCATGCGGTCGGCTGATTTCTGGCGATTCGGCAAGTATTTGTGCGGTCAGTTATCCTGAGAAGCATCGTTTCCATTCGGGAAGCGAAAGGTGGCAAGTAAGAAGCCGATTAGGAAGAAGGAATTACGACGACAAGAGCGATAAGGACTCCGAGAAGACTTAGGGCTAAAGTTGTCGTGTTTTTGGGGTTTTCTTTGGTATTTTGTAGTCGTAGTCTTTTAGGACTCGTATCATATCCGGGGTATAAACATAAACCCTCGACCATTGTAACAGGGAACACAACGAAATCAATACAATCGGCCCCGTGCCAAGTTTTCGAGTCCTTTGTCGTGTCGTCGAGTTCTTCGAGAGGAGCCATCGATCCGTCGACCTCCGTAAGTTCCGGCAACCTTGTTATCATGTCTAATATCTCGCGGTAGATTTAGATCTTGATGCAAGTAGTCTTGTTTGTCTCGACTGGATGGCCGTGCGGCAGGCATCTGCTTGACAACCAGGAAGTCTTTGCTTATACTTTGCTCATCTCGACTAGATGGCCATGCGGCAGGCGTTTGCTTGGTAGCTTAGTAAAGCAAGATAGTTATCGGCTCTATTAGGTTCGGCAAGATCTAGTAGATTCATCAAGTTACCACGTGTTGCATGCTTTTGATACCTTTATTTTATTTGTAACACTCTATTGCCCAATCTAGATTGATAAGGTTCGGCTCCCTACTTTTATAGATCCGTCTGTCCTTTAATATTCTTGCTTTCATATTGTCATGATAGACAGGTCATATGCTCGCAATAACTGGATTAGATCAATCTAGGTTGTTACATGTTGTGGGTTCTTACACGTTGAGCGCAATTAAACCTTGATAGAACTAAGTATCGTGCGGCAGATGCAGGTTTTTGGGCTACTCTAGGGCTAGTCATCCGAGTGGACTAGATTTTAGTTTAACCCGATTGGTTTGTTCGTGCTTGCTTGTTTGTTCCTTCTTCATGGACCCCAACCGGCTAGTTCGCCGAATATGGTTACGCTTTCAGTTCACGATTAGTTTTTACTTGTTTAAACATGTCTTCTTTGTACGCACGTTCGGCAATCAATGTTTTACACGTGTATCTTTATGTTAGCCGAATGATTTATAAACATGTTGGCGAGCGGCTTCCATAGTCGTATGTCGTCGTAAGTGGCTTCAGGGCCGTATATATTGGAACTATGCGGTCTCATCCTAAGACGTTCTAATTTTGTATTTAATGATTTTATCCCTTGTCGGTTTCCAGGTCAAACCGATTGGCACGCTTCCGGATTTCAAATCGCCCGGGCACCCGATTGAAGCCATGCTTTCCGGCTTGCTGTGTATGAGGCACAGTGCGCCATATTTTGTGTCAACAGAAGTGCAGCCACACCGGAGCTATGAGCAAGCCTACTATGCTCAAGCTCAACGTACGCGCTACCCGCACTCCTGCTAGATTGCTCTTGGAAGGACCATCCAAGAGGAAGCAGATCGCTCTTGCCCGCGGTACTCAGCTTTCAACCCTGAAGCCAGGAGAAGAACTTGTTAGCATCAAGACTAACAAATCTAGAGAGATAGAATGTGCCAAGTACGTGACACGTCTCAAGCTTGGAGGAGTGCGTGCTACTAAAGCACAAGTTCGTTTCACGGATAAGAAGCCACCACCACCAAAGAGAGCTGCACAACCCTCTGCTGCATCAAGCTCTGAGCCTAAGCGTCCTAAGCCTACTTTGGCTATACTTGAGATGAGGATCAGTGCTCTCTCTCAAGTTGTCTCAAGCCTTCAGTCAGCCAACAACATGCAAGTTGCTACTATAACCACCATGACTACTGTTGGCACTTCTAACGTCGCTATGAATTAACGAGATTAAAAATTGCATGGTATTAAATTAACTTGTCATTAGCAACTAGCCACTTCTTTATCACTAGCATTCCTAAGCATGAATTAAGTTGTCATCCCTAATTATAATGCTAAGGAGCAAATATAGATTTACATGTATTATTCAATATGACTAGGCAGAGATATGAATATAAACTAAAATAGATTACGCAAGCGGACGGAGATAATTATACCATTGTAGCATTTTACCTAGGGAGTTCTACCGGGTTGTCGATTTATATTTATACCACTGGGAAAGCTTGTTATAAACTCTATCTATTATATTGATAAGAAAGTATATACAATGAATAAGTGATATTACCAATGTCATCTACTCTACTCATAAAAGGCGAGAGGTCACAAGATAAATATAGATAAATATGGGTGATATCATAATCAAGTATCATAATTATATGGATAATCATCAAAGCATTTTCTAGTCATAATCATAGTTAGCCAATGGATAAACTAAGGAAATAATTGTCTACGGTAATTCTATAACTACATCAATGAATAACTCTAATTAGTGCAATTACATCTAGTAATCATCGCTAAGTCAACCCTATATCATGATCACATGTAAGGGGGCATCAACTAGGAAGGATGTGAAACAGAGTCATTATCCAACTTCGCGACCGTGTGCCCTACTTGTCCCTACACACGGAGGGTGGACTACAGAGGAACCAACGTAGCTGTCACCTACGCGGACTACCACACGTCCCGGCATGTCAGGGTGCACTCGTAGACAAACAAGATATCTAGACACCACGTCTACATATTGTCTATCATCTACCCATTGTACACTTGGATAAACGCTATACGAGCAATTACATGAATTCAATAAGATCAAACTAACTAAACTAGACATATAATCAAAGTAGACAATGACTATTGTAATTAAGAACATATGAACTATTAAGAATATTGTCTCTCTAATCTAAATAATGAATACAACAAGAAAGAAAGAACTAGAACTATACCGAACTCCTCAAGGCTCGGATAGACGTCGGGGGCTCCAGATCCCGATGAAGAACTAGATCCCCTCTACTTCTAATCTAACTAACTAGAACTATGAACTAGAAGGCTCTTGATGAACTTGAAGGCTTCTTGATGCTTGATGGCTTGAGGCCTTTGATGAATAATGAATTGGCTCTCTCCAGGGGGGTCTACCCATATATTTGTAGTCCGGTGGGATGAACGTGCGCCGCAGGATCAAAGCGACTTAACCAAGGGCCGAGATGCATCAGGAGAGGCGGTGGAGGAAGCTTCCAGAAGGAGGAGGGTTGAAACCCTAGGGGGCGCCGCCCGGCCCTGTGGTGGGACTGGCCGGCCCCACTTGGCCGCCTCTGCCGGTCCCGCTGCTTCGGGTGTCTTCTAGATCCTTCCCACGTCCCAATGTTGATCTTTCCCGTGGTGGATAAGTTTCGTGATTAATATGCACTTCAATCCCTCTTTTCAGCTTTTCTGGAAAAATCCCTGGAAAATATAGAATATGCAAAACTCGTGGAAATTGTCAGTTAAAACCCTAGACTAGTATGTATTCGTGTATCCTCTTGTGTCTAAAGTTCTAATGAATGTTGACGTTATCCACCGTCAACAACTCCCCCAAGCTTACCTTTTGCCAGTCCCTTGGCAAACAAACTAAGCCTAATTTTTATTATATTTGGATCAGGAGTTGCTACAATATTGTTATACTTTCCAAGTACACATGCTTTCAAACAAAAATATTCCTCCGGATTAAACAGTATATGTTCTAACCTTCAAACTTACCCATTTTACCTTTAATTATAGGGCTTCATAGCTTTTGCATAAGTCTTGAGCAATCAAAAGATAGAACAATCAAGTCAAGCGCTATGTTTCAAATTCTTCGCAGTGCTAACATTCCGGAGTTTTTATAGGTTTTCAAAATAAAACTCAGAGCTTCATTGTATGACACCCTCAAGTCTCTCAATGTGTGTGGTATTTATGGTTCTCTCTTAAGGCATTTATGATGTTATGCCTCCTACAGCTAAGGATATATAGTAGAGTTTATAGAATCGGCAATAACAAGGGTAGGCATACTTGCAATGCATATATTGTAAAGTCAACTAATGGATCCACAGAGAATCGAGGCATACAATCAAACCAAGATGTGCATGTGTATGGAATATGGTGGATAGGTGTATATATGGTATTTGTGGCTAATTCTAATTCTACTTTTGCTCTTTGGAAATAACTCTCTTGAAACTTTTCTTAGGAAAAACATGGGCCATCTTTATTATTTTAAATCAGGGAGGCGGACATCTTTTACCCGTTGCTTTTGATTCTTTGGGACATTTGTCCATTTTACTCCCTTTTTTTTTTAAGTGTCTTTTTTTAAGAATTTTGCATAGCCACATGCATTTCTTGAATATAATAACCAATTAGAGAGATACGATAAGGACTTAGAGCATTAAAGACAGGGGTTTTCCTATGGGGTGTATATTTTTGGTGTTTTCTCCTAGTGTAGGAGAGAAACATTTTTGTGATGAACATGGATGGAAAATATGTGAATGATTGCGCTTACTCCTAGGGTAGGAATAATGCATATGTGGACTGGAGTGTGTAAGTGATCTTGGTTTTAAAAGCATGACAAGACTCTCATAAGGCATTCAACACAGGTTGACTGAACTCAATGCAAAGCAAAGGCAGCTTAAATGTGAAAAGGTTTCCTATCTTCTAAAGATATTATTTCTGGCTTTGGTAGGAATTCATATTTTGTCATACAAGAGCTCATCATATTGATTTTAAGTTTTCAAAATAAACCTCCAGAACTTAGTAATGCTAGGAATAAGATAAATAGCAACTCATCCTTCATGAATCATATCGATCAATCACCTAGACTCAGCGCAAACTTATGCCTCCACAATTCAGGTTCAGAGTAAATTCTCCAATTAAAACAGCAGTGTTTAAAACTCAGGAAGATTTAAGTTTGGCAACTAGGTACTTGACTAGCATGACAACAGAGCAACTATTCATCATTTCCAAAATAAATTTTAATGTTCATCAAGTTTTTAATTAGCTCTAGCCTAGGCTATCTTTAAATATATTCTAATATATATCTAAATATTTATTTGGTTTTGAATAATTATGTATCTTTTTATCGTTTTGAATTAATAACCTAACAAAAGACTCTATGACTTTGTGGACCTTCATGTGCCCACATATTTTTAGTATTTTATGACTATATAAAGTAAACTTAATAATCGCCTAGGTGTAGTCACCGATAACTAGGGGATGCTCCCTCCCCAAATTTGGATGTTTGTAATACTTGGTGTAGATGTCCTTTGGAGCGAGCTAGCCAATAATGCAGACACGGTGGTTGCCAGCGATAGACTCTCTCCTTGTCATAATATTGTTCCTGCATAAATATATTCCAAAAAGGGAAACCAAAACTCGAGGCTCAAATTTTTTTTTTAATAATGGGTTAGCGATCAGCCAAAGAGTAATTGATTATCTTCATGAGCAGATTTATGTTGCTAGATTTTAGCGAGGATTTCATATTTCTCTCTTTTTTTGAATTTTTCTGTTTATGATGCGGGAATTAAATATGAATGCTATTTTTTTATTTTTTTTTTATGCCACCACAGTAAATACTCCTACGGGGGTCCCATAAGCTTATTCATATGGGGCTTATGAATTTATGATGCCATAGATGATGCAGTAAATATTTTTGTTGTTTTTATATTTTAGTGTGCAAACATAATTATGCTACTATGTATTAAAGTAAACTTACTAGTGAACTTAAGTAGATAACTACCATTCTGACCTTATGGCTAGGGTACGGAATTTAAAGTCTACCGACAAGACTTAAATAGAGGAGAATACTTACTTAGTGGGTTCATTGTCTGAGGTCACCTCAGTCAATTCCCCGTCTTGTGGTGGTGCAGCACGTGCTTCTTCTTTCTCCTTCCATCTCTTTTCTGTTTCTTCTGCTTCTCTCTTTTCTAGCTCTAGCTCTTCAGCTTTGTTTTTCTTCTTCCATTTTTCTAGTTGTGCTAAGATCTCTTCTTTTTCTGCCTTAGCAATTTGGTCCATTTTTTCAGCTTCCGCTTCCCACTCACTCCAGCGTGGTGATTGTATGTTCTCTTCTTGCTCCTTGTAGCAGTCTTCGTACTTCACAATCTTGCCAGGAAATTCTTCCCAGCTACAGTGAGGCTGGACAGCCTGACGGTGGCCTTGGCGTCTTCTCCTGTCGCGTTGCTTCCTGATCTGTTCCTGGTTAACAAGTGTTTTAAATTGACAGCGTACCTTTCCAGTGGGCAAGTAGAAGTGGATCTGTCCGGACCCGATGTATATGTTCGCGTTGGCGGTGTAGAGAAATGGTCTTCCCAGAAGGATCGGGGATTCATCGTCTCCCTACATATCAAGAACTAGAAAATCTGCAGGTATATATTGCCCTTGAATTCTTACCATGACATCCTTGACCACTCCTTCGGGGAACCTTAGTGATTGATCCGCCATCTGCAACTGAATAAATGTTGGGTATAAAGGTAAATTATCAAATAAATCATCATATACCTGTTTTGACATTATGTTGCAGCCTGATCCGGTGTCGCAGATGGTGTTGGCGAAGGTGGTGTCTTTGATTGTGCATTCAATAATTGGTATACCTGGATCACCTCTCTTTGTTGGAAATGGCTTGGGTAGCATATGATCATTTTCTGTATTGAGAGCAGTGATTAGTTGAGTAGTTTCCTCAGGTGTGTGCTTGATGTCCCTCCATCTTCTATTGCTTCTATTGTTCTTTTTCTTCGGCACTGATTGCTGTAGTTGCTCTTCTTGTTGATAGAATTGCTTCGGGGCTGCAGGGGCTTTTAGGACGCGGTTCTTGAACGTGAATCTTTCTTTCTTGTCCTTAATGGATAGGATGATTTTGGCGTACTCTGCATAGATGATGGCTTTTGTTGTGCACAAGAATAGTCTGTCCAAAATTATGGGTGCCTTCTCATCTACTCCTGTCTCCATGACCACGAAATTAACTGGGACGTATGATTGTCCCACTCTGATGACAACCTCTTCTAGTACTCCCTCAGGGTAGCAAATGGACTGATCTGCAAGCTGCAAACGTATATTTGTGTACAACAGGGGATCATTTAATATTTTCTCATAGATTACCTTGGGCATAATATTGACACTAGCGCCGAAATCGCAGATAGCCTCTGGAAAGTTGTGACATCCTATAGCGATAGGAATGATAGGCCTTCCAGGGTCTCCCATCTTCTCAGGTAGAGAATGGTCAATCCACTGTACATCTGCAGGCTCAATATGATATTGGGTTGCATTGTGAATATCAACAAGGTTAGCGGTTTCTAAATCTTCCGGCTGGCCTGCAATCTTACCTTTCTTAAATGGAGGAACAGCAGCAACCAACTGAGCTAATTGTGATTCTAACATTTTATTAAAGCTGTGCTGATTCTTTATAGCAGAAGCAAAGGTGTCCAATCTAGTATTTATGTTTTCTAGTGCTTTATCATTTGAAGCTATCTTTCTAGTCATTTGATCTAACAATTTAGATTGATTAGCAACTAAATCTCTTAAAGGTGGAAGATTGTAATTATTAAAATTATTACCTTGGTTGTTACCTTGGTAATTACCTTGTCGAGGTTGCTGATTCCACCCTTGGTTTTGTTGAGGACGATAGTAGGTGTTGTTGTTGATGAAGTTCACATCCTCTTGTAGTGTAGAGCAGCTGATGGCTGAATGCCCATAGTCTCCACATTCTTCATATGTCATATGGGAATCATTGATGTGCATGACTTCCTTCTTCTCTATATCGAGCTTCTTCATAATGAGGTCTAGCTTGGCAAGTGACCATGTCGGTTTCCTTGAGATGATGGATTCCTCCCCTTTCTTAGGGGGCCGAGTAACGTTCTTCATTATAGCTTGAATTTGAGGCCATCTTCTCAACAAGTGCTTTAGCATCTGAGAGCTTAAGTGACAGGAAAGCTCCTCCAGCTGCAGCATCAATAGACTCATGGGTGCTAGAGACAAGCCCGTGGTAGAAAGTCTGCATTAATAGCCACTCCTCTATCCCATGATGAGGACAGTCTTCTATGTAGTTCTGGAATCTTTCCCATGCGTCAGTGAACGATTCATCATGTTGTTGTTGGAAACTTGCAATTTTCCCACGCAGAGCATTCGTCTTGGCGGTAGGAAAGAATTTTGCCAGGAAAGCGGTTGAGCATAGGTCCCATGTAGTGTTCTTGTCTTTGTTGGTTTAGAACCACTGCTTAGCTTTCCCCAATAATGAGAACGGGAAAAGACGGAGTAAAATAGCATCTCTTGGTACTCCTCTGATCGTGAAGGTGCTGCAGATTTCTAAAAAGTGTTGTAGGTGTGCACTTGCATCTTCATGAGCATTTCCACAGAATTGGCTGGCTTGAACCATGGTGATGAGAGCAGGCTTGAGCTCGAATCCATTCTCCCCAGTGTTATTTGCTGGTCCAAATCCGGATGTTTGTTGTTGTGGGGCAGAGAACTCACGCAATGTCTTCTCAGCCATGTCTTTAAACACAGGAGCTAGGTTTTCTCCTAATTGCTCTTCGCTTTTGTTCTTCTACTTGTTCTTCAAATTCTTCTTCCAATGTTGGAGCTGGCTCCTCCAAAGAGCTAGCTTGAGCAAGCAACGGGTGTTCTTGATGGTGACTCGAATTTGTCCCTTGCTTCTACAAACTTCTTCTTTCTAAGGAGTTGCCGGATCGTCCGTGAAGTTCTTTGGAAGAGAAAAACCATTCATTCATCACCCCGCATAAGATAAGCAAATGATAACAACGAAGGTTGTACTGTTTGAGTTAGAGATTGATTGGTAATATGACTTTATCCATGTTGTATATATGTTATCAATATTTTCTAAGTTCATTGTGCCTTCCACGGCAACGGCGCCAAAAATGCTTGTTGGCACTTCTAACGTCGCTATGAATTAACGAGATTAGAAATGCATGGTATTAAATTAACTTGTCATTAGCAACTAGCCACTTCTTTATCACTAGCATTCCTAAGCATGAATTAAGTTGTCATCCCTAATTATAACGCTAAGGAGCAAATATAGATTTACATGTATTATTCAATATAACGAGGCAGAGATATGAATATAAACTAAAATAGATTCTGCAAGCGGACAGATAATTATACCATTGTAGCATTTTACCTAGGGAGTTCTACTAGGTTGTCGATTTATATTTATACCACTTTGGGAAAGCTTGTTATAAACTCTATCTATTATATTGATAAGAAAGTATATACAATGAATAAGTGATATTACCAATGTCATCTACTCTACTCATAACAGGCGAGAGGTCACAAAATAAATATAGATAAATACGGGTGATAGCATAATCAAGTATCATAATTATATAGATAATCATCAAAGCATTTTCTAGTCATAATCATAGTTAGCCAATGGATAAACTAAGGAAATAATTGTCTACGGTAATTCTATAACTACATCAATGAATAACTCTAATTAGTGCAATTACATCTAGTAATCATCGCTAAGTCAACCCTATATCATGATCACATGTAAGGGGCATCAACTAGGAAGGATGTGAAACAGAGTCATTATCCAACTTCGCGACCGTGCCCCTTTGTCCTACACACACGGAGGGTGGACTACGGAAGGAGGAACCAACGTAGCTGTCACCTACGCGGACTACCACACATCCCCCGGCATGTTAGGGTGCACTCGCAGACAAACAAGATATCTAGACACCACGTCTACATATTATCTATGATCTACCCATTGTATACTTGGATAAACGCTATACGAGCAATTACATGAATTCAATAAGATCAAACTAACTAAACTAGACATATAATCAAAGTAGACAATGACTATTGCAATTAAGAACATATGAACTATTAAGAATAATGTCTCCCTAATCTAAATAATGAATACAATAAGAAAGAAAGAACTAGAACTATACCGAACTCCTCAAGGCTCCAGCAGAGCGGGGGGCTCTAGATCCCGATGAAGAACTAGATCCCCTCTACTTCTAATCTAACTAACTAGAACTATGAACTAGAAGGCTCTTGATGAACTTGAAGGCTTCTTGATGCTTGATGGCTTGAGGCCTTTGATGAATAATGAATTGGCTCTCTCCAGGGGGGTCTACCCACATATTTATAGTTCGGTGGGATGAACGTGCGCCGTAGGATCAAACCGACTTAACCAAGGGCCGAGATGCATCGGGGAGAGGCGGTGGAGGAGGCTTCCGGAAGGAGGAGGGCTGAAACCCTAGGGGCGCCGCCCAGGGTGGTGGGGCCGGTAGCCCCACGGCCGCCGGCCCCCGCCCCGCCGGTGTCTTCTAGATCCTTCCCACGTCCCAATGTTGATCTTTCCGTGGCGGATAAGTTTCGTGATTAATATGCACTTTAATCCCTCTTTTCAGCTTTTCTAGAAAAATCCCTGGAAAATATAGAATATGCAAAACTCGTGAAAATTGTCAGTTAAAACCCTAGACTAGTGTGTATTCGTGTATCCTCTTGTGTCTAAAGTTCTAATGAATGTTGGCGTTATCCACCGTCAACAACTACCCAGATTGAAGGAAACATCAGGGAGATTCGTGCCCTCAAGAAGGACAACGAGAAGCTCAAGAACGCGATAGACGCGCTTAGAAAGGCGTAGTTACCCTATATATCTATGTAATAAGGCACAATCGAATCAGTTAGGTTAAAGAAGTCAGTTTTTAGAGTTCGGGTAAAAGTTAGGTGAGTCACCCTAATTGGGGCAGTTATCATAGCTCAGTTAATATCTACTCTTTCTTTCTATTTTTGGGATGTGTTTGTCTCCACATGTTTTGCAGAAAAAGATTACAGGAAGAACCAGTGTGGGGGAGACACACTAGAATCATGAAAATCAATTCACTCAGAAAAATTACATGATTTGGAACAAAATCAACCCAGGACCACGCACGATGAAGTGGGCCCCGAGGGGACACCAAGGGTGCTGCCCGGCCTCCCTTCTTGGGCTGGCCGGCCCACCACCTTCTCCTCTCCCTTCTCGTTTTGTCCACGGTCAGATTTGCGTCCAATACTATTTGAATATATATGTTTAACCTGTTATTCCGATTCGAATTAAAAATTACATGATAAATCACATTTAAACAGAGAAAAAGAGATTGCTTAATTCATGATTTTTGAATAAATTCACATAACTCTTTTCTTAGAAGTCATGTTACTGTTGGAAACTTATTTAGGGACCCCATGATTGCTTAAGTTATTGAGAAGTATGATATAGTAGGATAATGAGATTTCAATTCTTAATGTTCTGTCCCTGGAGAAATTTTATTTCAAAAAGTAAAAAGGTTTAGCCACACTTCTCCTTTGTAGCAAAAGCAATATCCTACCAAAGCCATATAATTAGGATAGATAAACTTTCTACATACTCTACTTGTTTGCATTGAGTTTGGTCAACCTTTGTGATCCTAAGAGAGATTTGTCATAGGCGGACGGACACTTAGATGGAATAGCCCCGCTAATATGCCCAAAGTACCCGCAGCAATATGATGCGAAGCTATTCCTCCCGGAACGAAAGGATCAAAACCTTCTGCACCCCACGCAGGATTTACAGCTTGTACTTTTCCAGTTAGTCCGTAAGGAATCCAGGGTAGGCACAAACCTCTAGTATCTTTTATCAAAAATGTTTTGCTCTTACACTGAGAGTAAACATCAAAAATATTCTTATAGGATAGCCACTGAATAAATGTTCCAAGTCTTGTTGTTATCTCTCAATCATCTGTTTCCAAAAAGGAGGTATGAGCTATGTAAAAGAAGAAAGAAAAGTGGGAGTATAAAAGATGGACAAGTGTCCAAAGCGAGAAAAAATAATGGGTACTCAGATACTCAACTCCCACACACACAAAAAAAGAGAAAGAGAAAAGGAATAAAAGATAGCTCATATTCTCCCTCTGAGTTTTAAAGGAGAGATGCTTTTCAAAGAGCAAAAGTAGAATTAGGATTATTGATGAGGACTTCAACAACAACAATGCATCCCCACCGACACCCGTACCTATTCTTTGGTCCTCTTACTCGTGCTCGTGCTCGTCAACTTAATCATCAAGTGAGTTCCCTCTTGAGCTCTTGTCCATCTTGTTTAGATCTTGGAGACACGCGCACTCTTGTTTTGCTCAGGAATGAGGGAGAAGACCAACATGGAAACGGAAAAGATCAACAAGGGAAGGCTATACACGGGTCGCGTTCAGATTGTGTGGCAATGCCAACTTGTCAAGGGATGATTGCATATGGGAAGCATGGAACCTTAACAAAGATGATTGGGAGCCAAGACCAAGTATCCTCAACGTCCTCAATCAGGCTACCACGTCACTTCTAGCCTAAGGAAAGAAAGAGTCCAAATCCAACACGTTTTGGAATTGGATTCGGACTGCAGAACAGCCCCAATTTGTGCGGGTCACCATGGCTTCATATGGAGTCCAATTGGGACGTTCTAATACTTGTTGGAAAGCTTATCAAGTCTACTTTCATATGGATCCAGTCCCATGTCCATATCTTCTCGGAGTCAGCGGCAATGATCAAAATAACGCCGACCAGTTTTTTTCTGTCTGTGTTGCGTCACCTTATTTTAGCCCGATGGGCTGTGTATCTTCTTAGGGTCCATTAGGGACGTGTCCTAGGGTTGGAGCACGACCCAAACACCTTGTGGTCGTCCCTTCCCACGTCATATACCCCCTGGCCGCCGCCAGAACACTCAGGTTTTGTTTAGATCAAGTTTAGCCTTCGCTACTTGCTTGTAAGCAGCGTCTTTGGATCAGCCGCCCGTCTTCTTGTCTTGAACCCCACTTCATTGGAGATTGAGTTTAAAACCTTCATTTATATCTAGTAATTCAGTGCTTGTTCTACTTGTTCTTGCCTGGTTCTTCGATTGCTTGCGGGGACGAGTGCCCTAGTGGCCGGGTGTTGCGCTCCACAAGATCGTGACAGCCATTGGGGTGGCGTATCGGTTGCTAAGGCGCAGTCTTGGAAGGTCTGTAGTCGAGCCGTGAACGCCATCTCCATTCACCAATCGAGTTATCCCACGCCCTCATCGAAAGATCGGGCAAAAACCCTAACGGGTTCACATCGTTGGTATCGAGCAAGGTTCTTCGGTGAGAGACTTCTAATCCTTCGCTGTTTTTAATTTCCTATAGTCCGAAAAGCCAAAAGATATAGTAGATTAGTTTTTCCATAATCCTATAAAACCTTTGTGCTGTGGCTCGCATCGCTTAGTTAGGGCTTGTTGAGTTTGCGTTTGCTTCGATTCGTGTCAAGTGCTGGTTTTAGTTTTAGTCCTTTAGAGTTTCGAGTTCTTGTCACGTTTTGGTCACTATCACTCATTTACATCTCCGCTGCCTTCACCACCACCATATACATCTCCGCTGCAAACATTACTACCATATCCATCTTCATTGCACCATATCCATCCTCGCTATTATCAATCAAGTTTTGTTCACACAAAAAAAAAATCTGAGTTGCTAATTGCATTCTTGTCACCCCCGAAAAGAAAGAGAAATATATTGTAAGTTCCGTCTTTTGAAATCTGATTTGTGAATATTCAGATTTGTTTAGTTGTGCAAAGCAAAAAGAAAAGAAAAAAAAATAGAAAAGAAAAAAAAAAAAAAAAGAGAAAAGAAGAGTTGAGGAAAAGAGGGGGTGTGATTCCTTGTGTTACGTGTCTTTTTCCGATTGTATTGTGACTTCGTTTTTGTGTCCAGGCTTGCGTCTCTAGCACGGTCTAGGCTAGGACCAAAGACAAGTACCACCGTTGAACGTTTGTTCAGCTTGCTTTTATAACTAACGTGGTGCTAGTTCGTTCCTTGTTTCAACCCTCCTATAGCTCCACATATTCTCAGCCTTGACAGTCTTGTCTTTGCGGGCGCCGATACACTTCATTCCATTGCTGCACACTTGTGGTCGCCGATCCCTCCCCTGTTGAGCTAGGTAAGGATTGGTAAGAACTTGTTAAACAGGTTGATAGAGAGTGCCTTGCCGCAGCCACGCCCTATTAGTTGTAGGGCATTTATTTCTTCACCTATTTTCTTGTTTCCCTGTGTTTTTGTTGAACCATGTCGATCGAAGACAATAACCAAATGCCACAATCACCTCGCACTAAGGGCATCATACAACATTTTCAAAGGAAGGTGAAGCTGCACAATGAAGGACTTGAATCAGACTTGCGGGTGACGAATGACAAGCTTGGTCAATTGGAGACCACGCAGATCGCCACCAACACCAAGCTCACAAGTTTGGAAGCATCCGTTGCTGGTGTGGATAAGATTCTTGCTGCTCTTCTCAAGCGTTTTGATGATTTCCACGCAATGCATAAAGAGAAGCAAAAGTAAGAAACCAAGGAGAAAGATCAAGAGGACAATAAATATGATGATGATTACACTACCGATACTGAATATGATGATGGAGACACTCATGATCGACGCCGCCCACGCCACAACCGTAGAGGTATGGGTGGCCACCGACGTGATGTATACAATAATAATGATGCTTTCAAGAAGATTAAATTTAAAATCCCTCCTTTTGATGGTAAGTACGACCCTAATGCATACATTACTTGGGAGATTCTTTGTTGATCAAAAGTTTGCATGTCATAATTTTCCCGAGGACACTCGTGTTAGGGTCGCTACTAGTGAGTTCACCGATTTCGCTCGTTTGGTGGATAGAACATGGTAAGAAGAATCCTAATAATATACCTCAAACTTGGGATGCATTGAAACGAGTCATGAGGGCTAGATTTGTTCCTTCTTATTATGCACGTGATATGTTAAATAAGATGCAAAGAATTGAGACAAGGTGCTAAAAGTGTAGAAGAATATTATCGAATTACAAATGGGTATGCTGCGATGCAACTTAGAGGAGGACGACGAATCTGCTATGGCTAGATTTTTTGGGCGGGTTAAATCGTGAAATTCAGGACATCCTTGCTTATAAAGATTATACTAACATAACCCGTTTGTTTCATCTTGCTTGTAAAGCTGAAAGGGAAGTGCAAAGTGGACGACGTTCTAGTGCCAAGTCTAACTTTTTCTGCAGGGAAATCTATATCATGGCAGCAACGCACATCTACTTGTGTCGTCGTCGTGCACGCCCCCCAACAAGCCGATCAACAGCGCCACCACCTTCCTCCAAAGTGACAAACCACGTGATTCTTCTACAAATTCAGCTACCAAACCACCGCTAGTGCCACTTCGGTTGTTTCCACGGGAAGAACAAGGGATGTCCAAGTGTCATCGATGCAAGGGCTATGGACACATGCAGCGTGATTGCCCTAACAAGCGTGTTTTGGTGGTCAACGCCGATGGTGGGTACTCCTCCGCTAGTGATTTTGATGAAGATACACTTGCATTGCTTGCGGTGACCATGTAGGTAGTGAAGAACATTTAGAAGAACATATTAAGGCCGGTGAAGGCACCGCTATGAGAGCCTCATTGTGCAGCGTGTGCTTAGCACACAAATGGAGAAGGCGGAACAAAATCAGCGACACACATTGTTTCAAACGAAGTGTGTCATCAAAGAGCGTTCGTGCCGCATGATCATTGATGGAGGTAGCTGCAACAACTTGGCCAAGAAAGCGACATGGTGGAGAAGCTTGCGCTTACCACCAAACCACACCCACATCCATATTACATTCAATGGCTGAACAATAGTGGTAAGGCAAAGGTAACTACACTTGTGCGAATCAACTTTTCCATTGGATCCTATAAAGATGTTGTTGAATGTGATGTTGTGCCTATGCAAGCTTGTAATATTCTCGCTAGGTAGACCTTGGCAATTTGATAGAGATTCTATGCATCATGGTAGAGCAAATCAGTATTCTTTTCTATACCATGATAGAAAAATTGTGTTGCATCCTATGTCTCCCCGAAGCTATTATGCAAAATGATATTGCTAAAGCTGCAAAAGCTAAAAGTGAGAGCAATCAAAATGCCAAATCTGTTGGTCGATAAGAAAGATGAGATAAAATTGAAAGGAAATTGCTTGCTGGCTACTAAATCTGATATTAATGACTTGAATGCATCCACTTCTGTTGCTTATGTTTTAGTATGCAAAGATGCATTGATCTCCCTTCATGATATGCACCATTCTTCGCCTCCCTGTTGCTAACATTTTGGGGTGAGTATTCCGATGTGTTTCCAAGTGAAATACCACCGGGGCTGCCACCACTTCGAGGGATTGAGCATCGATTGACCTGATCCCAAAGTGCCTCATTGCCAAACCGTGCACCATACAGGACCAATCCGGAAGAAACAAAGGAGATTCAGCGTCAAGTGCAAGAACTACTCGACAAAGGTTATGTGCGTGAGTCTCTTAGTCCTTGTGCTGTTCCGGTTATTTTGGTGCCCAAGAAAGATGGAACATGGCGTATGTGCGTTGATTGTCGGGCTATTAATAACATCACCATTCAATATCGACACCCTATTCCCCGTTTAGATGATATGCTTGATGAATTGAGTGGTGCTGTTGTGTTTTCCAAGGTTGATTTGCGTAGTGGGTACCACCAGATTCGTATGAAATTAGGAGATGAATGGAAAACTGCTTTCAAAACTAAGTTCGGCTTATATGAGTGGTTGGTAATGCCTTTTGGGTTAACTAATGCACCTAGTACTTTCATGAGACTAATGAATGAGGTTTTGCGTGCTTTCATTGGCAAATTTGTTGTAGTCTACTTTGATGATATATTGATCTACAAAGAAATCTATGGATGAACATCTTGATCACTTACGTGCTGTTTTTGATGCTCTACGCGATGCACGTTTATTTGGTAACCTTGAGAAGTGCACCTTTTGCACCGATCGAGTGTGTCTTTTCTTGGCTATGTTGTGACTCCACAGGGGAATTGAGGTTGACCAAGCCAAGGTAGAAGCTATACAAGGATGGCCTGTACCAAAGACTATCACCCAGTGCGGAGTTTCCTAGGACTTGCTGGATTCTATCGTCGGTTTGTGAAGGATTTCAGCACCATTGCAGCACCATTGAATGAGCTTACAAAGAAGGGAGTGCCTTTTAACTGGGGCAAAGTACAAGAGAATTCCTTCAACTTGTTGAAAGATAAGTTAACACATGCACCTCTCCTACAACTTCCCCGATTTCTCTAAGACTTTTGAGCTAGAATGTGATGCTAGTGGGATTGGTTTGGGTGGTGTCTTGTTACAAGAGGGTAAACCTGTTGCATATTTTAGTGAGAAATTGAGTGGGCCTATTCTGAACTATTCCACCTATGATAAAGAATTGTATGCTCTTGTTCGAACATTACAAACATGGCAGCATTATTTGTGGCCCAAAGAGTTTGTTATTCACTGCATGAATCTTTGAAACATATTCGTAGTCAAGCAAACCTGAATCGAAGACATGCTAAGTGGGTAGAATTTATTGAATCCTTTCCTTATGTTATTAAGCACAAGAAAGGGAAGGAGAATATCATTGCCGATGCTTTGTCAAGGAGATATACTTTTTGCTGAATCAACTTGATTACAAGATCTTTGGATTAGAAACGATTAAAGACCAATATGTTCATGATCCCGATTTTAAAGAAGTGTTGCTGCACTGTAAAGATGGAAAAGGATGGAACAAATTCATCGTCAGTGATGGGTTTGTGTTTAGAGCTAACAAGCTATGCATTCCAGCTAGCTCCGTTCGTTTTTGTTGTTGCTGCAGGAAGCGCATGGAGGAGGCTTGATGGGACATTTTGGAGCAAAAAAGACCGAGGACATACTTGCTGGTCATTTCTTTTGGCCAAAGATGAGAAGAGATGTGGAGAGGTTTGTTGCTCGTTGCACAACATGTCAAAAGGCAAAGTCACGATTAAATCCCCACGGTTTGTATTTACCTCTACCTGTTCCTAATGCTCCTTGGGAGGATATATCTATGGATTTTGTGTTGGGATTACCAAGGACTAGGAAGGGACGTGATAGTGTGTTTGTGGTTGTTGATAGATTTTCTAAGATGGCACATTTCATACCATGCCATAAAACCGATGATGCTACTCATATTGCTGATTTTTGTTCTTTCGAGAAATTGTTTGCTTACATGGCGTGCCCAACACAATTGTTTTCGATCGTGATGCTAAATTTCTTAGTCATTTTTGGAAGACTTTGTGGACAAAATTGGGGACTAAACTTTTATTTTCTACTACATGTCATCCCCAAACCGATGGTCAAACCGAGGTTGTGAATAGAACTTTGTCTACTATGTTAAGGGCTATTTTAAAGAAGAACATTAAGATGTGGGAAGAATGCTTGCTTCATATTGAATTTGCTTACAATCGATCGCTGCATTCTACTACAAAAATGTGCCCGTTTCAGATTGTTTATGGTTTGTTGCCTCGAGCTCCAATTGATTTAATGCCTTTGCCATCTTCTCGAAATATTAAATTTTGATGCTACTGAGCGTCTTTGAGTTGATGTTGAAACTTCATGAAACAACTAAGCAAAACAAAGAGCGTATGAATGCTAAATATAAGCTTCTTTGGTGACAAAGGTAGAAAAGAATTAAAATTTGAACCCGGAGATTTAGTTTGGTTGCATTTAAGAAAGGATAGGTTTCTCGAATCTGCGTAAATCTAAATTGCTACCTAGGGCTCATGGGACCATTTAAAGTGCTAAAGAAAGTTAATGACAATGCCTATAAGCTGGAATTGCCTGCAGATTTTGGGGTTAGTCCCACATTTAACATTGCAGATTTGAGGCCATATTTGGGAGAGGAGGATGAGCTTGAGTCGAGGACGACTCAAATGCAAGAAGGGGAGGATGATGAGGACTTCAACAACAACAATGCATCCCCACCGACACCAGTACCTATTGCTGGTCCTCTTACTCGTGCTCGTGCTCGTCAACTTAATCATCAAGTGAGTTCCCTCTTGAGCTCTTGTCCATCTTGTTTAGATCTTGGAGACACGCGCACTCTTGTTTTGCTCGGGAATGAGGGAGAAGACCAACATGGAAACGGAAAAGATCAACAAGGGAAGGCTTTACACGGGTCGCTGTTCAGATTGTGTGGCAATGCCAACTTGTCAAGGGATGATTGCATATGGGAAGCATGGAACCTTAACAAAGATGATTGGGAGCCAAGACCAAGTATCCTCAACGTCCTCAATCAGGCTACCACGTCACTTCTAGCCTAAGGAAAGAAAGAGTCCAAATCCAACACGTTTTGGAATTGGATTCGGACTGCAGAACAGCCCCAATTTGTGCGGGTCACCATGGCTTCATATGAAGTCCAATTGGGACGTTCTAATACTTGTTGGAAAGCTTATCAAGTCTACTTTCATATGGATCCAGTCCCATGTCCATATCTTCTCGGAGTCAGCGGCAATGATCAAAATAACGCCGACCAGTTTTTTCTGTCAGGTTTGCGTCACCTTATTTTAGCCCGATGGGCTGTGTATCTTCTTAGGGTCCATTAGGGACGTGTCCTAGGGTTGGAGCACGACCCAAACACCTTGTGGTCGTCCCTTCCCACGTCATATACCCCCCCGGCCGCCGCCAGAACACTCAGTTTTGTTTAGATCAAGTTTAGCCTTCGCTACTTGCTTGTAAGTAAGCG
The DNA here is from genome assembly GCA_015844335.1 of Chrysopogon serrulatus. NCBI lineage: Eukaryota > Viridiplantae > Streptophyta > Magnoliopsida > Poales > Poaceae > Chrysopogon > Chrysopogon serrulatus. Next base: position 488,811 of record JADLZL010007357.1, read on the forward strand.
TCTTTGGATCAGCCGCCCTGCCTTCTTGTCTTCGGAACCCCACTTCATTGGAGATTGAGTTTAAAACCTTCATTTATATCTAGTAATTCAGTGCTTGTTCTACTTGTTCTTGCTGGTTCTTCGATTGCTTGCGGGGGACGAGTGCCCTAGTGGCCGGGTGTTGCGCTCCACAAGATCGTGACAGCCATTGGGGTGGCGTATCGGTTGCTAAGGCGCAGTCTTTGAAGGGCTGTAGTCGAGCCGTGAACGTCATCTCCATTCACCAATCGAGTTATCCCACGCCTCTCATCGAAAGATCGGGCAAAAACCCTAACGGGTTCACATCAATTATTATATTTCCACCTATTTAAGCTTGATTCAGTTTTATGCCTTATTTCTCTCTGGATCCATTGTTTGACTTTACAATAAATGACATACAAGTATGATACAATTATTACCTACCCTAAAGATCCATATAAACTTTTAGATATAGGATAAAGGCTTCAATGATAAAGGCCTTGGTGAGGACCTAGATATGTTGACAGCACTAAAGAAAAGAATGATCTATTCCATGTTGTTCTATTTTTCAACTACTCAAAGATTCATGGTAGACACATTGAATTCTGCAGTACATGATTAACTAGGGATGGTTTTATGATAGATATGTTCTCAAGTTATGTCTTGATTGATCTTTATTCTCTATAATTACTTTTCAATTATCTTTTTCAACCAACTTTTTTCTCGAGGACGAGTAAAAGCCTAAGTGTGGGGGAGCTTGTTGATGGTAGATAACGTCTATTTTTAACCGTCAATCTTCCTTGCAATTTACAACAATATCATAGAATAGGAGGTTATTACTGACAATTTCCACAAGTTTTGGTGAATTGTCTGTTTTCTAGGGAGTTATCCAGAAAGTGCATAATTGAGGATCAAAGTGCATAAAAGCCACGAAACTTAACCGCGACAGAAAATATCGCCAGAAGGATCAGGAAGGATCCAGAAGACACCAGGATGAAGCGGAGCCCGAGCTGTTTTGGGGTGGGGCCGCTCGGCCCCACCAGCCAGGCTGGCCGGCCTGACAAGGTGGCCCCCACCTGTCATCCTCAACATGCTTCTCCACCACATTTGAGGATGCATCTTGGCCCTACATTAAGTCGGTTTGATCCTACGGTTGATGTTCATCCCACCGGACTATAAATATGGACCTGTACCCCCTGGAAGAGAGCCAGATCAATGAAGAGCTGAAGAGCCAGAAACCCTAATTCCTATCTAGTAGATCTAGGCTAGCAATCAAGAGAGGCTAGTTCAATCTAGAACTAATTCTTGTTTAGAGATTAAAGAGATAGAGTTGGAGAGTAGAGTTCTAGAGGAGTTCAGGCCTATCGGTGCTTCTTCGTTGCTGTATTCTTCAAGATCAACCTCCCTTACCCGGAGTTTGCATCTTGAGTTCATTTGGTAGTCAACTTCTGGTTAAAGTAAGTGTTTTGTTCATATTATTCTTCTAGTTTGCAACTCTTATTGAGTACTTTGATCTTGATAGCTTCTTGATTGAAGTAGTATTCGTAGCGTAGACGTGGTGTTTGGGCTATGTTTACTTGTGAATGTCCCCTGATTTTTCGGATAGTGGTAGCTCGCGAAGGTGACTTATAGCTTCGTTGAATCCTCTGTAGTCCACTTCCCGTTAATAGGTTTGGCAAGCAAAAAGGTGCTAGGTAGGAGAGAACTCTGATTTCTACTCCTATCTTATTAAGTTATCGCTCATGATCATATGATATAAAACAACCAGTTTCAAAGACCAGAACTAGATAATCCACATTGTTCTCCTTGTTCTCGCTATTTTCTAGCTCGATTGTGCATTGGGTTAAGTTTATAGACTTAGTCATCGTCACCTACTATTCCTTTGGGTTCGATATTTAAAACCGGGTTTATCTTGGTGAAGTGCTACAACGGTATTGTATCTGTGCGCTTGCGGATAATCTTGTTTCTTGTGTGCATTTAATTAATACCAACACCCACGCCTGCACCTCAGCCTCCGTGCTCGCCCGATTAGTGCCACATGTCTCGCTCGTGGCACGGACGCCATTGATGGATGGAGCCCTTGGAAACCCTAGGCCCATGCCTATATGAGCCACAGCCGCCACGCCACTTCTTCCTCTTCCCATCCGCCCGTGACGACGCCGCCATCCTTCTCTTCCACCATCTCCTGCTCACGCCACGTTCCTTGCATTGCCGCGCCGACCTCCCTTCTTCGCCTTGCCATGCCGGCCGCCTGCAGCCACGTGTGCACCTTCCTGCTCATGATCCATGCCGCACGGCATGTCGTCCCCCACCACACCGTGACGTGTCCGTGACAGCCAAGCACCACCACGCAGCTGCCTTCACCGACCACCTCCGACGTGACCAGCCCCGCTGCATCGTGGCTGTCGTGTGCCACACCGTGGATGTCCAATGGCCTCTACTGGGTCACCAGCTAGGTAGCCACTGAGCAAAGCAGCACCATGGCTACCACCGTACAGCGCAACACCAACACTGAGTGGAGCCTCGATCGCGACACTCCCTGCTCTGCTGCCACTCGTCGTCAACACCACTGGAGAACTAGAGCTGAGCAACGCCAACGACGGTGCTGCGCAAAACTCCTGCCTCGCTATTCCAGCCATCGTAATATAATGCCACCGTCCATGTCGCGACATCGTCCATGCCACCGACGCCTCCTCTGCGCCAGTCCAGCGACGCCGAGGGCATGCCCTGCCTCATCGGCAGGACGAACACCGCCACGTCGTGGGACTCAGCCACCGCCGCATCATCGTCCACAACATCCACATAGCGCACCTCCAGCCTTCGTAATCCGACCATAAGCTCCACCAGCCGGTGCGCTCGTCATCGTTAACTAAGGACATAGCCACCGCAGCGCCGTCCCTGCCAAGCATCCGCACCACCACATCAAGCTCGTCACCACCGCGCTGTAGCATGCCGTCGCCTATGCCCTTCGCTGAACCCTCAGCGAAGCCGGAGCTGACACTGGCCACGTTCAACTACTTCGATCAACCGTAGCGCATCGCTGCTAGTGAGTACCATCAATCTCTTCTCGCCATGCTCGCGAGACCCACCATGAATGCCACTGTGTTCCTGCACCATGGGAATGCAAGGCCAAACTATCTCTAGTTCAAGAAATACTAGCACACACAGGGGACCGACCTAGCCAAATCGAACCACCGGAGTTCATGGGACACCGGCGTGGATGCCGGCTCCGTTGGTCATGGCCCATCCACCGTGAGCCTCACCTAAATGGATTAGGTCCTAGTTGTGTTCAAGGCACCAAGTTGTAGCTCGACTCATCTTGGACTGTAGGCATTCACCCTTTGGTTGCTTTATTGGGTTTCGTGGAACCCTAGCCTTGTCACCTTGCTTCGCCATAGCTCCAGTCACCTTGAGACGCGAGGACAGACCATTAAGAGTCCCTAAGACCCCTACCCTTCTTTTACTGTTTCGTACACATATCTACACTATTGTACCCTATCCTTATGAATTCTCTATATCATATATTATAATACATGACCTATCCTAATGGGGACGAGGTTCCCGATCTTCTGTCAGGTTCAAGATGACTATCGATTTAGCGGAGCTTGACACACCGATCCGGCTTCAGATCACAAAGATCCGAACCATGCAACCTTAGCACCACGTCTCCTCTGGTTATCAACCATGTCACAATCCAGTTGATCTCGCCAAGAAGGCTAAATCCCTACTGTGAATCGAAGAACACAAACAAGAACAATATAAAATGCAACTCAATTGAAGTGACAATTGCAAATGTATGATTAAGCACTCAAAGTTGGGGTCTCAAAAACCAATAACGGTGACTATTCGATGACAGATTGCTCTAAAGCAAAACTCAAACCCTAAAGTAGGCGGTGGCTACTGATTATATGGTCTAAGGGACGTGCATGCACCCTCATTCATGTCTTCCTTATGGACCTACTATTACATGGCCCGACGGCCCAAAAGATGATGATGCAGCACCCTGATAGATTCTAGACACTGACTTTTTTGACGATTCCCGTTAACTCAGATGGAATTTGGACCTCAAACCAAAGCCATTAGTTATCTCATAAAATTATCTTTCCATCCATATGTGGATCATCAAAAATAGAGTTCGGATATGTACTGGGCGTCCAGTTTACCGCTCGCTGGTACTGAAGGCCGTGACTGACGTGAACTCGAGTTGGACTGGGCCTCCGTCTTGGCTTGGACGCCCTTGCTGGCCCCCTAAGGTGGTGCTAAGGAGAAGGACATCCAAGGGCTTCTTTGGTGTGTTCTCCATCTTCTTAGGATGTGCTCCAACTTGGGCCAGGGTCCCATGTGTGAATAACAAGCCCATGACGATGATATAGCTCCTGGCAGCAATAGTGACAGAATGTCTCGATGATTTGGAGGCCTTGCCAACATGATATTGACCTCAATCGCACTCTGGATGGTTGAGTTATGACCTTCCCAATGAGGTACTATCGGGTCACCGATGAATCTTGATTGCCTTGCACTTTGAGAATTATTTGTACACTACTACACAATTCTTTTCCGAGGCGGTTAAAAACGATTTTCCGAGGCGGTTTTTGTAACCGCCTCCAATGAAAGGTTACGGTAAATGTGAGTATTAACCGAGGCGGTTGTATACCCGCCTCGGTTAATCAAATAAAAAAAAAAAAAGCCCGGCGAGCCCATCCATGGGCCCGCCGAGCCCATCCAGGGGAGGGAGGGGCCGCCCGTGCACGCCGGATCGGCCGCCGCCGAGCACCCCCTCGCTGGATCCGGCCGCTGCGCGCTCCTCCTCCCGCCGATGTTGAAGAAGAGATGGAGGAGGAGGAGGCGCTGCGCGGGACGCCGGAACCTTGCTCATCCACGGAGGAGGAGCTCCGCCGGCCGCCGGATCTGGCCGCCGCCTGGCCCTCCACGCCCGGATCCACCGCCAGCCAGCCGGATCCATGCCGGATCCATGCCGGGAGACCGTGCCGGGCCACCATGCCGCCACTCGGGTGGCCGCTGGCGCCCGTGCCGCCACGCGGGGCGCGCTGGGCCGAACGCCGCCGCCCACCTTGGGTGGCGCCCGGCGCGCCGCCCAGCGTGCCCGCTGGTGGCGCGTCGAAGCCGGCACGGGTGGCCGCTGCTGCCCGCCCCGTCTTGCCCGTGGTGGCCGCGCCAGCCGCCACGCGGGTGGCGCGCCCGGCGCCACCCGCCCGTCTTTAAAGCGCGCCAGCCGAGGGTAGCGCGCCGCCCCGCCGTGCCGCCCCGCCAGTGTCATCGCGCCGAGCCTTGGGAGCCATGGCGGCCCACCGTGCCGCCGGGCGGGTGGCCGCTGACCGCCGTTCCGTTCGCCACGCCCGCGCCGAAAGGGGAGAGAGAAGTGAGGGAGGGAGAGAGTGAGAAGAGAGAAGTGGACGGCTTGGGAGGGGGGGGTGAGAGTTAGGGTTTGGGAACGCATGGTATATATATGAGCTGCTGGTTATCGGGCTCTAGATGGGCTGTTTGGGCCTCATATTTACTGAGGCGGGCCTTTTAATGTAACTGCCTCGGTTAATGCATTAACCAAGACGGTTGTGTTATAACAACTGCCTCGGTTAATTTTCTTTAACCGAGACGGTTTTGTTATAATAACCGCCTCGGTTAATATATTAACCGAGGCGGTTGCTGTGCCGGGGGCATTGCCTCGGTTGAATCTGATAACCGAGGCGGTTTTTTGCTAAAACCGCCTCCGAGGGCAATTTTGAAGTGTCTTGCAAAATCTTTTGTGTAGTAGTGGTACCTACAAGCAAATAAATATATGCACATATGGAACTAAGTGAGTTACACCAAAATTTATTGAACGAGCTCACCTTATAATCCATGGTTGTATCCGAAGGTGTCATGTCCTCATCGTCCCCCCTTCTTGACAACAAATCGTCCTCGGTTTGAGGTTAGTTGCAGGGCAGCTTGTAGGTAGTAGCCAACATAGCTTCCCTTCTTGAAATTTAACTTGTGTCTTTGTAACAAAACTAGAGCCACTTGACATGACAGGATTATAGCTATTGCAATCCTCTAGTTGATCATATTTTTGCATAGTAAAAGAAAATTTCAGATTTGCACAAATATAGACATGATGCACCATATACTCTCCTTTGCAATTATATTTGTCAACAAAATGATATGTACATCTAGACAACCATGGCAATTCATAATATTTAAATTTCTCTTCCAAACTACTCAAAGCACACAAAGTTTCAAACTCAATATAACCCAAAGTATTTAATGAGGATAACAATTTTAGTTCATCTTTTTCAGTAGCAATTGGAAGCAAAAGTCTATTTTCAGCATAAGTACTTTGTTCCAAAATAAAGAATTAAGTTTCCTTCATAAGTTGAGGCACAGGAATAATCATAGAACTATCACACAACTCTTCTTTATCACAAGTATTAGTAGAACAATTCTTTTGTGACAAAGATAAATCAAGAGAAGGTTCTACTATAGCATTAATAGCATCATTGGTGGGTAAATTCAGCACCTCAAGAGAGCTCTTACCTGAGACAATTACCTGTTCTTTCTCTATTACCTTATCTTCTTTTTATATACATACTGCAAACTATTAGTTTCAATAAGAGATAAGAAACATATTTATTTTCTAAATATTTAGATTTAGAAGAAGGTATTATAACATTAGGAATAAACCATTCTTTTCTAAAAGGCTCATTCTTTCTTCTCTTTTTATTCTCATAAGATCTTCTCTTAAAATTTTAGCAGCACTCATAGGTATGAGAGTAATATTTCTACCATTGTATTTGAATAAATATTTATTAGCAATCATATTGTGTATAACATTATTTTCAGATATCCATGGTTTACCAATAGCAATTGACAAGATTGCATTGGTACTATATCAAATTCGCGCCATAATTATAAGTACCAATAGAAAACTCACTGCATGTGTTGGTAATTTTAACATCACTTCACGTTAAGTTGTCATCCCTAACATGATGCCAAAACCCAAAGGTAAAATAATCCACACGCAATAACTCTAAAAATAATACTATAGAATATATCCGCAAGCGCACAGATAATTCTCCTATTATAGCACTTCACCTGGTAAGTATTCCGAGTATCGTTGATTTGTTTTATGCTAAAAGGATAAAGAGACATTCTATTCATTAGGATGAGTAACTATGAGGATTAAGAAGATAATGAACTCTAGTAATAAATGTGCAGACCTATGATAGCCAATTACTCTAATGCTTTAGCAATAATACGTCAATGACAATATGGTAAATGATAACTGAGTAAATGAGATAAATGGTATTCCAGAGATATAATATAGAGACTCACTAATATAATAAGACAATCTCGAGATTCGGCTAAAGTAAAGGAAACCTATGTAATTACTGAATACAAAGTCTATAGCCAACGCCATATTACACATTTTCATCTATAGTAGAACCAACTCGAGAAAACATCATAAGGAGCATCATCTATTGAGGATATTAAGACATAAGGGTCACCTCCTTCACGATCGCACTCTGCTAGTCCTACGTTCGGGGGGTGGACTACAGAGGAACCAATGCAGCTGTCACCTGCGCGGACTACCATACGACCCAGTATATCAGGGTGCCTCCGTAGGTACGTAATATATCTAGACACCACGTCTACATAATACATACCACCTAACTCACTCGAGTACTGAATTAGGCGCTTTATGATCGTATGACAATAATCATCATCAATCACAACTATATCAAATATGCAACTAGAATAAACTAAGAACTGAATAAGTAGCAATATATTAAAATAGAGCAAGGTCATAATGAGATACAAGATAAAATTACCGATCTCTAGACGAACAGATCTGGAATCCCGAGCGTAGCGTCTAACTCTACTTGAACCTTGCTAGACGCCTAAACTAAGAACTTGAAGAACTAGAGCTCTACTTCTAATCTCTAGAAACCCTAACTTCTATCTACTCTTGACAAATAAAGCAGGAGGAATGAATTGGTTCCCTTCTAGAGGGGGTCTACCTCTTTATTTATAGCCCGGTGGGATGAACGTGCGCCGTTGGATCAAACTGACTTAACCATGGGCTGAGATGACTCCTCAGAGGCGGTGGAGGAAGCTTCCAGAAGATTGCAGCACAAAACCCTAGTAGGGGGCCGACTGGGGGGGGTGGGGGGGGGCCCCCCGGGCGGCGGCTGGGGGTCCTATTGCTTCAGGCCCCACCTAGAGGCTTCTGCGGGTCCCGTTGCTTCAGGTGTCTTCTAGATCCTTTGCATGTCCTGACAATGATCGTTGCCTTCGCGGTTAAGTTTCACGGTAATTATGCACTCTAATCCCTCTTTTGAGCTTTTTGGATAATTCCCTAGAAAATAGACAATTCAACAAAACTCGTGGAATTTGTTAGTAATAACCCTTATGTTTCTATTATTGGTCCTTTTCAAGTAATAGTTGACGGTATAAAATTGGTACTTAATGACCGTCAACAATACCCCCAAGCTAAGTCTTTGCTAGTCCCTTAGCAAAGTTGACTTGAAATAAATTATTCAGGGTTTTATATGCATAACTCCCAACAAGTACTCAAGCAATTAATCTAAAATTCTTCTCTGGATTAAAATTCATTAGTCTACCTTTCAAACTTATTCTAATTCTTTTCAATCGTGAGGCTTTTTAAACTTTTAATTAAATCTTGGGTGATGAAGGATAGAATAATCAAGCAAGCACTATAGCACTCATCCTTTGTTTCAATCATTTCTCCAAAGAATATATGTATATATTATTATTCTAAAAATAATGAGAGTCTACTAATAAGATTACAGAGGACTACTAAGCTATATACCATGACTGAATGTGCGAGTGATTTTATTTTTTAGACTCCTATGCAATATCCTCTCTTTTCTGTCTTTCCGAGAAGTGTGGGCTATCTTCCCAAAGTGGATACTTTTTGTACCTATTTTCTCTCTCAGGTGGGTGTCTTTGCACCCCTTGTTTTACTCTCTTTCTTTTATTTGGCACATACCCTTTGGATATGGCATATTTTAGGCTCATAATTCTTTGGTATGGCATCTTTTAATTTTATAGCCAACACTCCCTTTTAGACTTCTAAGAGAGAATTTTTTACATAGAGCAAAACCTTTTTTTTTGTGCATGTGGATTCAATCATGAATGCATAACAGAATAGTCTACTTAAATCATATTAGCGGAGCAAATTATTATATTTGTTTGATTTTAAATTTTGAAGTGTCCGGAGCTTAGATGTCACTCAGTATGAAATAAATAGCAGCTCAAACCTTTTTATATTATATCCGTCAATTACTTAGATTTAATCCAAAGTCTTATGCTACCCACAGATATCAAGTTTCATAATAAATTATCATGGTAGATAACTTCATATAATTCATAGGAGAATTTTAAATTTAAATGCTAAGCAATTGCAAGAAATTATATTTAAACAATTTAATCATCATTTTTTAAAATTTTTCTCTAGGTTCAAGTTCTACTTAGTCTAAAGATAAATTTAATGCAAAATTAAGACAAACTTTAATTAAACACTCTATTTTTGGATTTTCCTATTTTTTTTTTTTTTTTTTTTATAATATTAAAATTGATAGAATTAAAGACTAAAATAAATACCAAAATAAATACTGCAAATAAATGGTAGAGTATATACAAATTTAGGGGTACTCACCTGGCGGGGCTCTCCTCCAAGCTAGATGTTACCGTGCTCAGTACTATGGTGGAGGTGGCGGCGGGAATCCTAACCGATGTATCAAGTACTCCAGTCCGTGTGCTGCTCCTGATGTATCTGCTCGAACTGCTGATCAGCTCGGTGCTACCACTGTTCTTGCTAGTGGAATCTGTTGCCAACCTGGTATTGCCATTGCTCGTGTTGGTGCAAGGTGTCATTCATCGCATACTGTCCCTGCTCAATGTTAGTGATGCGAGTAGATAAAGCGAGAAAATCATTAATGGGGGCTACAAAATGCTACTCAGGCAGCCGGTAGCAGTTATCTTCGGATGGTGCCTGAAACGGGTACGGTCCACCAGTGGTGAAGTCCGTATTTCCGCGCACAGAAAAAGATGCACGGCCACTCTGAAAATCATTTGCTGTGTTATCTGGTTCCTCTGTGGGGAATGTACCCCACCCTGATGCTTTGTGGATCACTCTCCCATCGATATGTAGGCTGGTCCCCCATCCCGCATGGGTGGACCACGGCTGATGTGGCTCTTGCGACGCTTCTAGCTCATCGAAGTTAGTAAAATAAAAATATAACACCCTAAAAATTTGCATGTTTTCAAAATAGCTAAATTGATATAATTACGCAATTGAGTGTGCATTGTAATTTAGGAAAAATAATAAAGTTTATTAAAATAAAATTAACTTTAAGGCTAGACGTATCTCTGTGCATTCATGCTGCTGCATTATTTCTGTTGTGATGTTTGGTTTTGATTAAATCTGAAAATGATTTCAAAATCCTTTTGAAACCTCATTTGGAAAGTGTTTAACAAAAGAAAAGGGGTTTACTTCTTTCTCTCTGTCACGTTGGTGCAGGCCAGCTGCAGAACGTCGCCACCTCCCAAGTTCTCAAGCATATTTTAAACATATACGAGCAGGCCTCAGGGCAGGTAATAAACAATGACAAATCCTCTATCCTTTTCAGTCCAAACACCAGTAATCATATTCGACAACAAATAAGTTCAATCTTATCAATTAGCCAAGAAGCAAGAAATGAGAGATATTTGGGGCTTCCTATTTCAGTGGGAAAATCAAGAAAGAAGGCTTTCGAATATATTAAACATAAGATTTGGGCTCGCATTCAAGGCTGGCAGGAGAAGCTATTGTCTAAGGCAGGCAAAGAAATTATGGTAAAAGCAGTAGCGCAGGCGATACCGACCTATGCAATGTCATGCTTTGATTTAACAAAAGGTTTTTGTGATGATTTGAGTTCAATGATTGGCCGATATTGGTGGAGCCAGCAAGATAAAGTGAATAAAATTCACTGGCTAAGCTGGGAAAAGCTAATAAGATCTAAGAAGCACGGTGGTCTGGGATTTCGTGACCTCCATCTGTTCAATATGGCAATGCTCGCTCGTCAGGCGTGGCAGCTCCTAACATGTCCAGACACATTGTGCGGCCAGGTTCTCAAAGCGAAGTACTTTCCAAATTGTTACGGCCTTATAGGCTGGTTCCATTTCATAGTTGGGCTTATGCCGTGTATCGTGAGTGGGCCTTCGGCCCAAGCCTGAGACTGGCAGAGATATAAGCCAGGAGGCTGAGTTGCGTGGGGGTAACGAAATTGTAAATCGACTTCCGAACTCTGAATCAACCTGTCTCGCGGTTTCAGCCGCGCTCCGTCCAATCTGATCCCCAAATTCATGCTATCTTCCTCTAAATTCTACTCTCTGATCCCTAGTATCGTAACAATTGGTATCAAAGCCTTCTGAATTGGGGGAAATTTTTGTTTCTCTCTAGATTGGGTTCGTGCTGGCGCCCAAACGCAAGCTGACCAAATTTCAGGAAGAAATGGCGTCTTCCTTGGAAGAGATCAAGGCGACGATGGAGAGCATGGTGCAGAAGCTCGCGGATGTCCAGGATGTGGCGAAGCAGTTCGCCGGCTTCCAGGAGGCGATGTCGACGGCGATTGACAAGCTCAACGATCTCGAAGCATGGCGCACGATTGCGGAAACTTCGATGGGGGCCATGATCCAGCAATCCAAGGAGACGACAACAAGGGTGCAGCAATTGGAGGCGCGCCCGCTGCTTCCGGCTCCCCCAATCCCGTCACCAGCGCTGCTTCAGGGCGCTCCCCCGACGGGCGCGAACACGGGGCTTCCCCACCATGGTTGGGTCACCACTCTCGACCTCAACCAGGCTCCACAGGCGTCGATGCGCCCATCTGCATCGAGCGCGGAGCGGGCCAAGGGCCACGGCGAGCAGGGCGGGGTCCTTGGACCGCCGCCCGGGAACCATCAGGGTACGTCTCTGCACATCCCTTCCCCTCATGAATCAGTTGAATCTCCATTTCATGATTCCAGTTCACGTTATTCCCATCTCCCGAAAATGAAATTTCCGAAGTTTGACGGAGACAATCCTCGCCTCTGGCGGGATCGTTGTGAAACTTATTTCGAGGTGTACTCGGTGGGCGATGCTCTGAAGACTCGATTTGCATCACTGAATTTCACGGGAGCTGCTGCTTTATGGCTTCAATCACAAGAGCGTCGGGGGCGAATCTCTAACTGGGAGCAGCTGTGTGCCAGAGTGTTTGAAAAATTTGACAAAGATCAGTATCATCTTCAGTTAAGGCAGTTTGAAACTCTCAAACAATCTGGATCTGTGGCTGACTATCTTCAGAGGTTTGAACAGTTAGCACATGGCATTCTGCTGTACAATAGTCACTATGATGATGCATTTCTGGTTACCAGATTCATGTGTGGGTTGAAAGAGGAAATTCGTGCAGTCATATCTCTTCATCAACCCAGGACAGTGGATAATGCCAGTGCCCTAGCATTACTCTATGAAGAAGAGTTGGCCAGTAATCGAGGTGGTCGATCTGCAAAGAGTTTCCCCAAGTTTCAGAATGCAGACAAGAAGGTTGCAGAAGCTGACAAGAACAAAACTGCAACATCTACTTCTGAACCTGAGGATAAGTGGCTCACACTCAAACAACAGAGAAGGCGACTTGGATTGTGTTTCAAATGTGGCAACAAATGGAGTCATAACCACAAATGCCCAGAAAATGTACCATTGCATGTGCTCGAGGAGTTACTGGATGCTATAGAGATGGATACAGATGACACCATACCTGACACTGAGATTCAGGATGAGACCATCTTGTCTCTGAAGGAAGAGGGCACAGCAATTCCTACCAAGCGCAAGACCTTCAGGCTCCTGGCCACTATTGGCAAACACCAAGTGCTGGTCCTGGTGGATTCAGGCAGTGTAGGCACTTTTGTTAGTGAGCAACTGGTCCAACAGCTGAAATTGCCAGTCACAGATTGTGCACCTGCTCATTACAAGGCTGCTGATGGAGGCACTTTATCTTGCACCAAGAAAGTTTCTGATCTTCACTGGTTTGTTCAGGGCACAACATTCAAATCCACAGCCCAAGTGCTACCTCTTAAGTGTTTTGATATGATCATTGGAGAAGATTGGTTGGAGGAAGTGAGTCCATTGTGGGTAGATTACAGAAATAAGTGCATGAGATTGACTTACCAGGGTCATAGAGTGACTCTGCAAGGAGTCAAGGATTTCACTGGTCCTAGCTGTGAACTTCCACCAAAGAAGCTTCAAGGATTACTGAGGAATGGCATGGTGTCCTACTGTATTGAAGTCTCATGCAACTACCCACAACCATTATCACAGAATACAATTCTCTCCCTGCAAGACACCTCTAGTGAAAAGGTACCTACAGTAGTGTTACAGCTACTCCAACAGTATGACCACCTGTTTGCAACACCAACTTCCTTGCCTCCCCATAGAGCAGCTGATCATATGATTCCTCTGGTCCTTGGGGCTCAGCCTGTGAGAGTCAGACCATACAGATACTCTCCAGTTCAGAAGGGAGAAATTGAAAAGCAGTTGCAAGAAATGTTGAACAATGGGTTCATCAGGCCAAGTAGCAGTCCTTTTGCATCTCCAGTGTTGCTAGTCAAAAAAAAAGATGGTGCTTGGAGGTTTTGCATAGATTACAGGCAGTTGAATGCTTTGACTATCAGAAACAATCATCCAATGCCAGTAGTGGATGAACTTCTTGATGAATTAGCTGGGGCAGCCTGGTTCTCTAAACTTGATTTCAGATCAGGTTATCATCAAATTTGCATGGCCCCTGGTGAGGAATACAAAACTGCTTTTGCCACACATCAAGGTCTGTATGAGTTCCTGGTGATGCCTTTTGGCCTAACTAATGCACCTGCTACATTCCAATGTTTGATGAATACTATCTTCAGTGCACTGTTGAGGAAAGGAGTACTAGTGTTCATGGATGATATTCTAGTATACAGTGCCACTTTGGAAGAGCATCTGACACTGTTACAGCAAGTATTTGACATATTGACTACACACCAGTTCTTCATAAAGAAATCCAAATGTTCTTTTGCCCAAGAAAAAGTGGAGTATTTGGGCCACATTGTTTCTAGTCAAGGAGTGGCTACAGAACCAACCAAAGTTCAGACAGTAGCTGATTGGCCAATACCTACTAATCTGAAAGAACTCAGAGGGTTTCTCGGCCTAACTGGTTACTATAGGAAGTTTATCTCTCATTATGGAATGATCTGCAAACCTCTGACTGATCTACTTAAAAAGGGGAAACAGTTCTGTGGACACCTAGTGTGAATGAAGCCTTCGGCTCCTCAAAAAAAGAAACTCATACAAGCTCCGGTCTTAGCAGTTCAGATTTCAAGCAAGAGTTCACTTTAGAAAGCGATGCATGTGATTACGGGATAGGATCTTATCTTGATGCGAAACGATCACCTCAGCAGCTTACTTGAGCAAGTCTCTGTGTCCCAAGAACCAGACCTTGTCAGTCTATGAGAAGGAATGCCTTGCCATCATTATGGCAATTGAAAAATGGAGGCCATATCTCCAGCATCAAAGATTCACTGTCAGGACAGATCACAGAAGCCTGTTATACTTGACAGAGCAAAGAGTGCATTCCAAGATACAACACAAGGCCTTGGTGAAACTTATGGATCTGCAGGTTTGATTCAATATAAGAAAGGTATCAACAATGGAGCGGTGATGCTCTCTCCGGATATCCTCACCATACCGACATGCAAGTTGAAGCTGTGTCGAATGTCTGCCCACATGGGTCCAAAAGCTAATGGAAGGGTATGAGGATGATCCATTCTCCAAACAATTGCTGACTGAACTTGCTGTGTCTCCAGATAACAATAAGGGCTACACACTGCAAAATAGCATAATAAGATTCAAAGGGCGAGTTTGGGTGGGTAACAACAGCACAGCTCAACAGCACATCTTAACAGCCCTACATGACAGTGGAATAGGAGGTCACTCTGGCATTGCTGCTACATACCAGAGAGTGAAACAGCTGTTTGCTTGGCCAGGCCTCAAGAAATCAGTTCAAGCATTTGTTGAACACTGCACTGTCTGTCAACAGGCCAAGAGTGAACATGTGAAATCACCTGGTCTTCTTGCTCCTTTGCCAGTTCCTTCACAAGCTTGGGAAATTGTCAGCCTGGATTTCATTGAAGGCCTGCCAGTGTCTGACAGAGCAAATGCCATTCTAGTGGTTGTGGATAAATTTACAAAGTATGCCCACTTTATTCCTATTCATCATCCTTTCACAGCCCTGCAAATTGCAAAGTTATACTTGGATCATGTGTACAAACTCCATGGCTTACCCAAGGCAATGATCTCTGATAGAGATAGGGTCTTCACTAGTCAAGTGTGGCAAGAGCTGTTCAGGTTGACTGATACAAAGTTGCTCATGAGCTCATCCTACCATCCACAGACTGATGGACAGACAGAGAGGTTAAACCAATGTCTGGAAGGGTTTCTTCGCTGCACAGTTCATTCCTGTCCTCGCCAGTGGAGCAAATGGTTGTCTGTTGCAGAGTATTGGTACAATACAGCCCATCATTCAGCTCTAGGTAAGACACCATTTGAGGTGCTGTATGGGTACCAGCCACGACACTTGGGGATCAAAAGCCTGCAGCTCTGTTCTGTGCCAGATTTAGAACAGTGGTTGAAAGAGAGGGAACTATTAACTCGCCTCATTCAGCAGCAGTTGCTCCGAGCTCAACAGCGAATGAAGAATCAAGCAGACAAAAATCGAACTGAAAGGTCATTTGAGGTGGGTGATCAGGTATACCTGAAACTGCAACCTCATGTTCAGTCATCCTTAGCTTACCGCAGTAATCAGAAGCTTTCATTCAAGTTCTTTGGGCCCTTCAAGATTCTTCAGCGCATTGGTCCAGTAGCTTATAAACTTGATCTGCCCTCTGAAGCTAAGATACACCCAGTGGTGCATGTGTCCCAACTCAAGAAACATGTCCCACCAGCTATAACAGTGACTGATGATCTCTCAGCAGTGTGTACTGACCCCATGGCAGCCCTGATTCCTGAGACATTTCTCAAGTCTCGTCTAGTACCAAAAGGGAGTTCTACAGTGAAGCAATACTTGGTACAGTGGTCAGCATTACCTCCATCAATGGCCACTTGGGAAGAGGTGGCTGATCTGAAGCGCAGGTACCCGGAAGCATCAGCTTGGGGTCAAGCTGAAATTTAAGGGGGGGGCATTGTTACGGCCTTATAGGCTGGTTCCATTTCATAGTTGGGCTTATGCCGTGTATCGTGAGTGGGCCTTCGGCCCAAGCCTGAGACTGGCAGAGATATAAGCCAGGAGGCTGAGTTGCGTGGGGGTAACGAAATTGTAAATCGACTTCCGAACTCTGAATCAACCTGTCTCGCGGTTTCAGCCGCGCTCCGTCCAATCTGATCCCCAAATTCATGCTATCTTCCTCTAAATTCTACTCTCTGATCCCTAGTATCGTAACACAAATTCAAATATCTTACAATGCACAGCTAGAAGACACATATCATATTCTTGGCGCAGCATTCTGCAGGGTGTTCAGCTACTTAAACAAGGCATGATTTGGAGGATTGGGAATGGTACAAATATTAATATTTGGGTTGACACATGGTTGCCTCGGGGATATACAAGAAGACCCATCACACCACGGAGATCATCACTCCTAACAAAAGTTTCAGACCTTGTTGACCCGGTTATAGGCACATGGGATGAGCAACTGGTCATGGACACCTTTTGGCCGGAAGATGCTGCTGTCATTCTTAATATTCCGATAGATGCTGATATGCCTGATTGGCCGGCCTGGCATTTTGATTCTAAGGGGAACTTCTCTGTAAAATCCGCGTACAAATTAGCTGTGCACATTCGGGATCACCAACTGGGGAGAGATGCCTCATATTCAGGGTCCAAAACAAATGGAGATGAAGAATTTAAATGGCAAAAGATTTGGCAATTGAAGTTACCAAATAAAGTTAAAATGTTCATTTGGCGTCTGGCCCACAATTCTCTACCTGTAAGACGAAATCTGTTGAGGAGAGGGATTAAAACTGATACTGTGTGCCCTATTTGCAACCGGTTGGATGAAGATTGTGGACATCTTTTCTTTAAATGTAAGAGAGCCAAGGAGTGTTGGCATGCCTTAAATCTTGAACATATAAGAGCAGAGCTGGAGTGTTGTAAATCTGGGCAAGAAACTGTAATGAGGATCTTTGAGCTAGAAAGACAACAACAAACAAAGGTATTCATATGGCTTTGGCAATGGTGGTCTGCTCGTAACAAAGCTAATGCAGAAGCAAGAATAGCTACTACTGATGAGATATGCTCCTCTGTCTCTTATTTCATCTTAGAGTTTGAAAAGCTTCAAATTCAATGCAAAACTAATACACAGATCCCAGCTCCTAGATGGAAACCGCCACCGTTGGATTATTATAAGATCAATGTGGATGCTTCCTTTTATGCTTCTACAAATCAGGGAGGCTGGGGTTTTGTGGCTCGTGATTGGGAAGGTAATTTTCTTGAAGGAGGAGCAGGGAACATACCTAGAGCAGCTAGTGCCTTGCATGCTGAATCACTGGGAATTATGAGGAGCCTAGAGCGTGCTGCTGATTTGGGAATGACTAGAATTATTCTAGAAACAGATGCGGCGCTTGTGGCTAAGGCAATTACGTCTACAGAATTAGATAGAAGTCCTTTTGGCTGTTTGTTTAGGCAGATCCGTAAGCTCATAGCGTCATATTTTGTACACTGCTTTGTAGTTGTTTGTCCAAGAGCATGTAACTGTGTTGCTGATAGCCTAGCAGGCGACGGGTGTTCTTTGGAACATGGGATAGTGGCGGACGCAGGAATTCAAAATTGGGTGTACAGACATTTTTTAGAAAGGCGGCAAAAATTTTGCTAGATTTTTATTAGACAGATAAAGAGAAACAAAAGTTTTTTTACATATACAAAATTATATGGCTCACCACAACAGACATACACAAGCATAATAAGGCCCATAAAAAATAGAATCACAACAGAGTATAATTACTTAATCCATACGATACATGTTTGAATTATCTACTAATTATAATTAAGGAACAACACAATTTTTGTCTGACAAGGCGGCTTTTTCTTATCGAGAGATGATGTCTTTCATCAGCAACATGTATGAAAAATTGTTTCTCAATAAATGCTAGACGCTTCAAGTCCATGATTGAGAAGTCTTTTGAATAAAACTAATAAGCAAGTTTTATTAAGTTTGTTGATAATCAAATGTGACATTGTGTGCGCCTAATAATTTTGAAGAATTTTATTTGGTGTGTGGTGCCAGCGAGCAGGCGTGTCTCCGTGACTTGTGTTGTTCTTTTGGGCTAGTAGGCCAGTGCAGCTAGACACAAGACATAAACAAGCTTTGAGGAGGCAAAAACATAGGCTTTTACTCTTACTTGGATCAAATATACACATTGTAGCCTATATATGTATATACCTATATGTATATACATACTAGCTATAAATGTTTGGTCAAAATTATTGGGTGTACATCTGTACACCCATGTCCATATGCTGCGTCCGCCAGTGTCTTCCATATATATGGACCATGCTCCGGACTTTGTATTATCTATAGTTTCCGGTGATCGACCTGGAAACTGATATTAATGGAAGGTACTTTTTCCGTTTCAAAAAAAAAATGCCTCCCTTTCTCTTTTCTTCTGGACGAGCAACCCAGCAGGCCGAGCGGCCCACTCCGGCCAGAAAACGTTTCGGTGCTCCCTCCTTTCCTATTGGCTGGATGACACCATGGTCCCACAGTACAGAGTCTTCTCCTTCCTCAAGTCGGACACAGCCAGGACTCGTTCCGGCCGAGTCGTGAGAGCCAGGACTCGTTCTGGCCGAGTCGTGAGCGTTCACGGTGTCCGGGTCGGCTACGAGCTGCCCGAGTTCCTCTCCTCCGCCCCAAATAAATGGCAGCCGCGCGACTCCGCACCTCCCCACGCCTGCCCTCGCAGCAAACCGCACCCACGCTCGAGTTCCAGAGCCGCCGCACGCCTAGAGCAAGCCGCCGAGTTCGCATCGCCGCTTCGCTTCGTCGCAGCCGCCGTAAGCCGGGGGACGGAGTTCGTTTTGGTCTCACGAACTCGCCGAGTTCGTTCTTCATCAATTTCTCGTCTCGGGTTGAGTTCTAATCGATGACGAACCTTTGCAGAGGAGCTGTTGCCGCCGTCGTTCATCGTTCGTCGTCCGCAGCCGCTTCCCGTCGCCGAGAACAGCCTTGGTGAGTTCGCCTTGCCCGCCTCTTCCACCCAGTCCAATTCCCGTCCAAATCCGATGCCGGAAACATCTTCCCGGTGAGGAAC
The DNA here is from genome assembly GCA_015844335.1 of Chrysopogon serrulatus. Lineage (NCBI taxonomy): Eukaryota > Viridiplantae > Streptophyta > Magnoliopsida > Poales > Poaceae > Chrysopogon > Chrysopogon serrulatus. Next base: position 508,177 of record JADLZL010007357.1, read on the forward strand.
AGCGCGCCTGCCATGGTTTTTCTCACCGTGGTTACTGTTCCAGGCAGCCACCCCTGTTCTCACTCCCCAACTTTTAATCTGGACCGATCAAGATCGATCCAACCGTCCAGATCAGCTGATATCCCTTCGATTGTAATTTTGCTAAAGAGACCCTCTAGTTTTCCTAATTCTAACCCGCGGCCCTCCCTCAGTTCAAAATTCAGAATTTAATTATTTTATTTTGAAATTCTGATTCTAGTATTTATAAAACTGCCACTGCAATGTTTTGCTTATAAAATCCACGTTTTAACTCCGATTTGATCCGTTCAAGTTACGTTAGATTCGTAATTAGATGCTCTACAAGATTAGCAGTTTGATAATCATGTTTTCAAACTTTTAATTTCGAGCTTAGATTTAATCTATTATTTTACAAAAGAAAATATTGTTTAAATCGTAACTTTCTCGTTTTAGATCCGATTTTTGTGATCCAAGCGTCTGTGTGACCCTAGCAACGCGTAAATTCGTTTTATAAACTTTTCATCTTATTTTTATGCTATTGGTGTACTGTTCTAATTAGATCTATTTGTTTGCTTTGTGTATGATTGTTCGGATGCTTGTGTGTTCTATGTGTTGATCGAGTATAGGCGGTGAGCCGTTTGTTGGAGATCAGGAGTACCTCGACAACCAGGATCCGCAGGAGCTTTTTGAACAAGGCAAGTATAGTTGGGATCTTTCTTGATGACCTATTCATGATTACACTAAATTTCATATGCATGTGTCCTTCTTGCTACCCATTAAGGATTTCCTAGCAATTGATTACCGATTACCTTGTCACCATGGGGTATTGCCTGTGGGTAGCTATGCTAGTGCTTTATAACCATGATCTTGTAACTTGATTAATGATGTATGCAATAATAATAAAAGATGACTTTTTGGCAATTTGGAATCTTAGGGGGTTAGAGTTCGTTCTCTTTTTTGAGATGCTCTAAATTCCTCTCTGTAAGGACTTATCGTACATGATCATCCGGGACTTAACGTATAGCTGTGAGGGCTACGTGGCTCTGGCTCTAGTTCATCTAAGAGACCTTTTCTAGCTTGTGAGAGGAAGGGCTGAATTTGGTATAGGGCAACTGCTGTCCTTATGAGTATAGCCGTGATAGAATTGTGACATATTGGAAGAGAGGTCCTATATCCGATGACTTAGAGTCCCTTGCTTATTAGACAAACTTTTGGATGGCTTTATATGAGTTTTGGTGTCTTGGGAGTAATTAATCCAATGCATTAAAAATCATGACTCACAGTGAAAGTGTACACCTCTGCGTAGAGTTAAATCGATATATCGCCCGTGCCCACGGTTAGGGCGGCCAAGGGATTCTTATGAAATAGATGATCTCCTTTTATTCCTGCTAAATGTTAATGGTGATGTTTATATGTTATTCTTTAATCTTGTTTACCTGATCATATGGTTATGGGAATTGCTACTACCTTGATGCTAATAATTGCTAAAATTTGACATTCACTAAAAAGCTAAATGCAGTCAAACTGTGTCAGCCTTTTGAGCCTCATGAACCCCTGCTATACTTGTTAAGTACGAAAGTACTTACGCTTGTTTTATTTCAATATTTGGAAAATTCTAGATGGGTAATAGATCAAGATTGGAGTGACAACTACCGTGAAGAGTATTAGGCTTGCTGTTCACCAGTTGGCGTGTCCCTGTGTTGGAGCTTCCGCAAGAGAGTTATCTTAGTAATTGTCTTATTATATTAAAGAATTTGAGTTAGATACTCATTCGTTATGTAATAAACTCTGTGATGGTACTTTTTATAATTTGTCGGCTTATGTGTGTGACTGATCACTGGGCACACATACGATTTTATGCATTCAATTTTATCCGTAAAATTGGGTGTGACAGATTGATATCAGAGCACTGTTGACAGTAGGACGCAAGCCTAGTTAGAATGGTCATTTTTAGCTCCTTTGCTTCACTTGATTCTTGCTTTATATCCTGGTTTTGTTATTTTCTAAAATATTATGCTCTTAACTTGCTCCTTTGTAAAATATTTTGCTTCCATCTTAACCAAGTCTAAAATTCTGTAGATGGCTCGTACCCGTTTGACTGCCCGTAAGAGCTGTGGAGGATACATCCCGCCCCGAGTTGAGTACAAGCCCATGGAGCAGGTTGAGGAGGAAGATAGGTATGCGCAAGAAGAGGAGCATCCACCGCAGGCGCCATCCCCAATGCCATCGCCGACACCAACACTTGAGCTTGAAGAAGAAGATGAAGAACTAGAGTCTGTGGGTGGTGACCAAGAGATCATCGACATTAGTGATGATGAGATGAACGTCGCTCAAGATGGTGAACATCCCCCATCACCACCACATGACGGGTCTAATGAAGGTGATGGATCGCCCCCTCCAATGGGGTGGACTGTGCAGGAACGTCGCCTAGGGACGTGTGGCACCCTTTCACACCATCGCCTGGTGTGGATTCCTTCAAACTACTATGCCGATTGGAATCCCGTGGTGGAGTATGTCTGCACTGAGTTCACCCATCCCTTGGAAGCCACTTATTGGAAGGTTGCCGTGATCATCTTCTCCAAGGAAGAAGGACAAGAGCCCAAAATCGTAGAGAGGATTCATTTCCACTGGGGACATCGTTCTACCATGGAGAGTGGTATTGAAGACGCAGCTTTTCAAGCATGCCTAAGCCTCCGCGGACATCGTCGTGAGGCTATGCAGCATGACCATCATCGATTCCTCCCGTATGAGAATAGCGCTATGGAATATGGATGGGCTGTGAGGGAGCCTGAAGGTCTCGATCTAGTCTCACAAGTAATGGTACACTTTGGCCATGATATGATGATGAAGGTTAGGAGCTTGGAGCACATGGTGTACCAGCAAGGGAAGGACATGAAGAGGCTACAGAAGCATATAGATGACCTCAGAGTTTCCATGGGAGAGCCGAAGATATATGAGGAGCTTGAAATTTCATATCGCCCTTAGGAGCAGGAGGACCCTTATGAAAAGTCGTTAGTTTCGCTAGTCTAAGTTGTGTCGAGTCTTTTAAGTGCAAGTGAACTTGGTGTGCTTAGTTGAGTTGTTCTTATGCTTAAAGTGTGTTTTGGTTCTTTGTAATGAGTGCTGGAGCTTTGTGGGCATGTCCGCAAGTTCCTTAGTTAAACATATTAAGTTTTTGGGTCGGTTAATAAAAGTTGGTTTGGTCAATCTCGTTTCTGTCCTATGCTGATTTCTGGAGCAGTCTGCAATTTTTCTGTCATATCTCGAAATTGGTTACCTCAAATCTGGTGAAATTTTCATGGTAATAACTAGACCTCAGTATCTTTCCAACGCCAGAAGAGTCACCTCTATATCTGTTCTGAGCTACAAGCGAAAATTGTACCAATTCAATGTTTCTGTGCTGTCTGGAAGTGCTGAGCAGTATCTGTTGTCGGTTAATTTTGACATATTAAATGACGGAATCTGACATTATGTTCTAAAAGAAAACTGTAGATAATTTCCTAAGCTTTGCAACCGTATAAAGTTTGCCTGAATTGGATATCTGGAACTCTGGTTATGACTGATTTACTGATCTGTTGAAACTGCAATACGCCCAGAAATTTTCTGAATCACTAATACCTGATGACAACGTTATAGTGTCGGATATTTCTAAGGTTCCTTTATGTAAATTGGAATGTAGATATCGAGAAGGGGCAACAGGGGTACTGCTGGAGCTGATCCTCCACCAGTCACACGTGAGGAATATATGGCCTCACAAGCGCTGATGATGCAAGCCTTGACCCAGTTGGCACAGACCATGCAAGCTGGAGGCGTACCACCTGCTCAGCCACCACGGGACAAGCGTAGGGATTTCATGCATGGTCATCCACCTATGTTCTCTCATGCTATTGATCCATTGGAGGCTGATGATTCGGTAAGGGCCGTGGAGAAGCAGCTCAATCTAGCTCAGTGCAATGATCAAGAGAAGGTGTTGTATGCTTCCAGTCAACTACAGGGTGCTGCTCAAACTTGGTGGGAGTCGTATCAAGCTGCTCGTCCCAACAATGCTCCTGCTATTACTTGGGATGTCTTTGTGAGAGATTTCAAAACTCGTCATATTCTAGCTGGTTTGGTTGAACAGAAGCGAGAAGAATTCATGAACCTCAGAATGGGCTCCATGACCATGAGTGAGTACCATGGCAAGTTTGAAGAGTTGGCTCGTTATGCTCCTAACGAAGTTCGAGAGGATGCTGATAAGCAACGTCACTTCCTAAATGGTATATACTATGATCTCAGACTGCAGCTGCTGGGCAACACATATGCCAATTTCGAACAGTTGGTGGATCGTGCTATCGTGCTAGACAATGCGCGCTAAGCGCAGGACAGGAAGAGAAAGATGAGTGGACAAGGCTTTGGAAGCAACACACGTTTCCGTTCTAACTCATAGCAAGGTTTTCAGTAGAGGTACCAGGGGCCTCCCAACCAGTGGAATCACAACCCAAATCAACAGCGCCCTCATACCCTCAGAACAACCAATTTCAGCAGCGTTCTCCATTCCCACAAAGGCCACAGAATCAGCAGCAGAGCAGGCAGCAGACTCCACGACTAACTGCACCTAACAACACTCCTTTGAAGGGTAGTTCTCCTCACACTCCTCAAGTGTGCTTTCGTTGCGGTGAGCCTGGACACTATGCTATGTCCTAAGAAGCAGAATCAGCAGACACCTCAGAGGTCAAGTGGCAATCAGAAGCTCTTCAATAATACTAGGAATGTGAATCATGTGTCCACTGAGACCGCACGGGGAGCGCCAGAAGTTATGCTTGGTACGTTCAGCGTCAACTCTACCTCTGCTACTGTTCTATTTGATTCTGGAGCTTTGCATTCTTTTCTTTCTCAAGTTTTTGTTAGAAAACATAGCATACCTGTAGTGGCCATGAAAGATCAAATGTTAGTAAATTCACCGGGAGGAAGTATACCAGCCGATTATTGCTGTCCCTCAGCAAGTGTTTCCCTAAGGGGGGTAGACTTCTCAGTTTGTCCAGCTGTGCTGAGAGCGTCTGGTATTGACCTTATCCTGGGAATGAATTGGATGAAGGAACACAATGTAGTGATTCAGTGTAAGGAGAAAGTGGTAGTTTTGACAACACCAATGGGAGACAGAATCAGTGTGGAGGTAGCAGTGCAAGCACCACCAATAGCCATAATGAATCAGCTGAATGAAGATGTCAATCCTCAGGACTGAGTTGTAGAAGAGTTTCCAGATGTGTTCCCCGATGACTTGCCAGGTATGCCACCTGACCGAGATATTGAGTTTCTTATTGAGTTATTACCTAGTACTACACCTATAGCTAAGCGTCCATATAGAATAGGGGTTAATGAATTAGAGGAACTTAAGAAACAACTAAAGGAATTACAGGAGAAAGGTTTTATATGCCCTAGCTCGTCTCCATGGGGTGCTCCTGTGATTTTTGTTGATAAGAAGGATGGAACTCAGCGAATGTGTGTTGACTATCGTTCTCTTAATGAAGTCACTATCAAGAACAAGTATCCGTTGCCTAGGATTGATGACTTGTTTGATCAGCTAAGAGGTGCCTGTGTGTTTTCAGAGATCGATCTACGTTCTGGCTATCATCAGTTGAAGATTCGGAATACCGATATACCAAAGAAAGCTTTTATTACGAGGTATGGATTGCATGAGTACACTGTTATGTCCTTTGGTTCGACCAATGCCCCTGCCTACTTGATGTATATGATGAATAAGGTGTTTATGGAGTACCTTGACAAGTTTGTGGTGGTATTCATCGATGATATCCTAGTATTCTCCAAGACAGAGGAAGAACATGCTAAGCATTTAAGGCTGGTTTTGCAAAAGCTTAGAGAACATAAGTTGTATGCTAAGCGAAGCAAGTGTGAGTTCTGGCTAAAGGAAGTTTCTTTTCTGGGGCATGTGGTTTCTAATGGTGGAATAGTAGTGGACCCAAGAAAGGTGAAGGATGTGTTGAATTGGAAGCCACCTACCGATGTAAGTGGGATTCGTAGTTTCCTTGGTTTGGCTGGTTACTATCGAAGGTTCATTGAAGGATTCTCCAAACTGGCTAAACCCATGACAGCTCTGTTGGAAAAGAATGTTAAATTTGTGTGGTCTGATAAGTGCCAAGCTAGTTCCGGGAAGTTGAAGGAGAAGATGACTACAGCCCCGGTGTTGATCCTACCAGATTTGAGTAAGAAGTTCTCTATCTATTGCGACACATCTCGTCTAGATTTGGGTTGTGTTCTTATGCAAGAAGGTGGAGTTGTTGCTTATGCATCAAGGCAGTTAAGGAAGCATGAATTAAATTATCCTACTCATGACTTGGAACTGGCAGCGGTGGTCCATGCTTTAAAGATCTGGAGACACTATCTTATTGGTCATAGGAGTGCTATCTTCACTGATCACAAGAGTTTAAAGTATATTTTTACTCAGTCTGATTTAAATTTGAGACAACGTCATTGGTTGGAGTTGATAAAGGATTATGATATAGAGATACACTATCACCCAGGGAAAGCAAATGTCGTGGCCGATGCACTTAGTAGGAAGAACTACGCAAAGCCTCGGACGACACCAGTGTCTGAAGAATTGTGTGCGGAATTCAATCATCTGAACCTTGGTATTGTTGCTAATGTTATGGAAATAGAAGTTGCACCTACCTTAGAGCAAGAGATACGCAAGGGTCAGCTAGAGGATGAGAAATTAAAGGAAATAGTAGAGAACATGGTAATTGGAAAGGCACCCGGTTTCCGCATGGATGAAAATGGTACTCTATGGTTTGGTAAAAGGATCTGTGTGCCCGAGGTGAAAGAAATCCGTGAAGCAATCCTACGTGAAGCACATGAGTCCGCCTACTCCATTCACCCGGGAAGTACTAAGATGTACCTAGATCTTAAAGAAAAGTATTGGTGGTATGGGTTAAAGAGAGATGTAGTTGAGTATGTTGCTTTGTGTGACATGTGTCAACGTGTGAAAGCTGAACACCAGAGACCAGCTGGATTGTTACAACCGATGAAGATACCTGAGTGGAAGTGGGAAGAAGTCGGCATGGATTTCATAGTAGGATTACCACGTACTCAGAGTGGTTATGACTCTATATGGATAATTTTGGATCGTTTGACCAAGGTTGCTCACTTTCTACCCATCAAGACCACTTACCGAGGACCAAGACTGGCAGAACTGTATATGGAGAGAATTGTGTATTTGCATGGAGTGCCAAAGAAGATTGTGTCGATAGAGGTTCGCAGTTCACGTCCCATTTTTGGGAGCGAATCCATACTTCATTAGGAACTAAGTTGAATTTCAGTATAGCCTACCATCCTCAGACGGACGGTCAGACAGAAAGAATAAACTAAATATTAGAAGATATGCTGAGAGCCTATGCATTGCAGTACGGTACTAGTTGGGATAAGAGTTTGCCTTATGTAGAGTTCTCATATAACAACAGTCATCAATAGAGTCTCAAAATGGCACCGTTTGAAGCTTTGTATGGACGTAAGTGTAGGACTCCATTGTTCTGGAATCAAATAGGGGAAACACAAGTGTTTGGACCGGATGTGCTTAGAGATGCTGAAGAACAGGTCAGGATGATTAGGAAAAATGTGAGAGTGGCTCAATCGCGTCAGAAGAGCTATGCAGACACTCGAAGGAGAGAATTGGTTTTTGCGGTAGGTGACTATGTGTATCTGAAGGTGTCACCTATGAGAAGTGTGAAGAGGTTCAACATGAAAGGAAAATTAGCCCCAAGATATGTTGGTCCGTTTAAGGTGCTAAGTAGACGTGGAGAAGTGGCATATCAGCTGGAACTACCTGAAAGGTTGGCGAGAGTGTATGATGTGTTCTATGTGTCTCAACTTAAGAAGTGTTTGCGTGTGCCGAAGAGCAAATTCCGTTGGAAGAGCTTACTGTGGAAAATGATCTTACGTATGAAGAGTTTCCGATAAACATTTTGGAGATAGCGGAAAGAGTTACCAGAAGTCAAATTATTAGGATGTGTAAAGTTCAGTGGAATCGTTATTCAGAGGCAGAGACAACTTGGGAAAGAGAAGAGGATCTGAGAACCACCTATCCGCAGTTGTTCAAGTAAGCAGCACAATCTCGAGGACGAGATTCTTTTAAGGGGGTAGAATTTGTAACACCCTAAAAATTTGCATGTTTTCAAAATAGCTAAATTCATATAATTACGCAATTGAGTGTGCATTGCAATTTAGGAAAAATAATAAAGTTTATTAAAATAAAATTAACTTTAAGGCCAGACGCATCTCTGTGCATTCATGCTGCTGCATTATTTCTGTTGTGAAGTTTGGTTTTGATTAATTCTGAAAATGATTTCAAAATCCTTTTGAAACCTCATTTGGAAAGTGTTTAACAAAAGAAAAGGGGTTTACTTCTTTCTCTCTGTCACGTTGGTGCAGCCCAGCTGCAGAACGTCGCCACCTCCTTGCTGTGCCAATGCCTCCCTTTCTCTTTTCTTTTGGACGAGCAACCCAGCAGGCCGAGCGGCCCACTCCGGCCAGAAAACGTTTCGGTACTCCCTCCTTTCCTATTGGATGGATGACACCACCATGGTCCCACAGTACAGAGTCTTCTCCTTCCTCAAGTCGGACACGGCCGGGACTCGTTCGGCCGAGCCGTGAGCCGGGGACTCGTTCGGCCGAGTCGTGAGCGTTCACGGTGTCCGGGTCGGCTACGAGCTGCCCGAGTTCCTCTCCTCCGCCCCAAATAAATAGCAGCCGCGCGACCCCGCACCTCCCCACGCCAGCCCTCGCAGCAAATAGCACCCACGCTCGAGTTCCAGAGCCACCGCACGCCTAGAGCAAGCAGCCGAGTTCGCACCGGCGTTTCGCTTCGTCGCAGCCGCCGTAAGCCGCGGGATGGAGTTCATTTTGGTCTCGCGAACTCGCCGAGTTCGTTCTTCTTCGTTTTCTCGCCTCGGGTTGAGTTCTAATCAACGCCGAACCTTTGCAGAGGAGCTGTTGCCGCCGTCATTCATCGTTCGTCGTCCGCAGCCGCTTCCCGTCGCCGAGAACAGCCTTGGTGAGTTCGCCTTGCCCTCCTCTTCCACCCAGCCCAATTCCCGTCCAAATCCGATGCCGGAAACATCTTCCCGGTGAGGAACAGCGCGCCGGCCATGGTTTTTCTCACCGTGGTTACTGTTCTGGTCAGCCACCCTTGTTCTCACTTTTAATCTGGACCGATCAAGATCGATCCAACCGTCCAGATCAGCTGATACCCCTTCGATTGTAATTTTGCTAAAGAGATCCTCTAGTTTTCCTAATTCTAACCCACGGGCCTCCCTCAGTTCAAAATTCAGAATTTAGTTATTTTATTTCGAAATTGTGATTCCAGTATTTACAAAACTGCCACTGCAATGTTTTGCTTATAAAATCCACGTTTTAACTCCGATTTTATCCGTTCAAGTTGTGTTAGATTCATAATTAGATGCTCTATAAGATTAGCAGTTTGATAATCATGTTTTCAAACTTTTAATTTTGAGCTTAGATTTAATCTATTACTTTACAAAAGAAAATCTTGTTTAAATCGTACTTTCTCGTTTTAGATCCGATTTTTGTGATCCAAGCATCTGTGTGACCCTAGCAACGCGTAGATTCGTTTTACAAACTTTTCATCTTATTTTTATGCTATTGGTGTACTGTTCTAATTAGATCTATTTGTTTGCTTTGTGTATGATTGTTCGGATGCTTGTGTGTTGCTATGTGTTGATCGAGTATAGACGGTGAGCCGTTTGTTGGAGATCAGGAGTACCTCGACAACCAAGATCCTTAGGAGCTTTTTGAACAAGGCAAGTGTAGTTAGGATCTTTCTTGATGACTTGTTCATGATTACACTAAATTTTATATGCATGTGTCCTTCTTGCTACCCATTAAAGATTTCCTAGCAATTGATTACGGATTACCTTGTCACCATGGGGTATTGCATGTGGGTAGCTATGCTAATGCTTTATAACCATGATCTTGTAATTTGATTAATGATGTATGCAATAATGATAAAAGATGACTTTTTAGCAATTTGGATTCTCAGGGGGTTAGAGTTCGTTCTCTTTTTTGAGATGCTCTAAATTCCTCTCTGTAAGGACTTATCTGTACGTGATCATTCGGGACTTAACGTACAGCTGCGAGGGCTATGTGGCTCTAGCTCTAGTTCATCCAAGAGACCTTTTCTAGCTTGTGAGAGGAAGGGCTGAATTGGGTATAGGGCAACTGCTGTCCTTATGAGTATAGCCGTGATGGAATTGTGCCATATTGGAAGAGTGGTCCTATATCCGATGACTTAGCGTCCCTTGCTTGTTAGACAAACTTTTGGATGGCTTTATATGAGTTTTGATGTCTTGGGAGTAATTAACCCAATGCATTAAATATCATGACTCATAGTGACATTGTACACCCTGCTGCTTGAGTTAAATCGATATATCGTCCCCCCTCGGTTAGGGCGGCCAAGGGATTCTTATGGAATAGATTATCACCTTTTATTCTTGCTAAATGTTAATGATGATGTTTACATGTTATTCTTTAATCTTGTTTACCCGATCATGTGGTTATGGGAATTGCTACTACCTTGATGCTAATAATTACTAAAATTTGACATTCACTAAAAAGCTAAATGCGGTCAAACTGTGTCAGCCTTTTGAGCCTCATGAACCCCTGCTATACTTGTTAAGTACGAAAGTACTTATGCTTGTTTTATTTCAATATTTGGAAAATCCCGGATGGGTAACAGATCAAGATTGGAGTGACAACTACCGTGAAGAGTATTAGGCTTCTTTGTTCACCAGTTGGCGTGTCCCTGTGTTGGAGCTTCCGCAAGAGAGTTATCTTAGTAATTGTCTTATTATATTAAAGACTTTGAGTTAGATACTCATTCGTTATGTAATAAACTCTGTGATGGTACTTTTTATAATTTGTCGGCTTATGTGTGTGACTGATCTCTGGACGCACATAAGATTTTATGCATTCAATTTTATCCTTAAAATTGGGAGTGACAAAAAATAAGCTGGCCCAGAGACGGTGTCGGGTCAGCTCCAGTGTAGTGAGTTCTTGGTGCCCTGCTGATGCATGCTGACGGACACCGCCAATATTAGCTCTACTATCCGGAAAAATGAAGTTCTTAATGAGAATAAATTCCTAACTCCCCCTGTCGAGGGCAGCTCATACTCATTTGGATAGTTTTTATAAATCATCACTATTTTATTATTGCGGTGTTTTTAGCATGTGAGCACGAAAAAACAAATCATAGCCAATAATTCTACGGGCATTAGAGATAAAAGTGACTGTAGCATCTTTGTAACAATTCTAGCCCTATAGCTAAACGTGTAATCCAGGAAGTAAAAGAAATATTGCATTTTCTCATAGAAGGAACAATTCTCCAATAATTCAACATCATTTTCACAGGTGATACTTTTCTCTTTTTAATGATGATATACAATAAATGCAATTCACCCCTGTCTTATAGTATTTAATTCCTCTCTAGGAAAAAATGTAAAAAGCTAGCCATTTAAGCATGAATCTTAGTGTGGGATGCTGAACTTCCTCGGTGGTGTATTTACTGTTTTTGTTCTGGTTTCTTTGCAATGATGCTCTCCTAAAAATCATCTTTATTAAAATCTTGGAGAACTTCTGTTATATTAACTACACACTGGGATTCAAATCCTAGTGCCACAATAAGGGTTTTCCATGAGAGAGTGAAAGGTTTATTAAACATTCTAAAATTAAGATCATCATCATCAAAGTCAGGGTGCTAATAAATTCTATAGTGAGTAGTTTGCTACCCTGCTCAGCGACTTGCCATGCACCTTCCCATCCAACATTTCTAAATATGTGCTCAAACTCAGAGTCCATTCCGGTTTCAAGGAGCAAAGTGGTATCAAACGTTGGAGTATGTGTAAATTCTTTATGCTTAACCACATTGAATATTTCAGTTTGTGGCCTAAGTGGTAATGAAATTTGGGTGATGTCTGTTAATTCATACCTCTCTTTCCGTTAGAAAGAGGATGAAGGGTTGTCATACTCGAAGGGTGATGGAGGATCGACGTCCATTCCAGAGCTTGCGAATGATGGTGCTCGAGATGATGTCCGGCTTCGTGTGGTGCGGAAGGTAAGAGCGTTCTTGGTGGCATTCTTCACATTGCTAAAGTATCCCTTCTTACTCATCTTGACTGTTAAATGAAGAACACGAAGAACACAAGAACAAACAAGAACATGAGAACTTGAAAAAGGTTTAGGATTAGCAAATCAGAGGATAGAGAGAGAGGGATTCCAGTTGATGAACTTGTACTTCACTCTCTCTTCTTTTTCTCTTTTTCTTGCTAATTAATGGTGGAATTGAGGGATGAAGTGTCGTGTTTGGAAAAACGATGAAGAGCAGAGCTCTCTAGTGTGCAAATGAGTGAGTGAGTGAGAGAAATGGGAAGCAGAGAAGAGGGGGAAGGGCGCCGGACGGTGTGGTTGTGGGGCCGGCCGGCCCCACCTTGTGTCTTCTAGCTCTCCACTTTGAAGGATGTCGACAATTGCATGTGTGTGATCAGGTTGCTACTCCCTACGAGATGCTTTCGGTGGTAGAAAAGAGTGGAGAGGGTACATGCATGTGACTGTGATAATTTAAATGTTTGGATGGTGGTAAGTGATGGTGGGTGTGATGTGATGTGAAGTGACATTGGTGTGATTCTGTGGGTCCCACATGTATTCCGTATTTATAACATATAATGACACAGGAATGAAAGGCTAAATTACTTTTATGAATCTATGAAAAATTAGAATTCTAATGATGGTCTTTTTATAATTTTCTGCTACCATAGTAAATTTTCACTGACGGGGTTTTTACGCTCCATTAGTAGTAATCACATGGGGCTTAGGCTTTACTTATGACATGCTCATTTTTATTTCTTTTTAATGATGCAACTCATAGGAAAATAAATATGCTAATTTTAATACGAGAATTGAATTACCGATAACTACGGAGTTACCTCTCGGCGAAGGTTCGGGGATTTTAAGTCCACCGACTCGAACTTTTTTAGTTGAATTATTGTTCTTGATTGATCTCCGTTGTCGGAGATGTTGCTACATCTTGTTCTTCATGATACTTCAAAGTTTGACATTGTTCGAGTCTTGGCTTGAATGCGAACCGCTCTTCTTACCCATTGATGGTTGTTGACGGGGGATAGCGTCAACTTTTTATATATCAAAAGGCACGAAACACACATCAATATCTAGGAGGCAAGGGTTTTATCTAACAATTTCCATGAGTTTTGGTGATTTACCAATTTTTAGGGACTAATCCAGAAAACATCAAAAAAGGGCCATAACTAAAAATCTACACCACGGAATTATCCACAACTCAGGAATATGCCAAACTACTCTAGAAGAATCCAGAAGACACCAGAGCGAAAGGGAGGAGGAGCCACATCTAGGTGGAGCTGGCCGACCCCGCCATCCAGGCCGGTCGGCACCCCCATGTGGGTCCCACCTGCCACCTCCTTGAATGTTCTTCCACCGTCTTTGAGGATCAATCTCAGCCCTACATGAAGTCGATTTGATCAAACGACCGTTGTGCATCCCACCGAGCTATATAAGCGGGGCCAGACCCCCTAGGAAACCCTAATTCATTCAATACCTCATTCAAGTCATTCAAGGTAGAGCCAGTTGAAGATTCAAGTCATCTAGAGCTTCTTGTTCTAGTTCCTCATAGCCTTTTAGTTCATAGTTTAGCCTAGTTAGATCTAGATTAGAGGGAGTAAAGGCGCGCTAATCGGTCTTAGATTCCGGAAGTTGTCAAGAAGAGAAGAGTTCGGTATACTTCTTTTGCTCTCTTCTTTCTTATTGTATTATCTGCGTTAGTATGATATTCACTAGCAACATTGTTCTTCATCTTAGTTTAATTATTATGTTCATTATCTACTTTAATACATCTAGTTTAGTTAGTTTGCTATTATATTCATACACTGGTTCGTATAGCACTATCTAGTTGATCATATGGTGAGTGGTAGGCAATATGTAGACATGGTGTCTAGATGCTTTGCTTATCTGCGGATATCCCTAGTCATGCCAGGTAGTGAGCTAGATCGTGGATGTGACAGATCCATTGAGTCCTTTGTAGGCCTTCCCCCGTACGGTGGATTGGTAGAGTAGGATTGTCAGGTTAAGGGTGTATTTATACACATGAGGTTCCTGTACTCATCTTTTCCTGTACATTGCTCCGATATGTTTAGGAATTATGGTAGTATTACTTGACAATGATTGCTAGTTGTACTTGCACTAGTTGATGTAGCTTTGACATGTAGTTATATACTTAGGAATTATTTCTCTATTAATTGACTAGACAACGTTGACATGATTAGAGTGCTATGATGAATTAGTATCATTAGGAGATAAGCGGTCAATGGCTCATTATCATTATCATTATCATTATCATTAGGAGATAACTGGTCAATGGCTCCGACATTGATGGTTGCATTTCAAAGTGTTTAAGAATGGTCGCCCGAGGATAAGAGGTATCTTCCTTTCTTCCCGCATATCAAGTACTACAAAATCTACAGGAACGAAAAAGCTGTGGATTTTTACCGGAGTATTTTCTGCGATTCCTGCAGGATAGCGGACCGACTGGTCAGCTAATTGTAGACACATCGAAGTTGGCATGAGCGTAGAATAGTTGAGCTTGTTGAAGACTGTCTTGGGCATAACGCTGACGCTTGTTCCAAGATCACAAAAGGCATTCTCAAATATCTCGTTTCCTATTCAACAATCTATAGTGGGGCACCCTGGATCCTTCTTCTTGGTAGGAGAAGAACTCAGAATTGTCTCACTACACTTCTGGTTAGCTTAACGACTTCAGTAGAAGGTTGTGGTCCCTTGTTGTTGAGGATGGTTCGAAGATATTTTGCGTATGTAGGCACCTACATGGCATCTAATAGCGGGATGTTGAAATATAATTTCTGAATCACCTCTATTGGGGGAGGAAGAGGACCTTCGCTCCCCCGGCAGCGCCAACACCGATGGAGGCAAAGTATCTCCAAAGGGAGCGAATGTGTCGGGCGTGAGCGAAAGCCGCGCACCAAGGGCAGATGGCTTCGGGCATCCGAGGGAGTAGCGAATGTCATTTCACCGCCGCGAAAGGAGAATCACGAGCGCCCGGACAAGCGGGCCATGTTGCGGGAGGCTATCAGCCATTGCGGGAAGGCGAAAACCCCTGAGCGAAGTGAGCGTGCGCGCCACCGGCAGCAGATGAATTGCGCGTATCAAGTGTTTCTGCCTGCGAATGCCTCGGGAAGCTCTCTTTGCCTTGACTACAAACCTTTCGTTGAGTGTAGGGGGGCCCACCTCCACGAACGTCGGGAGGCGGTGAGACCCGGCAGGCAGCATCCCGAGGAAGGGAGTACCTGAGGGAGGCTGGAAGGATAAAGTACAGAAGTGCCCCTGGGTGGCAAGGCGAAGCTAAGGTTCCCGGCGGGGACCCTAGGGTCATTCTCGAGATTGCATGCATCGTTGACACTATAAATTGAGCCAGGGGGTGTTCGTAAGAGAGAGACTGAGGCTGGTCCAGTGCGCTTTAAGCCTGCCGGCCGAAGTCTGAATTCCGCTGTAACATTCCGTCACCAGGTCTCCGCCTTGAGCGAAAGTATCAATAAAAATTGTTTGCATCAACACTTTTAATTGTGCGCACTTGAGGGTGTTAAGGTTTTGTTGGCATAAACCAACATTGGCGCCCACCGTGGTTGTTGCACAAACCTTCCATGCCTCCGAGGAAAGCCGTAGCCGCGGTGAAGCAAACATCCGACGGGGGTGGAACGTCGAAGGCGGCCGAGCCTCCTGAGGCTACGGCAGCGGCCGTCGGATCCAACGTCCTACCTTCGGTCCTGCCAGCACCACAGGCCAATCCTCATGAACAGCTCGACGCCCAACTCGAAGACGTCGTCGACGACGACGATGATGATGAAGTCGCCGAAACGAATGAGCAAGCCGCATGCCTCAAGAAGTTGGAAGAGTACGAGCAGGAGATCAAGAGGCTGCATGATGAAAGACAGCGACTAGCCAACCAGAAAGCTGAAAAAGAGCGCACAGTTCGATTACGCGACATGCTCAGAGAGGCCGAAGAGACACGAAGAACATTAGCTCAAGAAGTCAAAGACCTGCGAAACAACAAGGACACCAGCACATCACAGAGGAGGTCACCACCCTCTCGCTCGAGAACGGATGCAAGCCTCATCCCTCTCGATGAAACATCTCCACTGTCATAGGAACTACAACAACACCCTTGGCCGCCGAGGTACAAACCCCGCGTGCCGCCGTACGATGGCCAGTCCAACCCTAGGAAATTCTTAGGAAGCTACAAGACAGCGGTGATTTCGGCGGGAGGCGATGTTCAAGCCCTGGCAAAGTCTTTCATACTAGCAGCTGAGGGGGTAGCCCATGAATTGTACGTCACATTGAAGCCGATGTCCATCAGGTCTTGGGACCAACTAAAGAAGGAGATTCTATCAACCTTCCAAGGGTACCAGCCAGAAACGAAAACAACACGAGGCCTCATGAACTGTGTCCAGCGAGATGACGAACCACTTGCCAACTACACCAAACACTTCATCCAAGTAAAAGCGCAAGCACCCAACGTACCGGAAGCAGCGGTGATAGCAGACGCAACGGAGGGACTCGCCACGGGCCAATGCGCAGCATACCTGGCACGATCCCCACCCGATTCAGTCTTTGAGCTATTCACCATCATGAACCAGTATGCTAAATCCAACACAGATTTCAGAAGACGAAAAGCATCTCGAAAAAGCGCAAGCCAAGCCGGCAAAGTACCCCAACAGCCACCACACTTCCCCAGCAACCAAAGAAACGTAAGGCCATTTCGCACGATCAACAACCTACAGGAAGAATCTGGAAGCTCTAACCCTGAGCCCCGGTGCCAGGATGACGAACCACAGTACAGAAGATATGAAAACCAACCCAGAGGGAGAGGGGGGCGAGGAGTTCGGGGAAGCCGCGACAGTCGAGGTCGCGGAGACCGCCTACCGAGAGCACCCTACTGCTTCATTTGCGGCGAAAATGCTGGACATGTCACCAGATAATGCAAGTATTCAAAAATGGCGAAGGAGCTTAAAGAGAAGGATGACGCGTCCCGAGCAAGCGAAATTCCAAAGCATATCTTCCACAACACCAAGCCGGAGAGCCATACGTACAACGCAGGCTACTATCCCATAGCTTCAGCTCCACCGGCACAAGGTTTTCTCCAACCAAATTTCACATGGCAGCAACAACCCTATGCACCGCAACCAACTTTCCTGCACCCGACCCAATCACCGCGGCCTCGTCCAACCACCAGCAGGAACAACCACTAATGATCCATCAAAGCCACAGCCAGGTTCCACAAGAACCAAGTCAAGAGCACCAAGCAGTCAACAACATCTTACCAACAAGAGGTCACATTTTCCCCATCATAGAAGGGTCCAACCAAGAACACGCAAGCAAGAAGGTGAGGCGCGATGACGAGAGAAGGGTCCTCACAGTAACCCCACGCCTCCCGTTGAACAGACCAGCCTGGTCCCAAATGCCCATTACCTTCGATGAGTCAGACTTCCAACTGCGTGACTACCCGCACACCGACGCTTTCATCATAAGTGCGAATGTGAACGGTTACACCCTTCATAACATACTTCTAGACACCGGAAGCTCGGCGGACATTCTCTTCACTAAGCCATTCGAGGCCATGGGTCTCGACCCAAAGTTCACAGAACCAGCAGGGAATCCGCTCTTTGGGTTCGGAGGAAAGAAGGTTGATGCAATAGGCAAGAAGACCATCCCAGTGTCTTTCACCGAGGGCGAAAGAGTTAGAACAAAGGCAATCACGTTAGACATTGTGAACATCGACTACCCATACACAGCTATATCTAGAAGAGGAATAACGAACAAGTTTGAAGTTGTCATCAGGCAAAGCTACCTCTGCATGAAAATGCCTTCACCTTTCGGCATCATCACGATCCACGGCGATCAGTTAGCCGCGAGACGTATTGAAGGAAAGCCCACTCCAGGGTACAACATAATCAACGAGGTAGCCAAGAAAGCAGAAGAAGACAAAGTACACAATGAGAAAGATACAAAAAACCAAGACCAGTGGAGAAAGCAGTAGAAGTCTCGCTCCGACAGCCGGACCAAGAAAAGAAGATAAAGTTGGGAGCCGACCTCAGCGAGGACGAGTCCGCTACCCTGCTAGGCTTCTTAAAGGAGAACGAAGACGTCTTCGCCTGGTCGGCTGAGGACCTTCAGGGAGTAAGTCGGGACTTAGCTCAACACAACCTCAACGTCGACAAAAATGCAAAGCCGCGAAAGCAAAGGCTAAGAAAAATGTTTGACGAAAGTGAATAAGTCCAGAGGCTTCTCGACGCAGGAGTTATAAGACCAGTCCGTACACCCCTGCATCGGTTGGCGAATGTCGTCATGGTCAAGAAATCCAACGGAAAGTGGATAATGTGTGTCGACTTCACCGACCTAAACAAGAGCTGTCCGAAGGATCCGTACCCATTGCCAAGAATAGATACGCTAGTCGACAAGGCAGCAGGGTGCAAAATGATGAGTTTGCTCGACTGCTTCTCGAGATATCATCAGATATGGCTAAACCCGACGATGAAGAAAAAACAAGCTTCATCACACCCGGCGGAACTTACTGCTTTCGCCGGATGCCGCAAGGATCCAGGAATTCAGGATCAACCTTCTCGAGAATGACCAAAGCTGTGTTTGGCAAACAGAAGGGGTGAAACCTAGTAGCTTACGTGGACGACATTGTCGTGGTAAGCAAGCGCAAGGAGAACCATATAACAGACCTCAAAGAAACATTCGGCAACATCAAGAAGAGCAGCCTCAGGCTCAACCCAAACAAGTGCATTTTCAGAGTCTGAAGTGGGAAGATGCTCGGGTGTCTCGTCTCGGCAAGAGGGATAGAAGCGAACCCCGAAAAGATCAATGCGATAATCAACATGTAGCCACCAAGGACAAGGAGGCAGGTCCAGCAGTTAGCCGGAAAACTGGCCGCACTCAACAGGTTCATCGCAAGATCAGCCGATAAGGAGCTACCTTTCTTCCGTGTCCTCAAGAACTCGAATCTATTTGAATGGGGAACAGAACAACAAAAGGCATTCGATGAATTAAAAGCATACCTCACTAAGCTCACAACGCTATCAAGACCGTCGCCCGAAGTAGTCCTACTCCTGTACATCGCCGCATCGCCATCGGCGGTCGGCGCGGTCCTGGTGGAGGAGAAAGAAGAGGACGGCAGGATGAGGCAATTCCCCGTATACTTCGTCTCGGAAGCGCTGGCAGGCACAAAAATCAATTATTCCGAACTGGAGAAGATCGCGTATACGGTTGTGATAGCTTCACACAAACTCAAACCTTATTTCCAGGCGCACAGAATCAGGGTGCTTTTGGCACAGCCACTAGAGGCATTGTTTCGAAATCTGGAAGCCATCAGAAGAATAGCGAAGTGGGCCGCCAAACTGAATGAATTCGTCATTGATTTTGAGCACAGGTCGGCGATCAAATCACGTGATAGCAGATTTCATTGCCGACTGGACACCGACGGCTTTCGATACAACAATCCAGTTTGATGAGCCAGAATGGACAATTTCATGCAATGGCGCGTGGGGGAACTTTGGCACAGGAATTGCCGCTGTCTTAACCCCACCAACGGGCCCCAAGCTAAGATACGCAGCAAGGTTGGAGTTTGCGGCAACAAACAACATTGCCAAATACGAAGCCGTTCTCCTCGGGTTGAGAAAGCTGAGAACACTGGGGGTACGAAGATGCAAGGTCCTATCAGATTCGTAGGTAATCGTCGGGCACATCGAGAAAGAATATGAAGCAAAAGAATCAATGTTGTCGATATACCTAGCAGCTGTGCGACGAATGGAGAAACACTTCTCGGGCTTTACATTGCAGCACATCCCAAGAAGCAGCAACGTCGAGGCAGATCAGCTAGCGAAGGCAGCGGCCCAGGGGCACCAGCTCCCTCCGGACGTTTTCTTCCAAAAGTTGACGACCAAAGCGATCAACGACAACGAAGCCAACCCAGCAACAGTGCACCTTATCCAAGGAGAAGATTGGCGTGCTGAAATCTTTGCACACTTATCAGGCATGTATGAACCGCCGGCAAAGCATGAAAATGAGACAATGAAGTCAAGAACAAAGCTTCACTCGATCATCTTAGGTAGCTTGTACCGAGGTGGCGTCACCGCGCCGTTGCTAAAGTGTATCAGCAGAGAACAGGGAAAGAGTCTGCTAGAAGACATTCATTCTGAAGCTTGTGGAGCCCACAGAAGAGCACACGAGATAGCACACAGAGCCATGCGACAAGGTTTTTACTGGCCAACTGCGGCTGAAGACGCGAAGCAATTGGTCAAGACTTGCGTAGGATGTCAAATGTTCACCAAAAAACAATCAGCGCCATCGGCACCGACTAAGGGAATAGTTCCAACATGGCCATTGCAGAGGTAGGGAATCGACATCGTAGGCCCTCTTCCAACCGCACCTGGAAACCTATGTTTTACGGCCGTAGCACTCGAGTATTTCTCCAAGTGGATCGAAGCCAAGCCACTCGCCAAGATCACATCCGGGTCTCTCATCAACTTTACATGGCGAGAGAATCATCTGCAGGTTCAGAACCCCAGCCTACATCACCGTCGACAATGGCAAGCAATTCGACTCTACGGACTACCAGAACTTCTGCTCAGAGCTCGGCATCAAGCTCACTTTCGCCTCAGTTAATCACTCGCAGTCCAACGGCGCCGTTGAAAGAGCCAATGGTCTGATTTTCACGGCGATCTCTAAATCATTATTTGACTCAGCAAACGGAAAGTGGGCGACCAAAATAACAGCATCAGTTTGGGGCCACAACATTTCGAAATCAAGAGCAACAGGGTTCACATCATTTCGCCTCTTGTTTGGTGATGAGGCCATCACCCTGAAGAGCTTAAGCTCGAGTCTTTCCGGGTGCGTTTCCCACCCGAAGCACGGCTCGAGCAGGAGCTGTAGTTGGAAGCAGTCAAGAACACCAGACTCATCGCGACAAGCAACATCGACAAATACCACAAAGAAATGAAAGCTTGGAGAGACAAGAAGATACTTCGGAAAAACATCACACCCAGAGATTTAGTTCTCATTCGCCATCCTGACAAGCAAGGAAAACTCCAATCACAATGGTATGGGCCTTTCATCGTAGTGACACAGTTGGGACAAGGTACTTTTCGCCTGATCAACGAAGAAGGGGTCGAGACAACCCACACTTGGAATGCTGACAACAAGCGGCGCTTCTACCCGTAGTTAGAAAAGTCTTGCGTTCTCAGTGTTTTCTCCTTTCCATTTTGCGCTTATAGCATTTTATGTACACAATCAACGCGAGCAATCTTTTTCCTCACTAGGGTCACCTTTCTTGCAAGAAGGGAGTGAGGTTTTTTAACGAGACCGTGCAATGTAATATTTAATCAAGGAACCAATGTTTGACCCATAACGTGCTCTGAAACTAAATGCGGTGAAAACAACCCAGGGCGAAACCCTGGTCCGGTCATCGGCATTGCTACAGCAAGAGGTAGGCATACAAGGTCCATACGCAAAAACTAATGCCAGGACCTCACATCTCACGAAAGCCTAAGCGGCTAAAACACTTCGATCCTCTGACAAGCCGAGTGGATGAAGACATTGAAAGCCTAAGCGGCTAAAACACTTCGATCCTCCGACAAGCTGAGGGGACGAGGCCACCAAAAGCCTAAGCGGCTAAAATATCTCGATCCCCCGACAAGCCGAGGGGACGAGAACACCAAAAAGCCTAAGCGACTAAAACACTTCGCTCCCCCGACAAGCCGAGGGGACGAAGACGTCAAAAGCCTAAGTGGCTGAAACACTTCAATCCCCGACAAGACGAGGGGGCTAGGACACCAAAAAGCCCAAGCGGCTAAAACATTACGCTCCCCCGACAACCCGAAGGGACGAAAACAGTCAAAGCCTAAGTCGCTACAACATCTCAAATCTCCGGACAAGCTGAGGGGGTGAAAACGTTGAAAGCCTAAGCGACGAAGGTCATCTCGATCCTCCAGCAAGTCAAGGTGGAAAAGGCGATAAACGCCCAGATAGTAGGCACTTCAAATGAATTAAATGGTCAAAAATCCTGGAAACACACAGCACGAAAGCATGAATATTGCAGATGAATCATCAACCCTGGAACAAACTAGACAGCAAAAGTTCAAGCGTCCCCCTAAAGGGAACGGAGAAAGTTTCCTAGGTAGTTACAATATCCATGTCCGCCCGCACCATTAGTGCACACTGGACTAACATGAACTGGACACCGCCGCTCACAACAAGGGTAGCCAACTGTCGCCACAAACACCACGATGCTTATTGGACCAGGCAGCCACAT
The DNA here is from genome assembly GCA_015844335.1 of Chrysopogon serrulatus. Lineage (NCBI taxonomy): Eukaryota > Viridiplantae > Streptophyta > Magnoliopsida > Poales > Poaceae > Chrysopogon > Chrysopogon serrulatus. The sequence continues at coordinate 530,591 of JADLZL010007357.1, forward strand.
CAGTACGGCCCAGTGATATGGATGTTTCAGCAGTTCCCAAGTCCCAAACGCCTCCAATCCCCAAAAAGAGCCCCACAACATGCATACAGACAGGCATCCATATGCCACGAAGGTAGGCATTCCTGCCTTATACAGCGCAGACAACTACACGGCAGCACAACCAACAAAGTACAGTCCACTTAATGGGCCCATCAAGTGCCACCAAACATCACTTAAAGAACCCATGGCATTAAAGACTACGCAGAGCCCAGTCGACCATTATAAATAAGGTCACCCAACAATCAGTATCAGCCAGACTAGCCGATACAGCAGTGCCACGCAAATATCAAGCCCATACAGAAACCCATTCCGGTGGGACATACGCTTGCACCGCCACAAAGAAGCAGCAGTGGCAAGAGAGAAACCGCAAGAAAACTTGTAAACCTAGCAGAAAGATTAGAAACCTCGAGACGACATAGCGAGAACTCGAGCCAAGTGGCCACATACCACGAACACCAATACTCTGCAGCGAGTCGCCAAAGCAACAAACGCACGGATCAACACTCTGCAGCGAATCAAGCGAGGTAGGAGGAAGAGGGATACCGCAAGAAAGCTTGTAACATCCCCCAATAGCCCCAACAACAGAGCTAAAACAAGACTACATCATCACAATGGGCAGCCGGCCTGGAGCAGAGGTAAAGGCCTCCACGACAACTACATCCCAGGCAAGAAGCTACGCTGAAGCCATCAAGAAGAGCTCAGAGACATACCAATGTAACACCCTCCCCCGGGATGGTCTCTGACCCCTCTTAGTGTATTCGCATAAGAGAAGCACTAGGAATAACAGAGCACCAGGAAGAAGATCACCGCCGAATAGAAGGGATTAGCTCAGGCAGCGCGAGAGCTACTGTCTATCCTAGGCTTCGAAGCAGTGTCAAGGCTGAGGAGCCTGAGTAGCCCATTAGGATAGCAGTAAAATCATCAAGTGCCATCGCCCGCGCGAATGTAGTCCATCCCCGCAGCGAATTGGAGGGGGTGGCGCCTTTCTATTTTCAATAAAATGCGCTAAGGGGCTGGAGGTTTCAGCACTTTCGCCCGTGCGAATGTAGTCCATCCCCTCAGCGAATTGGAGGGGGCGGCGCCTTTCCGCTTTTAATAAAATGCGCTAAGGGGCTGGAGTTTTCAGCACTTTTGCCCACGCGAATGTAGTCCATCCCCTCAGCGAATTGGAGGGGGTGGCGCCTTTCCGTTTTTAATAAAATGCACTAAGGGGCTAGAGGTTTCAGCACTTTCGCCCGCGTGAGTCTAGTCCATCCCCTCAGTGAATTGGAGGGGATGGCGCCTTTCCATTTTTAATAAAATGCACTAAGGGGCTGGAGGTTTCAGCACTTTCGCCCGCGCGAATGTAGTCCATCCCCTCAGCGAATTGGAGGGAGTGGTGCCTTTCCGCTTTTAATAAAATGCGCTAAGGGGCTGGAGTTTTCAGCACTTTCGCCTGCTGTTGGCATTTCTTAGCGTCATCACTAGGTTTGTGTCCCTAGCAATGTCGCTAGAAAGCCTGTTGGTATAAGTTACGCAAATAGAGAAGTCCGCAAGCGCACGGATACCGTTGTAGCTTTCACCCAGGAGTATTCCAGGGTATCTTATTTATCCTCAGGGAAGCAATGGTTAAAGAAACTGATAAATAACCCTTCATGTATCTGCTAACTTAGCGTACCGACTAAACTAATGTGCAGGTAAGTAACAAAAATATGAGTTTAGCATAATGACACACACAGGAGAACTCCATAAAAACATAAAAGAGCAGACCGGCTAAGCTGGAAGGACAATGGGAGAGTTCAAGGTTCCTAGAGACTTCTCTATTACTGTGGTTCTATTCTAGCTCATACTATAGGAGATAACTAAGCAAAGGTTAAACATAGCGATCACACCATGACACTTCGGAGCAGCAGTTCCTTTTACGGTTCTCGAAAAAAGACGGGAAGGGGTAACCGGGTCGGGCTGCCAAAAGCTCTACGAAAACACCAACCCGAACGTGGTGGAATACAAAGGCCTGGTCGGAGCTATCATCCCCGGGGCTACCACAACTATCCGTGGGGTTGGGCGCAAACTCAGGTGACTCGCTAGCCCAGACACCACGTCTACGCTAACGGCTACTACTCTAGTCCGATATCTTAATTAGACTAAAGCACTCGGTCGAGCGGAGATCCCATGCCAAGGTGTAAACCACCATACTAACCATGCTTAGCTAACTACTAAAGTAACAACTAGATAACCATGAAAGATAATTCGGTAATAAGAGAAGATGAATACATGAAATACTTGAGTCAGACAAAGAAACAATACAAGATGATACCGAACCTCCGAGGACGAAATGATACAAGATTGTACCGAAACTCCGAGGACTCCTCCGGAACTTAAGCACCTCTCCCTAACTCCCAACTAGCTAGCACTACTACTACATCTTAGTAATTGGAATGGAAGAGCTCCTTGGTGGTGTGTTGGAATGAGGAGGGGAGGCCTCCTTTTATAGGTGAGGTGGAGGGGGTTCTATGCAAAATAGCACATTGAATGCCCCTAAACCGACCACACAGATACAATGCACTGGACAACCTACACAACAACCGTCATTGGGGAGACACCGGGAAGCGCCATGTGGAAGGGAAGGCGGTTGGCGCCTCGGTGGTGCGCGCCCGCACTGTGGTGCGCCCGCACCCTGGCTGGCTCGCCTCCGCACCGCCTTCCGCATAGTGGTTGTGTATTGGGCCTAGACTTGGGGTATGGCGGTTGTTGGCCCATATTTGCAAGGTATGTGGGCTTCTCCTTTATTTGTTTGTGTAGAGTCTGGATTTACGTTTTCCTGATTGCGCATTTTGACTCTTTTTCTATGTATTCCATGTATGTGCCCTGCAAATGATCAACTCACCAAAACTTATGGAATTTGTTAGTATAAATCCTGTTTACTAAGTTTTGGTGATTATTTAAGTGGATATTATTTGAATGTTGGCGGTTAAAATTAGGCAATAAGAGTCGCCAACAAGCTCCCCCACACTTGTTTCTTTCCTCGTCCTCGAGCAAAGGCATATATAACTATGTAACATGACTTTTAAAAGATGTGATGCTAGCATAAAAGATATTCCATATCATTCCTCATACCTGTGGATGTTGAAGTGTCTACCATATCGCCTTGAGTGGTTGAAAAGTGGAACAACTATGACACCAAGTCATCACTTTCCACCTATGAAGCATACTTGGAGTTTTTGTATTTTTGAAATTAAAAACATAGCTTATACTTCCCCTCAAATGGTTCTCTCAAATCGCTCAATGGTGTATGTATCCTTACCAAAGGCTTTTGAGTTTGCCTTTTTTTCACCCTATTTATAAATGGCTTATGTGGAGCTTTGGGTAGGGATGAAAAGAGAGGCATACTTGCATCACATAATATTGCTAAGTCAAAGACTGGATCCAAGGAGATGCAAGCCATACACTTTGATCAAGAAGTGCAAGTGTGTGGAATTTGTAGTATTGTTGTACTCCTTGTGCATGACTCTCATTTTAATTTTTGGGAGAGTATGAGCTATCTTTTTATTTTCTCTAGCGGGCATCAGGGTACCCATTGTTTTCTCTCTTTCTCATGCTTTTCCATGGATATTTTTTTCGTCTCTTTTTTTCTCTGTTTTTTTCTCATACCATTTTGGGTATGGAATTTTTCTTTTCTCTATCTTTTTTTTTGCATAGTTCATAACCTCTCTTTTTTTGGCAAAAAAATTATTGAGAGAGACATGTCAGAGAATTAGAGTTTTATTTATTTGGTGGATGAATGGCATGTTGTGCGTAACTCTCAGTGTAAGAGTTAGCATTTATTTATGGCGTGCAAGTGAATCTTGATCATGGGTGCATGGCAAGGATCTCACACGGGTCACAACAATTTGACAAAGCTCAACATGATAACAAGCAGCATATGAGTATAGTTTTGCAATGTTTAAATCATCATATGGCTTTGGTAGGAAATATCACCATTGAGGAGAAGTATTGCTATACATTTTGAATTTTTTTAGTAAAACATAAATTCTCCAAGAGCTTACATAGAATAGATAGGATTTCTTTAGTCTTAGCTATATCTCACTTCACAACAACTTAATTGACATGTTTTCCTAATAAAGATGTGTCCACAAGTAACAAGTGTACGAACTAGGAATAAAGTTTATGCCAGCCAACCTTTTTAAAGTCAAGTTCATAGTTTGGCAAGATTTTATTTTTTTTCATTTTTTTGAAGTCTGATTAACATGTTTGGCATTTTTTGAACATAATCAAACTTATAGGAGCAAAGCATGGGTGTGAAGATAGAGTGCAAACCAGCGTGCCCGAGTGATGGCATCGAAGGGTCGGTTCCCCCACACTTGGATTTTTTATGTCAATTGACACTAAAAACCAAGTGTGAATGTTGGAGCATCTTCTTAGCTTGTGTTAAAGCACCCATGTTTCTAGACATCGTTCACCTGTAATTGTTAGTAGCAAAGAATACCCGAAGGGAACATGTCTAGCACCAAGTTTTATTTTTTTTATTTGTGGGAGAAGGAAGGTTGTATCTTTATTCTAAAAAAATCTAAGTCAAAAGAATTTTATTATGCAAAGCAAAATTATCATTATAAATTATTTTTTTATTATTAAAAAAATTATAGTAACTAAAAAGTGGTATTTATTTATTTTTATTATTTTCAAACCCTTTTTTTAACAAACCTTCTTTATTAAAAAAGTCTTTCTTTTAATAGCTTAAGAAAAAAGATAACCTTGATTTTTTTTGATGCATATGCAAAATTTTAAACATGATATTTGAATTTTTTTAAAAAAATGCATTGAATTTAAGTATGTGATAACTACCGATTTACCTTCGGCAAGGTCTCACCGTTTTAAGTCCGTTGAGCAGGACTTCTCCATTGCATTCTAGCTTGACTTTGGATCATCTCATCATCCGGAGATGGATAAGGATGATTTCACTTCTTTATTTTCGCCATGCCATCAGGATCTTCATGTGGTTTTGGCTTGGCGGGCATGATTCATCTTTCTTTTGATCAAGGTTTCATTCAAAGTTCACCAAATGAAATTTGATGTACCTCCATCATAAATTCATCTCAAAGACTTACCCTTTATGGATTCGAGAATTTCCTGCAGGGGTTAGTCTATGCATACAACCAAAGTCTACACTAGCAGTTTCGGTTCAAAAAATTAAACTAGACTCCATGTCTAATTTGATTCAGGTAGGCTAATCAACCTAAGCACCATGCTTAATTTAATTAACCTATGAAAATGTGATCGTCACATCTAAAACTAAGCACCATGCTTAATTTAAAAGATGTAAAACCAACATCCAAACCAAAGCATACGAGCATAGAGAAAGGTAGCATATGAATGATGAACATGAGATTCACTCAAATGGGTGTTTAAACATTGAATGATAAATCGAGAGAACCATTTTGTTTTTATATGCAAGGCAATGCAAAAATGGGGTGGATGAATGTGATTAAGCAAACAAGCCATGGTTTTAGAGATGGAAATTGAATGAGTTATATGCATGAAATTCTAGGCTTTAGCTTTTGCTCGTAGCGCGGACCATCTAACGATATCATCATACCTATTGGCAAAGCCAACGTATGAAGCCGAGATGGTCTGTTTAACATCCGTCTACTACGAAGCTAGACTAAGAGCATCGAATAGATAGATAACAAAAATTGTTGTCTACCTAGACTAGGCATGGCGCTCGAATACAGCTCAAAGACTAGGAGCTACCCAAAGAAAACACTAGATATATGATGAACTAAGCAACATGCAATGGTGAAAATAACATTAAAGAAAATCAAATATTTTTGGTCGGTTCTTCATACCTTGATCAATTCATTACTCACAAATTGTGATTTGGATTGTGAGAGTGATGTATTGTAGTCATTCCATCACATATGATGGTTTTGTTTGCTCTTGATGACGACCTTCCTTCTATCTGCATAGAATTAGTGAGTACACATATATATATCTATCTATGAGATGGCAGGGTGCTGGAGTTGATTGTTCATGAACGATCGGGCACCATAGGCTAGTGATGATTTGTTTTTATGTTTTTACCCACAAAAGCGAGTGGCAAACTAGGCTAGCAGATATCAAGATAAATATCAAAATCTTTACGCCAATTGCTTTCCCGGCAACGGCGCCAGAAAGCTTGTTGGCATTTCTTAGCGTCATCACTAGGTTTGTGTCCCTAGCAATGTCGCTAGAAAGCCTGTTGGTATAACTTACGCAAACAGAGAAGTCCGCAAGCGTATGGATACCATTGTAGCTTTCACCTAGGAGTATTCCAGGGTATCGTATTTATCCTCAGGGAAGCAATGGTTAAAGAAACTGATAAATAACCCTTCATGTATCTGCTAACTTAGCGTACCCACTAAACTAATGTGGAGGTAAGTAACAAAAATATGAGTTTAGCATACTGACACACACAGGAGAACTCTATAAAAACATAATAGAGCAGACCGGCTAAGCTGGAAGGACAACGGGAGAGTTCAAGGTTCCTAGAGACTTCGCTATTACTGTGGTTCTATTCTAGCTCATACTATAGGAGATAACTAAGCAAAGGTTAAACATAGCGATCACACCATGACACTTTGGAGCAGCAGTTCCTTTCCAGTTCTCGAAAAGACTGGGAAGGGGTAACCGGGGTCAGGCTGCCAAAAGCTCTACGAAAACACCAACCCGAACGTGGTGGAATACAAAGGCCTGGTCGGAGCTGTCACCCCCGGGGCTACCACAACTATCCATGGGGTTGGGCGCAAACTCAGGTAACTCGCTAGCCCAGACACCACGTCTGCGCTAACGGCTACTACTCTAGTCCGATATCTTAATTAGACTAAAGCACTCGGTCGAGCGAAGATCCCATGCCAAGGTGTAAACCACCATACTAACCATGCTTAGCTAACTACTAAAGTAAGAACTAGATAACCATGAAAGATAATTCGGTAATAAGAGAAGATGAATATATGAAATACTTGAGTCAGACAAAGAAACAATACAAGATCATACCGAACCTCCGAGGACGAAATGATACAAGATTGTACCGAAACTCCGAGGACTCCTCCGGAACTTGAGCACCTCTCCCTAACTCCCAACTAGCTAGCACTACTACTACATCTTAGTAATTAGAATGGAAGAGCTCCTTGGTGGTGTGTTGGAATGAGGAGGGGAGGCCTCCTTTTATAGGTGAGGTGGAGGGGGTTCTATGCAATCATTGAATGCCCCTAAACCGACCTCACAGATACAATGCACCTGGACAACCTACACAACCGTCATTGGGGAGACACCGGGAAGCGCCATGTGGAAGGGGAAGGCGGTTGGTGCCTCGGTGGTGCGGCCGCACTGGGGAGTGCGCGCCAGCGCCCGGCCGGCTTCGCCTCCGCACCGCCCTATACGCATGGTGGTTGTGTATTGGGCCTAGACTTGGGGTATGGCGGTTGTTGGCCCATGTTTGCAAGGTATGTGGGTTTCTCCTTTATTTGTTTGTGTAGAGTCTGGATTTACGTTTTCCTGATTGCGCATTTTGACTCTTTTTCTATGTATTCCATGTATGTGCCCTGCAAATGATCAACTCACCAAAACTTATGGAATTTGTTAGTATAAATCCTGTTTACTAAGTTTTGGTGATTATTTAAGTGGATATTATTTGAATGTTGGCGGTTAAAATTAGGCAATAAGAGCCGCTAACACCCGCGTGAATGTAGTCCATCCCCTCAGCGAATTGGAGGGGGTGGCGCCTTTCTGATTTTAATAAAATGCGCTAACGGGCTGGAGGTTTCAGCACTTTCGCCCGCGCGAATGTAGTCCATCCCCTCAGCGAATTGGAGGGGGTGGCGCCTTTCCGTTTTTAATAAAATGTGCTAAGGGGATGGAGGTTTCAGCACTTTCGCCCGCGCGAATGTAATCCATCCCCTCAGCGAATTGGACGGGGTGGTGCCTTTCCGCTTTTAATAAAATGCGCTAAGGGGCTGGAGGTTCGAGCACTTTCGCTCGTGTGAATGTAGTCCATCCCCTCAGCGAATTGGAGTGGCGCTTTTCGAATTTCCCCAAAATGAGCTAGAAAACCGAAGGGGAAAACTCTTTCGACGGCCCAAATATAATCCATCCCACTCTTACGGATTCACAGAAGGCGGTGCCTCAATATCCGGGTTGAAGACACCAAGAACTTGCGGCGTGGCGCAGCTTGGTAGCGCGTTTGTTTTGGGTACAAAATGTCACAGGTTCAAATCCTGTCGTCCCTACCTATTAATTCTCTCTTCTTTATGGGCAGTAGTGGGGAGATCGATCTCAGCTATTTCGCTTGCGCGAACTGCCCCACCACTACAGCGAAAAGAAAGTAGGTAACGCCTCTTTCCCCAACTAAGTGATCCTAACGACTTCGCGACAGCGCAAGTAACCAGAATGCCAACATCGAAGACGATCGCGAAACAGCCTGACGCCAGAACAAAAACGGCTGGGAATCGAAAAACTAGCATTGCGAAACACGTCCATCAATGGCAAAAGCATTTACATAAAACATTGGCATATTCAAGAAAACTCTATGGAAATCGGTAGAAGAAATTGTATCTTCGGTGCCCGAGCCCCACATCCTCTTCGGTAAACGGTTCTTCTTTAACATCACAAAACGCCGCCCCATGATAGACACATTCGGCGCGACGACGGCGACGGCGATCTCGCTGTCGGTCAGCAAGAACACTCCGATCGAACCAAGCAAAGAACTCCTGAATCTTGACGTTCGCTGCTTGGCAGCGTGCAACTCGGGAATCGAGAAAGTCGGAAAGACGCGCAACTGGAAAACGTTCACGATGTCGAAACCATGATGAACCACCGACATAAAAATCTCCATGCCGAATGGTCAACGGCCATATGAGTTCAGGTCGACTGGTCTCCTCGCCGGGAACCTATCCAATGACATTATGGTGCAAGTCATTACATCAAAAGTTCTCGGAAACTAAAACGACTTCGCTGACAATCCGACACAAGGTTCAAATGTCTACCCCGGCTCCGGCCGAACTGTCCGCAGGGGCCTCAGAAGGCAAAGCATGAGTGCCAGGAGTCGAAGGTGCGTCAGCATCGCCAGGCGTACGGTTTTTGGCTTCACGGGCGTTGTAGTCCGCCATGTAAGCCTTGACCATAGCACTGATCCTAGCCTTTTCGTCCGCGTCCTGAAAATGTCACAACGAGCGAAAGTAAGTAGAGCCATTTATATACAAGAAAGGAAAAGAAGGGAAAAGTTTTCGGCGAAACTACCTTCGCCCTGCTGCACGCCGCCTTCATCAAGGCGACATCACTCCCGCCTTGCAACCAAAACCCCTCGTACAGCCGAAGACCAATGGAATTGGCTTCAGAGGGCACTCGCCAGAAATGGTCGACATCGTTCAAGTCAAGCCCATTGAGATGGTCACATTTAGCCTCAACAAGAGCAGCGTTAAGCGTGCGAAAGGAGGTCGACGCAGCGAAGTCACGACCATGGTGCAAATGGCCCTCAAGAAGCTCGAGTTCAAGCCGGAGCCAGTCCAGGAACCCGCTAGGATCGGCGTCAGATGGCCCTTCGACCTCAGCCCCCATGGAGCGAATGATGTTACGGTATTTCGACACCGCATCTTTGGCTTTCTCGGCGAAAGCATCCCTTCGGGCATTTTTCGTCCAGCTCCGCTTGAGTGGCTGCCTTCTCCAACTCCTGAACTCGAGCTTCCAGGCATTGCTTCAGTTCAGCGTCCTTTTCGTGACCTTTTCGGAGGGACACAACCTCCGCCTCCAACTCGGTAACGCGAGAGGTCTTCAGAGCGAGATCCTGCTCTAGCGACTGACGAATAACTTGATTCTGGTTGGCCAGGCTTCGCGCCAACAGCAAGGACTGCAGAAACATTACAATAGTATGAGCCCCTGGACCTTGCGAAAAGAACAACACGTTGAAGCACTCAAATAGGAACTTACGCTGAAGGCGTGATAACTTGCGGCCTCCGCGAGAGTGGCCCCATCCACCTTCAGCAGGTCCCTCTCGACCTCTGGAAAAGAATGAGAGTGTCTGCAGAACTCCGAAAACTTTGACGCTCCTTCGCCAACACCAGGAAGAACTCCAATTTCGCGCAGATCAAACCCGCAGGCCAGATTCGCATCCGAAGACACACCTAAAGCACGAGCAAGCCAGTAAGATCGCTCCTTTCGTGGATCCGTCTCCCTAGAGGAATTGGACCCCGTATAAAAGCGAAGCTCACCATAGTCCTCTGGGTCAGCGGCCAGGTCCAGCCGGCCAAAACCCAGGAGTTGGCTGTTCAGCATCTCCTGAGTAACCCGGACGTTTTTGCGGTAAAAGCGGCTTTTACCTGTTTCGGCCGGTCCGACAGTCTCGGGCCGGTCCGACAGTCTCGGGCATGACATCCGCGACCGACGCATCCCCCGACTTCGTCCTTTTTGACGCGGCCACCTTCACCCGCTTGGATGGATCGTCACGGTTGCGGGGAACCTTTCGAGCCGCCTTCCTCGGCCTCCCGAACATAGGGAGGTCGACGATAGTACCATCGCCATCGAAAGCACTGGCAGCTCAATCGCCGTGGTGGGGTTTGGGCGGAGCCATCTCCTCAGCAGCGGCAGAACCCTGCAAAGAGAAACGAATCAACATAAAATCAGTCGAAAATGATAGCATCAAAAGGACAACGCACTACCATCTTTTACGAATAGGGACAAACACGAGCAAAACAAATTAAAACATCAAAAAGATTGAACAAAGCGAAACCCAACCTCCCCCTCCAAGTCAACAAACGCGGAGTCTTCGCCCAGTGTAAATTTGGTGCTTTTCTTCCCCGCCTTAGCAAGTACACGACCGATGCGAATATCCTCTGCCTCAGAAGCCTTACGCTTACCAGCTCGTTGGTCGCGTCGTTGCGTTTCGCCGCTGGACGCCCCAGACGTAGGAACAGCGAGAACGGCCGAACGGGGAGCTGGGGCGCGAGAAGTTTTAGCCTTGAACGGGGGGCGGTCTTCATAGACAACACCCATTATATCAAAAACGCTGTTCAAGCGTCTTCGCCCACCAAGAATAGCAGCTTTCGACTGATCTTCTTTGTCAGTCATCTTCCCACAAATTAAAATTGCTCTTTCGTCAACAAAGCGGACGAACACCCCATCATTAGGATAGCTTTTAGGGCGGCAAATATCTAGAATCGGGCGCCTATAACCATTCACTTCCGCGAAGCTCTCATAGCGAACAGACGAACAGAGCGGAAAAGCTCGGAGCGCAACCCATTCCTCAACTATGTCGCGGCTAATTTGCATCCGTGCAGTAGCAACGAATACTTCGCCACTCTCAACAGCACCACGTGCATTTAGCGAATATACTAGTTTCTTCTCGCCAACATAAGGAACCAGCTCCGAAACCAAAGGCGTCGCACGAGAAAGCCCATTCGCCAATCCAGCCTCAACCTCCGAATCAGAGCAGACCCTGTAGTAGAACCGGTATCTCTACCAATCGCCCCACTTGTTCTTGTAAGTTTGTGCCATGCTAACTGTTCCACAAGACTTCAGTGGAACAAAGTTGTACAGACCAAATTCATAGTTCTCACTATCTCCCTTGTTGGGGCTGCGGCGTACGGTGTAGAATCGTGCGAAGGAGTCAACGGACAATGGGGATCCATACATCTTCATCGTGAAAGCAAAAACGCCAAGCCGACACACAGCATTCGGAGTGAGCTGATGCAGCTGCAGGTGAAAGCGCTCCAAGACCCCTGAGATGAACGGTTCGAGCGGAAACTTAAGACCAGGGACAAAAAAGTCACGAAACACAACAGCTTCGTAGGGACGAGGCTGGGGAACCGTCTCCCGGCCAGGGCGGCGATATGGAGCAGGGTCTTCGGGTGTAAGAAATTTCCGCTGAATGTAGTTATCGATCTCAGTTGCAGTAACATGAGACCGCCCGAGATAGAAAACGCCATGAGCCCCTGAGATGAAGGCGAAGTCCCAACAGACTCAGTCCCATTGTCAGAAATCGAATTAGTGTTCGCCTCAGTGCCACTTTCGCCAGGGGATTCGGTCGAAGACATCTAACATACCCAAAAGTAAAGCTCAAGCGAAAGACAAGGATCCCACAACTTCAAAAAATAGCCCAACGCAAATCAAGCACACGACGAAATCAGGAAAGGAAATAGATGCGAATGCCAACCAACCTTTCAAGAAAGACCGAACGCGAAAACTGAGCGAAGCGAAAGTCTTGAACGCAGAAACCCTGGTCGCAGAGAGAAGCGCAGACAAATGAGCGGCTGTGGGGGCAGTCCCACGGCCGGGCGGGGCTATTTATAGAGATAGGACGGCGCGCCGTTCAAGGGAGCTGGACTGTCGCCCTGTCAGCGCGGTCGTGTGGCACAATCACTGGGAAATTCGGCCGCAAGCCGCGCAAGCCATAAAACAATAATAATTACAACAAGTAAAAAAAACTTCGCCCTCTCCCTGGGGTGGCGCCTTTCGAGGGCTGGCCCGCCTTCACGAGCATGGCAGCGAGAGGGTGGCCCAAGGGGCTACTATTGGGGAGGAAGAGGACCTTCGCTCCCCCGGCGGCACCACCACCGATGGAGGCGAAGTATCTCCAAAGGGAGCGAATGTGTCAGGCGTGAGCGAAAGCCGCGCACCAAGGGCAGATGGCTTCGGGCATCTGAGGGAGTAGCGAATGCCATTTCGCCGCCGCGACAGGAGAATCGCGAGCGCCCGGACAAGCGGGCCATGTTGCGGGAGGCTATCAGTCGTTGCGGGAAGGCGAAAACCCCTGAGCGAACTAAGCGTGCACGCCGCCGGCAGCAGATGAATCGCGCGTATCAAGTGTTTCCGCCTGCGAATGCCTCGGGGAGCTCTCTTTTCCTTGACTACAAACCTTTCGTTGAGTGCAGGGGGCCCACCTCCACGAACGTCGGGAGGCGGTGAGACCTAGCAGGCAGCATCCGAGGACGGGAGTACCTGAGGGAGGCTGGAAGGATAAAGTACGGAAGTGCCCCTGGGTGGCAAGGCAAAGCTAAGGTTCCCGGCAGGGACCCTAGGGTCATTCTCGAGATTGCATGCGTCGTCGACACTCTATAAATTTAGCCAGGGGGTGTTCGTAAGAGAGAGAGACTGAGGCCGGTCCAGTGCGCTTTAAGCCTGCCGGCCGAAGTCCAAATTCTGCTGTAACATTCCGTCGCCAGGTCTCCGCCCTGAGCGAAAGTATCAATAAAAATTGTTTGCATCAACACTTTCGATTGTGCGCACTTGAGGGTTTTAAGGTTTTGTTGGCATAAACCAACAACCTCTACAAACTTAACGAATTGATCATTCATTTTAACTCGTCTCCTTCTACGTGGAAACGGTAGGATAGTAGTGTCATGAAAGTCTTGAGTTAATTCTTGCTCTTGTGGTTCAACTGGTGGTGAAGGTGGTTCAACTTCTTCTCTGTTGTCCTTCTCAACTTCCTCTTCTACCTGCACTAAATGTGATGGTCTACATGCCCCTTTTGGGTAAGGTGGATCATGTGTAGACTTACCTCCTCTAGTCGATATTCCTTTTACCTGCTCATGGTTAGTGGTAAACAGAGTAGAAGCTAAATGTGTAATTTGTGACTCCATCTTTTTATTAAATATTATCTGATCTTTAATAGCTAAAGAGAAATTATCCAACTTCAAATTAATTCCTTCTAACACTTTATCATTAAAAGCAAGCTTCTTATAATTGCTTTTATTAATTCTAGCTTGTTCTAATATTAATTCTCTCAAGGGTAGTTGTCTTTGATTTGAAGAATTATAATTACCTTGGTACTTACCTTGACTGGTTGTTTGAGGTTGACTCCATCCTTGCTCCTTGATGACTGTACTAATTTCTTCTGGGGAATTTGCAAATTCAACTTCTAGATGCTCTCCACATTGATTTTGAGAATTGAATGCATCTTGAATAGCTTGACGATCTCTTTTGTAATTATCTCTTTGCTCTAACCAGTTCAACAGTACATCAATCTTGGTTGATAATATGCACACTTCCTCTAAAACTTCTTCATTCTTATGGCATGTCTGAGTGTTGTATGTCTAATTCTGATTTTCTGCTATCCTTGCCATAATTTCTTCAGCTTTTTCAAGGGTGAGTGACATAAATGATCTTTTAGCAGTGGCATCTAGTTTCTCACATGACCTTTGGGTTAGTCTATGATGAAATGTTTGCATGAGCAACCATTTTTCCATTCCATGATTTGGGCAGTTTGATATGTATTCTTGAAAATGCTCCCAGGCTTCTGGAATAGGTTCACCTTTCTGCTGACAAAATTCTAAAATTTTTCCTCGTAAGATATTGGTTCTGCTTATTGGGAAAAACTTCTCTAGCAAAGCTTTTGAACATTCTTCCCATGTCTTAACTTGATCTTTATTCTGATAAAACCACTGCTTCGCCTTTCCCTCCAGTGAGAGGAAACAAACGAAGTAGCACGATATCTTGAGGAATGCCCTGGATGTCAATGGTGTTGCCAATCTCTAAGAAAATTCTATAAATGGGCACTTGCATCTTCATCCTTCTTTCCACTAAATATGATAGCTTGTACCATTTTGATGAGGCTTGGCTTGATCTCATAATCATGTTCTTCAAGGTTGAAAGTTGGACCAACGCGAATGTTCTCAGTGCTTGCCATGACTTCTCAAAATAATGTAAGACCCTTCTTCCTATGGTTGCTCCTGATTGATAAGAATTAAAGTACTACAACAAATCCTGCACTTACCCTATGAAAAATATCTAAACATAAACAAAACACGGGTAAGTCTGCTAAAGCAAAAGGCTATGGTCTATCTATAGGTGTTTATATCTATAGTTATTTTTTGTGCTTTTTCTATATAATAATTCCTATGAAAAATTCCCTTATCTAAAATTCTAAAAATATCCCTGGCGAATAAAATCAATGAATCCCTATAAATTATCCTAATGAATAAAATTGTCATCCCGGCAAGCGTCACTAGAAATGTTTGTTGGTAATTTTAACATCACTTCACATTAAGTTGTCATCCCTAACATGATGCCAGATCCCAAAGGTAAAATAATCTACACGCAATAACTCTGAAAATAATACTATAGAATATATCCGCAAGTGCACAGATAATTCTCCTATTATAGCACTTCACCCGGTAAATATTCCAAGTATCGTTGATTTGTTTTATGCCAAAAGGATAAAGAGACATTCTATTCATTAGGATGAGTAACTATGAGGATCAAGAAGATAATGAACTCTAGTAATAAATGTGCAGACCTATGATAGCCAATTACTCTAATGCTTTAGCAATAATACATCAATGATAATATGGTAAATGATAAGCGAGTAAATGAGATAAATGGTATTCCAGAGATATAATATGGAGACTCACTAATATAGTAAGACAATCTCGAGATTTGGCTAAAGTAAAGGAAACCTATGTAATTACTAAATACAAAATCTACAGCCTACGCTATATTACACATTTTCATCAATAGTAGAACCAACTCGAGAAAACATCATAAGGAGCATCATCTAATGAGGATATTAAGACACAAGGGTCCCCCTCCTTCGCGACCGCGCTCGGCTAGTCCTACGTAGGGGGGCTGGACTACAGAGGAACCAACGTAGCTATCACCTGCGCGGACTACCACACGACCCGACACGTCAGGGTGCCTCCGTAGGTACATAATATATCTAGACACCACGTCTACATAATACATACCACCTAACTCACTCGAGTACTGAATTAGGCGCTTTACGATCATATGACAATAATCATCATCAATCACAACTATATCAAATATGCAACTAGAATAAACTAAGAACCGAATAAGTAGCAATATAATAAAATAGAGCAAAGTCATAATGAGATACAAGATAAAATTACCGATCTCAAGACGAACAGATCTGGAATCCCAAGCGTAGCACCCAACTCTACTTAAACCTTGCTAGACGCCTAAACTAAGAACTTGAAGAACTAGAGCTCTACTTATAATCTCTGGAAACCCTAACTTCTGTCTACTCTTGACAAATGAAGCAGGAGGAATGAATTGGTTCCCCTCTAGAGGGGGTCTGCCTCTTTATTTATAGCCTGGTGGGATGAACGTGCGCCGTTGGATCAAACCTACTTAACCATGGGCCGAGATGACTCCTCTGAGGCGATGGAGGAAGCTTCCAGAAGATGGCGGAGCGAAACCCTAGTAGGGGGCCGGTCGGTGCAGGGGTGGGGCCGGCCGGCCCCACCTGGCGGCTTCTGCGGGTCTCGTTGCTTCAGGTGTCTTCTAGATCGTTGCCTTCGCGGTTAAGTTTTGTAGTAACTAGTAGGATGCTCCGCGCATTGCTGCGGGTATGAACTAGAAATGTAAGGAGTTTATAATAGTTGAAACTATAAATTAGTAGATACATATATGGATGTAGTAGGTCAATTGCGGAGGTTGTATCCATTGACATACATGGTATAGATTATTTAAACTGGCCATCAGACAAATCTCAACCCCTACCCTTACTATAAATAAGGGTCATGCCCCTCCTAAAATTCTAAGAGTTTTCCTTCATAAAATTATGCATATTGCGGAGAACCACATGTAATCTATGTGATATATTGTTTTGCTAGGTTTTTACTTACAAACGGGTTTTTGCTTAAAGACTGTTTAAATTATCAAAATATATCCATGTGGGGTCTTGTTTTGAAGAGTTTATTGCGAGAAATACCATGGTGCAATTGGATTTTAATTATGATACTTGGTTTAGGTGCTACGACTTTTTTTCTATTTCAAAAGGAAAAAGTTAGTGGGAGATAAATGAGCCTTAGTGGAGATAACTCCTTTGATGATGTCAGCTGACATCACTTATAAAGTCTCGACCAATCAGAAGCTAGAGAATTAGTTAGTGGGAGTTAAGATTATAGGAGTTATAGATTATGCACTCTAATCCCTCTTTTGAGCTTTTTGGATAATTCCCTAGAAAACAAACAATTCAACAAAACTCATGGAATTTGTCAGTAATAACCTCTATGTTTCTATTATTGGTCCTTTTTAAGTAATAGTTGACGGTATAAAATTGGTACTTAATGACCGTCAACAGCGTGCAATTTCAATTACCTTTATCTTATCCCAACAATTCACCCATTTGATATAGTATGGATGTGGATGTGGTTTTGTGGTCAAGTCAAGCTTCTCGACCAACTCTAAGCTTGCAAGGTTCTTGCAACTGTCGCCATCAATCATAACACGATAACGTCGACCCTTCATAACAAAGTACGTTTGGAACACGCTATTGAACTGGTTTTGCTCCGCCTTCTCCATTTGAGAACTGAGTACTTGCTGTGCAAGTTCTATAGTAAATAGGGGAGGTGGCGGTGACGACGTCGTTGTAGCAGCAGAGGAGGCTGCAGTGCCCACTTTTGCAATTATTTCATCTATCCTTGTGGAGAACTTGTCCCTAAATTTCTGCAAGTCAAACTTAAAAAGAATTTCAATGTTTGACATTGTTAGCAATAAAAATAATTCCCTATCACCTATTTATGCATCGGTGGAATCACGCTCTAACACGCCTTGCCAAATTCTTACACGTCTTCTTACCAAAGCAAGACAGTAGATGGTACAATCGGTAGCTGGTTCATGATACCTGTGAGGGCGTGGCACCAAGATTGCAAGGATCTTTTTCTATGCTAATCTAAAGTATATGTGGATCTTGAAAGGCTTAAATATAGTAGTAAGGAATAGCAATAATTTGATTCAGAAATTACAAGATTGAAAAGTAGTCCCAAGCTAGCCTATGTCGCCGACCTAAACTCGTCTTAGACCTAGTACAAGTAGGCAATAAATACTACTCAGCACAAAGACTCAAAGGATGCAAGCACTTCTGAACTTTTTCACTTTCTTTTTTTTCAACTTCTTTTTTTATGCTTTTTCTTTTTTTGGTGTGGATTTTTCTTTTCTTTTTTTTTGCAGCTCTCAGCGTTTTGCTTTTTCTTTCTATTTTTTCTCAGTAAGTGCCGCAAATAATAGATTACAACTCAAGCTGACACCACATTGCACAAGTACTGCTCGGCAAGGAAACTAAAATGACACAGCTTTTGGTAGTCTTGAAATATCCACGTTAGAAGAAAAAGCACCCAGCCAAGGGAGAAAGCAAAAGAAACTTAGGTACCTAATCTTCCTCCATTACTGTTTCAGGCTGACATGCACGTGAGCTCCAACAAAAATAATTGCTTGGACGGCCAACAGGGTCCATGAAGCAGGAACATGCTACTTGTCTTAATCGATTAGCACAGCGATGTCAAAAGAACCCGATCTTCTGTCAGGTTCAAGATAACTATCGATTTGGCGGAGCTTGACACAACGATCTGGCTTCAGATCACAAACACCTGAACCCTGCAACCTTAGCACCATGTCTGCTCTGGTTATCAACCATGTCACAATCCGGTTGACCTCACCAAGAAGGCTAAATTCCTGCTGCGAATCGAAGAACACAAACAAGAACAAGATAAAACACAACTCAATTCAAGTGACAATTGCAGATGTATGATTAAGCACTCAAAGTTGGGGTCTCGCAAACCGATAACAGTGACTGTTCGATGACAGATTGATCTAAAGCAAAATCCAAACTCTAAAGTAAATGGTGGCTACTCATTATATGGTCTAAAGGACATGCAAGCACCCTTATTCACTTCTTCCTTATGGGCCTACTGTTACATGGCCCGATGGCCCAAAAGATATTGATGCAGCACCCTGATAGATTCTGGACACTGAATTTTTTTGACGATTCCCATTGACTCAGATGGAATTTGGACCTCAAACCAAAGCCATTAGTTAGCGTATGAAATTATATTTCCATCCATATGTGGATCATCAAATACGGAGTTCGGATGTGTTCTAGACATCCAGTTTACCGCTCGCTGGTCCCGAAGGCCATGACTGACGCGAACTCAAGTTGGACTGGGCCTCCGGCTTGGCTTGGATGCCCTTGCTAGCCCCCTAAGGTGGTGGCCAAGGAGGAGGATGTTCAAGGGCTTCTTCGGTGTGTTCTCCCTCTTCTCGGGATGTGCTCCAACTTGGGCTAGGGTTCCAAGTGTGAATAACAAGCCCATGGCGATGATGGAGCTCCTGACAGCAACAGCGACAGAATGTCTTAATGATTTGGAGGCCTTGCCAACATGATATTGAGATGGGACCTGATCTATTTGAAAGCTTATCAAATAAGCGTTCCATTAAGTGCTCATTGACCTCAATCGCGCTCCAGATGGTTGAGTTATGACCTTCCCAATGAGGTATTATTGGGTCACCGATGAATCTTGATTGCATTACACTTTGAGAATTATTTGTACCTACAAGCAAATAAATACATGCACATATGGAACTGTTGATACCGTATTTTGGTGAGCTGTGGACCGCTGTGTCAAATCAAGTCAAGATGACAGATCGGCTAACGCAAAGATGGATGACGTTAGCATATCCAAGCTGGCAAGCAGAGGAAAAGGGACGTGTCAAGGTCCAGCAAATGACAGAAACATGTCAGACTTCACCAAAAGGGAAACTAGAGTCCAAAGTTACCTTGTTAATTTCAATTTGTACTCGCTTAGGACCCATGTTAGAGTTTTGGGCTATATATATCAAAGACCCGACCATTGTAAAGATATCCAATCGATCAATACAACAACAACTTCGTCCTCCGGCCACCCCTTAGGAGTAGGAGTAGAGTAGATCTCGGCGAGACCTTCGACGAATCGAGCTGCATCGGTTGAGTCTGACCTTCGGTTTGCTTGTAAGTATTGCCACGGTTCATATCTTGTTTATACGGCTGCTTCATTTGACCTCGTATAAGCTTGATTTGGGCTAGTTATCGGTCTATATCTCATTTGTATGGCTGCATCTAACGACCCATGCAAATTCGGTATAAGCTAGTTATCAGCTCTATTGGATTGGTAATCTAATAGGTTCATTAAGTTACCAATATTGTTTGCTTTTAATTTGACTTATCTTCTATAACAATATTATTGCCCAATCAAGATTGACAGATTAGATTATGCTTAAAGTCCATCAAAGATCTATTGTTTCAGCGTTTATCTATGCTCACGCTTGTTCTTACTGAAATAGTCGATCAAGCCCATACCGGCTAATTTGTCGAGATCTTGGTTGTCATGTGTTGTGGGTCTGAGGCTTATCTAGACGTGAGCAGACTCGAGGGTCGATTTAGAGCCGCCGACCAGTAGACCAGCTCTATTTTGATTTGAGAGTTTTCTTGTGTTTGGAGACGCTTGCTTAACAAGAGTAGATTTAGGTTATTCCGAAGCCACCTGCCGTTAGAGCAGCTTTGTTTTAATTTAGGTTTGCTTGTGGTTATGTTTGAGATTGATTCAGAGCCACCAGCCTTTCAGACCAGCTCTGCTTCCTTTGATCGAAGGATAGCTGCAGTTAAGACAAGTAGCATGTTCCTGCTTCATGGACCCTGTATCGGCTAACGGCCGATCCAGTTATGCTTTCACGAGTAGTGCACGTGTCTAGATCTATTTGAGAGTTAGGTAACCTAGCGTTGTTTGTTGGATCTATTGAAGCCCACTGGCCAGTAGACCAGGTAGATGTAGATTTGGTAGGCTTCGCAAAAGTAGTTTAACAGGACCGCTGGTCGATAGACCAGTCTTGGTAGACTATTGCTTATCTGATGATTGAGCTAGATTTATGCATATGAACTACCCCTTTATCTAGACCCTGTATCGGCTAAATAGCCGATCCAGTTATGCATGTATCAACTGACGAAACCGACTGATTGTTTACTCCTTGTTACATATCATGACTAGCCGTTTTCAGCTTATGATTTACACTGATAGGAGTTAACCATCTAGTCGATCTCCTTTGATTCATCGGCCATCTGAGGGCCATACATCTTAGAACTGTCTGGCAACAAAAACCGGCAGGTTCTAGAATTTGATGTTTGCTTTCCCTTGTCAATTACATGTCAAATTGATTGGCACGCCCCAGATCGAAGTCACCAAGCTCGGCTTTCCTCATCAAGGCTTAGGGGATCAAAGACTCCAACTCCTGTACACTCTCTGAGAGCCATCTCGTGTGCTCGTTGATGCGAGAAGACTCACTTTTTGCTTTAACACACCTTTTGGCACGTCCAGTGGGAGCACAATAGTTAATATGGATAACGACAACATTCTGAACGTGACCATTGATGAACTTCCTGAGGATATGAAAGCACTGGTCACTACAGCTGTCACTCAATTCCAAGAAAAGTGTTTTCTGTCCTTCAGTAACAATAGGGAAAAGAGAGTATTCAGAAAACCTATCTCCCAAGAGTGACTTAGATGGAGAGTGAGATCCAGCTATCCAAATCCAACAGGCTGCTATGTATGAAGTTATTAGCAAAGCTATGGCTGCTACTCTTATCAATCACAATGAAGTTTTCCTAAACAGCATATCCAATGCCATAAAGGAAGCTTTCAATCTGAATATAGAGAATAGAGGCCCAGCATATGCTAATTTTGTTGGAAATAAACAAGCGGGTGGAGGTCAATCATCGGGAGAAGGAATAGCTGGAGAACAACTGACAGGGAATCTTCATACCAATGGAGGTGGTACTGTGCAGCAGTCGGTGCAACAGCCGGTAATGGATCATAATGTTGGTCCATCGGCTGTAAAAATAGCTCCTCACAGTAGAAGGATTATCAGGGATTTCAAGGCTCCACCATACCAAGGAAGGGTAGCACCTGGTGAAATTCTCCCTGAATATCATTATGTCTCTCAGTATTATACTCTCAATGCTTAGGAGAACCCTAGATATCAGCATAATACTCAGTATGTCAGCCAGCAAGGTCAAGGAAACTCAAATACCCAGCAGGGGGCATCATTACAGGTGGATCAGCTGATGAGTCAAGTGACTGGTATGGTATAGTGCCAATTCGGTTTAAAGCCTAAGAATGCATCCATCACTTACAAGAAACCATATCCAGCATGGTATGATCAAGTGGTGTTACTGCCAAGATACAGAATGCCAGACTTCATTAAATTCACTGGAACAAGCTCAACATCAACCTTGGAGCACATTAGCCAATATCTTGCTCAGCTGGGAGAGATAGCTGATATTGACACCTCTTAACATCACCATGCAAAACACTGGGTTGTCATCCCTAGCAGTGACATCGAGAAGTGTGGTATTAAACCATGCAACTATCTTTGAATATAAATATAAATGTGTATCCGCAAGCGCACAGATGAAATACCATTGTAGCATTTTATTGGGAGTCAACCCAATTATCGTATTTATTTAATCCCATGGGAAAGGACAGCTAGAGAATATTGATGTGTATACATACTTAGATAGAATCAACATGACAAAGACATACTTATGCGGGGGTAAGCCAAATAGATATATATGTGATAAGTGTAGGGCAATGATAAATCACTCAGAGATTAGAAATAGAAACTCTCTAATGTAGCACGGCAAAAACAGGAGATTATTTAAGAGATGGAATTCCTATGTAGTGTCAGATTTACTAAGTCTTTACATCTACTCTAGTACATTACTTTCATCTATGGTATTGATGACTCTAAAGTACCCACAAGGAACATCACTAGGGAGGTTTGTGAACATAGCATGCTCCTCCTTCACAACCACGTTCTGCTAATCTTATAAACGGGGGGCGGAATACATAGGACTCAACAGGAATGTCACACCCGCGATCTACCACCAAACCCGGCCTACAAGGTGCATTCGTAGGTAGAGCATATCTAAGCACCACGCTTACATAATATCTACCACTTAACCCACTCGAGTAATGAGCTAAGCGCTTTACGATCATATGAGAAAGTTCATCATCAATCAATACTATATCAAGCAAAACACTAGAATAAACTAGGAACTTAATAAATTGAAACATAATAATTAAGAATAAAGTCATAATGAAAAGGGAGATACAAAGCTATACCAGCCTTCAGATGACGACTCCAGAATCCTGAGCGTAGCTCAACTCTACTAAAACCTTGCTAGATAATGCCTAACTAGAACTAGAAGTATTGGAGTTCTAATCTAATTCTCTGAGGATGGAATCCTTCGCTCTCTCTGAGAGAGGAAATAATAAATTAGGGTTTCTTGGGCTCTCTTCCTGGGGGGTCCTGCCCTCCTTTTGTAGCCCGGTGGAGTGAACACGAGCCATCGGATCAAACCGATATTGGCAGACAGCTGAGATCTCTCCTCAAAGGCGGTGGAGCAAACTAGGCAAAGCGGGCCACGAGCGGGGCCTGGCCTAGACTGACCGGTCCAGGCCCAAACCGGTCAGTCTGGCCTGGTGGCCCCTGGCTCTCCGCTTCGGCATGGTGTCTTCTGGTCTCTTCTAGAATGTTCCTGTGTTGCCGTGTCGTCCGTTTGTGCATTTCTCGCCCCGATATGCTTCTGTGATTGCATCTTTTCCGTTATTCACCTGCAGAAACAGTGAAACACCAAAACTCATGGAATTCAATTAGTGTAACCCCTATTCCTGTGATGGTGATCTCAAATGTACCCTCTTTGGTGTTTGGTTGACCTATAGATTTGGTAATAAATAGCCGTCAACAACTCCCCCAAGCTTAACCTTTGCTAGCCCCTTAGCAAACTGCACTCTTCTAATGGATCAGGAGTTGTTGCAATATTAAACTTCTCAAGAGCACACATGCATCCAGATAAAAATTCTCCTTCAGGCTTAGAGTGAACCGTCCTGACTTTCATACTTACCCATATTACCTTTAACCGTGGGGCTTGCCATCCTTCACTTTGGGTCTTGAGCAATTGAAAGACAGAAAGATCAAGTTAAGCAATCTGTCTCAAGCTCTTTTGTTCAACCAAGTTCCTAGAGTTTTTATGGATTTTCAAAATAAAGCTCAGAGTTTCATTGTATGACACTCTCAAGTCTCTCAGATATATGGTATTTTAGGATTCCTCACCAAGGCAATTAAGCTGGTGCCTTTAGCTCAACCTACATCTAAGGCTTATGTGGGGCTCATAGGTGTGGAGATAGCATGGATAGGCATACTTGCACAACATATATTGTGAAGTCAAACAAAAGATCCAAAGAGAAACGAGTCATACAATCAAATTAAGATGTGCATGTGTGTGGAATATGGTGGATGTGTGGTGGGAAGGTAATGAACCTAATTCTACCATGCTCACATGAATCTCTCTTTTGGAACATTGAAACCTTGCCAGGGATGTGAGCTATCTTTTTCTTTCTTTCTTTTTCTTAGGGGAGAGAGATATTGAATGTCTATTTTTCTTTCTTGGACACTTGTCCATTTTTCTCAACTCTCTTTTTCTTTTTCTTTTGCATAACTCACACCCTCCCTTGGCACAAACTATTTGAGAGATGGCAAGAAGCTCTAAAGCATGTCTCCTTGATGGATGGATATTTTTGGTGTCCCCCCGGTGAAGGAGTAGAACATTTTTGGGTGGATGGAATGGCATGTTTTTGCACCTACTCTAGGGTAGAGTAGTGCATCTGAGGTGAAGTGTGTGGATCTTAATTTTAAAAACATGACAAGTCTCTCATAGGGGTCATAAAGGTTGACAACACTCAATGCAATGACAAGCAGCAATTGTGTGAAAGCTTCCTAGCCTAGATGTGCAATATGGCTCTGGTGGGAATTTAAGCTTGTCATACAAGAAACTCATCATGTGTTTTTTCAAATTTTCAGAATTAAATCTCCAGTATTTTAGTATCACATTGGAACAAGATAAATAGTAGCTCTAACCATCTCAAATCTCGTCCGTCACTACCTAGACTTAAGATCAGGAATATGCTACCCACGGTTTCAGATTTAGAGCAAATGTTCATGTCAAACCAGTTGTGTCTAAACCCTTAGGAGAATTTTTGACTGTAAGCTAGGTACTCAAGAGAAACTTAATAGAGCAACTATTCATCATTTTCATGTTAAAAGATTTTTCTCCAAGTTCTTTTTATTCAAACTAGAATTTAAGCCGACCTATAGACACACTCTTTTTATTTGGTTTTTATGATTTTTATTTAAGCAAACTAATGAGCAAACTAACCAACAAACTAGCAAACAAAAAATGAAAACAAAAGCAAAGACAACTTACCTCGAGATAACAGGGGTGCTCTCCCCTAAGCTGTATGTTGCAGTAGTCGATCAGTGTGGTGGCGGCGGCCTCATGTCTGCATGCTGGAAGAAGTAGTCCCAGTTCTGCAGCTGCTGCTGATGGTACTGGTCATGAAGGTGTAGCTGCTCCAGGATAGAGGTGTTCTGTGAGAGCAGAGTGTCTCCTTGCTCTTCAAGGGTGTGAAGCCTGTGGTTGGTCCTTTGCTGCTGCATTTATCGATCGTGGTAACCCATCGACATCGGATACGCGGCCTTGCTGGTACCCTCCATAGGACACTTCCTACGAATCAATAGACATTCTTCCTTGATAGTTACTGAAATTACCTGATGGCCATTCCACCGTATCTTCCTAGAGGACTTCGGCTACCTGCGGTGAAGGTTGGGCGTACTGGCCCCAACTGTCTTGTGATGGTTGTCCTCTATGGGAAGACTCTGCTTCTCCAAAATTGATGTAGCTAGTGTAGGGTGGTCCTTGTGGCATTGGGTCAGCACCAATAGTGTGTGGGCTGCACGTTGGCGAAACATACCGACGCGCTCCTCAGTGGTGCTGCTGCTGTCACCTGCACATTGACAAGCAGAGAACGGGTGGTGTACAAGTTGAGCTCTGGGTTAGTTAACCGGACCTCTCTGCCATTAATCTTCATTATCACTACGTTTCCTCTCTTCACCAAGGGCTGACCTTGGCGAAAGTAGTCGTAGGATATACAACCTCGTCCTCCTCTAATGTATGGAACTAGCAAATTTTGCCACAAATCAAGGTAGCTGGCAATCCGAGTCACCAAGGAGGTGCACTCGATATCACCCCTATACCTAAAAACCTTTAACCACTGTCTCATCATCATCATCACTGGAGAAACCTTCCTACTCTTCACTATGGCATAAAGCAGCTTAAGCTCATCTATCCTCACTGTGCTAGTGTCCCCTCATGGAAAGAGAGTAAATGCCAACCATCTATGTATGAACCTTAATGTGGGCAATTGAATGCTGCTAGTCTTAGCTTGTGTGGGTGTGTTTTGGTTGGTTATGTCTTTCCAAAACTGCTCTCTCACAAAGTCAGGAATGGCAGCATCCACATCTACCGTGCACTCAGCGTGGAATCCTAGATCTAAGCTTAGCTCCTTCCAGGTTAAGGTTTTCTCCTTCCCAAAGAGTCAAAAATTTACCCTAATGTGCATAAAAATTTAGCAGTAAGCAGTTTGCACCCCGACTTAGAAATGTCTACAAATCCTGTCCAACCCATGACTGAAAAGATGGTTTGAAATTCAGTGTCCATACCTGTGTCTTGGAGAAGCTCAGGATCATACATTGTGGTCACGACGAATTTGTGGTCTTTGATGAGCTTGAACTTTTCCTTCTCTTCGTCATTCTTCCACTTGAGGTCATGTTCCTCCATAAAACGATATATAACCGTTGAGGAAGAAGATGGCCTGTTGCTGGCGGGTGGTGTCTTGTCAACCTGCATGTCAGAGCTCGCTCGAGAGGTAGAGCTCTGAGTTGAGCATGTGGACCGAGACCTTAGTCCGCTCTTGATCCCCCTCCACAGGCTACTCATCCTGTAAGCAAGTGAAAAACCAAGAGAAACACAAAAGAGAATCTAGGAGCGGGGTCAGAAAATATGATAATGAAGATAACCGCTTCAAGAGTATGTTACTCCTGTGGGAATGAACTCCTCCATAAGAGGGTTAGTACACAAGAATAAATACAAGATAAGTGTGGGGTATTGCTACCTCCACATGAACAAGAAAAACACAAGGAAGGAAATACGGAAAATAAATACACGTGGGAATGAGTAAATCGAGTTAGTAACAAAGAGAAAAGTTAGAGGGGGTTAGTAGTCCTTGCGGGGAAGGTTTCCACCACAACAATTAGAGGGTCAGTCGTCCAGGGTTAGTGGTTCTTGTGGGATGATTACTGCCACAACCAAATTTTAGCAGAGTTTCCCCTAAACTAGATGATCATCTCCTCTAAGTTTGGGCAGCACCTCCTCTACCTTTGCTTGACTCTTCCTCTAAACTCCAGCAATACTCCCCTTCATTGGCCACCAAGCAACTCCCTAGCACATCTACTCTCCTTCTCTCTCACTTCTACCTTCTCCCTCTCTTTCTCTTCTTTAGAAATTAGCAAGCAAGAGCAGGAGAGAGACTTCAGAATTCAGAGGCGAAAGGCAGAAATTTAGACAGAGGGGAGTGAGTATAGCTCCCTGGGCACTTGCCCTTTTATAGGCGAGGAGGAGGAGACTGACCGGTCTGTGGTAGGACCGGTCGGTCCCACAGTGGGCCCTACTTGCCTCATCTTTGCTCTGGTGCTCCACCTCCCCCTATGCTGCACCTAGGTCTCTCTTTCTGTGGAAAAGAAGAAGGGTGACAGCAGGTGGGTGGATATTTGCCTTGGAATCCAATGTGTACATGATGGAATGTGAAATAGCAAGTGGGTCCCAGTGTCTGTGGGTCCCACTGGTTAATTATTTTTTGTATTTTTAGATTCATGAAAACACTAAATGATGAAAGAAAATATTTTTGGTATTTTTAAATATAATGTAAGAGGTTAATGGATAAATACCGATTACCTTTCGGCGAGGGTCCGATATTTATAGTCCTCTCGATTGGACTCCTCCTGATAATTATGTCTTTACAGTGTCTGTCGGTTTTGGAGTTGGAGACCGTAAATATTCTTGCTCTTCACGCCCCTCTAGTTGAGAGCATTGCTCCGGTCATGGCTTCAATGCAAACCTCTCTTCCTTACCATTGATATGGAACCAGATTTCTCCAGCACCAACATCAATGTGAGCATTTGCAATGCTCAAAAAGGGTCTTCCCAATATAAGTGGTGTCTTCAATACTTCTTGCATGTCAAGCACAACAAAGTCTACTGGAATAAAGAAATCTCTTATCTTTACCAGAATATTCTTGGTGATTCCTTTAGGGTGGCGGAGTGACTGGTCCGCTAGTTGAAGGCACATCGTCGTGGGCATGAGCTTGGAGTAACTGAGTTTGTCGAAGATCGTCTTTGGCATGACACTTACGCGGGCGCCAAGATCGCATAATGCCTATTCAAACACTTGATCTCCAATCGGGCACTCAATAGTGGGGCGTCCTAGATCTGCTTTCTTGATCAGTGATGTGTTCAGGATGGCCGCACTACACTCCTCTGTGAGCTTAATAACTTTGGTGGTGGGTAGTGCCCTTTTGTTGTTTAGAATGTCTCTAAGGTATCTTGCATATGTAGGCACTTGTAGGGCATCTAGTAGAGGCACGCTGATATATAGGTGACGAATTACCTCTATGAATTTTCCAAACTACTCATCCGTCCATTCCTTTCTCTATCGATGAAATGGCAAGAAGTTGGCATCATTATAATTGCACTGAGATTCTTATTCTCGTGGTGGCACAACTTCTTCTACTTCATCGTTATTCCTCTCCTCAGGTGTTGCTGGTGGTGCCTGTACTCTTACTGTCCCTTTAGAATGTGTACCTTCTAGATATGGAGGATCATGAGTACTCTTGCCACCTCTTGTAGTGATTGCATTGATTTGCTCAGGGCTAGTGGCAATGGGCAAAGCAGCGGCCAACTTTGCTACTTGTGATTCAATCTTTCTATTATAGCTCAGTTGATCCTTGATGGCTGAAGAAAAGCTTTCCATTTTAAGAGTCATACTCTCGATGATCTTCTCATTAGAAGCAAGCCTCTCTGAAAGTCCTTCATTGATCTTAGGTTGCTGTCAAATCAAATTCCACAAGGATGGCTGTTTAACTTGATCCATTCCTTAGGTGTTGCTAATGATGCTCAGATCTTCCGGCTGGTCAGGAGAATATGTGATTCCTAAATATCTTTCTGTTCTTGCTTGGGAATCCATAGCATCCTAAATAGCTTGATGATCCTTCTTGTAGTTGTCTCGTTGTTCGAGTCAGTCTAATAACATATTCATCTTGGCTGAAACTGCACTCAACTCTTCCATGTTGTTGACGGTCGTTATTGTACGAAATCAGCCGTCAACTAGCCATGGAAAAGAATGCAATTGCGATCATCAAAGTAGATATAGGGTTACACTGACAGAATTCCACGAGTTTTGGTGTTTCACTGTTTCTGCAGGTGAAAACTGGAAAAGACACAAACCCAGGAGCTTATCGAAACAAAGAACGGGAAATCGGACACCGCGGCAACGCAGGAACATTCTAGAAGAGACGAGAAGGCACAACGCCGAGCCGGAGGCCCCTAGGCCAGACCAGCCGGTCTGGGCCTGGCCTCGCTCACGGCCCGCTTCGCCCGCTTCGCTCCACCGCCTTTGAGGGTCAATCTCAGCCGCATGTCAAAGTCGGTTTGATCTGATAGCTCACGATCGTCGCCCAGGGCTATAAAAGGAGGGCAGGACCCCCCTAGGGAGGAAGACACATTCATTCATTCCTCATTCGAAGTCCGATTATCAATCAGAAACCCTAATCAGAGCTCCTTAGCTAGGGCCTAGATAGCTAGTTAGAATTAGAGGGAGGCAAGCGAAGGCTTGGATTCTGGAGCCATCAAGAGCTTGGATTTGGTATAGTTCTTACCTCCTCTCGCCTTTGTTCTCTATCATTGTATAGTTATATGATTGCTACAATTGAATTGATGAATACTTATCTACTTACATTCATAGTAATATTGTTCTTTGTCTATTGTGGCTATATGCTTACTATAGCTAGATTGACATTATACTTATTCATAGGTTCGTATAGCGCTCATCTAATTGATCATTGGGTGAGTGGTGAACATTGTGTAAGCGTGGTGCTTATACGTTGTTTATCTGTGAATGCACCCTATAGGCTAGGCTTGATAGATCACGGGTGTGACAATCCTGTTGAGTCCTATATAGTCCAAACCCCGTTATAGGCACAGTAGGGCTTTTGTACGAAGGAAGGATGTGCTATGTTCTCAAACTTCCCTAGTATGTCCACTATGAATAGATACAATGCTAACCTTAGCTATGACTGCTAAGTGTACTGCACTAACCATAATATGCATTGACATGTAGCTAGGAATAACACAGGAATATCTCTTGATGTTCTGCTAGTAACCCTAATAATATAGCTAGGAGTCTCTATCTGCTTATGCTGATGGTTATATACTTATCTTATCATTTATCTTGTGACTTACCCCTGCATTGAGTAGTGAGGATATGGCTATGCCTATCCATTAGACTCTAGGTTATCATGCTACCTTTACACGAGAGCCATGTCGACCTTCCTTTGGGAAAATATAAATGACAACCTGGTAATACTCCGGGTAAAATGCTACAATGGTATTTGATAAAAGGCGCTGCGGATAATATTTCTATATTCTAAATGGTGGCATGATTTAATACCACATCTCTTAGTGTTATGCTGGGGATGACAACTTGGCATTCTAGTAGCGATGCTCTGCTTACAAGCATTTTTAGCGCCGTTGCTAGAGATAACATTAAGAGGTGTCAGCAAGCATTTTTGGCGCCGTTGCCGAGGAAGGCAATTGGTAAATATAAAAAGGAATAGCGATAGACCTAACAAACTAATGAGATAGAGAAAACCATAGACCCCTACTCAATGCAGGCTTATCCTTGTGCTTTCTATTTTTGTGATATCTTATGCAGGGTAATGAATGAGTGGTTTTGATCTGCCAGATAACTATATTGAAAATCTAGAGAAACTCTTTCGAAGAAGGAAATTCCAGCAAGTGAGGGAAATCTTTGAATCTCCATCAAAGACACCCACTGCTGAGGTTCGTTCTTTGGAGGAGCAAGCTCCTACAAGTGAAGAAGAAGAGCAACAAGAAGGCAACTTAGCACCAGCTTTCGAGGAAATGGCTGATAAGTCACTGCGTGAGTTCTCCGCTCCAACCACCAACAACATCCGCAACGGACCTAACGTCGAAGTTGGGGAGAATGGATTCGAGCTCAAACCAGCTCTTATCACCATGGTGCAAGCCAACTTGTTCTG
Organism: Chrysopogon serrulatus; assembly: GCA_015844335.1. Classification (NCBI taxonomy): domain Eukaryota; kingdom Viridiplantae; phylum Streptophyta; class Magnoliopsida; order Poales; family Poaceae; genus Chrysopogon; species Chrysopogon serrulatus. The sequence goes on from JADLZL010007357.1 coordinate 561,631, forward strand.
TGGAAAAGCACATGAAGATGCAAGTGCTCATCTCCAACACTTCCTGTAGATTTGCAGCACTTTCAAGATGAAGGATGTACCAAGGGACACTGTCCTGCTGCGTCTGTTCCCATTCTTACTATTGGGAAAGGCAAAGCAGTGGTTCTACACCAACAAAGACAATCATACAACATGGGACATGTGCTCCACAGCTTTTCTGTTAAGATTCTTTCCTATGGGTAAGACAAGTGCCCTAAGGGGGAAGATCTCAAGTTTCCAGCAACAATATAACGAGTCAGTCCCAGAGGCATGGGAACGCTTTCAAGATTACATATCAGAATGTCCTCATCATGGGATGGAGAATTGGCTCCTCATGCAGACTTTCCATCATGGGCTCACCAACAGGACCCGTAACAACGTTGATCTTTGCTCTTTGGAGGTGCATTTATGTCACTAACCATACCACAAGCTACTGCTCTTATGGAGAAGATGGCTTCCAATCAAGATTGGAGTGAAGAATGCCAAACAAACCGCAAGAGGAGTGGAGGAATGCACCAGCTCAAGGAGGTAGACATGTCTGCCAAGATAGATCTGCTCATGAACAAGCTAGAATATAAGGCCAACCTGAAACAAGACGTCATGCGCATCGATGATTCATGCATGACCTGTGAAGTGTGTGGCAATATGGGACACTCAGGCAATAGCTGCCCTGAGACTCGTGAGGATGTGAACTTCATCAACAATAATAACAACAATTATCGTTCTCAAAATCAAGGATGGAATCAGCAAAGGCCCAACTACCCAGGTAATTTCCTAGGTAACTTTCAAGGCACTAATTGTAATAGCTATGCTCAATTGCCTTTGAGAGATATGATCTCCAACAAAATAAAATTGTGGAGACTTTATCTAGGAAGGTAGCATCCAATGATAAAATGCTAGAAAATATAAACACTAAAATGGATAGCTTTACCTCTGCTGTTAAGAACCAGCTTAGCTTCAATAAAATGATAGAACAGCAATTAGCTCAGCTGGCGGCCGCTGTTCCACCGACCAACGATGGTAAGATTCCAGGGCAACCTCTAGAGCCTGAGACCGCAAATCTTGTTGATGTCTATGCAGGTTACTATATTGAAGCATCATCAGGATGGAAGGATGAGTCTATGCCACCCAAGAGAGGAGATCTAGGGAGACTTGTGATCCCTATCTCTATTGGGCAGCATGACTTCCCTGAAGTTGTCTGCGATCTAGGCACCAGTGTCAACATCATGCCTAAGGTAATCTTTGACCAAGTCTTTCCATGGGCATCTTTGTTGTACATGAATATGTGTTTGCAGTTTGCAGACTAAACGGTTAAGCACCCTGAAGGAATCTTAGATGATGTGTGCAGACGAATCAGGAGATCATATGTCCCTATAGACTTTGTAGTCCTGGATACCGGCAGAGATCCTAAAAGTGCAATCATTCTTGGCCGACCATTCCTGAGTACTACAAAGGCTGTCATCTACACGGACAGTGCAAAGATTTGTTTCACCATCAAGGGCAATAAAGAGAGTTTAGTTTCAAGAACAAGACCATTGAAGCTCCTGTAGACCCAAGAGGAGCTTACTTCCCAGTTAAGCCAACAACTGAAGAAGCCAAGAAAAAGAATTCAAATGGGAAGAGAAAGAACAAGAACAGGAGGCAAGTGAGAAAGCAAGTCCAAGTAGTGAAGACTGTTGAGTATGAGCATGACCACCTCTTAGCTTCACCATTCCTAATCAAGAGGGAGGATCCAGGTATGCCGGCCATCGATTGCACTATTGGACAGTGTTCCTTCTACAACGCTTTCTACGACATCGGATCAGCTGTCAACATCATGTCTAAAAAGGTATATGATTTATTATTCGATACACCTCTATACCCTACCTATATGCAGCTGCAGCTGGCGGACAACACAACGAGATTTCTGGAGGGAGTAGCAAGGGACATCATGGTCAAAATCCACACTCACTATGTCCGAGACCGACTTCATGATACTGAACATGGGAGAAGAAGATGAGACACCCATCGTCCTTGGGAGGCCGTTCCTTAGCATCACCAATACCATCATCTACAATAGATCAGGCCAAGTCCACTTCCAGTTCCCAGGAGAAAAGGTACGCTGTCAATTTAAAGATTATAACTCTCCTAGATTAGCAGCTTTCACCCTGTCCAAGAGGAGACGTCAGCGTCGAAGAAATCGCTCTCAAAAGAGCAATGTTGAGGAGGAGGCAATCAAAGAAGAATTTACTACACCAAAGGAACATCAACAACCTACAAAGGTATGGAAAGAATAGGTAACCTCCTCAACTGAGTCATTATCACCAAGAGGTCCAGCGTCAGGGTCCCCATCCTCAGGATCCGATGAAGCACCCCAGGAGTGACTACGATGAGAAGTCTTGTCCGGAGGACTCTAAACTCCGAAACCTTGCCATAAGGTAACAATGGTAGTTATCTATTTACTTTATTGCATTTTAATTTATAGTTAGTTTTCATCATCTTTATAGAAAATCACAAAAACATTTGGAAAACCTCAAAGCCTCATGTGACATCCCTGCAGTACAAGCTACAGGAGTGTTCACTGTGGTGGCCTAAAAATAAAATAAAAATTAGCATACATATTCTTTTCTATTTGATAAAAAGAAAATCCAAAAATAATTATTGAGCATCTTGCTGCATTGTATACACTGTAATAAACCTTTGAAAACCTCTCACAACAACCATTCGCAAAACGGCTAACCACTAACTGTTTATCCTAATCTGTTCCACGAGTTTTGGTGTTTTGTGAGATGTTTGCTGCAGGATAACTCTAAGAGCTAGTTCACCTAGGAATCATCTTCATCACTCAAAATACACCTTCCCTACATACAGCTAACCACTGTGCGAAGGAAGCGACTTCTAGTTAGATGAGATGAAGGTTCCCGGCTACACCAGCTCTTGCAAGCGTGAGCTCCATCGAGAGAACTGCTCGGCTTCAATGCTCAACCACGACAACAACTAGCTTGGGGAAAGGCATCCCCTAGGTACCCAGGTAAGTGTACCTACATGATTATCAAGTCAGTTATAAAAATAAAAATACCAAAAATATGTGAGTACATGAAGGTTCACCATAGTATCATAAGAAAACCTAAAATACCAAAAATATATGGGCACATGAAGGTCCATGCTTTTTAGAATCTTTAGAGTCTTATATAGTATGAGTCATGAAAAATAAAAAAACCAAATAAAAATTTTTGTCTGTCTAGAGTCAAAAAAAAGGAAGCTCTTGAGGTAATTTAAAACGATGATAAGCTGCTCTGTTACAACACCTCTGAAATGCCTAGAGTTGAGATAAAAGTTTTCCTAAGTTTTAGCTCCAACTATTTTGACATGAGAATTTGCTCTGAGCCTGAAACTTGTGGGTTGCATATGCTTGAACTAAGTCTAGGTACCTGATTGATATGATTGAGAAAGTCTAAGCTGCTATCTATCTTGTTCTAAGTGACACTAGAGTTCTGGAGATTTATCTTTTAAAAAATGCAAAAACATGATGAGTTCCTATATGACAAAGCTTACATTCCCACCAGAGCCAAACATGATGAGATAGGCTAGTTAAAATTCCACATACATCTTTGCTTGTCTTGCATTGAGTTTTGTCAACCTTTGTGACCCCTCGGTGAGAAATTTGTCATACTCTTGAATCAAGATCCACCTCCATATGCACTACTCTACACTGGAGTAGGCGCAACAACATGCCATTCTACCTACATCCATTCCAAAAATATTTTTCTCCTACCCTGGGAGAGAACACCAAAAATATTCCTATTAGGATAGCCACCCAATAAATGCTCCAAGTTCCCGTTGCTATCTCTCCAAACCCATCAATGCCAAAAGGAGTGCTATGAGCTATATTCAAAAAAAAGAAGGAAAAAAAGAGAGAGAAAGAAGAGAAGGGAGGAAAAGAAAAATGGACAACTGTCCCAATGATAAAACAATGGGTACTTAGATGCCCGACTCCTTGAGAAAAAGAAAAAGATAGCTCATAACCTCTGGCCAGTTTTCAAAGTCCAAAGGAGATGTAGGCATTCAAGGAGCTGAGTAGAATTAGGTTTCACCATATATCCACCATATCCATCCACCTATACATCTTGATTCGACTGCATGACTTGTTTCTCCATGGATCCATTGTTTGACTTTACAACATATGCATTGCAAGTTTGCTCTTTCAGTTTTCTCCTTACCTATGAGCTCCACATAAGCTTTAGTTATAGGATGAAAAGAAAGGCAACCATCATCACTGCCTTGGTGAGAATCCACAAATACCATATATATTGAGAGACTTGAGAGTGTCATACATGGGAAGCTCTAAGTTTTATTTGAAAACCTCTGAAAACTCCAGAATGATAGTTGATCGAAGAGCTTGAGACATAGTGCTTAGATGAGATCTTTCTGTTTGTCAAGTACTCAAGACCTAAGGAAGAGCTAATAAGCCCCACAGTCCAAGGTAATATGGGTAAGTTTGCAAGTCAGCTCAGTTATTGCATAACTTGGAGGAGAATTTCTGTCTGACTGCAGGTATACTTCTAGAGAGTTGCTCCGAGATGGCTACAATGCTTAAACATATATATCTTACAATAACTTTTTCTGAGTTTTCTTTGCTAAGGGACTAGCAAAGGTTAAGCTTAGGGGAATTGTTGACGGTCGTTATTGTACGAAATCAACCGTCAACTAGCCATGGAAAAGAATGCAATTGCCGATCACCAAAGTAGATATAGGGTGTTGACGGTGGATAGCGTCAACATTTTATATATCGAAAGGCATGAAACATACATCAATATCTAGAGGGCTAGGGGTTTATCTAACAATTTTCATGAGTTTTGGTGATTTATCAGTTTTCAGGGACTGAACCAGAAAACACCGAAAAAAGGACATAACTACAAATATACACCACGGAATTATCCGAAACTCAGGAATACGCCAAACTACTCTAGAAGGATCCAGAAGACACCGGAGTAAAGGAGGGGCGAGACCACCTCCAGGTGGGGCCGGCCGGCCCCACCTGCCAGGCCGGCCGGCCTCCTGTGAGAAGAAGGTGCTCCCCCTTCTGGAGTCTTCTTCCACCACCTTTGAGGATCAATCTTAGCCCTACGTAAAGTCGGTTTGATCAAACGACTGTCGTGCACCTCACCGGGCTATATAAGTGGAGCCAGACCTCCCCCTGGAAACCCTAATCCATTCAACTCATTCATTCCATCTCAAGATATTTGGTGATCAAGTCATCTAGAGCTTCAATTTCTAGTTCCTCATAGCCTTCTAGTTCATAGTTTAGCCTAGTTAGATCTAGAGTAGAGGAAGTCAAGTTCTTCATCGATCTTGGATTCCCGACGTTGTCAAGAAGAGAAGAGTCTGGTATAGTTCTTAAGCTTTTCTTTCTTATTGTAATATCTGCGTTTGTATGATCATTACTAGCAACATTATTCTTCATTATTATATTCTTGATTGCATTGTTCATTGTCTACTTTAATATGTCTAGTATAGTTAGTTTGCTATTATATTCATGCACTGGTTCGTATAGCGCTCATCTATTCAATTGCATGGTGAGTGGTAGGCAATATGTAGACGTGGTGTCTAGATGCTTTGCTTATCTGCGAGTATCCCCAGTCGTGCCGGGTAGTGAGGTAGATCATGGGTGTGACAGACCCATTGAGTCCTTTGTAGGCCTTCCCCCATACGGTGGATTGGTAGAGTGGGATTGTCAGGTTAAGAGGAGGTTCCTGTACTCATCTTCTCCTGTACATAGCTCCAATGTGTTGGGGAACTATAGTAGTATAACTTAGCCGTGATTGTTAGACATACTTTCACTAAATGGAGTAGCTTTGACTGTAGCTTGAATACTTAGGAGTTATTTCTTTATTACCTGATTAGACAAACGCTGACATGATTAGAGTGCTATGATGGAATTAGTATTATTAGGAGATGATTGATCATATTTATCATTTATCTATTATTTATCTTGTGACACCTTCCTGTTATTAAGGAGAGTTGACATTGGCTACATCTCTTATTCACTGCATATGTAAGTGTTATCAATACTATAGAGTAGCTTCTTAGCAACGCCTTCCCAGTGGTAGAATATAAATGACAACCTGGTAATACTCTAGGTAAAATGCTACAATGGTATAATTATCTATCCACTTGCAGAATCATTCTTAGTTTATATTTATCTTTACTTATTTCTGCCTAGTCACATAAAATGATAAGATTTAGTACCAGAGTTTATTCCTAGCTTTACAATTAGGGATGACAACCTAGTTTTATAGTTAGGAGTAAGGGTAAAGAGGCTAGTGGCTAGTTGCTAAAGGCAAGTTAATTAATACCAATATTTCTAGTGTCATTGCATGGGATAAAGATTTGGGTTTTATTGCAGTGACGTTAGAAATACCAACAAGCATTTTTGGCGCCGTTGCCGGAGAAGGCTAATAAGCTTAGGAAAGTATTGATAACCATATGCACCACAATAAGATCAATCACCCAATGGACCTCTAACTCAAACAGGCTTACCCTTGTTTCGTCTAGTTGTGTATCTTATGCAGGGAATGAATGAATGAATGGTTTTTGATCTCCCGGATAATTACACCGAAGATCCAGAGAAACTCTTAAGAAGAAGAAAGTTTGCAAGAACGAGGGACATTTTTGAATCACCTCAAGGACACCCTCCACTGAAACTTGTTCTTCACAAGAGCAAGCTCCATCATCCGAAGGAGAAGAATCAGAAGGATTAGAAGTTAACTTGACACCAGTTTTTCAAGCCATGGTTGAGAAGACACTACGTGAATTCTTCGCTCCAACAACCGCCAACATCCGTACTGGACCTAATGTCGATATTAGAAACAATGGATTTGAGCTCAAGCCTGCGCTAATCACTATGGTGCAAGCTAATCAGTTTTGTGGAAAGGCACATGAAGATGCAAGTGCACACTTACAACACTTTTTGGAAATATGCAGCACCTTCAAGATCAAAGATGTACCAAAAGATGCTATCTTACTTCGCCTATTCCCATTTTCGCTGCTAGGAAAAGCAAAACAGTGGTTATATAACAACAAGGCAACCAACATTACATGGGATAAATGCTCTACTGCTTTTCTGGCCAGATTCTTTCCAACAGGCAAGACCACTGCACTGCGTGGGAGGATCTCAAGCTTTCAACAGCAACATGATGAATCGTTCACCGAAGCATGGGAAGGCTTTCAAGATTACATCGCAGAATGCCCTCATCATGGAATGGAGGATTGGCTACTTATACAGACTTTCTATCATGGGCTAGTCTCTAGCACTCGTGAGTCCATGCATGCTGCAGTTAGAGGAGCTTTCCTGTCACTTAAGCTCGCCGATGTAACAGCACTCGTTGAGAAGATGGCCTCAAATCAAAGCTGGAATGAAGAACGCACTCAACCTCGTAAGAGAGGAGGAGGCACTCATCATCTCAAGGAAGTCGATACATTCACTAAAAAGCTAGACCTCATCATGAAGAAGCTCGAAGATAGAGACACTGAAAAGAGAGAAGTCATGCACATCAATGGCTCCTACATGAATTGTGAAGAATGTGGAAACACAGGACACTCAGCGATCAACTGTCCTGAAATCCAAGAGATCGTGAACTACATCAACAATAACACCATCAATCGTCCTCAACAAGGCCAAGGATGGAACCAACAAGGCCAAGGATGGAATCAATTAAATCAAGGATGGAATCAGCACCCACGACAAGGTAATTTCTAAGGTAACAATAATTACAACAATTATAATTTGCCACCCTTACGAGATCTAGTTGCTGGTCAATCTAAACTGCTAGACCAAATGTTTAAAAAGGTAACCTTGAGTGATAAAGCTTTAGAAAATATAAACAATAGACTAGATACCTTTGCTTCTGCTATTAAAAATCAACACAGCTTCAATAAAATGTTAGAATCATAATTAGCTCAATTAGCAGCTGCTGTTCCTCCAATGGAAAAAGGTAAGGCTCCGGGCCAATTAGAAGATTTAGAAACTGCAAATCTTGTCGATATTCACAATGCAGGTCATTACTACACCCAACCAGCGGATGTGCAGTGGGTTGACCACTCACTCCCTGAGAAGAAAGGAGACCCTGGAAGGCCTGTCATTCCTATCTCAATAGGATGTCACACCTTTCCAGAGGCTATCTGTGATTTCGGCACAAGTGTCAACATTATGCCCAAGGTAATTTATGAAAAGATTCTAGGAGATCCTTTGTTGTACACAACCATATGTTTGTAGCTTGCAGATCAGTCCATTTGCTACGCCGAAGGAGTTTTGGAAGAAGCTATTGTTCGAGTGGGACAATCCTATGTCCCCGTTGACTTTGTAGTCATCGAGACTGGAGGAGATGAAAGAGCACCCATCATACTGGGCCGACCATTCTTATGCACAACTAAAGCCATCATCTATGCGGAGCATGCCAAGATTGTGTTTTCTATCAAGAACAAAAAGGAGAAGTTCTCATTCAAGAACCGTATCCTCACAACCCCCGCATTCCCACAGAAGCCATATGAGCAAGCCCAACAACCAACTGAACCCAAGAAGAAGAAAAATAATAGAAGGAGGAAGAGTGAGCTCAGTCAAATTCCAGAAGAGACGGTTCAACTGATCAATTCGGTTAACACCGAATATGACCACCTGTTAGCACCACCATACATTGTCAAAAGAGAAGACCCAGGAGTCCCGACTATTGAATGCACAATTAAGCAAATGGTTTTTCCGAAGACCTTTTGTGACACTGGATCATGGGTCAACGTCATGTCAAAGGTAGCGTACAATTATTTATTTGGTAATGAACCGTTATACCCAACCTATATACAGCTGCAGATGGCGGACCTATCAACAAGATTCCCAGAAGGCATAGTGAAGAACGTCGCGGTAAAGATTAAAGATTATTATATACCTGCAGATTTCTTGGTTCTTGACATGCAGAAAGATGACGATACACCTATCATTTTGGGAAGACCTTTCCTCAACACCGCCAATGCAATCCTCTACATGAGATCCGAACAAGTCCACTTCCACCTCCCCGTTGGAAAGGTACATTGCGACTTCAATAGTTACACTGACAATAATTCGCCCCAGAAGATTCGAAATAGGAGACGCCGATCTCGCCGTAGAGCGAATCTACTCTCAAAGAAGGAAGGAGAAGGCTATCCTAGTGAAGATACAAGGTACGAGGATCAAATCACTAAACAAGAAGCAATAGAACCTCGCTGGAGCGAGTGCAACAAAGAAGCTAAGAGAATGGAGCAAATTGCTGAGCAAGAAGCAAGAGAAATACAAGTACAAAATCAAAGATGGTTGGAAGAGAATAAAGAGACATCATTGCAAGATGGAGAACTGTCTGAGGCTTCCTCAGACAACGAATTCTACAAGTAAGTACTCTTTCTAACCTAGTCCTGTCGGTAGACTTTAAATTCTGCACCCTCGCCATAAGGTAACAATGGTAGTTATCTAATTACTCTAGTACATTTATTCTTTTGCATGTCTAAAAAAATAAAAATTCTTTTATTTAAAAAAAATTCTTTGCATTATAAATAGAAAAGCACAAAAAAATATAAGAATCATGCTACACATTTATGCTCATAGAGATAATCAATTACTCATCTGGCTGACCGCTAACCCATTATTAAATTCGAGCCTCGAGTTTTGGTTTTCTTGTTGGAGTATATATTTGCAGGATTATACAATTAAAGAGTGAGACAGGTCAGTGGGTCACCACTGCTAAGCTTACTCTAAAAAGATCATTCAAGCGAAATATGGCAAATATCTAGCTTGGGGGAGGAGCATCCCCTAGTTATCAGGTAATTATACCTATGCGATTTATCGAGTCTGTTTTATAGTTATAAAATACCAAAAATATGTGGGCACATGAAGGTCCACGTCTGTTGAGTCTTTTAAGAGTCTTTAGTTAAATAAAATCTAAAAAGCAATAAAAAGAAGTCTTAGTTAATTAGAGTGTGTCTAGAGTCAACCATGAACTAGAAATTTTGTTTTTGAAATGATGAATAGTTGCTCTATTAGAATTCTTTCAAGTACCTAGTTTTCAACCTTGAGTTCTCCTAAGTTTTGGATATGATTGCTTTAATTTGATACTCTATTCTGAGCCTGAAACTTGTGGAGTAATATGCTTGAGCTAAGTCTAGGTGATTGACGGATATGATATAAGAGAGTTTGAGCTGCTATTTATCTTATTCTTAACGATGCTAAATTCTGGAGATTTACCTTTTAAAAATTTCAAACCCTTACATGATGAGCTCTTGTATGACAAAGTTGAATTCCTACCAAAGCCATATATGATACATATTTACATTAGGAAACCTTTGCTCATTTATGCTACTTGCTTTCCATTGAGTTTAGTCAACCTTTGTCGTATACTTAAGAGAGTCTTGTCATGCTTTTAAAATCAAGATCACTCACACACTTCATCCACATATGCATTACTCTTACCCTGAGAGTAAGCACAACCATTTTCCACTTTTATCCATTTGCACCTCAGAAATGTTTTGCTCCTACACTGGGAGAAAACACCAAAAAAAAATTCATAAACCCATAGGACAGCCTTTGTTTATTTGCTCTAAGTTCTTTATTGTTATCTCTCCAATCAACTATTGTATCTAAGGATGCATGTGGCTAAAAAAAGAAAAAAAAGAGAGAAGGGAGTAAAAGATGGACAAGTGTCCCAGCATCAAAATAATGGGTACTCAGATGCCCGCCTCCCAAAAAAAAAAAGAGAAGGGGATAAAGATAGCCCATGTTTCCCTGAGAAGTTCTGAAGGTTTAAGAAAGAAGAGAGATTCATTTTGAAGAGCAACAGTAGAATTAGAATTAGCCACCACATATACACCTATCCACCATATTTCACACACATGCACATCTTCGTTTGATTGTATGACTCGATTCTCTATAGATCCATTGTTTGACTTTACAATATATGAATTGCAAGTATGCTTATCCTTGTTTAATGCCACTCCTATAAACACCACTATAATCCTTAGAATTAGGAAGGCATGAACATCATGAATGCCTCCGTAAGATCCACAAATACCATATACTTTGAGAGACTGAGGGTGTCATACAATTAAGCTCTGAGTTTTATTACGAAAACTTGTGAAACTCTGGAACACTAGTTGAGTAAAAGAATTTGAGACATAGTGCTTGACTTGATTGTTCTGTCTTTCAATTACTCAAGACCCACGTGAAGGTTAAAAGCTCTACAGTTAAAGGTAATATGGGTGAGTTTGAGAGTTAGAGCAATTTTGTCTAATCCAGAGGAAATTTTTGCTTGAAAGCATGTGTACTTGTTAGAATAAAAGCATTGTAGCAACTCCTGATCCAACTCTAGGTTTTGCTAAGGGACTAGCAAAAGGTAAGCTTGGGGGAGTTGTTGACGGTGGATAGCGTCAACATTTTATATATTGAAAGGCATGAAACATACATCAATATCTAGAGGGCTAGGGGTTTATCTAACAATTTCCATGAGTTTTGGTGATTTATCAGTTTTCAGGGACTGAACCAGAAAACACCGAAAAAAGGACATAACTACAAATATACACTACGAAATTATCCAAAACTCAGGAATACGCCAAACTACTCTAGAAGGATCCAGAAGACACCGGAGCAAAGGAGAGGCGAGACCACCTCCAGGTGGGGCCGGCCAGCCCCACCTGCCAGGCCGGCCGGCCTCCTGTGAGAAGAAGGTGCTCCCCCCTTCTGGATTCTTCTTCCACAGCCTTTGAGGATCAATCTTAGCCCGACGTAAAGTCGATTTGATCAAACGGCTGTCGTGCACCTCACCGGGCTATATAAGCGGAGCCAGACCTCCCCCTGGAAACCCTAATCCATTCAACTCATTCATTCCATCTCGAGATATTTGGTGATCAAGTCATCTAGAGCTTCAAGTTCTAGTTCCTCATAGCCTTCTAGTTCATAGTTTAGCCTAGTTAGATCTAGAGTAGAGGAAGTCAAGTTCTTCATCGATCTTGGATTCCCGACGTTGTCAAGAAGAGAAGAGTCTGGTATAGTTCTTAAGCTTTTCTTTCTTATTGTAATATCTGCGTTTGTACGATCATTACTAGCAACATTATTCTTCATTATTATGTTCTTGATTGCATTGTTCATTGTCTACATTAATATGACTAGTATAGTTAGTTTGCTATTATATTCATGCCTTTGGTTCGTATAGCGCTCATCTATTCAATTGCATGGTGAGTGGTAGGCAATATGTAGACGTGGTGTCTAGATGCTTTGCTTATCTGCGAGTATCTCCAGTCGTGCCGGGTAGTGAGGTAGATCATGGGTGTGACAGACCCATTGAGTCCTTTGTAGGCCTTCCCCCATACGGGGGATTGCTAGAGTGGGATTGTCAGGTTAAGAGGAGGTTCCTGTACTCATCTTCTCCTGTACATTGCTCCGATGTGTTAGGGAACTATAGTAGTATAACTTAGCCATGATTGTTAGACATACTTGCACTAAATGGAGTAGCTTTGACTGTAGCTTGAATACTTAGGAGTTATTTCTTTATTACCTGATTAGACAAACGCTGACATGATTAGAGTGCTATGATGGGATTAGTATTATTAGGAGATGATTGATCATATTTATCATATTTATCATTTATCTATTATTTATCTTGTGACACCTTCTTGTTATTGAGGAGAGTTGACATTGGCTACATCTCTTATTCACTGCATATATAAGTGTTATCAATACTATAGAGTAGCTTCTTAGCAATGCCTTCCCAGTGGTAGAATATAAATGACAACCTGGTAATACTCTAGGTAAAATGCTACAATGGTATAATTATCTGTCCGCTTGCAGAATTATTCTTAGTTTATATTTATCTTTACTTATTTCTGCCTAGTCACATAAAATGATAAGATTTAGTACCAGAGTTTATTCTTAGCTTTACAATTAGGGATGACAACCTAGTTTCACAGTTAGGAGTAAGGGTAAAGAGGCTACTTGCTAAAGGCAAGTTAATTAATACCAACATTTCTAGTGTCATTGCGTGGGATAAAGATTTGGGTTTTATTGCAGTGACGTTAGAAATGCCAACATAGGGTTACACTAACAGAATTCCACGAGTTTTGGTGTTTCACTATTTCTACAGGTGTAAGCTGGAAAAGACGCAAACCCAGAAGCTTATCAGAACAAAGAATGGGAAATCGGACACCGCGGCAATGCAGGAACATTCTAGAAGAGATGAGAAGGCACCACGTCGAGCCGGAGGCCCCCAGGCTAGACCGGCCGGTCTGGGCCTGGCCCCGCTCACGGCCCGCTTCGCCCAGTTCGCTCTACCGCCTTTGAGGGTCAATCCCAGCCGCATGTCAAAGTCAGTTTGATCCGATGGCTCACGATCATTGCCCAGGGCTATAAATAGAGGGCAGGACCCCCCAGGGAGGAAGGCACATTCATTTATTCCTCATTCAAAGTCTGATCGTCAGCCATAAACCCTAATCAGAGCTCCTTAGCTAGGGCCTAGATAGCTAGTTAGAACTAGAGGGAGGCAAGCAAAGTCTTGGATTCCGGAGCCATCAAGAGCTTGGATTTGTTATAGTTCTTACCTCCTCTCGCCTTTGTTCTCTATGATTGTATAGTTATATGATTGCTACAATTGAATTGATGAATACTTATCTACTTACATTCATAGTTATATTGTTCTTTGTCTATTGTGGTTATATGTTTAGTATAGCTAGATTGACATTATACCTATTTATAGGTTCGTACAGCGCTCATCTAATTGATCGTTGGGTGAGTGGTGAACTGTGGGGGTTTAGATCCCTATACCCACACGACTGGCCATTGGTCTCGCCAGACAGGGCGGCCTAGCCCACAAGACCAAGACCGATCGGCCTCTCTGGCCTGGTCGTGAGTCCTAGGCGGACAATTAGACTTACTTGTCATGCAAGGCAACTAGTCGGTTAGGAAACCAATTGTATCGTACTTAGATACGATCTGTTTGTAACCGACCACCTCGGGATCTCAGGATCTGTAACCCTGCCCCCCAGACTATATAAGGCAGGCAGGGACCCCCTCAAACATATTTGATTCTTTTTCATCAATAATAGAAGAGCAGGACGTAGGGTATTACGCATCTGGCGGCCCGAACCTGGGTAAACCGTGTGTGCTGTTCTTCCTGTTCCATCTCGCTTGTAGTCTAGAGCGTGCCTCCACTGCTAAATCACTACTGTCGGTATACCCGTGGTAGACTGCTGCCGATATTTCGTCGACAGTGGTGCGTCAGGTAGGGGGTGCGCATGCAGATTTTGAGGCAAGCAAGATGGTTTCCTTCGCAACAACCATGGAGATTGAAGCTGGATCAACCTTCACCGTCGGCTCCTTCACCTGGACTGTCTCCGCGACGGGAGGCGTGGGAGGAGCCCCGGCAGATCTGGCATCGACGCCTCAGGCCCCACAGCCACCTCGTCCCTCGGATCAATCTCGAGGGCACCACGACCGGCGTCCCGACCACCGCTCCCTCGCTACCAAGGAAGGCAGATCGACAACTCCGATCTTCTCAGATCCATCGATCAGCTCGGGAGGGGCCTCGAGGAGATGGTTGAGCAGTTGGAATCGGTCCAGAATCGATCTAACAACAATGGCTTCACTCTCATCCAACGGCGTCAGCACCGGGCTCATGCCCGCGCTGGCCCTCAATGCCGTCTAGGCTCTGATCTGGCCGTGGCAAGACACAGTCCTCAAGTCTGCGCTAATCCGTTCCATCGCTCAGGCTCGGATCTGGCTGCGACAAGGCGCAACCTTCAAGTTCGTGCCAACCAGCTTCGCCGCCCAGATTTCAATCTGGTCGTGGCTCGACCACAGCGCGGTGCACAGGCCCGCGTCGGATAGATTCGCCGCCCGGATCCCGATCTGGTCGCGGCTCGACTCAGCGTGGCGCATAGGCTTGCGTCGACCAGCTTCGCCGCCTAGACCTAGCTCTAGTAGCGGCTCAACCTCGGCACGGCCCTCGGGTCCGCGCTAACCCACAAAACCGTTCAGATCCAGGTCTGACAGGGGTCCAACCACCGAACCATCGGGGTCGTCCTCAACCTCGGCCGATAACTGGTCAAACAAGCTCAAGGGGTGACGCCCAGATCACAGCGTGCCAAAACCCGTTCCCCTTCGGGATGCCCAACGCCTCCATGGTGTACCAGCAGCAGGTGGGGAGGCTATTCCAAAACCAGCACCCGCAGCCGCCCCCGACTCAACTCATCGAGTTCCACCTCGACGGGATGGCTAGGCACATCGTCCCACTTGCGGCCCACAAGGGGGAAGCCTCAAAGTGGCTCTCAGTCGACCGCTGAAGAGGAAGGTGGCTCGAGCTCTATCTCCAGGTTGGATGGAGCAACTGCTTCACCAAGCTCCGCCTCCGTGACAGACAATGATGAATTCCCCCAACGGGTTGCGGGACGGTTCGATACGACCGACTTCCCGGAATTCCCTCTGGGGTTCGGAAGGGCTATCTTCAATGTTAGTGTCGACAAGGAGCAGCCCATCGTCGAGACCTTCAAAAAACAGCGAGCAAGGCTGGCTCACAACCAGGACCGTGCACAACGACGCATAGCCCAAGCTCAAGCACCCCCTCAGCCCGAGGGCGCAGGGGTTGACGCGGATGCAGCTGCAGACGAAGCGCAAGTCACCGAGCAGGATTCGCCACCTGCCCCACGAGCCAACCGATAGAGAAGGAGGATGCAGCCCCGCAATTTAGCAGACGAGTTCGACCTGGTCGGTGATCGACAAGTCCACAAGACGCCCAGCGCCAATATCACCGTCGCAGTCCAGTGACTCCACGATATGTAGACTACACCGGCAATCTAGGCCATCCTCGACCATCTCAAGGCCGTGGAAGCTCAAGTCAACTTCATGCGCGAGATGTCTGCCGGCCCGTCTCGAAGCCACCGCTCTCGCAGCACTCACTGCGACCGCAGGGACCGGGTGGAAGGTGGTGATGCCAACAATCGGGACCGGGAGATTCAGCGCGTGGTAGAGCCAGACCAACGCCAGGGGCGCGACAACCGCCAAAGACAAGATGGCAGCAGGCAACCACCCCGCGTGCCTCAAGTGGTCAACCAGCCTAACCCGCCCGACCTCCGTAATATCATTGTCGATAGGTACCGAGCTCGGCACGGGGCCCCGGGGGCCCAAATGCTTCTCCGAGAGGCTGCGCCAAGTCAATTGGCCCAGAAGTTTCAAGATCGGAGATTTGAGGCACTAGGATGGCAAGGCTGACCTAGAACAGTGGATGGTCATCTATGAGACGACTGTCCGGGCAGCAGGAGGCGACGAGCACGTCATGGCAAACTACCCACCGGTAGTGCTCGGGGAATCCGCCAATCGTTGGTTGCTGCGCCAAAGGGACGGTTCCATCTATAACTGGCCACAACTACAGGAGATGTTCATAGATAATTACAGGCCAACCTGCGAGCAGCCCGGCACCAAGTACGAGCTTGCCCTGATCCAGGACTCTCCTCATGAGTCCTTACGGCACTACATCCGTCGCTTCTCTGAAGTCTGGATCACCGTCAAAGACCTCAGCGTCCCGGAGGCCATCGAAATCTTCATCACCGGGCTCCACTAGCCGCACAACGCCGACCTCCGCAAGGAGCTCCTGCGCAAACAGCCAGCAACGATGGAGGACATGTTCAACATCGCCCAAGAATGGGCGCGCGTCGGCAGCCCTCGTCCAGTGCGACGATGGCACCCACGACATATACAAGCGTATTCGGCCCCGCGACAACAATGATAGAGATCCAGACTATGACGATCGCCGGGGACCTCGCCCCGATCGTCGTAACTACAGATGGGAAGACCGCGGCGGCAATCGCCGCGATGACCGGAGCAGCGACAGCCGCGAGGACCGCAACACCAATCGCCGTGACGATGATCGACCGTACAGGAGGCGGGACGACGGCAGCGGTGATCGATGCAACCGGGGCAACCGTCAGCGCAACTTCATCAACAACACCGACAAGGGCCGGAAGCACGAGGTCGGCGGTGACTACGGCAAGTACGACAAGATCCTGAACGGTGACTGCCCCCGTCATCCTAACAAGGGGCACACCTTTGGCGAATGTCACGGCTTTGCTAGCATCTTCGCCCACAAGAGGTAGCGTACCAACAAGAAAGGCTATCCCAAGAACTCTAGTACGCGTTCTAAATCTGACGACGACGAGGACGACGGCAAGAACCCGCATCACGCCTACAAGGACCCCGAGAAGCACGTGACTGCCATGATCTTTGGAGACAAGGGTGCCAAGAAAATGCGCGGGAGAAAAAGCTCCTTAAAAGGCGCATCGTCGCCCGCTTGGAGGTCGATACGCTCGTCGCCGACGTACGAGCTCTAGCCTGGTCAGAGCAGCCCATATCCTTCAGTCGATCCGACATGTGGGCCAAACTATCTGATGCAGGCCGCTTCCCTCTGGTCCTTGACCCAGTGATCGGTAGCGTGCGCTTTGAGGTGCTGATAGATGGTGGCAGCGCTCTAAATATTCTTTTTCACCATGCTTTCCTGGAGCTTGGCCTAACAGAGGATCAACTCGAGCCCTGCGATTCACCGTTCTGGGGCATCGTGCCCGACAAACCTTCCATGCCCCTTGGGCAGATCTCACTGCCTGTTCAGTTCGGCACACCGCAGCACTCCGCGTCGACTACGTCAACTTCATTATGGCCGACTTCAACGGTGTCTATCACGCTATACTCGGTAGACCCACCCTCACCAAGTTCATGGCCGTACCGCACTATGGCTACCTTGTCCTCAAGTTGCCAACCGAGCAGGGTATTCTGTCCCTCCACGGTAATGTCCTCATGGCTCATGTCTGCGAGACAAGTGCGTTCGCCGCCGCCGAAGTCGAAGAAATTAGGGCACGCATGGAGGAGACTACCTTCCAACTCAGGACCTCGAAGCCTGCTGAACTTGAAGCCCCAGTCAAGCAGCACAAGCGCCCTGATGAGATCACCAAGGCACACAAGAAGGTCAGCCTGGCCCCCGGAGATCCCAACAAGATGACGATGATCGGGGGTGACCTTGACCCTAAATAGGAAGACGCGCTCGTCCGTTTCTTGTAGGATAACATAAGCGTTTTTGCGTGGAAACCTGCTGACATGCCCGGTGTCCCCAGGGAACGGATCGAGCACTTCCTTAATGTCTCCGAGACAGCTAAACAAGTCAAGCAAAAGCTACGATGATTTGCTCGAGACAGGAAGGAGGCGATTAGGGCAGAGATAACCTGGCTCTTAGACGCTGGCTTCATTAGAGAAGTATATAACCTGGCTCTTAGATGCCTATGTAGCTGCGATCCGCAAACTTGAGGATAAATTCTATGGCCTTGAGTTCATCCACGTTCCGTGGATGGAAAACCAAGCAGCCGACGAATTGTCCAAGTTAGGGTCATCTCGAGCAGAAGTCCCTCACAGAGTCTTTGTCCAAGACCTGATCACGCCGTCTATCTATGAAGAGAAGCCGGAAAAATGATAGGAGGCTACCTGCCTCCAGCAACTCCTGATGCACAGACACCGCCAGATCACAGAGCAACCACTCATCTAGTGGCTCCGGTTAGTAATCGTGTCGACCAATCTTCAGGACCGGACAACCATTTGGTGCCTGATCACCAGCCTAAACTCAATGGCGACCCAATCGATCAGTCGGTCAACCAGCCTGAGGCTCTTCCATCAGATTGGAGGACGCTTTTCATCTAGTACCTCATCAACAAGACGGTGCCAGACGATAAGAACGAAGCAGAGCGCCTTGTCCATCGAAGTCGCAACTATATCTTAGTTGACAGCCAGCTTATGCGCAAGAACGCCAAGGCTGAAATACTCTAGAAGTGCATCACATCGGAGGACGGCATCGCTCTACTGGGCAAAATCCATTTTGGCACATGCGGCAACCATGGAGCATCGCGGACACTGGTCGGTAAGGCTTTTCGAGCTGGTTTCTACTAGCCCAGCGCCGTGGCCGATGCCGAGCACTTGGTTCGACATTGCAAGAATTGTCAGTTTTTCGCCAAGCAGATTCATGTCCCCGCGCATGAACTTCAGACGATTCCAGTCTCTTGGCCCTTTTCATGCTGGGGACTCGACATGATTGGACCCTTTAAAATAGCATCTGGCAGTTTTAAGTATGTCTATGTCCTTATAGACAAAATTTTCAAATGGATCGAGTATAAACCCCTGGTCAAAGTGACTTTTCATGCTGTGAAGAACAGCTTGTGTAAGCATGGTGCTTATATATTGTTTATCTGCGAATACACCCTATAGGTCGGGCTTGGTAGATCGCGGGTGTGACAATCCTGTTGAGTCCTATGTAGTCCAAACCCCGTTTATTGGCACAGTAGGGCTTTTGTACGAAGGAAGGATGTGCTATATTCTCAAACTTCCCTAGTATGTCCACTATGAATAGATATAATGCTAACCTTAGCTATGACTACTAAGTGTACTGCACTAACCATAATATGCATTGATATGTAGCTAGGAATAACATAGAAATATCTCTTGATATTCTGCTAGTAACCCTAATGATATAGCTAGGAGTCTCTATCCGTTTATACTGATGATTATATACTTATCTTATCATTTATCTTGTGACTTACCCTTGCATTGAGTAGTGAGGATATGGTTATGCCTATCCATTACACTCTAGGTTATCATGCTACCTTTACACGAGAGCCATATAGACCTTTCTTTGGGAAAATATAAATGACAACTTGGTAATACTCTGGGTAAAATGCTACAGTGGTATTTGATCTGTGCGCTTGCGGATAATATTTCTATATTCTAAATGGTGGCATGATTTAATACCACATCTCTTAGTGTTATGCTGGGGATGACAACTTGGCATTCTAGTAGCGATGCTCTGCTTACAAGTATTTTTAGCATCATTGCTAGAGATAACATTAAGAGGTGTCAACACATGTCAGCTTCTTCACTCATCTTGCAATGTGCCACATCGTCTAATAACCAGCCTTGATTAGAGGCTATCGTCTCCATGAGTAATTTGGCCTTTTTGATAGTGAGTGACAAGAATGTTCCTCTAGCAGTAGCATCCAGTTGCTCTTGTGCTCCTTTAGATAATCCATGATAAAATCTTTGCGTAAGCAACCAATCTTCTGTTCCATGATAGGGACAATCTAAAATATAATCTTGAAAGCGTTCCCATACTTCTGAAATAGGTTCATCTTTCTGCCATTGGAAACTAGTAATTTTCTCTCTTAAGGCAGTGATCTTGCTTGTAGGGGAAGAATCTCTCTAGAAAGATCTTTGAACAATCTGCCCATATCTTGATGTTTTCTTGATTTTCATACAACCACTGCTTCACTTTGACAGTTAATGAGAATAGGAACAGATGAAGAAGTATAATGTCTTGAGCAATGTTCTTGATGATGAGTGTGCTACCAATCTCCAAAAAATTCTGAAGATGAGCACTAGCATCTTCACTTGTCTTTCCACTGAATGGAGTGGCTTGCACCATGTTGATGAGACTTGGCTTGAGCTCAAACTCGAGATTGCTAGTTGGAAGTGTTGGTCCAGTGCGAATGTCCTTCGTGCTTTGAGCAGAGAACTCTCGTAGAGTCTTGTCAGCGATGGCTTAGAAACTGGTGTAAAGCTATCTCTTGATTGGTTTGATTGTAATGAATGAAAGATGATGATGAATCAAGACCAATCTTGCAATACCCTGTATATGATATAGACAAAAGCAAACAAGGGTAAGCCTACTTAAGCGGAGGTACCTAGTCATGATTCCATCTATAAGTATGTATTTGATCAATATCTCTTTATAGCTTAGCCTTTCCCCGACAACGGCGCCAAAAATGCTTGTTGACACCTCTTAACTTCACCATGCAAAACACTGTGTTGTCATCCCTAGCAGTGACATCGAGAGGTGTGGTATTAAATCATGCAACTATCTTTAAATATAAATATAAATGTGTATCTACAAGCGCACAGATGAAATACCATTGTAGCATTTTATTGGGAGTCAACCCAATTGTTGTATTTATTTAATCCCATGGGAAAGGATAGCTAGAGAATATTGATGTGTATACATACTTGGATAGAATCAACATGACAAGGACATACTTATACAGAGGTAAGATAAATAGATATATATGTGATAAGTGTAGGGCAATGATAAATCACTCAGAGATTAGAAATAGAAACTCTCTAATGTTGCAAGGCAAAAATAGGAGATTAGTTAAGAGATGGAATTCCTATATAGTGTCAGATTTACTAAGTCTTTACATCTACTCTAGTACATTACTTTCATCTATAGTATTAATGACTCTAAAGTACCCACAAGGAACATCACTAGGGAGGTTTGTGAATATAGCACGCTCCTCCTTCGCAACCATGTTCTGCTAATCTTACAAACAGGGGGCGGAATACATAGGACTCAACAGGAATATCACACCCACGATCTACCACCAAACCCAGCCTACAAGGTGCATTCGTAGGTAGAGCATATCTAAGCACCACGCTTACATAATATCTACCACTTAACCCACTTGAGTAATGAGCTAAGCGCTTTACGATCGTATGAGATAGTTCATCATCAATCAATACTATATCAAGCAAAACACTAGAATAAACTAGGAACTTAATAAATTGAAACATAATAATTAAAAACAAAGTCATAATGAAAAGAGAGATATAAAGCTGTACCAGCCTTCGGATGATGACTCCAGAATCCTGAGCGTAGCTCAACTCTACTGAAACCTTGTTAGCTAATGCCTAACAAGAACTTGAAGTATTAGAGTTCTAATCTAATTCTCTAAGGATGGAACCCTTCACTCTCTCTGAGAGAGGAAATAATGAATTAGGGTTTCTTGGGCTCTCTTCCCGGGGGGTCCTACCCTCCTTTTATAGCCCGGTGGAGTGAACGCGAGCCATTGGATTAAACCGACATTGGCAGACGGCTGAGATCTCTCCTCAAAGGCAGTGGAGCAAACTGGGCGAAGCGGGCGCGAGCGGGGCCAGGCCCAGACCGGCTGGTGGTCTGGCCTGGTGGCCTCCAGCTCTCTGCTTCAGCGTGGTGTCTTCTGGTCTCTTCTAGAATGTTCCTGTGTTGCCGTGCCATCCATTTGTGCATTCCTTGCTCCGATATGCTTCTGTGATTGCGTCTTTTCTGTTATTCACCTGCAGAAACAGTGAAACACCAAAACTCATAGAATTGGGTTAGTGTAACCCTTATTCCTGCGATGGAGATCTCAAATATACCCTCTTTGGTGTTTGGTTGACCTATAGATTTGGTATGCCATCAACAGCTGATGAACCGGCATTCAAAGTGCGGTTTTCCCTCTTTCTTTATCTGGACCTACATTCTCATGGTTTGCATTCTTGCCATATGATTCTATCAGTGGATGTGATGATCCGGAATCCAAATTTCATCAGTATTTCAATTCAGGAGTTATAGAGAAGGGGATTACAGATCTAGTCGATGTGAGGCAAGGAAACAATAAATCCAAAAGTCATTACATTCAGAGGTTCATAGATGTCAGGAATCAATGCTACACAATGACACTTTCAGAGGCAAAGGTGGTTAGCATTACAATTTGAGGGCTAATACCAGCTATCAGAGAAAAATTGGGTTTGGTTGCCCAAATCTAGCTACTTTGGCCATAAAAATAACTGACATTGAGGCACAATTCAGATATACATGTTATAATAAGCCTCAAAAGGTTGGCAATATTGGTTCATGTGTTCTAGAATAATTACTTGATGAGAGCAATGAAGAAGGAAGTGATGAAATAGCTGCTGTGGATTGGGTATGGAAACATTCTGAGTATATGTCTTGGGCAAAGAACAAATCTGCAGAAGAAGAAGAAGAGAAAAAGTTCAGCTTTGACATCACAAAGGCTGACGAGATCTTTGATTACCTGTTAAAGAAGGGTCAAATCAAGTTGACAGAGAATCATAAGATACCATCGGCCGAAGAGCTCAAGAAAAAGAGATATTGTAAATACCATAATTCTACTACTCATAACACCAATGATTGCAAGATTTTCAGATAAATCATCTAGCAAGCTATCAATAAAGGATGAATTGGTGTGGAAAAGAACAAAGGTGGCATGGGTATAGAAGGCCACCCTTTCCTAGCAAACATGGTCGCATCTTCTCTTCAGAAAGGTAAATTTAAGGTGCTTACCTCTGATGGAGCCAAGAAGGCAGGAGCATTTGATTCAGAAAGGCAAGTCTCGGCTAAAGAGTATCAGGAAATCAAGAAGAAGCAAGATCAGCAAAATAGCCGATATGATCGCCCTGAGACTTCTAAAGCTGGTGAGATGTGTAGACGTCCTACTGTCAGAATCTTGATGAATAAATGGCAACCACAGAAGGAAAAGAATCAAATGCGTTAGGAGAGGGATTATTTGGAATATCAAGAGTGGCTTGAAGAAGAAGAATATGAAAGGCATCGTCATGAGGAAAGGAGGATCAAAGAAGAGAATGAATATCATTGGAATTGTCCTTTCTCTAGACACTGTTGGAATGCAGGCTTGAAGTTGCCTACCCTCAATAACTGTCCCGAGTGCAATGATCAGTATTGGGAATACCAGCAAGCAAGAGCCAACCGTCGATCTGTACATGAATGACTGAGCTTTGGAGAAATAGATCGGCGCGCAAAAATTGAAAATGTTCATGATCGGCTAGGAGAAAAGATAGCTGGTCAGAATATGGCTGATCGAGAGTATGTTTGGCAAGAAGGTCAGTGGTGTCCTAGAGGATTGACTAGAAGCCAGAAGAGATGGGTTTAACATTTGAGGAATGATGAATTGCAAAGGAAAAACCTAAAGTTTGGCAAGTCAAGAAAACAGCCGATAAAGGCAAAGGCAAAGCTTTGGCTGAGGTATCTGCTATCTTTATGATACCTACTAAGTTTAGAGCTGCTAATCAATATGAAGAAGAATCAGATGAAGAGGTAGTTGTGGCTCAATGGATCTATCAGGCAGAAAGTGCTACCTTTGAAAAGCCTGAGAAGTACATACACCTAAAGGCCCTATATCTCAAAGGTTTCATTGTTGGAAAGCCCCTAACCAAGATGTTAGTTGATGGAAGCGCTTTTGTGAATCTCATGCCTTATTCAACATTCAGAAAGCTTGGCAAGAGAGTAGAAGACTTGTGCCCGACTGATATGAGGTTGACAGATTTCAGTGGCAACATCTCGGTTACCAAAGGAGCTATTAGCGTTGAAATGACAATTGGTAGTAAGAGCTTGCCCACTACCTTCTTCGTAGTTGATGCCAAAGGCACGTACATCATACTTCTTAGTAGAGATTGGATTCATGCTAATTGTGCATCCCATCCACTATGCATCAAAGTCTGATTCAGTGGAATAGAGATACTATCGAGATCATTCTAGCTGATTCCTCTGTCAGCATTGCTCACGCTGGAGTGGATGAATGGAATTTTGAAGGCGTGGAATGTTTCTCTAGAAAAGTACATGAGGGAGACATCATCAAGGTATTTGAAGATGGTCAACAGCTGATACAAGCAGTCGGCTCTGAAAATTTTAATTAATGGATTCTCTAATCGATGACGATGAGGGAAAGATGGGCAACGGTTTTATGTTGGCCAATGAATTAGAGACAATGGATATAGGAGATGGTGATGAGCTTAGGCTGACATAAGTTTAATACAGAATCAGATTCACTCTAGCATATTGGTCTGATCTATTTCAGTCAATCAGTATGTTGCAACCGATTTTGACAGCCGATACAGGAGGTGTCGCCTTCAGTACAAAAATATAGTTTTTGTCTGTAAGGGCAATAGCCGATGCGGCACGCATCACCTTTAGAGCAACAAAAATAAAGAAAAATGCTCATCGAATGTGGGAAAAATACAAATTATTAGATTGCCTCGATGGACAATGCCAGCAGATTCGTAGAGCGCTTGGAACAGCAAAGTTAAGATTAAAAACTACCTCGATGGGCAGTTCCAGAAGTTCAATAGTATTGTTACTACACTCCAACAGCAAAAGAAAGACAAGTTAATTTTCATCATCAAAGACATGCGAGATGATGTCTTCGACGGAGGAGAGTTGAGCAACAGCGTTGGCACAGGGGGCAAACTCTTCGACCCGCTCCTCGTAGCCCCCATCATTTCGCTCCTCGACAAAGCTTGGGGTGAGGAACTCAGAAAGCTGGGCGCCGTGATGAAGTTGGGCCGACGCCAAAGTCTCGGCCGCCCCGGAACGAACGCCATGAAGGGCAACCTCCTGGATGCGGTAGGGAACATCCCGAAGGCGATCTACCTGGGTCTCCTCATGCGCATTCACCATCCCAGTGACCGCATCAATGGCTGGATGGAGGACATTGAACTGTTCCTGTAGACCTGCAATTCGACAGAGATGACCGGATTGGCTACCGTTTGCACACAAACTTGGAAAGCGATGAATGAGCCTGGCTGAGATTACAAGAGCCAATTGCATAAAGATGAGATCAAGTAAAAAACAGAATTACCAATGCCAGCAGAGTCAGACTCCACCAACTACTCATTCGCCGCCGCCAAAGACCTCTCGGTGCTTTCAAGCACCGCCTCCAAGGCGCTCACCTACTCCCACTGAAAGGTCCTTGTTTGGTTTTGGTAATTGAGTGATAACCTAGGTGGACTAATTATACTTATATGAGATTTGAAGAGATTTAGTTCACAGGTACACTTGTGTGAGCAACTATGCCATGGAGATAGAAATGGCTCGATTTGTTGCAAGGCCCACATATGTGATGTTGTAGGTGCTTAATTGCATACGGAACATGACATGGAGTCATGTGGCTAAGGTGGAGAAGATCAAGACAAGACTTGACTGATGGACTGGTTGCAAGAGTGAAGGGCAAGTCGGAGGCTTTGAAGCCGTTGGTACCGAGTGTCGGGAGGCTTGAGCAAAGACTTGGCGCCGATGGACCGATGCAAAGGTGAAGGGCAAGTGAGGTCAAGATCGATGAACTAATATGGTCACATGATGATATGGAGTGGATCATATCATTTGTGATTGTGTTGGTGCATGTGTTGCATCAACACTTAGAGGATTTGGAATGGAATGCGCTAGGCAAAGGT
Source organism: Chrysopogon serrulatus (assembly GCA_015844335.1). Classification (NCBI taxonomy): domain Eukaryota; kingdom Viridiplantae; phylum Streptophyta; class Magnoliopsida; order Poales; family Poaceae; genus Chrysopogon; species Chrysopogon serrulatus. The sequence continues at coordinate 587,711 of JADLZL010007357.1, forward strand.
ATATTTGTAGGGCATTTCATTTCACTGGTCATAGGTGTGTAGAGAAGTTTATGACCGGGTTTAGGATTGATAGCCATATTATAAAGAGGGGAAATCTTTTAGTTGCAACGGTTATCTAGTGCCACTAAGTGTGTCTCATTTGTATATGCATTGCGCTTAGTGATGTGGTGAGATACAAGAGAAAAGCCTTTCAAAATAATTGAAAAATGCAAACTCACACACTTGACATGTTGGAACACTTGGTGGAGTTCAGCACATTTGAAAAGGTTTTAAAAAAGAAGTCTAGTGGGTTGTTTCTGTATTTCTCGGAATATCCGAGAATATTTCGGAATATCCGAAGAAGTCAGAATTTCTAAGGAAATATCCGATCAGGTCTCTCGGCCTGAAATATCATTTTTGGTTTGGATATTCCTAACATGTTTGGATATTTCGAGGCAAGTCGTGTTCGAACTAGTCCGAATATTCCGCGTGTTGACTAGGATGTTGACCGTGTTAGTGTAAGGACCGTTTCAAAATTTCGAACCTAGACGTGCACGAGTGCTGACAAAGTTTGTGACCGTTGGAGTGAGAAGTGAGACGCTCCTAGCCATTACCAGGTATATCCGACCGTGCTCGGATATTTCGAAGTTTTTTGGATATTCCGAGCTTTTGCTTGGATATTTCGAGACTGGAGCTAAAACTCCCCAACGGTTATGTGCGGGTGGGGAGTGGATATAACTCATCTCCTCCCTTCTTTCTCAGCTGAGAGGCTCATTTGTTGAGCTCCAAGAGTGAAGAACAAGCTCCCTCTTCCTCTCCATTGCTATGTGCTAGATCTTGTGAGAGATTGAGAGCTCTAAGGATTGATCTTTTGAGAGCTTGAAGAACACCCTCTCCTCTCTCTCTAAGCTTTGTGCTCATCCTCATGAGAGATTGAGAGTTCTAAGGTTTGTTCTTGAGAGTTGGAAGAACTCCATCCCCTCTCCTCCTCCTCTCCAAGTTTAGCGTGGATTTGTATGAGAGGTTGAGAGACCTAGTGTGTGCATTTGAGATTTGGATTTGGTGGCATTAGGTGGTGGTTGTGATTTGGGGATTTCCTATTACTCTTGGAGGTTGCCAACTCCTAGACGGCTTGGAGGATTATGGCTCCGTTGTAGCACGCTTGGAGATTGAGTGGTGCTCCGGTTGCGTGGATATTGTGAGGGGGATTGTGCTCACCCCGCGGGGATCATGAAGAGCAACTCTATTAGATTGCGCGTGTCATTGAGCTACCTCTCTTATGGTAGGTTCTTGCAGTATCCAATTGTGTTGACGAGGTTAGTGAAACACCTCTTAGCCGCCAAACCATGAAGAGTTGGTCGACACAATGGGGACTGGCTTGGTGGCAACCAAGTGAACCTCGGGATAAAAATCACCGTGTCAACATTGTCTTCATCTTCTCGGTGGTTTGCAATTTACATACACAAGCTCTTTACTTATTATTCAAATTATTTGTGTCGTTTGTATAGTTGCTCTTGTAATTAGTTAGCTTGTGTAGCTTGCTAATTACCTTCTTGCTTATGTAGCATAGAAGTAGATCCCTTGCGTGACTAATTGGCTTATGTAGTCTTGTTAGTCACTTTACTTAGTTTGTGTAGCTAAGCAAATTGAGCTCTTTAGTTAGGCTTGTGTAGCCTTGTTAGTGAGAACTACTAGATTACTTAGGCTTTGTGCACTTTGCAATACTAGTATGTGTAGGGGCTCCTCGGTTTGATTGAGTACTAGTTGCTTAGGTTTATGTGACCTTGCAAACTAGTATTAGACAGGCGAGCACTACCTAAACTAGCACCTTAGTGGCTCAACCTAGGATTATCTTATAAGGTGCTTGAACTTAGATAAAGGGGTGAAATCTTGGTTAGACAGATAGTTTTAATTTCGCATTTAATTCGGTCATCTGCTGTGATTAGTTTTAGAAAGGACTATTCACACCCCTCTAGTCCGCTCAACCCTACACGAGGCATCAGAGTTAGGTCTCTCATTTGTGGTCTTCATCGACCTGAGAGGATGGCGACTTATGGGCTAGATGTTGAGTGTCCACACAATTTTTATGGCACACACTTTGCACGATAGAAAAATTGGATGACTTGCAATTTTAAGTTTATTTGCCCTCAAATATGGTGGATTGTAGATGTGGGTTTTTCTCATGCGATTGATAGAAAGAATGCAACTCAAGTGCAAAAGAAATGCCTACATCTCGATCACCAAGCTACTAATATTTTCTATCAATCTATGAAAGATAACATATTTGGTGAGATCATGGACATGACGAGTGCCCATGAGATTTGGATTTATCTCAATGACAAATATTGGGTGGTCTCTAATGATGATGACGATCTCAAGGAGAAGGTGTATGAGGATGTTGAGCATAACCACAACTCGGTGATTGTGGAAGATTGCTCGACCTCATGGTCAAGTGATGATGATGAAAGATCTACCACAAGTTCACTTAACAAGGTTGATGGTGATGATGGTTCATGCTCAGGCTATGAGAATGATGCTACCACAAGCCCATCCACTACATCATATTGCTTCATGTCACAAGGTGACACTAAGGTATCAAATTGCAATGTGGTTGATCATATTGATTCCTAAGATGAGCTTGTTAGTAGACTTGCTAGCATGACCATATCTTTAGGAAATGAGAAAGCTAAAACAATAAAATTGGAAAATGAAAACTCATTTCTAAAAGACTCATGTGAAGAACATAAGCACTTACTTGATGTCCTTAAAACTTCATATGAAGGGCTAAAGTTGACTCACGAGAAACTTTGTGTATCTCATGAAGAACTAGTTGACAAATATGGTTCTCTCATTAAACCATTTTCTAAGAAACTTAAAAATAATGAGAGCTTATCACATGGGTCAAATGATCAATTGCAAAATATTGCTAACCCTTGTGATGTAGAGAAGAAGCATGTATCCACCTCTTGTGATGATTTATTAGATATGCCATGTTCTTCACATATAGATGCTTGTTCTACATCCATATCTTGTGAAACTAACCTTCTGAAGGAGAATAATGAGCTTAAAAGTGAAGTGAAGAATTTAATCAATAAGTTAGAGAGGTGCTACAACTCTCAAGTTACCTTTGAGCATATGTTGAAGAATCAAAGAAGCTATGATGACATGAGTGGCATTGGCTTCAACAAGAGCAAGATCAAAGGCAAAAGATGGGGCAAAAAAAAGTTTGAAAAAGAAATGAAGAAGCTAGAAGAAATGAAGCCCTCTCATTTCTTGTGCTTCAAATGCCAAGAAGTGGGACATCTTGCAAAAGCCTTCCCTAACCATGAGAAGCTTAAGTTGAAGAAGAAAGAAGAGAGGCTCAAGCATGTCAAGTGCTTTAAATGCCGCACTTGGGGTCATCTTACCTCAATATGCCCAACCAAGCAACTGGCAGAGCAATAAGTGAAGCCTCAACCGAAGCCACAAGTTGAGCAAGAGCAAACATCCCAAGCTCATGTCAAGATCAACCAAGATGGTGGTGACTTGAAGATGAAGAAGAGAACAAGAAGGGGTGGACAAGTAAGAAGGCATCCAACTCCTATTCAAGATGCCAAGATGATGAGCAAGAATCAAGAAAAAAGAGTCTATGCTCACATCAAGTGCTTTGAGTGTAAAGATATGGGACACTTTGCCTCGAGGTGTCCTACCAAGCTTGGAAAGAAGGCTCAAGCAACTCATGAGAGGCAAGGCAATGAGAAGCAACACATGAGCAAGGAAGAAATGGCTCAATCAAAGAGAGTTCGCTACTCATGCCAGAAAAGGAGACACATGGCTCATTCATGTCCCCTAGGTGAGAAACCTAAGCCCATTTCAATTGATGATACTAATGTGCTTAGAAAGGATGACAATGGTACCTCTTTGGTTGCTATTGCAAAACATCCCACTACTCATACTAAGGTATTTCCTAAGTATGTCGCTCCTAACTTGAGGGGACCCAAACAAGTTTGGGTACCATTAAAAAGTGATTGATTGTAGGTACCATGGCACTGGAGGCTTGATTCAATTGAAATTCTTATTGGTCATCATGTGTTGAATCAAGTAAAGAAGCTTAGTGCATATCCAATCCCAATATCAAGTCAAATTGAGTGAAGTCCAAGTGCTACAACATACAAGTGTCACAATTTAAGTTGTAGTGATTTATTGGTTATATTCTTGATGGCTTGCAAATAATAAAGCTTGCTAGTGGATGATCATGAACTATCAAGGTATATCTCTTGTTGATCATATTTATTTGGGTGCATATGAGTTGATTGAATTGAATAAATATTCAAATGTTGCTTACTACAAGATGATTGAATGAATTTCATGCTTAGTAATCAAGTTTGGATTGGTTTGGTTGAATATATTTATGAGACCTCTTTTAGTAAGTGGTTTGAATGGATATATGTCTTGTGAGGGTGTTCAAACAAGTTGATTTCAAGTTTGATTCACATTTGAAGATAATTTAGCTCAAGTGTTGAAATCTGTCCTAAATTGAAAATCTGAGCTAGCTTTGATTAAATCTAAGTTTGATAGATCAAATATTATTGGATTGGATTGAAAATTTATGTTTATGCTCTGCACTTGTGATAGTTATTTCTGTTCAAATTTCATGAGAAGTGGACAAGGAGTGCTTTGGTTTCGAAATGGATCTTGTCAGCTATAGTGCAGCAGTTTTTAGCATGTACCCATTAAGAAAGATTTGAAATCTGGTAGCAATCTAGAAGTCCAAGAAAGCTTAAATTTTTATGGGTGATAGATGACTTAGTGAAGCATATCTCTACCAAAATTCATAGTCATTGGAGCTGTATATTGAGAGATATGATTTATTCTTTGAAGAGTACAGAATCTGCTAGAAAAGTGACAAACATTGGATTGATCAAGAGTCACTTCAATTGAAAGGCCCTCAAGTTGGAATCATATTTACAAGTGGTTGAGGGACCTATGTTTGGTTTTGAATTGATCTAGAAACATGACAAGCAATGGGTACAAGGTATTCGATTGAGAAGTGTGTTTGGCACATAATTTGGTACTCAAATTAGAAGATCAAGACCAAACTCAAGATGATGATGAAGTTTAAGTTCAGTGATGTTTGGAAGTCATTTGATAGAAAGAAAAGGACTCAAATAAGATTTCAAGATTAATAATCATATCAAGTCTATGGATTAATCAATCAAAGGCAATTCAAGTGAGTATCAAGAATGGATTTTGGAGAGAGGTCACTTCTACCTTAAGTAGGGGCTTACCGCCTTTTGTAGGTAAACCAAGTGTGGTACTTGGAAGGCTAATATGGAAGTGTTAATCTAAAGGACATTTGAGATGCTTAGTTGAACCAAATTAAAAGGATTGATCAAGAAAAGCAAGCAATACCCAATTAGAGAGCAATTCATAGATAATTCAAAGTGGTATTCACATTTGTTATCATGCAACTATAGTTGTCTCATGAAAGTAAAGATCAAAAGAAGAAGCAAGCCAACCACAATATGAAAAGTGCACTTGATCATATATGGGTGAAGAATGGATTCTATCTTTGATAACTGGTCTTCACCAAGCTTGGAAATAGACTTCACATCATCTTTGCATAGCTTAATTGGAATCTAATGACTATCCTCTACTCTAAGAAATCAAAGGTGAAATTGGTTGTCATATGCATTCATAATTGCTAAGGATATGATTAGTGCATATAGACATATTAGTGAGCATTCATGAAAAATCAAATGATTTTGAGTTCATATCATGCCACTATTGCTTCTATGTCTTGAGTTGATCTAGTGGCTAACTATGACTCATTCATGAGCATGTAAACCTAAGTGTTTGATCTAGCTAAATGTGCAAGAAAGAATCTAACTCAACATAGACAATATAACCATTGAAAGATGTGTGAAGAAGCTTGTCTTTGGTTCAAACCGAATTAGATTACTTATGCAAGTTTGCTAGTTTGAACTAAAAGAGAAAGAAACTCATAAAGATGACTAGTGTTCAAGAAGAAAAAGACAACAATATATATAGATATCGAGTTTGACATTCACAAAGTGGTATCTAGACTCATCATTCTTGCAAGTGATATACAAATGGTGTCACATTCCTACATGTGGTTTTCTTTCTGTACTATGCTATATCAAGTGTTATTACAAGTGATGTCTAGATTAACCTTTTCAAGTGATCCTCAACCTTAAGTCATCAAATTCAAGGAAAGCTTCCCTCAAAAGCTCAAGTTAATCAAGTGGGTGACCCTACAACAAAAAGAGAGAATACCTACAAGAGATCATCACCAATCCGATTTTAAGTGGTATCATTCCCACATGTGTCCATAAAAATGCAAGATTCAATTGTCAACCATATACACCCTAAGTGTAGCCCTTTGTGGAAATTGATGACAAAGGGGGAGAGATTTAGTCAAAGATATGAAATATGCTTGTAAAGGGAGAAGTTGGACATGGACATGACCTAGAGGGAGCAAGATTGAAGAATGCAAGGGGATCAAAATTCTTGGACAAGAGAAGCACACAAGTAGAGGGAGCAAGCTCATGAATACATGTTTGATGTATTTGTTTGTGTACATTTGCTTGCTTGCATTGCATAAGTCTTTAAAATTTCTACATGCTTATGTGCAAGTGTTTGCAAGAGCTAAGACTTGGATGATGTTTGATTTTATTTGGTATTTAGAGCCTAGTCTTAGTGTTGCAAGTGGAAACTAGAATCTTATTTATAATGTTGATCTCATGTGGTATCTAGTTTCATTTGTTTCTAGCAAGGTTGATGCTAAGGATGTTTGAAAAAGTGGTATACACGCTACAAAGGTACATTTCTATCTTGTATACCTTAGCATCACTTAGTAGTGCTAACACTTCCACAAATTCCATATTTATGCATGTGTGCAAGCTTGAAACCAAACCATTTAAGCACACATGTAGGGGGAGTTATCACTACCAAGTTGGGTTTTGAGTGCTTATCCAATTCTTTTCAAGAGAGCTTTATGCTTGGATAAGTTACCCAAAATCCAAACCAAGTTAGCAATTTACACTTGTGTGAAATTCTAGCTTGGAATGTGTAACAGAACCGTCCAAATTATAAGAGCACAAGTATAAAAACAATCACTAAAGTGACTAAATTTTCACACTTGAGCCCATATAATGCCGGTAGTCCACTGAAATCACGAAGGACTTCAAACCAACCAACATATAAGCCAAGATCTACTGATTCAACAAAACAAGTCAAATGTTACATCCTTTTCACAAATAGTTCAACATACATCAGAGTGCAAAATAATTATTACAACATAAGTTTAAAGATAGCGAAAGCAAGGTAATATGAAATTTAACATCAAAATACATGCCAGTACCAAGGTTAATCCAACAAAAGCATTATAGATAAGATAAGAAGGATCATGCCTATGATCATACTCCTCCGCTATGGTAGGAGCCATCCAATTCTTGCAGTAGCCATGATACATCACAACCTGCAACAAGTGGGAATAAACCCTGAGTACGAGAATGTACTCAGCTAGACTTACCCGTCATAAACCAGAAATAAAGTGACACCAAGGAGTATGCAAGGCTTTATGTAGGTGGGGCTAGCTTGACAACATTTTGCATAAACGCATAAGTGATATGAGAGCAGTATTTTATTATAGTAGCAGTAGGTTATTATAAATCAACCTTTCATCTAGATTAGCACCTATACTAAGCAATCACTTGATTATATACAAACATTAATAACCATATCAGGTTTATTCCAGCTATCAATATCATCATCATTATGATCATCATCAACATTAAAACCATCATTATTTAGTGAGTTCTACAAAGCCGGAGGCAATAGTCAAGTTCTCACTATCCGGGAGATATGGCGATTCGAATCGATTCCTAGTGAGCTCAGGGGGTATTCCCAACACACACCCAGGCAGACTGGATCAGAGTCGCCTGAGGTTACCCTTGGTACAACTCTGGCGCGGGCCCGGTTATCACATCGGTAAGACTGAAAAGTCGATAGCCAGGATGTCCAAGCCATGTTAACCCAAGGACCCCGTCAGGATCAGTTATACATGCTTGCCCTTGGTCTAGTATGCCGCTTCCCGCGAATTGCCCAACCACCGCCCGTGTTCCCGTCTTGAGTTGAGCTACTCGGCTTCGCGGTCAGACGCTCGGGTCCGGCCAACTATGTGTTGGGCTGCGTTCAATATGACCAAGAACGGACAATGTTTCCAGTCCTTAAGCGACTGGACAGGGTCCACTGTCCCTGCCCGGTCTTCTTTTAATTTATCACATGGTTCTTTTTCACGATAGCACATATAGCCAACCGTGACCAGAGAAGTAACACTCTATATCTCGCGGATGATAGGAAATCACCCGACTTCTACCAGTCTAAGCATGACTAAGCATTTATCTCGATTCCTGAACCGAAATAGGATTCAAGGTATAATTTGCTAGACAAGGAGAGGATATATATGCAGCAAGTGTTTCCATTCAACTCCTACAACTTAATGCAATAAACAACATAAAGTACTCAATTGTATTTTATAAAAGGGTAGGATACTTAGAATGCTCCGGGGCTTGCCTAGAATATGACTCAAGTCAGTTAGGTTAGCTTGCACCATCTTGTGGAACATCTCTACTCCATGCATGCACTCCCGGGTCCTTCCATCCTCGGGATAAGTCCACCAAACACCGTCTTCAGATTTGGCTCCCACATCTCGTGCTTATCATCTAGCGTACCTAAATGAGGTGCAAGATGCAAGTGTATGAATACAATGGAAATGCAATAGATAATGCATCACATACACAAAACAAGACAAGCATAGTCACACTAGATGATATGAGTATTTAGAGAGCAAGCTATTCACAATCATGGCAAACATTGGTATAGCTAGCATATCAAATATGACACCAATATACAAGATCTTAGGTGCATTAAGTTAACCGACATCAAAGACATGAGCCACCCAAATCAACATACAAAGTAAACAACTAGAACTAGAATCTATCAATCTCTGGACATACACGCAGCAGCTGAGTAAATAAATCATGTCTAGAGTTTTACAACTCCAAATGACTTGCAACAAGACAATCTGGAAAGCTTATGAAATTGCCTACAAATCATCTTTAATCATCAAAGCATGATTCAATATCTAACATAGTCAAACAATTCAATCTCTTTAATCTGGTCAGGCAAATTTCAGAGAGAAGCTATTTCTGGAGCTGAATAATACAGTCATAACTCACAAAAACCATAAAGGCTATAGCTATGAAAATTTAAGAAAAACTAGATATGTAAGTTATCTACAACTTTTGTATTCACAAGTTTCATAGAAAACATCATTATCAAGGTGAAATCATCAAAATGCCAAAACCTGTCCTGAAAGCTCTAGAATTGAATAAATAGAGCAAATAATATTTCACTTATGTTTCAAACATCAATATGAGTATAACCAATATTACCAACAGTTAGAGAATATTAAACAAACACTAGAAAACATGATGACCAAGCTCAAATAAATTATTATCATGCACTTTTCTATTTATTTATGTAACTAGGTGGAATAAGGAGTATATATGGAACACATATCAAAAGTGTACAGTAAATTCTAATAAAATTACAGTAGCTTACATATATTATCAATAGTCTACTGTACAAATTTCATAGCATTTACACAAGCATAGCAACGTCTATGAAAAAGACAAACCGCAAATACAATAAATCATGTGAGAGCAACTTAAATCTAAAACTCAATACTTTCAGTAAACACATAGTCATGTTAAGCATGAAAAGGTCACAACAACATCATGCAAAGGTAATGGAACCATATTTTCTATTTTTACATTTTTATTTGAATTATTAATCAATTAAATCCATTTACTAGGCATCAACCAAGATAAGTAAATAACTCAATCATTCTGCATCCAATGAATCTCAAATTTTTGTCATAGCCCACACACAATTTCAGTAGCCTACTATTCAAATCTCACATTATTTGGAGCACTACCACTTCAAATATGAATTTCACAAACCTAAACCCTAGATAGCAAAAGATCTTATTTTACCAGAAACACTTTCCACTAAAACCTATAATATTATTATACCACTGGATAGATATACTCACAAAGATTCCAAAAAGTCCTCATTTGCTATTTTATGATTTTTTTGTGATTTACTACGAATTATAGAAGTTTCAGCCATTTTCTAGAAAAAGAAAAACAGAAAACCATATGAGACAAACACTTTGCATCAGGGCCCCTGGACGTTAGAAGATTCAATCTGCAGTCCAAAGCATTGTACGACACAGTTCATTTGAGTCACTAATTTTGCATAAAAATCCACAAAAGAGCTTCTATTCCTTTCCTTACTCCTTCTTCTTCTTGCTTCGAACAGAACGGAGCAGACGATTACGGGTCGACCGGGAGCAGGCCAGTGGCGACCAGCGGTGGCTGCCAGCGACGGGGGGTAGGGCCACGGCGAGCCCCGGCCTCGCGCGCACCCACGCGGAGAGGTGGCTCGGCCAGCAGCAGCGCCGCGGAACCGTGATGGTCGGTCCTGCGCGCTCTCGCGGCCACCTCAGGCGGCGACGGTGACGGCGAAACGGCGGCTGGCAAGGGCGGCATTAAGGAGTTGGAGGGGCGGTGCGAGGTGGGGAAGACGATGGTGGGGGCAGTGGGTGTGCAGGGGGCTTGCAGCAGCGGCGCCGTGGAGCTTCGCTCAGCCTCCAATGGCGGCGTTCGCGCTGCGCTCAAAGGCGACGGCGAGGGAGAGCAAGGGAGGGCGAGAGGAGCATCCAGGGAGTGGAGAGGCGAGTGGGGAGCTCGACCAGGCCGTCCACATTGCGCAGAGGGTACCGGGCACGCGTCCAGGGAGGTGGGGGCACTGCTCGCGCATGGAGGCCGCGTGGTCACCACGCGTCACCATTTGTGGCACTCGGTCGGACAGCTGGCGTGCGCGATTTCAGGCGCGATTTTGGTTGGGTTCTAGGCCGAACTGGGCCTTGGGCCTTGAAGCAAACTTGTAGAACAACGAATGCTCTCCAGCTTTGATTAAGATGTCAGGGACATAAGTTGAGTAGGTTAGGAGATAAATAACCTCGAACTTGCTGCTGTCAGCGAGCTAACACTAGAAGTAAATGGCTGTCAAACCTTGTCAAATGGTGTCAAAATGATTCCATCTTTTGATATGCTCTTCTCCAATGAGTTAGCTCCAACTTTTATTTTTGGTCCAACTTGAGATGCTTAACAAATTTCAGAGAACGCGGGATGTCAACCGATGGCATTCACTAATCCGCTCCCAGACATAGAAAAATTCTAAGTCCTGAAAACAGCAGCAGATTAAATCTTCGAGCTCATGTCTGACTTGCTTCCAAGCTAAACTAGGATTGGTTCCTTAAATATAGTTTGTTGAGCACAACCTAAACCTCAACTTTTATTTAGGCTCCAACCTCAGAATATGAACATAAGCTATACTTTTCTACTGATCAATGCAGTAACTTGATAAAAGTCTAAACTAGGGTTTTAGCCTCATTTGAGCATTTTCTCGACATTTGCACAACACGAACCCTTTATGACTTTTGTTCCTAAGTTCAATTAGAGTACTTTGGGCATTATGGCTAGGCTTGGTTGACACTCCATGTACTCATGCACTTGATGAGGCATTTCAAGCAATGGTATGACGTTATTTCATGTGACTTCTTGATTCCAATCTTTATGAAACTTCTCCAATAAGTAAGGTGGATGAAGATGGATGTGAGATAGAGACCAAGATCATCACTTAATATATCTTGCTTATGTCTAATCTTGTTGCTAAGCTAGTGACTAACACCTGGGGTGTTACAGAATGCGCTTAATTTCTATATCTTTGTAGAGTTGTCATCAATTACCAAAAAGAAGGAGATTGAAAGGTCCTTGTTTGGTTTTGGTAATTGAGTGACAACCTAGGTGGACTAATTATGCTTATGTGAGATCTGCAGAGATTTAGTTCATGGGTACACTTGTGTGAGCAACTATGCCATGGAGATAGAAATGGTTCGATTTGTTGCAAGGCTCACATATGTGATGTTGTAGGTGCTTAATTGCATATGGAACATGACATGGAGTCATGTTGCTAAGGCGGAGAAGATCATGACAAGACTTGGCTTGATGGACCGGTTGCAAGAGTGAAGGGCAAGTCGGAGGCTTTGAAGCCGTTGGTACCGAGTGTTGGGAGGCTTGAGCAAAGACTTAGCGTCGATGCACCGACGCAAAGGTGAAGGGCAAGTGAGGTCAAGATCGATGAACCAATATGGTCACATGATGATATGGAGTGGATCA